>OY744529.1:16376220-16476220 GCA_963556195.1 Sepiola atlantica | reverse complement strand
CTCTTATGCCTCGTCAGTATATCTTTCTTTTTAGCTAGCTAAAATATTAATTTTCATTTAAATTACCTCCCCTGAAAATTAATGAGCATAATATTTTAAGAAGGTTTTGATAATTTTCCTTTTTTATTATTAAATCACTTTAATTACTGTTAATATCGACGAAACTATTGTACATATAGGAAAATAGGACAATAAAATTACAAATGAATAACACCAAACATAAACTGTTTAAAAAATAGTTATGCAAATTAGGCATACAAATAACTGTATTTAGGTCTTTGTTTTCTACCAGATACAGTATTTCAAAAGATTATATTGTGTTATTGATTTAGATTATATAGGTGTGATAAATGAAAAAACTTTTGCATTTATTCATTTAGATTGATTATTTATTGAAATTAAAAATGCAATGGTGTAAAGTACTAAAATGATCTTTTTAAAAATCTTATTTAAAAAAATAAAATTATTAAACTAAATCCAGAAAAATGCATTTCAGTTTCTTCGTAAAAAAGTCAACCATTTTAATCTTACAGTAATAGTTGAAAAAAGAAATGGAATTACTTTGTGATCCTTCAAAATTTTAAAAGAAATCTGTAAACATTTAAACAGTCGAGTAGAAAATCATTTGTGGCTTTAAAATTATTTGCAAATTCTCATGTATTAAAAGGTTTGGGAAGCTATTTACATTGAATAATTTTATAAATAGCGATTAAAACATTACTATGACAAAATTAGTTATAGTTTTATAGCAATTTGGTTCAATTAATAATTTAATGACTAAATGATAACGTAATAATTAAATTTAACTTTCAAAATCCTCTTCTATAAAAAAATCGAAAAAAAGGGTAACAAAAATTAACGTGAAGACTCCCAGGAAAATATGACGAAAAGTGTTCCACATAAATTGCCATGAATTGTTGTTTTCTTTATAATTAAATTGTAAATTTGCAAAAATAATTTTTCTTTAATAACTGCTAGTTTATTTTGTTCATTTATGTTTAATCTAAATTCAATTTTTCTTTAATCAAATTTAAATTCATAAAAACTAATTATAGTTATTTTGTGTTTCCTTTAGATAATGCAATTAATAGCGATGTTTTACTATAGCTAACAGAACAAAAAAGGAGTTAAGCAAAACATAAATAGGCTACAAATAAATGTTACCAAAAGCAAGTTTTTTGGGTTTTTTTTTTTTTACTTATTTTAAAGCATTTTTGGTGCAATTTTAGTTAAAGGGCGATGCAGTTAATTATTTTCATGTAAAAGCATTATGTTGTACTTAGTCATATTTTATCTCTCACGGCACGAAAAAGAATTTAAAAATATCAAGCAGAACTTTAATTAGAACGATTTTTCCATTTCCATAAGGGATATATGAAATGTCGAGTCGATGCCATTTTCGGAGTGGCCGGTTAGCTAACTAAGGGCAGATAAGTGTCGCGAAATGAGCGGTCGATAGAATAGACAAGGGCATTAACAGCTATTAATTCCTGCGATTGCAGAAAATCAATAGTCTTCGCCGGCTTCATGCACAAATATACCAAATCTTTCAAATTTAATGCGTTCACGTCCATTCTCAGAGAAATTCTTCAAAAGTACTAATTAGGTCACACGTGCCTACCTAGGGGACCCAATTTCGCGACACTTATCTGCCCTTAGTTAGCTAACCGGCCACTCCGAAAATGGCATCGACTCGACATTTCATATATCCCTTATGGAAATGGAAAAATCGTTCTAAGTTCTGCTTGATATTTTTAAATTCTTTTTCGTGCCGTGAGAGATAAAATATGACTGAGTAAGTACAACATAATGCTTTTACATGAAAATAATTAACTGCATCGCCCTATAACTAAAATTGCACCGCATTTTAGTTCAATAAGAAAAAAAAAATATGTTCAAGTCTGATAAGTTAGAACGAAAAAAAATGATGGTCGACATTACGCCACCCGTGGAGTCATGATAATCGTTCAAAAATCAAAAATTAAACAGAAATTTAGCTAATGTCACCAATCATGCAAAAGTGTAATATTCAACCGAACTGTATATTTTTTATTACCAATATTTTTGTTTCATTTTTCGATCGTGTGGCGTAATGCCGGCCATTATTTTTTTGTTTTAACTTAACAGACTTGAATATACTTGTTTTATTGAACTAACAATCGCTTTAAAATAAGTTAAAACACAAAAAGATTTATCCAATTAGGTAAAAAAAAAGTAACTTATCTTGCCTTTGGTAACATTTATTTGTTGCCTATTTGTTTTGTTTTTTACTCCTTTTTTTGTTCTGTTAGATATAGTAAAAAAAAATGCACAATTAATTATTTCTAGTCTAGCATATAATTAATTTTATTAAATATTGTTTTTTTGAGGGGCCGAGAATGATGATGAATAGAACCACGTACCTCGTAGACAAACGTTCGCAGTTGACATTTTCTGCCAGGTGGCACACTTATGCAAATTCACACAAACAGACAAGCGATTTAAAAGAAACACATAAAACCTGACCCATTTGGCACTCTGGCTGTGATTGTACGTTGGAAGTGAACTCAATACTTTTTACCCGCCTTTTAGAAGACTTTTTCTCCCAGTTAAATGTAAATATCTGAAATTTCTTTTCTACACAAAATTTATAACCTTTATTTCTGGAGTTGTAGAAAGAAAAAAAAACAAAAATCAAAGAAAAATCTCTGTATTAATAAAACTATGAGATAAGAATGTGTATATGTGTCTTTTTCGTCTAACCGTAACTTTGATAAATACACATTGAATTATTTTTATTATTTACTATTAATCAAATATTTATTGAAATCAAAGTAAGGTAAAACGGTGCTATTTTACTTATAGGCCGATCAAGTTAATTGTGTTCATGTAAAAGCATTATTTTGTACTTACTCAGTCATATTTTATCTCTCACGCCCCGAAAAAGAATTTTAAAATATCAAGCAGAACTTTAATTAGAACGATTTTTCCATTTCCATAAGGGTTATATGAAATGGCGAGTCTGCGATTTTCGGAGTGGCCGGTTAGTGGCCGGTTAGCTAACTAAGGGCAGGTAAGTGTCGCGAAAAGTTTCCATGTAAATATGAAAAAAGAAAAAAACACAAGAAAATTATATCGTGGAAAGTATCCCGGTGAACAAAGTAAAAATAATTATTTAATTTTCTATTTTTTAATTTAATAAATATATATTTTATTATTATTGCTTATGTGTTTCTTTCTTTTTATAATCCTAACAATAAAAACGGAGTTAATGCCCTTGTCTATTCTACCGACCGCTCACAGCCCAAAATGTCGGCTCGGGCACAAATACAGGTTGAACATCGAAATGGAAAAATCGTTCTAATTAAAGTTCTGCTTGATATTTTAAAATTCTTTTTCGGGACGTGAGAGATAAAATGTGACTGAGTAAGTACAAAATAATGCTTTTACATGAACACAATTAACTTGATCGGCCTATAAGTAAAATAGCACCGGTAAAACTAAAGCAAATCCTTTTCAATTTTTTTTTTTTAATTTTAACGCAAAATTAAACAAGGCTGAACTGTTGAACGCGACTTTCAGGAAACGGTTCATTTATTTGTTAAATTACATTAATAATTACTCTTTCCACGTTTCAATTTAGTTTTTTTCATTTGCCTTTTTTTTTTGCAATCTTTGCTCCGTTTCAGATGATTCTTAATTAAATTTAGTAATAATGTTAGTAATTTTTTTTTAATTTCCTCAACACCACGATATCTATTTAAACTGATGATTTCAATGTTCATATCTTTATTATTTTTCAAAAATCCCTCTACATTTTATCATCAGAAGGTAAAACCTCAACATTGTGTATGCAAGGTGTTGCTGTAATCCCATATGTATTTTCAGGGTGAGCCCAGGATGAAAAGTTGTAATTGATGACTTCTAGGGAACAGGGTTTGCTCTGATTAACAGCCTGACAATGTTTATACCTCCGGAAATCCAACCTCTAATCTAAGTTCCGGGAGATGATAACAGGGTCAAAATAAGGAAGTGTATCCAGAAACAGAATGTGACTCGTAATAAACTAAAACCACCATCTGACATACCTCTCTTGGCACTGTCCTGATTTTGACTGTGGTGGCCCTCTTCAGTTCAGGAATAGTCGAGGGGGGTGGGGGTTGTTTTGATAGAGATGATCTTTGAGACAAGCCCACATATAAAAATCAGAGGACGGAGGGATAGGTAAAAACCATTCAGGATCACACCTCCTATTGATGAGCCGATCACCAAAGTATCCAAGCAGCGATTCTAATGAATCATTTGAAGTGTGGGGAGTTGCCCCATCCTGTTGAAACAACTGTCCATCCCTCAGAAAACTTCTTTGTCTGCTCAAAACTGCTTAATGACCATTAGGTAGTGCTCAGTATTGATCAATGCAGAGCTGCACATTTGGAGACTATCATTGAATGGTAAAACAAAACAAAAAAAACTATTGAATATTCGTGACTGAAACTCGGTAGATAAGCCAGGAATAGACTGAAGTTTACTCGTACCAAATACGGTTGGATTGCAGAAAGGATTATGAACATTATTAATGATTCTATGTGTGGCACTTCTTGTGGAGTGACTCTGTATTTTAAATTATTTTTTCTCTAATTTATTTTCTAATTTTTTTTTTTTCTAATTTTTCTAATCAATGTGGTCACCCGGGTATCGTTAAGTACATACAATTAATAATATATATATTCCTCCATTTTTTATTTTTTATTTTGGTGTGTGTGTTTGTGATAAGGAGAGTGAGGGGGTGAATACCGTACAAACTATGGAATTGGCTATGCCGAGTTCAAATCCTACTTGATTTATTTTTTTTTTATTTTACTGTCTAATTGAACAGATTACACACTAACTTATCAGCAACAAAGAAGGCGGAGAGAAGATTCGCCATTATAAAAACCAAAATGCTCTGTTGGATGTCTGGAATTACACTGCTCGACTACGTCTGCAATGAGGACATCCGAAGGTGATGCAGTATCGCACCAATTGAGGACAATACAAGGAAATGGCGGCTCAGACGGTTTGCACACGTGCAAACAACGACACCGTCACAAAAGTTGCCTTTGCATTCGCTGAGAATCGATGAGAGAAAGGTCAATGATGAGATGGGAAGATACCCTGCACAAAGATCTCTGTAAAACTGATCGTGTCAAGTTGAGACAAAAAATCATCATTGCAGACCCTGCCGTAGCTCAGGATTAACTCATTAGAAAAATAAAAATTAGACACTAATATCATGTGGAAAGGTATGAACCCTCTGCCTCAGATTAGTAAAATACTAACTTGTGTTCAACTAATCATATACAATGAATCATTCATAATTGCATTTGAGCATTAAAATTCATAATTGCATTTGAGCATTAAATACGCTCCCCTCCAAAAAAAAAAAAAAAAAAACAAGGGTTGATTTGCCGTAAAATAGACAAACCACTTTGAATAATACAAAGGTTTCCTACACCTGATTAATTTAGTAGAGAAAAGTCACTAAACTTCTAGAGCATAAAATAAATAAAAATAAAATAAAATAAAATTTAAAAAAAACTGTATTCGTATGTAATTTCACACAATAAAACTCTTCCTGGGAAAATAATGATATCCTTTTTTTTAAATAATACATAAAAATGCAAGAAGAATGTCAGGTAAAAGAATTTACTAAGCTAAAAAACGAATCGACACATAAAACAATGGATAAAAATCTTCACCTAATACCATTTTATTTTTAACTAGCGGGGCCCGGGAAAAATTGTGGAAGCCAAGAATCGCAACCCCCAGAAATAAATTGACTGGAAAGACCCATTTTCACTCAAAATGCCCAGCCTTTATCCACGATATAAAAAAATATTCATAAATAGAACTGTGTTATACTAAAATGGAAACAATCATTGAATTAGAAAACAATAACTAATAGTGAATTAATGAGATGTTCTTTTGCAAAACAAGATGCAAATTATTTAACCATATAACACCAATTGGATACACATGATCAGCATAATAGAAAGCTATTGTTCTTCTATTGTGAATATAAATTTGGCATTTTAATCTCACTGTTAGTGTGACGAATCGTCCAATTTTATAAATATACACATTAATTGTACCTACCCGGAGTGTCATGGCAGTCATTTTACTTTCTTACTTTCATTTTGCATTTAAAATCGCATATTTTGAGCTTTTTAACTTTTTTCTTTAATTTAGAAATAATACACTAAGAGCCAGAGGTTCCAAATCAGCATGCAGACCAATAGAAATAAAAGGGGTGGAGGTGCTGATTATTTGAGAATGCAGGGGAAAGGGAACTATCTATGTCGTGTAGGCCTTGTGTGTGAACGAAGAAAAAAGCTTGCAATAAGATTTTTTTTATTTCACTTTAGTTTACATAGGCTATTGCATTTTTAAAAATTTATTTCAATAAATATTAGATTAAAAGTGAATAAGAAATAATAATTCACGGTGTAACTATCAAAATTATGTTGATGCAAGAAAGACACACATACAAACACACGTGAAGTTGTTTCAATGTTATTAATATAGTGTTATTTAACCAAAAAAGTATATGGATAGAAAGTTAAGCCATTTGTCGAACTGACAGCGAGATTAAAAGGCCAACTTCATATTCACGTAAGAAAAACAGCTTTGTAATATATTCAGTCATGTCTATGCAATTGATGTCCAAAGGTTAGCTTATTTGCATATTGCTTTGCAAAATGAACTCTCATTAATTAACTATTCGTTTTTTTTTCCTTTTCTTATTCGGTGATTTTTTTTTTCATTTTACTATTACCCACAATTCTATTCATGAATATTTTCTAAATCGTGTATAAATACTTTTTAAATGAAAAGAATCTTTGCAATCAATTTACTTCTGAGGGTTGCGATTCTTGGTTTCCTCAATTTTCCCGGGCAACGCTGAGACACAGGTCACGCTAGTTACATACATTTTTATTTTATTTACCTCCTCTCCAGAAGGTTAGACACAAGGTCAGGTGGGTTTGAAAAGCCAGTGCACTAGGTTAAGCGCACTTTGGCCTACAAAAATGTCTGAGCAGCCCCGTCGGCATTCCCCCAGTAGGGGCACCTCAGGCGATTAGCAATAAACCAACCCCTTCTCAGAGAGGTTCTAAAGCCTGGGAAGGTGTATCTCTGAGGACTGAACAGAACCATACCTCAGCCCAACAGCGACAAAGTCATTATCGGACTGATTGTCGAGGACATATTCCCGCTCGGTATGAACACCTATTCAGCTGTACCAGGTAGATACATTTTCAGACAAACAAGTAAATATACATATTTTATAGAAATAAAAATGAATTAATGTTTTTACTCGAGGTGTATGCACTTGTCTGCTCACTATTTTAAGACTATTTAGGCTTAAAAATGTGAAACATGGCAGGAATGACCCAATGCCTATGCACATTGTCCTAAGATAATATACACTAATCTTTTCCCTCAGAAGAAGGTTCCCAAGCTGGATAGCATAATTTTAACTTGTTGTTCTTACCTGACGTTGTCGAGAGTGTTTACGTTTAGTTTTGTTTCGCTCATTTCCCCTCTCCAACTTTTCTCTTAATTTCTTCTAAGAAAATATTTACACTTTTCAGAAGATAATTCAACGAAGGAATATGAGAACCAGAATTGTTTATTGGCTTTTTTATTTGCAAATTTTTTTTTTTTTTTTTTAATAAGATTTTGTAACCTAAATTCATTATGCATTATTTGGATTGTTCGGACTATTGCCCTCATCTTGAGTGTTGCTCTCATAACGTTATTGGTGAATAGTACATCACTGATTTTGAAATTCCAACGCCGATGATGCGTGCGAAAAAACAAAAACATTTTATCCACTATTCACCAATAACAGACATAGTCAAAATACACCTAAAGAAGGTCGGAGGTTATATCAGACGAAACGTTGTGAAAACAACACCCAAGATGAGAGCAATAGTCCGAACAATCCAAATAATACATTATCAATCCTCATCTCAAAAATTCAAAACATTTAATTCATTATATTTTTCTTTTTATTAACTAATCGATTTTTATTTTGTAAAATCACGCTTATTTGTAGATAGATAGATAGATAGACAGAAAGATAGAAGATATTTTTTTTATTAATAGAGATGAAAAAGGAAACCATATGTAGTATCCTACATTTGTATAAAATGTCAGACCCAAAGTTTGGGGGAGGGGGGGTATGAAAGAGTGCTATCAAATAACGTTTGGGGTTCGGTGGGTCGTTGAGGACAAAGACCTTAACATATTTTGGGAGGTGGGAGAGAGGGTAAACACAATATCTTGTGACAATTCTCCTCCCTACCTAAAAAGAACATGAAACCCACACTAAATATTGTTTTTTCACTTCTGATTTTAATGAAACTTAAACCATAGATAAGAGACATCAAATTCTACAGATTCTCCAAATTTGGTTAAATTTCCACCCTTTTAAGACCCGAACATAAATTTAATCTTTTCTAATCCTCATAACTTCAGTCATGTAGGCCCTATTGTCACAATTTTTATCATAGCAATATGTTTTTGAGTCTTGTAAGTAAATTTTCAGGTTCAACCACTTGCAGTTACTAAAGGGTTCAAGGGATGGTCATCCCTATAACAGGCTGAGAGATCTAACATTTTTGAGTTTCTAGAGGCAAGTTTTACAATCAGCAGAGATCTTTGTAGAAAATATTTATTCTGAAAGGATTCTAACCATGGCCATGATCAAGTACAGATTCTTTCAAAAAAAAAAAAAAAAAATTTTTTTTAATAAAAAAATCCCACATTGAAATAAAAATCATTCATTGAAATATGCATCTGCCTTTGTTCATTCAAATTTACCCATCTTTTCATTTATAGGAATTTTTTAATAATTGTCACATTTATCAATTAGCTCATTGTGGTGCTTATCATTTGCTATGTAAAACACATAAAAACATAAAACTAATCTCATTGGGGAAGTTTCCTCTCTTTCTGTAACTGCTATATCAATTATCGATATTTCTGCAGTTTACGGACCATGCTGAAATAATGTTATTTAGAAATCCATTCTTAACATTTGTTAACTATTCTGTACTTTCACCTAACAATTTAATAAACAAAAGATACCATAAAAATTGAATTTAACTTTAAAATCCTATCAAAAAATACCATGGTCTGTAAACTGCAGAAGTACCCACTTATTTTAGAAAATTCACATCACCTCCAGTAAAAGACCCCAGTTGTACGATCGCCTAACCTGTTAGTGTTATAGGGATGACCATGGTCCAAGGGTATCTCAGTATTATGAACCTGTTCTAGGACAGATATTCCAATAAGTACTTAAGCAAGGCACATTCATTGAGTTATGATTATTTCAAGCATATTTTGTTGTTGAAGAGACATTCTGTATCTATTTGATCTGTTGATCATTCGCTCCAAAATTCTAACAAACTTATGCAAGTCTGAGTGTAAGAATATTTGCCATTTTATTTTTACGTTTTATAGCGACGCACATGTTAGAGTAATCTCCAACATGAAGGCCACCAGTTTGTATATGCTGTTTTATTCTGGATAACACATGGTGGTTCAAAGAAACATACGGAGGTAAATAAAGGACAATGATGAAGAAACGGATAAATTTACATACAAAGACAAACGTAAGAGGGACATAAGAAACATGATAGATAAAAGAGGGTAAAATTTACAAACTAACGGAAAAACTATGTTAATTGTCCTAAAAACAATCGAAATACATGTATTGTCAGGGTAAACAAAGAGCTATGTGTGGACGATGTATAAATAAATTCAACTTATTTTGATGATATCTAGGGAATGTATAGCTGCGATCAGTAAAGAGAGTCTCAAGACGACTACGACCATGAAATGCATCTGAGAGGAACCGCATCAGAGTTGTGAAAACTAAGTTACGGTGAAGAGCAAGTCAGACGTTGTCCGACTAGCTTGAAGCCCAAACCTGAAAGAGTATATCTGGTTTTAGATGCGCACATGGGTGAATTTAGATATGTTTTTAGTTTCCATAAATAGTGTAGCAGCCATCATTAAAAAGAGTAAGGGTTGTGTCGTGTGGCGTCTATCGGAGATTAAACCCACAGCGTTCTGCTTACAAGATAGAATTTTTTTTATTTGTGTGCGATAATCAGAGTTCACTTATGCAAATCAGCATTCTTTTGCATGGGCGAATTCTCATCGAGATAAAAAGAGTAGGAACTTTCCTCCAATGTGGCAGAATGAAAAGTTGATGTGACGAGTTTAGACGACGTCGGGTATTCATTTTCTGAACTTGATGTTGTGAAGAGCAGAACGAAGAGAAGGAGAAAGAGACGGAAGAGAAAACGTCCAGTGAGCTGTGAGCCACATTATTTTTGACCGAGGCAATGAGTCAATTATTTTCATTTAATTCAGTGAAATTTATCTTTAACCGTCTCATTAAAGTCAGAGTGAAAATGCTTCCCTGACAGAGTTTCAAACCCCTTTTACAAGTACAGAGTGCATTGTCTCGTCGGCTAGTATAATTCAGGGCAGATAACTTAGATACGGTTCAAGGGAGATAAAGCCTGAATATTCTGAGCCAACAAAGTAAATAAAAGGTCTTCCAAAAGTTACATTGTTGTCTAGGGCTTTCGACACGCTTCTCGTAATCTTTCCAGAGGAATTGTAAAACAGTGATCAAATATGAAATGCAAAAATGAGAAGATATCTTTTTTAACGCTTAACGCAAAAAGGAAAATGGTCCTTGGAAGAGATTGCATAACGTTATTCCATTAGACAGAATGTAATAAGAAATAACAACAATGCTGGTAAATGGTTAAACATTGCAAAATATTAGCATTAAATTTGAAAACTTTGTATTCACAAACAATTTTTAAGCGGGTGATCCCATGCTACTATGACCATGTGTTCTGACCGGTTGCTCTGTTAACGACTCTGGGTTCACGCTGTGTTAAAACGATCCACATATTAACTTGTTTGAACGCATGTGGTCATCGTAGCATAGGACCACAAATGTACTAATAAAAAAACAATTTTTTAATTAGTATATTTGGGGAATTGGATGAATTAAAAAATAATGGTAAATAAAAGAAGAATTATGGCGAGAGGGGGCAATCGGGTGAAATATTTAACAGAATTTTAGATGCACAATGTTTGGAAAATCGATGGAATACCTTCACGATTATATTTTATGTGTAAATAAAGAAACAGTTCTCATAAACATAGGTTCGTAAATGCTTAGTTTCCAAATTATAGGCCACTAAAACACTGATCAACGTTTTTGGAATAAGGGCATAACGTCAGAGATTTGCCACTTCCGGCTAAGAATGTGTTCAGCAGTAAGCGGTGAAGAGTGAAAATCAGTCCTCGCCATATTACTTCCCCTCTATGGACAAAAACACATTTCCTTTTGTTTATTAAATTGTTAGGTGAAAGTACAGAATAGTTAACAAAGCTCCTCCTCCCCATGTTAAGAACAGCTTTCTAAATAACGTTATGTAGAAAGTCATTCTTAACACGAGGAGGGGGTGGGGGCTTTGTTAAAAATATTTCCTTTGAGTATTTGTAAAGAAAACATTTCAATTATAATTAATAAATTTGTATTAAAAATAAAAATTAAAAATTCTAACGAAAAAAATCACTTTTCACAATTTCTTGTGTTGACCTAGATTTTCGTATGTGTAAAATACACAGGGGACTGATTTTCACCGCTTACTGCTGAACACATTCTTAGCCGGAAGTGGCAAATCTCGGACGTTATGCTCTTATACAACTTTTTTGTTTATTATTGTAAACATGTGTGATAGTGCACTGTTATTTTATAATATAGGATAGATAGACACTATCATTCTTCGAGAAACAAGGTGTACATTTTGTTCTGATGCTACACTTAGTCTATTCTGCCATCAATCAGTGAAAGATAAGTCCTTCTAGACTGAGGCAATTTTAATTTTTGTTCTATCCAAAATGCCTGTTTTTGGGGAGCTGTATTTTCCCCCACATTAAAAACCGACCTTGTATCTAACTTTGATCTCATCGGTAGTCAAGTAAATAGGAACATTAACATTCTGACAGGATCACAGGTAAAAATCATGAAAAGAAAATGACACCAAACAAATATAAAAGCTGTGGGGCCCAGAAGAAAGATCTGAACGTCATGATTAACATGATTAGCAGGGGCTCCTTTTATAACAAACATGGGGGAAACGGTCAGCATCCTGCGAATGTTGGGCCTTCTTATTTCAGATAACAGAATGCAACAGACAAAATACAGGTAAATAAATATGATCAGCACAAACCAAAGATAACACAAAGGAAGAAATAAACCCCAAACGAGATCAGACCTGTAATGGTTGAGTTAAGTTGTTTTGATTTACGGCATATCAACCCTTTTCGGGTTATTTAATGCTGAATCCGGTCATTTTGGTAAAAGTTTTTATGCTTTTAGTTCTTTATATCTTCAAATACTTATTCATGGTGTTTGGTATGGTTGTTTTGTAGAGGAAATTGTTATTTTGGGGTCTGGCTCTGCAGAACATGATTGAGTTTTGCAAAGAGAAAGGAAAAAACAATAAACATCAATGTTTGGTGAATTTTAGGTCAGAAAGCTGGTATCTCCAGACAGCCTTATCTGGTAGCACCAGGAACTCGTAATGGAGTGCTATTACAAAAGCACCCCCCCACACACACACACACAAAAGGCTCCTTTACACATATAGAACATAATCCCAAAGTTATGCCATCGATTTTCCAAACACCCTGTATATCAATATTGTACATGTATGCAATGATTTGTTCTTTTAAGGGTTGAAAAGATGATTAAAAAGGAGAGATTTCTAAAGAGTCAAAACAAGAAAATAATATTTCCATCGAAGGTGCTCGACCGAGCTTCAATCTTTGGTTCCTTATAAAAACATTCACAGCAAGAACTCGTCTCTCTACCACTGTGTGCCTAATAAACAAAATCTCTACGAACAGGGTTTCTTTCCAAGAACCACTCATCTGTGGAATATGTTGCCACTAGATTGTTTAGGGATACAACATGGTCATCTTCAAACCCAATATCAACACTTGTCCTCAAATTTTTTTCATTCCATTCACCACTTTTAATCCTCTCATCATATTCATCATTCAACTGAAAATCTATCAGTCTCATTAGCTCTTATGCTTGAGTGGTCTTTCGCCTTGATAAGTGATAGCTCATTAGTAAAACAAAAGTACTGCTCGTGCTAAAAATAAATTTTAAAAAAGAAAAAAAATCCATGGGTACAAAAATCATATGACAAACAAAAGTTGACTGCATTTATTATAAATAACATTGATTTCTTTTCATCGTCCTTTCTGAATGCGACCCACAATTCTCCGTTGTGATAAAAATAGCTGCATTATTCAATGCACAGATTCACGTGAACTTTGTTAATTATGAAAACCAATGCTACAGAATGAAGCCATTTTGATTTCCTTCTAGGATTTCACAATTTCCTTTAGTTGGACTTTTATCATTAGACAAGGCAAGCCAGGTCTTTGTTTGGAGGCAGCAATACTGAATGTATGACCGGATTACAACGCCATGCAGAATTGGATGACTAACATACAGTGGCAGATCCTGACGTGAGATTACGTGGGTGCTGTTTCGAGTGGAGTCAAAATAATCTCTATTAATAAAACTATGAAAATAAAAAATGTTATTTGTTAAGGGTGTAATGTTGAACATGACTTACAAGAAACGGTTCATCTTTGTATTAATAAAACTATGAGACAGGATCATGGGTGTGTGTGTGTGTGTGTGAAGCAAGGCCTTCTGATCAGGTCAATTCAAGGGGGGGGGGGTCACAAAACCGGGAACGAACCAGGGACCCTTCGATCTTCAGAAACGGACAGGGACAGACACAAGAAGATGAAAACAACTGGATCACTGGAAAAACGGACAGAAGGTCACAAGAAAGAATCTCAAGAAAGAATCTCAAGAAAGAATCTCAAGAAAGAATCTCAAGAAAGAATCTCAAGAAAGAATCTCAAGAAAGAATCTCAAGAAAGAATCTCAAGAAAGAATCTCAAGAAAGAATCTCAAGAAAGAATCTCAAGAAAGAATCTCAAGAAAGAATCTCAAGAAAGAATCTCAAGAAAGAATCTCAAGAAAGAATCTCAAGAAAGAATCTCAAGAAAGAATCTCAAGAAAGAATCTCAAGAAACACAAGCACAACAACACAACAGTGCAGAACAAAATGCAGAAGATTGGTGAATGAGCAATTTCGCAAACTTATATTACGTTTATCCGAATGCCATCAATGATTATTTGGCAAAACGACTCATCTGCATCACCGGCGATGCAGATGAGTCGATTATGAGAGAGAGTTGGGTAGTAGAAGTAACAGCGAGCCATCATGGGAAAAGGATGGCTTAACTAGACAACTTCATTCAAGAGCAAGTGGTGTACCGTGTAATTTGATTACCGAGCTAAACGGAGAAGTATAAAAATGCATCATAAATTTAGATTGTCACTTTTATTCACGCCCAGTTTCAGCCACAAGTGGAGACCAATATGGCGTCCTACATAACACGTGTGTGCCCTTGAAAAATGCAGACCACTACATGATCACGACCAAGAATATGTAACACTTATTTTCTATGCATCCATATGAAATACTAAATGCTTCGAAACATTATTCCAGTGGCCTTGTGGCTTAGAAAACTACACAGTAAATACTTTTAATCTCTATTGAATATTTTCTTTTTCTTTGCTTCATGGGTGAAAGAAAGGTACGATCTAACTGACATGAGGGTACTTGGTATTACTATTGCAACCATATCATTTTTTATAAGTCTACAATGAGAATAGAAAAATTACATTTTAAAAACTAATGAAAATGGTATTTATACATTATTTGGTAAACTGTTCAATGTTATAAATTTAAAAAATATATAAGAGTTGATACAATTCTTAAAGTTACAACTCACAGTTCACAACATTACACCGGGTTTCATGATCTTAAGAGACAATTGTCACATGTTGCTTCTACTGTAGCTTAGTTTGGATTTGAATTACTTTAATGTAATTATTTCAATGCAATAATTTAATTTGTATTATTCAGACTACTATTCTCACAATGTAACCTCCAACCTTTTTCGGATGTCTTATCGAACTTAGGAAATCTGTATGAAATTTCAAACTGAACCCTTTTTTTAATCCACGGAGGTAGACTGTTCTAGTTCAGTCAGCCATGACGAGGTAGAAGTAGTTTAAGTAATTTTAATTATATTACTAGTATTGCCTGTACTGAGGATTGAACCTCCAACCTCTCGAAGACTGTCACTTAGGACTGATTATTACTTAGCACATTATCAGTTGTGCCGCAGATCCAATAATTCAAGACATTTCACGTGTTAGATGATGTAAGATTCCTGTTTCTACTCATAGAAAAAAAATAGTCCCTCACATCATATTTAGTCATTTTCAAAACCGGATTTCATTTGGAAAATTGATGATAAAAATCTGCATGGTCTCATTGGCCTTATGCCATACAAAACTCGGCTTTGTATTAGTCACAACAGAATTGATAGATTTTATTTGCTTTTTAAATTTTCAAAGTCATTGATTATCTCAAAAGTAATTGATAAAGATCGACTTTTTTTCAGGAGGACAACAACAAATGTTTTATTCCTGTTATCCGATATAAAAGAACACAAGCATTATTTTTGTCCTTTTTTTTTTGTAATGCTTTTAGCAGATTCTAACTAATTCTAGTACCTTCGATGATAAAAAAAGACAGTCCATCTAATGTGGGATGGGAAATTGCCAGCTAATTAGAGATCACAAAGGCTAGCAGTGATGAATGCCATCATCTCCATGAACGTGAACCAACAGCCAACAATTGAAGTCAAGGAGACGCTTCCTCAGCCATCTCGAACCCCTAACAACATCTCAGAAAGAGACCAGACCACAGCTGTGGGCCAGACAGTTACAGAATGCCCTCCTCAAGCAAGGCTCAATGATTGCATACAATGCCGGGGAGGGTTTGGCCCAGAACACACAAAGGAAAGGCAGCTGTACATGCACAGAAGCAACGTTGCCAGCCTCGCTCCATCGATTTGCAGTTCCATGCCAGATATGTCTTTGCTTGCCATACTCAGAGGCAGAAACAACCAACCAAAGGATAATGTATCTTAACGTTGATTCCTGGATTTTCATCAGAGTCTCGTTAGTAGAGTTGTGACCCTAATACTGCTGGGTGGTAGACCAGTTCGCCATGGGTGGCCCTGCTAGAAACTAGAGTTCCAGATGACATAGCACGGACACTAGCATGTTGGCACTATCACAGCGATGCTACTGCTGCTGCGTCTTCAACCGAAATCGCCCATAAAAAATAACGGTGCTTCTGTATTATTGGGGCAGATGAAATTTTTATCTCTAATTTAGAAGAGTCGGTTGAAAGGGGAGATAATTCAAACTGTTTTGTTTTTGTTGTTGTTTTAACCTATAAAGAAAATTAAGAAAAGAAAAAAGAATGGGTACTTATGCAGTTTATGGACCGGACTGAAATAATAACGTTATAATTTAGAAAGCCATTCTTAACATGGGGAGGTAAGGGGTTAATTAACTATTCTATTTATTAAATTGTTAGGTGAAAGTACAGAATAGTTAATTAACCCCTTACCTCCCCATGTTAAGAATGACTTTCTAAATTATAACGTTATTATTTCAGCCCGGTCCATAAACTGCATAAGTACTAATTCTCTGGATTTTCCTTATGAGTTATGGTTACAACAACAAAAGAAACGGGTTGAATTATCTCCTCTTTCAACTGACTCTTCTAAGAAACAAGTACTTGGCATGATTTTAATAAACTACCGATTCTCGAAGGGTATTAGGAATTGAGTGTGACCATTTGTTCTTCTCCGCGTTGTCCGAGACTAAAAATTGTACGATTACAGTATTACGGTAAGGGATATATAGTAAATCTCTTTTGTCTTTATCAACATCATTTATCTTCATATTATTCTGAAATACCAGGACTATTTGTTCTACTCTGTGTTGTCCGGGATCAACAACGATTATCAACATTATTTCTCTTCATACTTTGATTTTAACGGTACTTTTGGCAGTTCTATGAAAGCTTCCTTACTAACATTACAGTATTAAAAGAGAAAGGGAGAAAGATAAAGAGACGGCTATAGACAGGGAAAGGGATAGAAATTTTAATATGAAAATGTTACACATGCTATTTAACTTCTTCTATTTGTCTTTTTATGGCCCCAGGCAACGCCGGGTAGCCCTGCTAGTTATATATATTATTAAGTATATATTCTGATAACAGAATAGTTCTAACGAAATATTTAAGAACATCTTTGATATTCATATTTTCATTTTTTTAAATTCGTTCACGAATTAAAAAAAAAAAAAAAAATTTTTTAATTTTAAAAATCGCTGTCTTGGTTACAGCTGCTGCTGATGCTATTATCGCTGATGCAACTGTCAAGAAATAGTCAAACTGGCGAGAATGAACGGATTTTTTTCAGTAAAATTTTGTTGGCGTGCCTTTGTTATGGATTTCCAAACAACTTTCTGGACATGGTAATTACATGAAGAAAAATTTCAAAACCGGCTTTGCTGATTTTATGAAAACTTACCAAACCACAGTGGTCGAACTTTGATAACCGATTTCGGCCAAATTCGAACATATTTACCTTAAAGGCATTTTTTCCTTTATTCTTTAAGTCAAATTTGACCAAATTCCTACAACTATGTACTTTGAAATCGTGTTAAACATGCATGCAAATACCTTTTTACGTGCTCAACAAAAATAAAAAATAAAATGATTTTACGATATTCATCATTTTTTTTTATCTCACCGATAAAAAGTTATAACAAAATACACATATAAATAACATTGATAAACTTAGAGAAAAATCAATTTCTTTTTGTTTGATGTATGGTTTGACAGGATTTTATGAGTGTTTTTCAGACCCCCCCCCCCCCCAAAAAAAATGCTGTTGTGGTGACGTTTTATAAGCAGTGAACATTGCTATATTACGGTTTTAAAAGCTTTAAAGACTTATGTACGTTTGGGAATTGTTGGTTTTACATAACTTCAAACTGCAATATTTAAAATTTATAAACTAGCAGAACCCATGCATGGGCGTCGCCCAGGAAAAATGAAGAACCCATGAAACTGCTGCTCACACCTCTGAACCCTATATAAATATATTTACTCGATTATTTTAAGTATCTATAATTAATACTTATAGATATTCTTTAATTATTAAATGTATAAATAATAATGAATATTATAACGTCCGTATTATTTCATAACTACAAAAGCAATGTACTTACGCAGATGCAAGGTTTTTTTTGTGTTTGTAAAATTTGAGAGAGGAGAATTGTAAATAAGTGTCTATACACTAACACTGAAGGAAGGAATAAAGTATTTGTGATTAAGTTATTTCTATGGGTATTATTTGTTAAAAGATCAACATTTACTTGGAAGATTAAGTGAATATTTTGTGCAAAAAACGGTTCTGGATTTGAATAATAATTAAGTTTAAATTACAATGAAAAATTAATAGGAATGTATAAATAAAACTGAACATTGAAACGTTTGTATTAACCTTGAATCATTGTACGTTTCTATGGTAACTGACCTACTTTCTTGAGCAAAGCTATGACTATGCTACGTTCCTATTGGTAATTGACTGGTTATAACTACGTTTTGCTAGCTAGAAGCTGCTGACTGTTTTTACGATTCTTCCTCTTTTCTCAGTAAGTAGACCGAGAACCGAATCACTCCTGATTAACAATCGATAGTGAAAAATAGTGCACAATGGTTTATTAAGGTTGAGCTTGAAACAAAGAATTGAATGGGACATTTTGTTATGTATATCCTAAGAACATCATGGGATTGTAGATATTTATGTATTATTTGTAATCTGGAAATGCAACATTGGAAATTTCTTTTATTAGCTGCATAATTGCTGAGATATAGTGATTAAGGCAAACGAACTGCTGAACGATGTAATATGAAAAAAATAACATTAGATTTCTACCATATTTCTTTTATGCTCAGAGTCAAAGGTGGGGTTGGGTGGGGTGGGGTTGATCACTCCTATGTCCACACTAAAATTACTAAGCAAAAAGAGAGAATGGCTGAGGGGACAAAAAAGTTTTGTTTTTTAAATCGATGAACATAAACTAGTAAATATGTTTTAACAGGATATTGCTCATATTCTGGATGTTCACTTCATGGTACCCAAGTTAAATGTTTTAGTTGTCAAACGACTCAAATATGCACGTCTTCCAGTGACACCGCCACAAACAATATAAACCTGTTATCACTAAATCTCTCTCAGATGAATGAGCTAAACGCTAGAGACGTTCCGAGTTCTTTTCCTTCGAACAGGTTAATCATCCACCTTATGTGGAGCTACAAATGACAAATCATTTGTAACCCTTAGATTGACAGTTCGAATCAGCCTGACTCACTATTTTTTTCTAGGTTTTTATGTACAGCACAGCCGATTCCTTGTCATTTACTTCTAGGGGATCTGCTATGCCGATTACAAATTTTTTTCTCTAGAGTGAAATAATATGGTATTATGCGAGTTGTAAGACACAAATATGAAGAAATAATTTGGATGAAAACGATTCCGTGTAGATCAACAATAATAATTATTTATTATATGAATACAACTGAAAAAAAATTACTTAGAAATAAGTATCTTATAATCGTCTTTTGCTAAGTGAACATCCATTAAATTTTTCCCATTACCATCTGGTTCAATGCCGCGGCACATAACTTTGCTTTCAAAAATACTGTTTTGATCAAGGACGATCACTTAAGGCAAACAGTTACTTTCCTTTTAAATATAAAATATTTAAAAATATTATTTTCTAGATAGACTTGTTATCCATTTAATAAGATGCACATACCAATAAGTGACTAAAATGCATACAAAGCAGAATTCTATATACAGCTTTTGTTCACAGACCAGTCAAAGAAATAGGGAAAAAACTAACTTTACTTTATATAAAAGATAATAACAGCAAACACTATTTACCTGTGAACAACACTGGGTACGACAAACGCATTTCATTCATACACGTCCTGGATTTTAATGTACATTTTTACATCAACATCAGTTTTTTTTTGTTTTTGTTTTTTTTTATTTATTTATTTAATGTCAACTTCAACGCCTTACTGGGTGGTTTTATTTAAACATGTTTTCTAAAAGGATTAAAAACTCAATAACAGGTGAATGGTTATAGCAATAATTATTATACAATCATTGACTTTGGCTTGTCTCATCAAATCCCCTTTTTTTTTTAATCTTGAGGATTGTCACTACAGTCAAGGGAGATAATTATCAATGGAAATTACTGTTCAGGTAGAAATTTGTAACCATTAGCTGTTCAACAGGGTGGTAGTACACATTTTAAACATTCTTTTGAACTTGAAGTTTGTAGGTTAGAAGTATTGAATACAAGAATTCATGCCTTAACACAAGTACTTGCATTAAAATAAATACTAATAACAATTGCGTTTAGGTATCCTAAATAGCTGATATACAAAATTTTACGAATAAATTAACAGATCAAAGTTATGTCATACTGTGATTTATTGTCAGTTTTGAAGCAAAGTGAAGCTAACACGTGTTTCTAGTAGAATTAAATATATACTTGAAACAAACTCCCGTCATCAGATTCTTTTGTAAGATGGTAAGAAAAACTCCCAGCAGAGTGCTCAATTAATTGAGAAAATTAAAATTAAAAGCGTAATATGTATTTATTTATTTATTATTCTGTACAGAAAATCAGTACAACATCAGTACCATTGGTTTCAAGTTCAGAAGGTGTTAACCTCCCGGCTATCTTCAGCTTTGTTGTCACTTAGTAGAGAAAATGGAGGATCTCACACAAACCACCTATATATACATAAATAGTCTAAAGAAGCTTTGAGTTATTTTAAACAAAAAGACAAAAAAAAAAGGAAAATGCAGTTTAAATTCCCAGAGAAACTAACTAAATCCAAAATAGTGCAGACTTAACATTCGTTGGAAAATTCATAAATAAATAAAAAAATATATAATAGTAAGTAAATAAAATAAAAAGGGGGATTAAGTATCTAACAGTGAAACAAAAACAGGAGACCTTAACGTAAGCATCTAATATTAACACGGGGATCATCAGCTGTTTACCATGTAACTGTTTATATATACACACATACATATAAATTATTTATTTAAAAAACTATGTAACATATTTCAGAGGTGTACCATGGTTTCATCCAGATTATCTGGCTTTTTTAACTTTTAAAAGTAGTCTATAGCCAATAAGGAATCTTCAGCATCTCGAAATGAAAACAGAGAAATTTCTCTCGTTTTTATTTCGAGGCGCTGGAGATTCCTCCCCCCTCTGAAATATGTAACGTATGGTTTTTTAAATAAATAATTTGTATTTAGCTCACTTTTTTGCGATCAAGCCCTTTATTGATTTCTTTTCAACGCACTATATAAATATATATATATATATTGAATGATTCCAGGGTTTTTTTCTGCAAGAGCCCTGCTAATAATGAAAAAAAAAGTTTTTACAAAGAAAAAAGGGGGGGGGGGGGGCACATCAGCCAGGCGTGCACGCACCCTTGGCCTACTTTTCTGAGTCCAATCTAGACATAGTTACGGTTAGGTTGTACAAAACGCAGAATAAACGCCACTGTGGGACACATCACGGAATGGTACAGCTATCCGGGCGAGTTTATGTGAAAGTAAAAAAATAAGAGAAACGACATAAACGAATTCCATCCTCTTGAGTAATTAATAAAATGTTCGCATTATGTTTGAATGGCATAGGTATCTCTTTTCTACAAAAAGTTCTGATTTCAACGAAAATAAATATACTTGTTGTTTTCCGTACTGACGCACGATTTTATCCAGTGTTGGGCATGTTTTTTTTCATGATCACCGCTTCACACTTCGGGTTAGTGTTGGGGTTAATGAAGGGCATTTTTTTTTATCCATTGTTATATTTGATGCCTGCGTGAACGATTTTATTAGAACCACTAGCGTAAGAAACGTATTAAGTTTCCATTAAATTAATCCAAATTGTATCACTTAATCTCTATATTAATCAAATGTTGAGACAAATTTATGGCTGTTTCTCCTGTCAGTGTAACTTCGATAATTGCACATTGAATTATTATTCTTTTTTTTTTTTACTATTAATCGAATATTTATTGAAATCAAAAATGCAACAGTGTATAAAACGAAAATTAAAAAATATTAAAATAATTTAATCATGCAATTAAATCCACAATGCACTTCGGTTTCTTAGGAAACAAGTCAGCCATTTTAATATTTAGTAGTTGAAAAAAAAAAAAAAATAGAATGAATGCATCATTCAGTGATACTTCGAAATTTAAAAAGGAATTTGAAAGCATTTAAACTGTCGATTAGAAAACCATTTGAACAAAATTCTTAGCAAATCCTTGTGTATTAAAAGCTTAAGTTTTGAAAGCTATTTACATCCAATAATGTTATAAGTAGAGATTAAAACAATTATCATGAACAAAATTTAATGACCAAACGATACCGTAATAAATTAATTTCATTTTCAAAATCTTTTTCTTTTTAAATAAAAATTTGGTTAAAGGTAGGTACGTGCAAATCAATGGCCGATTCCCAAAATGTAAAAACATTTTGACCCCCCCCCCCCACTTTACTTAAAAATTCACTAAAATTCAGGAAATCAACCAATTTTAATGAAATTTTCAATATTTATTAATCAACAATCAAGGAATATAATGAAACTATTTTTTTCCTTAACCTCCTTTGGACATCAGATGAAGCCCACTTCCATTTTGACAGAAAGGCAAACTCCAAGACAAATGTTTTCTGGGGGTCCTCCAGACCCAATGAAGTAGCCACCAAGTCCCTGCACTCTCCTAATTGCACGGTGTGGGCTGCAATCTCGGTCAGAGGCATCATCGGACCAATCTTCATCGAAGAATCTGGCGCAGCAGTGACAGTCACTAAGGAGCGGTATGTGGAGGTCCTCAAAACCTTCAAGAGTGAGCTCCAGACCCTCTACCTGTCGCTCATGAGCAAGTTCTGGTTCCAGCAAGACGGAGCAAGTTCTCACACCTCAAACCTGTCCTAAGATTGGCTGAAAGAGAACTTCGGAGGCCGAGTGATCAGTCTCAAGACTAATTTTGAGTGGCCACCCCATAGCCCGGACATAAGCCCCCCCCAGATTATTTCCTTTGGGGCTATCTTAAGGACAGAATGTACGCAAGTAAACCCAGAACCATCACGGAACTCAAGGAAGCCATCAGGGAGGAGATGAGAGCCATTCCCAATTCAGTCTGTAAGAACGTCATGGACAACTTCGTTCTGCGCCTCAAGAAATGCATGGAGCTAAAAAGAGTCCATCTAGAACACATGCTGTAGAACGGAGAAAAAAAAGGCCAAATACCCTAGTGTTTTGATATGATGTTGTAAATATAATAAACTAGTTATGCCCCAAAATTCATTTCATTCGGACGAAACACTAAGAAACGGGGCCTAATTAGATTTGGGGCCCGTTTTTTTTTGGTCACCCTGTATATAAAGCTTTCAAGATATTTATTCATTTTTATTTATTTATTTTCCATTCGAATCTTCAGGGTGTTATCTCTTTGTAAAGGCGGTCACTAAGTTTCGAATATGGGTATAAAACGTATTTCGTATAATTGTTTTCTTTACTAATGGGTCACTACTTGTCAACGCCAAAAGCCACTCGAGGATAATAGTTAATGAGATGGATTAATTGTCAGTTGAATGATGAAAATTATGAGAATATTGAAAACGATGAATGGGATGAATAAAATTCGATTACTTATGAAGACTTTATGTCAAGTAAAGGCAACCATTTTGTAGCGTGCAGGGAAGCAGTTCCATGAATATGTGTTCCACAGATCAGAAGTTCTTGGAAAAAGAACCTTTTCATAGAAATTCCGTTTGATGTTAGGCACACGGAGGAAGAAAGAAAAGTTCTTGGCAGTGATGGTATTAAGATGAGTTCTTGCTGTGAATGTTTTAGAAGGAGGAACCAAAAATTGGAGATAAGTAGAAAACCTTCCATGGAAATAACAATATAGAAAGACTAGCAACGTCTCTTCTGAGAGAAAGGAGCTAAAGAGAAGAGATCAATGCCTACTAGATTGTAAAGTCGATTTTGTACTCTGTCAAGCCAAGAAAGAATGCTCTAAGTAGGGGTGGGACGTAATAAGTGAAAATTTCAGATTCATGCAAGTAGTATTTTTTTGTGTTTATTTATACATAAATAAAATAAACAATCAAACATTTTGAAAATTTTGCAAAATTCAGAAGGTGCAGGCCAAAAATAGCCGTTAGGGCTTCACAGGACTCAAAATCCATCATTTTTCGGTGAAAAGGTGGTTTCATGCGACATTGCAGGTCCTAAAACATCCTCAAAAACTATGAATGGATATAGATGGTTAAATCTGATATAGTACTTTAATTTAGAACCATTTTCAGGCTGTGAAAGGGTTTTCATTACTGTAAAATAGCCAAAAACTATTGGCCTGCACCTTCTGAATTTTGCAAAATTTTCAAAATGTTTGATTGTTTAGTGTTATTTATGTATAAATGAACACAAAAAAATACTACTCGCATGAATCTGAAATTTTCACCCATTACGTCCCACCCCTATTTTCACCCATTACGTCCCACCCCTACTCTAAGCAGTACCTCCCCAGATGCGGCAGCAGTTCTCCATCTTAGGATGTAAATGACAGTTATAAATGTAGAGGATTGCATTAGAAGTCATGTACTTTCTGGAGCGGTAGAATGATTCAACCATTTTTCCAGCAACGTTAGCAGCAGATTGAATATGTCTTCTATTTTAGATCTGGAGTGAAAGTCAGTCCTAGGAGCTTATCAAAACAAAGGGCTTCCCTAAGGAGAGAGTAATTAATTTCAATTGAGGCAAAACAATGATCTAAGCGTTGGTAGTGAAAGGAGGGAAGCTTGGTTTTACAGCTGTTATAAGTAACAAGCCACTTTTTCCTCCCATTGCATCACTACTCCAAACCAGAAGAGAGAATTAGCAAGATCTTTATTACCAATGTCTTCAATGACAGTTGTGTCGTCTGCATAGATCTCAACAAATGATATCAGAATATGATTTGGAAGATTAAGGAAAATCAGGAAAAGAATTGGGCTCAGAATAGACTTACCTACCAACAACTAATTTCATAGACCTATCAGAGAGAAAGGATTTCATGCTTGTGAAAACGTTGCGAGATATTCCATAGCTAGCAAGTTTGTGAAGCAATCATTTGTGCCAGACTATCAAAAGCCTTTGATATGTCAAGAGCTCTTGTCCTAGAAACAAAGCTCCTATCGATAAATTTACCATACAATATTACAGTTAGCACGTCAGAAGTTTATTTTGCAGAACAAAATCCATATTGCTTGTCAAGTAGATTGCTTTTGCTGAAGTAGTTGAAACTGTAATAAATCTAGTCAAACAACTTACTCATGACATACAGGAGACTGATCAGACTGTACAAAGATGAAGACGACTGATCAGCATTATTTTTAACTACTGGGCAGACGAATGTAGTTTTCTAAGTAGATGGGAAGCATTTCTCCTTTAAGCAACAATTAAATAGCTTTGTAAGAATGAAGCAGATTCTTAAGCAGAGTGGCTGGAATATTGTCAAGACCAGTTGCCTTGCTAGCACCAAAGTTCTTGATAAGGTTGGCAACATCCCGGACAGATATATGGATGTCACTTATTTTCAGATATAGGGGCAAATTCTGGAGGTAGGTGGTCCTGATCGCAAAACATGAAATTAGAAGCAAAGTTAATTGCAAAAGGTTTGGCATTGTCAGATGCTGAGGAAATAACGCCTGCTCCATTAATGATGGTTGGAATAGAAGTCTTACATCTGTTCAATAACTTATTTGTTATTCTCCAAAACTCTTGAGAACCAAGCCTCTGCTCAGCAACTTTTAATTCAACAGATTGAGCATAGGATTATTGTGAATTTCCTATAATCCATTTGTAGCAGTTGCAGACAGTTTTAAAAATTGGATTTGTTTTCAGGGCATTTATTAAATAATTCCGATTTTAGTGGATTTTTATTTTGTTTCAATTTTTTGGTCAAAAAAGAAATTGCTTTCACTTTCATTGAGTGTCCCTATGTTTAATCATTGACCTGGAACTTGTGTGATTACTAAGAAAAAAAGTTGTATTATTTGTACAAAATCGGCTCCAAATTGAAATAAAATAAAATAGAAGAGAATATATTTTTTCAGTATTATTTCGAATACTATTCTCATCTTGGATGTTATTCTCACAACGTTTCGGCCGATGTAACCTCCGACCTTCTTCAGATGCAACTTGTTGAACTCTGAAATCTTTATGTATGGAATTTCGAACGGAACCATTTATTTAATCCACAAGAGTAGCTTTCTCTCGTCTCGTCAGCCATGACCGGGTAGAAGTCTTCAGTAATTCGGAATTGTATTCTTAGTATCGCCTGCACTACGACCCAGCCATAGCCGACTGTTCTCACACTATAAAAGAAATAAGCACAGCTTTTCTACAGTCCAGAATTCAATCACTTGTCACCACAGTAAAATACAACAACACTGGCACAGCTTGAGTAGGTGTTCGTACCAGTCGGAGATACGTCCTTGACTATCAGTTCGACAGTAGCCTTGTTGCTGTCGGGCTGAGGTATGGTTCTGTTCAGTTCTAGGAAGTCCACCCTCCCAGGCTTTACCTTCTGAGAAGTGGTTAGTTTATTGTTAAAATGGGGAATGCCGACGAGGCTGCTCATCCTAGAGTGCTGGATTTTCAAAACCACGCCTATCCTTGTGTCTAATCTTCTGAATAGGAGGTAAATAAAACAGAACCATGTTTATCTGTTTGGACCACACATAGAAAATCAAATAAGCATTACTTGCAACAACTCGGAGAAAAATATACGCAAGCTAAACTATTCATAGTCACACAATCAATGTGACACTTGCTGAATTTATTTCAATTGAAATATTCTGAACTTAACTATCGTTGTACAAACGTTTAATTCCTCCGTACATTCTGGTGTTTATAAATGTTTATGATTTAATTTGTACGAATTGCATTAATTTATGTTCATTCCTCTACACGGTTTATATCTAAATTTTAAAATTTTCAAGTAAAAAAAAATATATTTAGGTGGTGTATCAACTTTTTTTTTAAACATTTATTTAAAACTTTTGTGCAAGATAAAAGCCAGTTTCTGTTTTGTATTATTAAATTAATAATATTTATTAAAATAAATACACCAGTAAAGTGTAAATTAGATCCTTTCAGTTAGGGTTATAATAAATTTTTACAGCATAAAAAAAAAAAAGCAATATTTTAAAAACAATAATTTTAGTTTAAGTTCCATTCTGAATATTCATTATGATTGTGAGGGGGGGGGGGGTATCTTTTGTAAACGTTTTATGTTCGTTCGAATCTAATGCATAGCTTCTTTTTTTTGTCTTAAGATAATAAATCATCTTAGAAATAAAATTTAAAAGTTTAAAATATTGCTGCTTTTTGGCCACCATGGCAGACGACATTGGCTTGACCAAATCTGGTTAACAGTAAAGCTTACTAATAGCGACATAAATTATTTTAAAAGGAAATACAGTTGGGAAATTAGTCAAAAACAATCTATTTCTGTTAAATTTAGAGTGGCCGATCAGAGGCTTGGCTCCCATGATTTTTTGAGAATAATAAACAGGGTCCTGAACAGATGTAAGACCCTTATCCCAACTATCATTAACGGACCAAAAATGATCTCAGCATCTGATAAAGCCAAAATTTTCACAAAATTACTTTGCAGCAAATTTCACCCTTTGTAATCAAGGCCACTTACCCCCAGAATTCTGAAAGAACTAAGCAACATCCAAGTATGAAAGAGCACATAGAATACCAGCTCTCAGTATATTCGCTTTTTTCTGGTGCCGAATTATTTTCTTTTTTCTTCTCTTCACCAAAAAAAGATAAGACGTTCGTTCTTAGTAACAGCAGCAGTACTCGCCCCAAGTCAACTCAGTGGTGGCGTAAGCTCTCAGACAAATAGAACGTTAGCGCAAAATGAAATAATGTTACCGACGACAGTCCAAACACACACGAACGAGCTTAGCTGTGTGGTGTCCAAAAATGATCTTTCCCTCAAGCAAAAATGTTGTCACTCCTTTTATTCAGCTCTTTTGGACTGCCATAAGCGCCTATTTTGCATAATCACGACCGTTGCCTCAAAATCAGACAGTTCCAGGTTCGCTCTTGCACGCAGCTACTGTTTCCTTGCAGCGGTGCATGCTAGTCATGGCCGCTTATCCTTTGGTCTCTCCACACCGTCACCACAGAATAACTGTTCAGAATATAGTCAAACTTATCAAGAACTTTGATGCCAACAAGGCAACTGATCCCAACAAGATTCCGGTCATAGTACTCAAGAAACTGCAACCTAAAATAGCTTCTATCTTTACAAAGCTGTTCAATCATTGCTTAAAGGAGAAACGCTTTCCATCATCTTCGAAGACTTCGTTGGTCTGCCCGGTATTTAAAAATACTGTGGATCAGTTCTGCCTCTCAGTACAGACCGATCAGTCTCCTGTGCGTCATGAGTAAGTTGCTTGAATCTGGGATAAATCAAGAAATTGTCAATCATCTCAACGAAAAGAATCTTTTTAGTGACAACCAATATGGATTTCTTCCTGCAAGATATACAGCTGACATATTAATTGTGATATCGCACAGGATCAGCGAATCTATTGACAAGTGCTTTGCTTCTAGGGCGATAGCTTTGATATATCAAAAGCCTTCGATAGGGTTTGGCACAAAGGTTTGCTCCACAAGCTTGTTAGCTATGGATTATCTGAAAATGCCCTCTCAATTATCAAATCCTTTCTCTCTGATAGGTCAATAAAAGTCCGAAGTACATAGCATCAATGCTGGCATGTCTCAAAGAACCACTCTGGGGCCAACCCTCTTCCTGATCTTTCAACTCGTATTCTGAGATCATTCATTGACATTTATGAAGATGACAATTATTTATGGCAGTACTTCGAAGAGCATTGATCATCAAGAATTTTCTGACTATTATGATTTAAGTAAATAAATCATTTCGTAGTCCGAATAATCCAAATACCAGTCTTCATCTTAAAAACAAAAAAGGAAATTTGGTACTGATTTGTTATCATTCTTGCAATGTATACTTTTTGTAAATTGTTTTTATTCATTTTATTGCAAAAAATTTAATGAAATAAATATTTATAATGATTACAAAAAAAAAATATAACGGCACTTTAGTTTAGCTGTGAATTAGAATTTATTTGTTTTCAATTTTGAAAACAGGGGCAGACAATCGAAGTAATATAGAATTTGAAGTTTTTATCCAAAACAATCAATAAAGCGAACAATAATAACAGCGAACAGTAGTCGTAAAATTGTATAAAACGAATAGGAAACAGTTATTTTTTTTTTGCATGATTTAAAACTTTATAAAACGAAAAGTTATCATTTAAAAATAATGGTAAAAACAATTTTTTACTTCCGGTTGATCGGGTTAGAAGTGAATGTAACGCTTCAAAATTGATTTGATTCACATCTAAACAAAATGCCAAAATAGATAATTAAACAATTTACCAATAAAATGCAATGCAACAATGTAAATGAATCCGTAAATGTTTTTGATTTCTAGAACTTTGTTTTCATTTTATGCTGTTGCTTTTCGGCTGTTGTAAATCGTTACCGGATTTTACCGAACCAATATAGACATCCGCCACGAGGGCCAATATATAAAATAAACTAGAGATGGGCGGTTTTACCGAAAAACCTCGGTTTTTCGGTTTTGTCTCCATACCGAATACCGAATCGGTTTTTTTTTTTTAAACCGTAACCGTTCGGTATTGTGTTTTTACTACAGTAAGCCACCATATACAAGGAAACACGGTTGAAAAGATTTTCTGATTTGAATAAAATTGAATATTACCAAAAAATGTTATATTAGTAAGAGGACAGGTTGAACAAATATATGATAAAAAAATTTAATTGACTTGTAGGAAGAAATCTTTGTTTACAGTTTGTTTATCATTAACATTTTGAATTTTCAAATGAAAAAAAGAGAAATACGACAGACAACATGACATCGTATTTTTGTAGGCCCTGGTTGAAATAACAGAACATGATAGAATTATTGTAAAAACATTGCTGATTTAATTTAACACCTCACGCATTTTGAGTTTAGGAAAAAATAAGTTGTAAAAAGTTGTTTTGAACTAATTCCCAACTTAAATTAATTTTCTTCAAAATCGATCAAATGCGTCCCATTAATCCAACAGTACATCCAAGCTAATTATTTATTTATAGAAAATTAAAGGGAGAAAACTCATGTCTGCAAAACAGAAACGCTATAAAATTGATTATTTTTTTTGTTTTTGTTGAAACTAATTTCTGTGGCATAATAAGGATTAAGCTGGGTGATTTTAAAAAAAATGAGGAATGGTCCATTTATTTTAAAGAAATATATGACCTTCAGGGCGGGTCATAAATTTCCATTCCACCAAGATATTTTGACTATAGCCCCCCCCCCCCCTTTAATAACGTTTGTAAATGAATGTTTTTATGGAACTAAAAATGCCCACCTCCCAAAGCATACCAACATTCAATTATCTGCTTTTTAGTAAAAAAAACAACAACTTTAAATGAAATCCCCAACTACCAAACAAGCATGTTAACTTCAACAGGAGATTCTCCCCCTCCCCCAACCACCAAGTTAAATGATATGATTACTTTAGTTAAACCTGCATATTTTTGTTTCTTTTTTAGAGTGCTTCCACAATTCCCACAGTGAAGCAAGAGAACATGTTTTCTTTTGTTAATTCGACAATTAAATGGGACAAATCAAACCCAAGAACAAGAGCAGCAAACCAGAGTCTTGTAGCAATGATATGCAAAGATCTCCAAACCGTGAGCATTGTAGAGGATGAAGGATTTAAATCCTTCGTCAAATGTCTACAACCTGTATATCAGTTGCCGACCAGACGACATGTTAGAGAAATGTTAATTCCTGATTTATATGAGTCGGTCAGTACTGACATTCGGCGGCAGTTGTTAGACATAAAGTCCATTTCCTTGACAATGGACTATTGGACCAGCCGAGCTAATGATTCATATATGTCTGTGACTGCTCATTTTCTAACGCTATCTTTTGATGTTAAAGATTTTTGTTTAAATGTTTCTCATTCTCCTCATCCTATATTTTAGCTTCTGATGGGTTAAAGAATTAGATAGAATGTATATTCAAACTCGGTTTTATTCTTCAGAAATCTTTCATGAATCTTTGGTCATTGTTTTAACGAGTTAACTGTTGAAAAGGTATCAGAACTTTGATTACAACAGTCAACACCTTAAAACTTATTATGATTCATATCATGGAGAATGATTCAGTCACAAAATTATCGAAACAGTGGCATAATTCAACTAAACGTTGAATAATAACTAATCATCACACAAGAGAATGAATAGCTTCCATAGTAAAAATTTTTTTTTCAAAAAACCGAAAAACCGAACCGTAAACCGAGGTTTTAAGGGAAAAAAACCGAAACCGATACCGAAACCAAAATTTCAAAACCGCCCAACTCTAAAATAAACATTTTGTTGCCTTTTTAAACTGCGGTCCATTACAACTTTACCCAAGTGTAAAAAAAAAAACGAAAAAAAAACAACAAATACTTGCTTAATTTTTGTCCAAATAAATTAATAATGAAATATAATATAGATTGATTTTAAATAAACTTCATACGGATATAAAATGTAGTTTTGGGGCATGTTTAACAGGAGTCAACCAAACAAAAAAAAAGGGGTGAAAAAATAAATAGGCAACAAATAAATGCTACAAAAAGCAAAATAAGTTACTCTTCTACCTACCTGGATAAGTTTATTTGTGTTTTAACTTATTTTAAAGCGTTATCTTGTTCAAAACAAACCTGGTGTTCACTCTTTCAGTGAGAACGAAAAATAAAATGAACTCTGCTCAAAAATCGCTTCGAAAAGGACCCTACAGTTATCCCCGGTGGGCTTTCCGAAGCCACAACCACCATGGATCAAGTCTCAACTAATGGTCTGGTTGTGTGAGCTTATTGGCATCAAACAAGCACCCACTTTGCCCTCCCCACTCTATCTAAAACCAAAATAACATTGCAAAGAAAAAGAAACAAACCTAAACCAGACACCCACCAAAAAAACATCTTTGCCTCTGCAAATATCCGAGGTCTTAGAACCAACATCAATGACGTAGAAACATTTCTCTTAGTAAACTCCCCGGATATCCTAGCACTAAGTGAAACAAACCTACAATCCTTAATCTCTTCACACCATTTTGACATGACTGGATACCTTCCACTCTACCATAAAGACTGACAAACATATGCACAGGCCAGGAGTTTATGTTCGGAACACCCTCCCTTTCACTAGAGAACATAGGTTAGAATCAGGTGACCAAACCTACATGTACTTTAGATTAACCTTACAGCACAGCGTTGGTTACTTATATTTCATATACCGTTCTCCTTCGACCCAGGATTGTACCCTGCTTAATTTTGTCTCTGAAAGCATAGATAGAGCACTCTCACTTGATTCGAGTGCCCAAATACATGCATGTAGAGATTTCAATGTACATCACCGTGACTGGCTTGGATTCTCCAGCTTTACAGATGCAGCTGGTAACTCCACGTATAGTTTCTCCATAGCGTACTCCCTCTAACAGGCTGTCACTTTCCCGACCTGCCTCCCTGATCGTATGGACCAGCAAACCTCACTTCTCTACCTGTTCTTGACTTCACTACCCAAGGCTTGTGCAGTGACTGCCCATAGCCCGCTCGAGAACACTGATCACCTTGTGGTAATGATAGATATCACACTAAAATCTTGTTCCAAAGTAGATGAGTTGTTACTCAAAACGACGAGATACAAGCGGGCTGATTGGGAATCCATCAGAGACACTCCATGGAATGAAACTTTCTTTCCCTGCTGATCAGTGCACAAATGAGGTAACCAAATAAGTCAAAATAGGCATTGAAATACATGTCCCCATGCAAAAATTCTACAGTAAGCCCCACTCTCCACAATGGTTCAGTTCAAACTGCGCAGCTGCTATTGCTCAGAAGCAGCAAGCATTCCGACAATTCAACCGCCATAAGGCAACTACAAAGACAGAAAATTATAGCTTTGAGAAATCATTGTAAGATTATAATAGGTGAAGCAAAGAGAAAGTATACAGAGATGACCAGAAAACGCATTGAGTAACATAAATTAGGTACTTGCGATTTCTGGAAAATATTCAATAGTGTGGTAAACAATGGGCAATCAACAATTCCCCCCACTATCCAACCGCAATGATGTCGTTTGCACGGCAACTGATAAGGCTGAACTACTTGCCCAGTGTTTCGCTTTAAACTCCACTTTGAACTCCACAAACCTCTCTCTCTCTCTCTCAAATTTCCCATTGCGGACTGAAGCCACACTTGATGACTTGACCATCACCCAATCTCATGTCCTGGACATCATAAAAAACCTTGACACCTCCAAAGCATGTGGGCCTGATCTTATACCAGTAATAGTAATAAAGAAATGCTCTGCTGAACTGGCACCTGTCCTCTCTAAACTCTACAACAAATGCCTTGTCGACTCACTTCCCTGATAGCTGGAAAATTACCTCTGTGCTACCAGTCTTCAAGAATTCTGGAGATTGAACTGACCCTCAAAATTATCGCACCATCAGTCTACTCCTGCTCTTCGCTAAATATAGGATAACCGAATTAGCAAGCAGCTTCTAAATAAATCAAACGCTATCTAGAAATATGACTCGAATGATAGATTAAAAGTGACGATAGCAAATTCATGAATAATGAATCTTACAATCAGTATCCACATGTAAACCTTAAATAGGTAGATAGAACAGTAAATTTTCTTGCATTTGGTAAAAGTTATTTGTTGTCTACAAATAGAGGTTGTGTTTTGGCTTGTCTCCGCGACCGACGTTAAACATTTGGAAAGAACCCCACTTTTGTGAAGGCCAGAGGCCTTTTTTTATGTTGAAGTTAACAGTCTCAGAGAGACACACTTTTGAAGAAGCACAAGGCTTTTATGTCAGGACAGAACGTCCTTATTAAAAAAAAAAAAGAATTCCCTTATGTACAGGGAAGTTTTGAGAGAATTACAGACATACAGCCGGACCAGTTTTGAAGAGCGACAATTATCCTTTGAAAGGATTTTTTAATTTGCTGATTTGGGCAAGAAAACCCAAAGACTTTGACCCTTTGTGGGTTTTATTTAAAAGAAATTTGGTCTGGAACGACCATTTAAAAGATATCGAAGGACTGAAGAGAAGGACATTTGAATCCCTCCTAAGAACAGTTTTTTTTATTGTATTTGTTGGAATTCTTCTTTTCAGCCCTACCAAGTAAGACATCTTTTTTGTGTGTATTTGGTGGAAAAGTGAGACCACGTTTTTATCGCCACTTTTTGTCATTGCCTGAGGTGATAACCATTGTTTTAGAATGGATCTTTCAGTCCTTTTTGGTCTTTTTCGGGTGTCGTTTGAGACTATAATATTTATTAGAATAATTTGGTTTTTTTTCCTATTATCGTTTGGAACGGCAAGCCCCCTTTTTTAAGAATAGTCTCTTGAGTAGAGACTCCATTGTTTTATGTGTATTTTTCAGCTCAATATAATTCTAATTTTATTGGGCTATTTTTTACTGTAATTTCCATTGTTACCCTGGGTTAACGTGTTTAACCCTGCTTTAGGAAACAAAAGCAGGAACTAGCTATTTTTTTTTGTCTTATTAATAAACTGTATTGAGTTACATTTCTGGGTCCGTTTCTTTATTTGCTCCTTTTTGTCTTTTTATTGATACCCATCTTTTTATTCATAGTAACAAAAGACGAATTTTTGTAACGACCCCAGGATTTGTCACAATCGCCCCCAAATTGTTATAAAACTAGAAGTAATTTAGTTAAGATAATGGCAGCTATCTTAAAGCTGAAAAGTTCAAGATAACCGTATTTTACTTATACTTATTATAACTTACTTTTTCTGATATAGAAACGGGAGAAACTTCCATCAGCGAGGTTGATTTTACACACACGCACAAAAGCAACATTATAATTGCACGAAATAAAATACATAAACAATGGTGCGCCTACACTTATCAATCAATCAAAGTCGATCGATCGGTATTGTTTGTAATCATACAGCATTTACTCGAAAATATTTAATAAAAAATAAATTTTAAAAAAATAAAATTTAAATCCAGCATTACGATGGAAAAAAAAAAAAAAAAATCTATTTATTTACCGTCGAATTTTACATTTTGTCCCCCACACTGTCAAAGGGAAAAAATGCGTTTTTTTTTGTGCAGTTACACCTCAATATCTAGAGAAGGTATTTCCAAAAAAATAGATAAATAAAATATTTTAGAGTTGGGGTAAACTTTACTATGTAAATGTAATGTAAAATGACCATCCAGTTCTTAAGCACATAGCATAGTAACAGAAACCATTCTGTTTTATTCAAAAATTAGAATGGCAGTCATTTTGGAAATACAAAATAAAATGGTTACTCGTTCTACCCTACGCTATGTGGTGAAGAACTGGAAGTGATCAATAGCACTTTCTGGTCAGGAAGTGGGTGATCATTTTACGTTATATTTATGAAGTACAGTGAACCCTCACTCTAAATTTTTTTTTTTTAAATTCTTCAATATATATTTCCATGTTGTTAAGGCGTAATCGCACGAAAACAAAAAGTGTGTAGGCAAAGGGTAAAATTTTATCTCATTTACAATCCAGGGACTATCCTGAAATGGGCAAACCTTGCCTAGGATAAAACAATCTGTAGCACCTCGATTTCAATATTATTGTGAAAGATCGGTTCTTTTCTAGAATAGTGGCACTTCTGGCAAATATTCAAAGGGTACACATAGGATATATTGAAGCGGTTAGCTCCCAAATTTTATCGACTGGTTTTGTCTTTTTTGACAGTGTGCAAATTTAAAAATATTAATTTGCTTTCTGATTTTTGCAAATAAATTGTTTTATTTCATTCTTGGTTCGTTCGGCGAGTTGGGGGGGGGGGGGTAGGATTAGTGATAGTATATATTTTGTTTAGTAAGAAACAAATTATAAAATCAAACGGTGCTGACTAAAAATGAAAGTGAAATATATAACAAATGGTACAATTGAATCATTTCACCATGTGGCGGCTATTCCGAATTCATAACCTTAAGTCGCCATCAATAAAACTGTTTCTCTACAACGGTCATAATTTTTTAAAAATGAAAGAGAAAAAAAAGTCTCAAAATCTTTTTCAGGTAAAGTTTTATAATTAAAATTTATTAAATTAAGTAAAAATGAAATTTTTACTTGATTTAATATGGAATGTTGGTGCTTCTTTACTTTCACTACGACATGTTAGGCATCTTTTAAAAAGAAATAGTTTAAAGAAATGTATAAACTTTGTTATGTACTTACGTGGTAGCTGACTGTATACTAAATAATTACGCAAATTCATCCAGTATTAAATTAAAAATAAAAACGATTTTATCTATATGTCGCCATTTTGAGTTTTTACGAAAACAAAATTTATCTCCCTTGCCTAATTAGTAAGTAAAAATGTTTACAGATACATAAGATCGTTTCTTTTCTTCTTTCTTTTCTTATAATTTAATAAATACTGGATGAATTTGCATAATTTTTTCTGTACAATCTTATTTTCAGCTAACACGTTGGTACATAAAGTTTATACATTTCTTTAAACTATTTTAATGTAGTGAAAGTAAAGAAGCACCAAATAATTCAAATTAAAAAAAAAAAACGATTTTTTTTTAAATTTAATTCTTTTAGTATGCAATAATTTAAATCGGTTTGAAACCGTCCAAATTAAACTTAAACCGTTGTTTATGATCGTTTGCTACAAGAGAAACAGTCTACTTGATGGCGGCTTATGGTTATGAATTCGAAATAGTCGCCACAAGGTGAAATAATTCAATTTTACCTTACAAATTAATAATGACGTCTCTAATATATAATATTGCCGCAAAAATTGTGTTTTAGACAACGGCGTCAGAGGAGAGGGGGCGTTGCCACCTGGACGTGGAGTTAAAGAAGGGTATGTTTTGTAAGAAACACGTAAGGTTGGTACTTTTTCGGAATGTGAACCGAACTGTTTTTTTAACCCTAACCTCAGTTTTAGGTTTAGTTTGGCAAAAGTCGATTTGATTCGGTTCAAATTCTGTAGAAGTACCCATAATAAAAGGAAACAGTGTTTATTAAAAACGGAATTTAAATATATTACAAATTGCTGCCCCCCCCCCCCCACGTCCCAGTATGTAGCATATCAAAGGAAGCACACAAGGATAATTTGCACGGTGGACTAATCCGCAAAAATCAGAAAACAAATTAATATTTGCAAAATAATAGAAATACGCAAACATCGAACAACAAATTAATATTTGCACAATTTTGCACGGTGGATTAATTTGCCGTCACCGCTGCAAAAATAACCCAGACAAAACTAGTCGATAAAATGTGGCAGCCATTTTCAGAACTAACAGCTTCAATATACCCCACAAATAAACTATAATACTCAACCTTGGCCTATAAACTTTCATTTTAGCCAGAAATTGCTTCCGAACAGACATTTTAAAGATTTCAAAATCACATTCGAAATTCCCACGACCACTGTAAACATGTCGGACATGTTTGTTTTCATTATTATATATTAAGAAAATGGCGGTGCCATTGTTTTCTTCGTTGACGCGAGAGATTCCAAAGCGATTTTGAAGCATTTAAGTTGCCGAATAGAAAGTAATTTCTAACTAGAATTAAAGTTTATAGGCAAAAGTCAAGCATTATAGTTTAGTTGTGCTCCTAAATCAAACAAACAGTAACGTGTTCATCAGAGAGGTGTCACTAATCTCGAAATGATCTGAAAATATATTTTGGTGCTTCTACAGAATTTGCACCAAAACTTAGGTTTTTAAAAAATAGGGTACTTTGTTAGATTGGGACCCGCGCTAAAAGTCCCTCGGCGTCGGTGCTTTCCGGCGTTTTACGTAAAACGCCGGAAAGGCTCGAAGCGGTTAGTCAATGAAACTGCGAGAAAATAAATAACTGATTGAAATGAATAAGCAGACGACATCTAAAACTTGATAATTGAATTTTTGACGTCTGCAAACGAGCCTGCCCAAACCCTAACCCCAACTATGCCCAACCCCTAAATATATATAATAATATATAAATAATTAAATATAAATAATTTGTTGCTTGTTTTTTTCCGCTTGTAAATCCTGCCTAGTTTGCGCTTTTTTGGACGTCAACGGATTTTTCATTCGGCATTGTCCGGCGTTTTACGTAAACATCCGTAAAGTACCGGGTCCTAATGTAAAAAAGCACTAAAAATAGTTCGAATTCGGAACGACGGAACTGGAGTCGGCTTTCCCAAACAGCACCAGCTATTGAATAAAAAAACCTTTAGAATATCAACTATAAGGAGTTTAAAATTGAAACCAGAAAACGATTTATTTTTTTTAATCGGTCAGACAGACACAGAAGAGAGTTAGTCCGTTTATCTACGTGTTTGCAACATAATATTATGTAATTAATACATAAACAAATAAAAGGTTCAGTTGTAAAATTGCTCATTTTAATTAATATTTTTAGATTATTATTTTTATTTTTATTTATTTCGCCGTAAACATTAGTCGGTTGATTAATGTGGCCTTTTGGCCAAGATCAAAGTGTAGTATCTGTTCCGATGGATACTGCACGCTGTCCTGTGCGGTTCTAGGAGGTGCACCCTCCCAGACTTTGCCTCCCCTCTTTGGGGAAGAGTAATTTTATTGCTTACTGTCTGAGGCGCCCCTACCGGGGAATGCCGACGGGGCTGCCCAGGCAATTTTTAAATGGCCAGAGTGCTCACCTCTCGAGCGCTGGCTTATCTAATCCCACTTTCTCGACCTTGTGTCACATCTTACCTTGTGGGAGGTAGATAAATAAAATTAGTCGGTTGTGTATGGCCGTGCTGAAATTCTCTTTTTTAAAGACGTCTCATTCTATAAGATTATTTGTTGTTTTAAAATTGCATTGTTACTACATCTTAAATTGAAAAGTAAAAATATTCAGAAAATATATATTTTTTTTTATATATACCTATTATCCTTCCCTGTCTGCTAAGAGTTAGGGTTGATTACTTTAAGTTATTTTTCTTTATTTCTTATATTAAAGTTAGCAAAACAAAATACCAAGTATTATGTTTCGGATTTTTTTTTAGATGGGGATAGATAATTCGTATTACTCCATTATCATCTTGGTTTAGGGTTCAGTTCGAAATTCCGTACACTGTACGGCGTCGTACAGGTTGCTAAGGTCGTAAAGATGCATTTGAAGAGATTGGAGGTTACTTCGGCTGAAACGTTGAATACAACAACGAAGACGAAAATAGTCTGATAATTCAAAATACTAAGTCCTCTTAAAAAAAAAAAAAAAAAAAAATTTTAAAAAGGGATCTATATTCAATTCCTTTCTTACATTTTAAATTCCATTGTAATTTTAAAACAACAAATCGAATAAAATGACGTCTTTTCAAAAACAGGATTTGGGACGCTGAAAACGTACACAATGTGTACAGTGCGTTTTGCAACAAAATAGATTAATTTTGTTTATGTAATTATTAAAAGCAAATCGAAGACCAAGTTGTAAAGAAAATACTTATTTTAATTAAGTGATGTTTTCAATATTAATTTTAATTCATTTTAGGATTCAAAAAGTCTACGCTGCCTAAACTGGTGAAACAATCGTATAAAATGACGTCGTTTGAAAAGAGTTTGGGACAAGCTAAAAAGTCAATTCTGTTAAAACTTCATAAATAAACAAAAACATGTATTAATATTATTATGAATAATATTCAGAATATACAATAATATTGACCATTAAAAGTGACGATTGTTGAAACTAGTAAAAAAAAAATCCAGAATGAATTACGTTATAATGGGTTTCTTTTCATGTAAACATTGGAATAATTTGCGAACAACAGGATACATCTTTTTTATTGTGAGTAAGTTATCACAGTAAAACAACTCAATAATAATTTATCATTATAAAAAATGAAAATAAAAAGTTAAATTAAAGAGAATGATGCTTATATAGATCAGGCCCCATGGCTGCCCATATTCGCTGGGCAAAATCCGTTAACGAGGTACGAAAACGGCCGCAAGGCGATCACACAAAATTAAACTCGGGTTCCTGAAACAGAAAACTAAAAAAACATTTCCTGGTTTATTTACATTGTATTTTATTTTTTTACCGATATATTTACATTGTCGCTTTTGTTTTGTTTATTATTTTTTTAGTGTTATTTTCTAAGTTGCTCAGTTACGCGTAAAGTTTATTTGTTTCTTTTTGTTTGGGGCCGTTTTTTTACATTAGGACGCGAGCTAACTTTGACCCTCGTCGTTAGGGTTAGGGTCAAAGTGGGGGTTAGAGTTAGGGTTTAGGTCATGGTCAACGTTATCGTGGATCCTAATGTAAAAAAGTACCGTTTGTTTTTTTTTAATTGTTGCATTTTCACGCGGACAAAACAAATACAAACAACGATCTATATATTTAAAAAAGATACAATGCAACAATGTAAATAAATCAGGTGTTTTCTGTTTCGGGAACCCGAGTTTAATTTTGTGTGGTCGCCTTTCGGTTATTGTTGTAACTCATTGCTGTATTTTACCGAGCCAATATCGTCCGCCATGGGGTCCGATCTATATAAGTACCGTTTATCTCTCTCTTACCTGATAATGTGTCAGGTTCCAAACCCGAGGCGACATCCAAACCACAAATCACAAAATAGTCAGCGAATCTATAAGAAGGTCCCTGGCCAGACATTGTCCTCCCTCCCAAAGATGAAGAATTTTCTTTTTTTTTTCAATGCGACTGGAACCACAAGAGTTCCGTCACATTAAAAAAAAATAATAATAATAACAATGGTAATCCTGAATGTTTGTTATTTTAGGGGGAGGGAGGGTCTAGGTTGTTTCTACCTTTGGGTACTCCTCCCAATACATTCATACACAACACATTCACGCACAGAAAAAACACTCATAAACTTGAGAGTCAGTGGTTGTCGCTCGCATCTTCCTCCCACTTCTTCATTCAATCTGTTGGTTCCTACTACTCACCCTTTACTCAGTCCCCCTCTCTTTAAGCGATATTCTCACTCCTTATACCAACTCTAATCTCCTCCCCCCAGATATCTAAGCAATCTCCTCCTCCCATCTCTCTTGTTCTCCGTTTCATTATATTCACTCTAACCTTCTTTTCTCCCACCCTCTCTCAGCAATATACTCACTCCTATACTAACTCTAATCCCCTTCTCTCTCACCCCTTCCTCTCTCTCCCTTCTTATACCCACTCTTTTCTCAGTCTAAGCTCTAATACTCTCTCCTTTATACCATCTCTAATCTCCTCCTCCTCCTCCCTTGATTTCCTTACTGTCGTGTAAAACTACGTTTTTTATACTTTTTTTTTAACAAATTCAAAAGAAAAAAAACACTAAAATCGTAAGCATTTGCGGCGTTTGTTATTTTTAAAATTAATTATTTTAGTTTTAAATGTTCAAAAGGCACAATTATAAAATAATTTTAATTTTTTTAATTTTTTTCTTTCTTTTTAGATATAAAGCTAGGCATTTTTTAGCTTTAGTATTTTCGTTCTTTCCTTTCGTTTTTCACCAATTTTGTTATTGTTTTCATTTTTATCTTTCATTTTTTTTTTTTTTTACTATCTGTAGCACCTTCTCAATTAGTTGCTCTGCTAAGCATTTCTCCGGATCTCCTTCCCTCCCATTTTCCTGTCCCTCCCTTTCTTCTCCCCCCCTCTCTCTCTCTCTCTCTTTCTTCCATTCCGTCTCTCTCTCTTCACCTTTCTTTCTATCTCTCCTTCTCTCTTCGCCTCTCTCTCTCTCTCTCTCTCTCTGACACTCTCTCTCTCGTTCTGTTTCTTTTCCTCCCCCTCTGTTTCTTCACCTTCTTTCCTTCTCTTTCTCCTTCTCTCTTTGCCTACTTCTCCCTCTGGCACTCTCTCTCTATCTATCTATCTATCTATCTATCTATCTATCTATCTATCTATCTTCCCTTCTCTCCCCTCTCATTTTCTCTCTTTCTTCCCCCTCCCTTCCTTCCTTTTTTTTTCTCTTCGCCCACCTCTCTTCCTCCCTCTCTTCTTCGCTCCTGTCTCCATCTTCATCTCATCTCTATTCGACCCCCTCTCTCTCTCTCTCTCTCATTCTCTCTCTCTCTCTCTCTCTCTCTCAGTCCCCTCTCTGTACGACTTGTAATATATCAATTATTGTCACCTGTCGTCATATTATTCATTCTCTCTCTCTCTCTCTCTCTCTCCTCCCTCTCTCTCTCTCTCCTCCCTCTCTCTCTCTCTCTCTCTCTCTCTCATCTTTCCCTTTCTCCCCTTCTCTATTTCTCCCTCCAACTTTCATATAAAATCATCCTCCCACTCTTCGAATCACATGAAACCATATCAACAGCAAGTCAAGTGGTTACAGAAACGGGCGAAATATCTTCTAATTTTGTATTAAATTAATGAGCTTTCTTTTTTAAAAATCAAAAGCAATATATAATTTCTTTGTTCTCAAACGTTATGCTTAACATTTTTACATTTGTTTAGAGGTTTTTATTACACCTTAAACGGTATTTGGCTGATAGCTTATCAAAGGTTTAAATGCTACAATAGACTGTCTCAACTGCTGCTAACAAACCTCGCCACCTGACCATTTCTTTGTTATTCCTATATTTCTTCTCCCCTTTCTCTTCAAGAGTCGCCAATATCGAAAACTTTCCAATATTTTACGATTATCTTACACAATTGCGTGTTCGCTCTTTCCTTCGACGTTCAGCCATTCTCTTTATTTCCGGGACAACCACTGGCACTGCAAGGCATTGTTTCACATGGAAACCATTTTGACAGTGATATCCCCCCCCCTCTCTCTCTCTCTCTCTCTCTCTCTCTCTCTCTCTCTCTCCTAATATTTACCTTTCGATAAATTTGTAGATTAACACCCCCGTTGAATAATAATAAAAAAAAGAATTAGATTCTATTTTTTAAGCGATTGCGTGTGAACACCCCGAAAAATTTGGCGGTAGGAAGAAAAAAAACAATTATTTTAGAATTTAGAGTGATGGATCAGTTGCGAATTTAAATTTAACGTAACTTGAACCTCCTCCCCCTCCCCCATTTCCGGGCCATTCTAGCTTTTTAGGGAAATTAACCAAATCTTTGGTGCTTATTTACATTAGGACCCACGCTAACTGTGACCCCGTCCTTAGGGTTAGGGTCATGGTCAAAGTTAGTGTGGGTCCTAATCTAACAAAGTAAGATTTTTTACCACTAACCCTAAGTCCAAGTGGCTAACCACACTTAATAATCTAAAAACCACACTTAATCATCTAAAAAAAATAGAACGCCCCCCCTCTCACCGCCCCAAAAATGCACAGGATTTAGCAACAAAAAAAAATGGTTACCTGTCCTAAAACTAGAATGGCCCGGAAATGGGGATAATTTTACGTTAAATTTATATGCGAAACTTATCCCCCCACTCTAAAATTATTCCACATTCTAAAATAATTGTTTCTTTTTTTTTTTTAAGTTTTTCAGGGTGGTCACACGTAATCGCTTAAAAAAGGCAGAATTCCATTTTTTTAGGAGGTTGGGGGGGGGGTATTCAACTGAGGGTGTTAATCTACAAATAAACCGAAAGGTAAAGATTAGACGAGAAATAATGAGGTTATTTGTTGTTCTTTTTAATTGCTTCTATTATTCCAGCCACAAACAGAAAAAAGAAGAAAAGATCAACTTCTCTACAACTGCTACATTGCCACTACAACTAGACGTTGCTACCCATTGATCCACCTACTTACAACGTGTCAATGAGAGATGAACAGCTGATTTCTGTCGATGAGAAGACGATTATGAACTGTAGAAAAGAGACATTTATCAAAAGTGAATTTATGACAAAAGTCTTTTTTAACATAATTTATCAACTTTATTTTATGTCTTCGTTCAACAAGCAAAAAGAAAGGGGTTTAGGTTTTTTGATGAAGAGGTTATGCGGTTGGTTGGTTAGGAAGAAAGTCAGGATGAAGAATGTAACGTGGTAGGGTTAGTTGTATATATCTGGCCGCATCTGACTGAAATAGAATATCAAAGAAGAAAAAGGGATCACCATCTTCCATAAGTAAAACCACGTCTCCACGACTAAATAGATATGAACTTTTATCCAAGAAAAGACTGAAACACAACAAGAATTGTTTAGTCAGCTGGCTTTTGTTGATAAACGAATGGTGCATCCTGGGAGTTTCATTCTAGCACAGGATAACATCGTCCGATCCTTTGTTGGCCTTTTGGCTAGGATCAAAGTGTAGTATCTGTTCCGATGGATACTGCACGCCTGTCCTGTGCAGTTCTAGGAGGTCCACCCTCCCAGGCTTCGCCTCCCCTCTTTGGGGAGGAGTAAGTTTATTGCTTACTGTCTGAGGCGCCCCTACCGGGGAATGCCGACGGGGCTGCCCAGGCAATTTTTAAATGGCCAGAGTGCTCACCTCTCGAGCGCTGGCTTTTAACCCCACTTGCTCGACCCCGATCCTGGGTCACATCTTACCTGTGGGAGTAAGATAAAACTGGCCTTGTGCCTAACTCCCTTGAGGAGTAAATATAGGATAACATCCTATCAAGACTCGATCAAAACGGGAACTGATTTGAATTATCTTTTTTGAGCGCGAAAATACATCTACGTGTATTAATCTTGCTTCTGCGCAGATGTATCATAACACCCACGCAGTTAACAGTTCAGGCTCGAATGCGCGAGCGCAAAGCCAAATCACGACTTAATCTAACGCATGATACTGGAGCTCCGTCGAGCATTTACCATGAAAGTATAAGTCCATAAGTCTGAATAGGGAAAATGTTATTATAACCGTAGGTACGCAGGTTGGAGTAGGAAGTTGATGTGACTGACATGCTTCATGTGTCGAAGTGTCGCCATCTTGAGAAGTTATGTTCATATGCCGCCAGCAGCCGTCTGCATGCCAAGAAGAAGTATTGTAGTGTTCCGAGTGACAAAGATTCATAAGGCAATTTGGCCTCCTTGCTGGCTATCTGTGTGGAAAACGAATCTGCGTTTATATAGATTTTGGAAACAGGTACCCGGCTGCTGCAGAGACTACTTCCGATTGACTAAAGTCCGCTATAGGCAACCAAGTGAAATTGAGTAGTTGATCCAATCAGTACCTAGCATTTAAGTCAAGAAAATATCCAATGATTCAGAGATCGGTGCTGCGGATGTTGCTGCTGCTATTTCTGCTGCTGTTGCTGGTCCTATAGAGCTATCTGGTGGGGTCGAAAGGATTCACTGATCAAACGTTACAAAAAGCTTATTAGTGTCACGTAACATTACAACATAGCCATTTCTTGCGGCCTTGCTCAGGATCGCCGTGCATGGGCTGCCATAATTTGGAAACGTGCATGCCAGTGAAGAAGCCGGTTCAACCCGACCAGGGTGAACGCTGTTGCAACAACAATAATATCTACTGCGAATTAAAACTCACTTGAGGTTTTTCGTTTCAAGAACATTTACAGTGGCGACCTGAAAACTATTAGTGCGGATTTCAACAACTAGATGGAACTGGCTTGCGACCACACATCTTGGAGGAAAGGTATGAACATAGACGGGCATACACAACCGTCTCTCTCTCTCTTTCTCTCTCTCTCTCTCTCTATATATATATATATATCAGTGACTTGGGAACAGAGTTTTGACTGTTTGGTCTTTGTTTGGGGGGGGGTATTTTTTCATAGTTGTGCCGCCCGTCGAGAAGGTGTATTCTAGCTCATTATTAATGTTTCATTTGAGTGCATTTGGGACTAATTTTTTTTGCTGTTTTTGCTGGTTTGGAACTAATTTTTTGCTGTTTCGCCTAGTAGCAACAATGTTGTGAAAATCTTGCAAGATATTTTTCTAAAACATTCTCTATATATTTTTTCAGTTTTTTTTTTTTTTTTAATTCCCTTCTTAAGTGACCTCAATTAAAGCAACACCACATTGTGTATTGCCGGTTGTTGTAATTCCAGGTACTTAATTTCCCTGATGATCTGCCAAGCAAGGACCTGCTTGGTAGTAAAACACGTGTAGGTAAAAAACTCTTTAATTTGAAAATAATAAATAAATAATCTTTGAATGAAAAAGTATTTTGTGGTGTTGATTGGGCTCCTGAACGGAATGCTTTGGTAAGCCTTCAAAAAATCACATATAAATGCTCTGTACCCTGTAATCGAGTATCATCGAGCTTGTTTTTATTGGCCTAATCTCGGTCTTCACTGAATAATCTATTTTCTAAGTGGAAAATCCAAATATATATATATATATATATATATATATATATATATATATATAAGATAAATGAGAGAAGAGGGATAAACATGTACGAATGACAAATCTATTTCAACTTCGATTGTTCAATGCAAGGTGTACTCGGTATTATTAATCTTTCCTTAAGCCAAGGCTTTTCAAAGATTAAAGTCTTATCATAAGAGGAATTACATAGATGGATAAGTTGGCAGTGGAAAAGCCAAAATTCAAAATTTGAAAAAATATTAAGTAATGATGAGTGAGAAAGTGCGTGTAAAAAGATATGGGGTCTGTCCAGTTGGTGAATGTCCGTTGATGAGGTGTCCAGTGAAAGGAGATTTAAAGATGGAAAAAAGGGGTTTTGTGAAGGCAGCGTTGAAAATGTTCAAAAATGAAGTAAATCTAATAGAAAGATGTTTAGTTCAATTTTTATATATATATATATATATATATATATATATATATATACACAATATGGTAGATCTGAGTTGGATGTATAGTCATTGACAGGAATACCTTCTGTAAGAGAGCTCAATGTAGGTACAGAGCAAAAATAAAGTTAGAATTGAACTAACTCAAAACACCATTTCAGCTTGACTTTATAGTTTATTTCGCCCGAAATGGGCTTTTCAGAACTGACTTTTTGCGACGAATGCATTTCTGTTCTAAATTGGATACTGAGAGAAATCAACCCAGAGAATATATCTGAGTTTATTTCTCTCAGAATCTAATAGAGAGTGAAGGCATTATGTAGACTAAATCCAATTTCGCCTTAAATAGTATTTAAATAGTAATATTGTAAACTTTAGCAATAAACTGGCCGCTATCAAGTTTTTTCAGTTATTTTAACCTTTAAATTTTAACTATTATGTTCATTTATTATTAATATGTATGTTATTATTACCTTTATTTTAACATATGTTGATATTCTATGTGTGGGCATCATCATCATCATCATCAACCGGTTTATTTGTTGAATCAGGCCACAATTAATCCTCTGATGAGGGTGGGGCCTGATTGTCTAGTCTCGAAATCTAAGTCTTCCTCTCCACTCCTGTCTTTGGCAAGACTTAATGGAATCCATACCCATGGCCTTCCTATCACGTTTGACTACGTCCTCCCAAGTCAACTTGGGTCTGCCAGTGGTGATGTTCTCTGCTGGCACATTCAACTGTCGGACTTTAGCAATCCAGCCACCGCTACGCTCAATGTGACCCAACCAACGCAGTCTGTTCTTTCGCATGATGTTCGCAAGGCTTTTCAAGTCGACCTGTGAGAGCAGGGATTCAAAAGAAACGTACTGTTCAGGCCTCACCAAACAGATCCATCAAGCCATTGCCCTGTGGTGCCAATATATTTTGCTCACAAATAGATATATTATCTGAGCTGATTTCTCTCAGTATCGAATTTAGAACAGAAAGGCATTTGTCGCAAAAAGTCGGTTTCTTCAAGTAAATATTAATACCATGTATACAATCCGCAGTTGGTCCACTTAATTAAGGGGTCAATGTTGGGTACTTTGTGATGGGTGGGGAGAGGGTAAAGGTGAGACAGAATTGTTAGAACAAAAAGCCATAAAATACAACCCAGATCCAAGAATATGAAATTCCGATGCTACCCCTAAATGTAAAAACCTCCCTCCCCGGATGTGAGCATCGCCATTTACTCTGATTTTTGTAGTCAGTTGTCTTCTGAAGAGCCTAGAGCCTATTTGGGGCGAAATGAATTCTAAAGTCAAGCTGAAAAGGTGTTTTGAGTTATTTCAATTCTAACTGTATATATATATAGTCGGATCATTGCATATAGCTATTTGTACTACTTGTTATTAAAGCTCCTCGAAAAGTGCCCAGCCTCTGTGGGAGGGGGCTGATAAACAATAATATTTTTTATAAATATTAAATATTTAAAATATACCTAGAGACATCGATGTTTCATGCTAACGCAATCTTCAGTCTAGGAACCAGTTCCCAACGGTCAGCGGGCGCGAACCCCGAACACAAATCGCCACTACACAGACATGTACAAAATCTGCGACACTGGCATGTCGATGTTATCGATCAACAGTTACTATAAACTGAGATTTCATCAGGCAGAGTTAGAATCCGATCTTAACCTCAGATCATATTTGGAGAGAATGAAGTGGGGATCCCCACTGAAGAAGAGAATGAAGTGGGGATCCCCACTTCATTCTCCCCAAATATGATCTGAGGTTAAGATCGGATTCTAACTCTGCCTGATGAGATCTCAGTTTATAGTAACTGTTGATCGATAACATCGACATGCCAGTGTCGCAGATTTTGTACATGTCTGTGTAAATAAAAATTATCATATATAAAGCTCTATTTTGATATTGAGCGCTCTTTATAAACCCAGTTGAAATTCTTTGGATTACCACCCTGTGGATGTTTTTACCTGGATTATTACCATTATTATATATATATATATATATATATATATATATATATATATATATATATATATATATATATATATATAATTATTTTTTAATAAATAAATATTTTTTATATCTATAGACATATATATGTGTTATATCGTAAGAATAACAAAACAATAAGTAAATAAGAAACCCAAGACAGGAATTGAAAGGGATAGAAATTGTATTAAGAATACTTAATTACAATAAGTTGGTCGCCATTACCGGCTCTAGGCAGACATGCTAAGCGGTTCGCTAAGCGGTTCTCCTCGGTAAGGGAAAAGGTGTCGACTTCATAGTGACCTGACGAATCCATCCTGTCACTATGGGTGAATCCGGAACAGTCCACAACAATATGTTTTGTGTTACCTTACATTCGTTAGTATTGATGACGTAACCGTACTGCCGGTCGGACGATTCGAAACCCTGGATCTAAGTATTTTTAGGCCGTCATAATGATCATGCTTTCAAACACAAAAGAAATACGTCTTATATTTGTTTGTAAACACAAGTAGTGAGATCTAGACAGTGTTTCAATCTCCTAAAGGGAGCGAACTTCGCAATGTGGTTTAATTTGAATCTTCAATTTAATTTCTCTCAAAGTGCTCAACTTAACAGAGCCTATTCCCATCAACTCAAGGTTGTGGGAATATTCTTTCTGCCTACACAAAGATGGTAGCTGCATATTAATGACTACAACTTCTAATATTTTTAAGTGATGTTTAAACCATGCTCTGTACAATACAGAAAACACCTCATCACTGTAAGCTTTGGCACAGGACTCGTTCTCCAATAAATGTTCTCCTATAGCAAAAGCACTGGTCTGGATGCGTGCAATTTAAAATTATGAATATTGCTGGAAACGTGCTGATAAATTTTCACGTCTAATCATTGAGTAGTATGCCTCACATAGTCGGCTTCACACCGACAACAAAAATTGCGAATAACCAAAATTTTATGAATGGTGGGGATACTATTTTTGCAAAAACAAGGAAATGCAGTCTTCGACTTAAAAATAATTTGTAATTTCGTTGCAAACAGGCAATGAGAGACAACAGAAACAACCTTATCAGCAAGGTTATGACCTTTAGAGCTTGTCCACGGTGTCTTTAAATAAATTGGACACTGAGAAGAGCCTTTAAATTTATCATTGTTGAAGGTAGATACCTTTGTGTTGAATACATCGATCAACACCTCAGGATAACCATTGCTAAGAAGAATTCTTGCTATGTTGCAAAACTCCTCATCTGGCTTACACTTAGAGCAGATTACCAGGGTACGATGCACCAAGGATTGATTTTTGTTATCCGAGGGGAGAATGAATCCCAGCCGATATATAGACCGGCAAAAGTCGGTTTACTTTATCTACTTTTATAGAAAGTATCCGTTGACCTGACTATCAAAATATTCAGAAACAGAAACGGATTATTTTACTCCCTCTTCAATATATATATATATATATATATATATATATATATATATATATATATATATATATATATATATATATATATATCAACTATGGGGTAAGGTACACGATAATTCATGAAAATGAAATGCCGTGGCGGACAAAATGTGTGAAAAATGACAAACGGAAAACAGGTTAAAGTGCAGGAGAAAAACAAAAACAAGAGATTTGACCGGTTTCGTTTGTTTTTGTTTTTCTTCTACACTTTAACCTGTTTTCTGTTTGTCATTTTTCACACATATATCAACTATATATACAGTTGAAAATTCATATTAGATGCATAAATGTCCAGACACATAAATTGTTCTTTTGTTATAAGGAGAAAAATTAATTCCTTTGTAAGAAGAGTGCATATGTATGTATGTATGTATGTATGTATGTATGTATGTATGTATGTATGTATGTATGTTAGTTTTTCTGCAAGAATATGTGTGCACCATGTGGGAGATATTGTATGATAGCAGTCCTTGCCGGCTGACAGGCCTGCTGGATACCGGTAGTGGAATAAAGAAAGGCTTATTTTCCTTGCTGTGTGTTTTGGTGTTTGTGGCTATTTCTTTGTGTCGGCTGTAAAAAGTTAATGAGCGAATTACTCTGCTGAGTTGCCTGATTGGTGAACCATGACCAAGATCAGCTCAGTATAATAACTCTCCGCAAAAAGAAATGGATGCAAAATAGTTTGTGACGGCTACACATCGATTCAAGTTATAAACATTCTTTATAGATCTCTAAAGATCTTAGATTTACTGACGAGCAAATTGGGATAATCTAAAAGGTGGTAATAATCCAAAATCTCATTCATGTAAACATGCCAGGATTTAAGTAGGATAACTTATCCTTCTGCCATTGCAAATTATAGATTCTTTGGTGATGTTAATACTGAGAAGAACATCTTATTTTATACTAGTTGAAGAACCTGTCTACAGTGGGTAATCTCTCCCTCTCTCTCTCTCTCTCTCTCTCTATATATATATATATATATATATATATATATGTGTGTGTGTGTGTGTGTGTGTGTGTGTGTGTGTGTGTGTGTGTGTGTGAAAAATGACAAACGGAAAACAGGTTAAAGTGCAGGAGAAAAACAAAAAACAAGAGATTTGACCGGTTTCGTTCGTGTTAGCGAACGTCTTCAGAAAAAGTGAAGATTTGGAAATAATTTCATTTTGAAAGGCATACACATGGGAGAAGGAAAAGATCTGATTGGACTATATGAGAATACTTTTAGTGACATTGAAATATGACAAGTGGGTGACACATTCTTCTTTATTTCTTATTCTACTTTTTATATTTTTATTTATTTTCTTTTTCTTTTTTACTTTCACACCTACTGAGCTAGTATAAAGGAGGTGGTAGGCGGAGAGGTAAAGGCGATAAGAGGGAAGAAAACAGAGGAACTAGCTAGGATAAACACAGTTGGCATGAAATTGATACACCGAACGCGAGCACCCAAAAATTAATCGGAATATATCAGAAATAAGTCTGCTAATTTGTCTCATATTTCTATTATATACCTGGAATAAGGACCCCAACAACTGACAATACCTGATGTGGTGTTGCCCTAATTGAGGCCATTTAAGAAGAAAAAAGAAAAAAACCTCTTAAGAAAGTAGTTCAAGAAATTTTTACAGTATGGTTGCTACTATGCATACCCACAAGAAATTAGTCCCAATGCAGTCCAAAAGGATCGGGAACAATGTGCGAGAATACACCTCCTCATTGAGCGGCACAACAATGAAAGTATCCCCCCCCACAAACAAAAACAAAACGGTCAACACACAATCAACAAGTGAGCGTTCCCAGCCACTGATAGTGTGGACATTCCGCATTTATTCCATCAAAAAAGACAGTATTAACGTCTGTTAGAAATGTATGTGGTATACAAACCTTTTTCTAGGGCTGACCTGCTCCCATTCGGGATAAACATACAACGAGGCGAACGATCATAATCCCGCAGAAACCCCCTTTAAGAAAAAACTCCATAAATACTAGATAGAAAATATTCATCCATAATACTGTCTCTAAAAATTTAGTTTGTATTTTAAAATTAATCTTTTTATAATTAATTTTCTAATGGCTGGGACGGCTTTTTGCATTCTGGGAAAATATCTTTTACTTAATTTAATGGTGAGAGCTCTCCCCATTAAATTAAGTAAAGGATATTTTATAGAGCTCTCGCCATTTAGTCATTTATTCAACATGATCTTTGTTCTAAATCACTGACCAGTAGAGGAGGAGACAGAGACAGAGAGAGAGAGAGAGAGAGAGAGAGAGAGAGAGAGATCGAACTGACAAATTAGTTATATCTTGTCAGTCCATGTCATTACCTTTCCGACGCCCATGTGTGCTTCAAAACGAACTCTCTTTTCTATGACTCTCTCTCTTTGATCAATGTGATATCATATTCTTTTCTAGTACGTTCCTACAGACTCAGCAATTATCAACTCGGATCATCAACTTGACCTCTGATGACCCCTCAGCGGTTTCCATTTCCTGTTATTCTCAACTAACCAAATTATATAGTAGGGGATCTACCCACTCAATATCTAACAGGTGTAGGTCTTTCGTGTGGTGCAGCATTCCATCAACAATGATGTTCTGTGGGCTGATTATGCTCATCATGCATCCTAATGTATGTGGAGATGTATACTGTCTGTTTAGTCTTATTACTCAACTACAATCTCCTACTTCGTAAACCCATATGCTGCTGTTCGGAATCATCTGGGGCTTGTTAATCGATCCCTCTTCCTTAGATTTGGTAGCGATGGATCAGATGGGCAAGGGCGGTCAGTGGTGACACATCAGCTTTCGATGTGATATCATATTAATAAACTGCTTTCATTATGAAACACATTTTTCTTGTCGCAATCTGTTTTGCGCTCCGATGACATTTTTCTGTGATGTCGTTACTCGAGGAGACGTGGGCACTACGGGACCAACGTTGAATCCCCGATTCATTCAAAAAGCTCCTGAAGAGCGTGCTCCTAAATGTTGCATTATTGCCAGCAAGCATTTCAGTTGGTGCACCACGCTCATAGAATAGGGCCTTCTTTTTATACTACTATTTAGCAAAGCCACTCGAGGATAAGCGTTAATGAGATTGTCAGTTGGATGATGAACAATACTATGAGAGGATTGGAAACGATGAATTGAGTGGACAAAATTTGATTAATAGGTATTTGTTGACAATGGACATGAAGATGACCATGTTGTAGTCTCAGGGAAGCATCCCCGTGATAATGTGTCTTCTAAGGGAGTAATGATACTCGCTGTCTCTTGTCATCTCAAGTGATGCCAGACAGAGAACTGTGTAAGCCTGCAGTCAATAAGTGTCGGGTAGTGTTGGTCTTTGTAGTGGGTGATGTCCTTTTCCACATGGCCCTACTTGTCATTGAGCTTCAACTTGCCACTCACCTAATGCATGGGTGGTGGACCGATAGACTAACCCTTTCTACAATTTCTTACCAGAGTTCTCACTGGTGCCTTAAAAACCGCAGATTCAACCGGTGTGTCAAATTACAACATTCACCTTATGCCAAGATGATAACTCCGATGATGGATGTGTCTAATCAAACCGGGGTCAAATTTACTTGCTGTCACAGCACATAGATGATTTTAAGGCTTGGCTGATCAACTCATGCCAATGTTGTAATACTCTTGTCAGACCATCCACCCGGTTGTGTTCGGACTGCACTAAGGTTATGTCTACTGACAATACGTGCTTGTCCACCAAACCCATGAGCATACTCTGGTGCTCCCTCGACGTAAATTCACTAGACCAACTCGACAGTCGGCTAAATCCCATCCATTCACTGTGGAGGTCCCCAGATGCCGGAGAGCTTTCTACTCAAATAGCTTCTTTCCTCGTGCTGCTGGCCTCTGAAACTCCCTCCCTGCCCCCTGTTTCCCCGACAGTACTGACATGCAAAAATTTAAAATTAATGTAAATAGATATCTCGTTGCACAAATCCCAGTTTAGGTTGACCCCCCCAACCTTCTCCCCTTTTCTTTCTTCTCAGTAGCCCCTTACGTCTACAGTGGCGGCCTGCCTTGTCTGGGGTGAACTACGTTAAAATACTGAATAATCATTTAATGAGCATCTCGCTCTCAACCTTTGTACGCACACTGGCCTTTCCAGTGATGCTATCTGAGATGTATTTGTGCATGCAACTTTAAGCACAGTCAAGCCGTACTAAGTTTATATGCTGCGGATCTATCTCCTTTTGTGACCAGCTTGCATTCTTTTTATAGTGGCGTCATCATGCTTCAGTGAGTCTCCGGTAACCAGCGAGCTTGCACGAACCCATACACTGAGCTTGAGACCACAATCATACGCCCAAGACACCACTGTTGACGTGCCAAATTTTGCTCATTATATTATATTCACACCCCTCAAATACTGTCTGTGATTGGTTAGTGAAATTGCCTCATTTGCATAACCAACGACACAAGTAATTTGCATTACTTGATTATTTGTTTACATCCAAGCATTTGCAGGTTCGTGCCGACTTTGATCGTTTCGGGAAATCTACCATCCTACTACCACTACAGACACAACACATAAGGCAGCGACATTTCGCCAAACAAGGACTGTGTCAGTGGGCAACTCACTTTGCATATCAGCTGCACTATAAGAAAGCTGCAGGATTTTCTTCACAAGAAACTCTTCATCAAATTCAACTGGACGTTCAGATTCATCTTCAAGGACGAAATTTTAACTTCTGAATTTTGTAAACCATCTTCTGCACATTCTTTTATTCAGAAAATTCTATTCGAATTGGATTTAGCGGAGTTTGTATATAACCAGGAAGTTATGGTTTGCATTACTCCTATCAGCTCATAAGAACCCTGAATTTGGACATTATAATATTCAACACCAAGTGAGTTTTCTGAACTTTTCATATGATTTGTTTGATCTATCGTTTTTTCTATCGTTTTATTAATTTGCATACACCTTGAATACACTTTTCACTGTTACCTACTGCATAATAACAAACAAATTTCCCGCCTGGATAACTTCTTTCGCTTTTGGACCACCATTCACCACTTGGATTATTTTTTAATCAACCTATTTGATATCTTTCCTGGAGCTATTTTAAACTTTTTAACTTGCATGAACTGTATAGATTTACAAAAAAGTATGTTTTTGGCCGATATATTTGATGTTTTATATACATTTATGTATTTTCATATATATTTTTTTTTATATATTTTCAAAGTTTAATTTTTATTACCTGCAGTAATGTCATTGCGGTAATGCTCCTCTGAGGAGAAGAATTTTCTTTGAAAACTCATGAGTTAAGGACTTTAAAGTACTTTGTCTGAACATTGAACTGTAATAAAATTTGATTCGCACCTTATTTTATTCTTTCACTTCATCTGTTGCTATTAATGCTCTATCCAGTATATTGAGCTTCATTTTTATCCGGATGTTCACTAATTAAAGATATTAGTTGCCTCTTATATCTTTTGTTGTCTTAACCTTAAATATATATATATATGTATATATATATATATGTATATATATATATATATATGTATATATATATATATGTATATATATATATGTATATATATATATATATATATATATATATATATATATATATATGTGTATATATATATATATATATATATATATATGTGTATATATATATATATATATATATATATATATATATATATATGTGTATATATATATATATATATATATATATATATATATATATATGTGTATATATATATATATATATATATATATATGTGTATATATATATGTGTATGTGTATATATATATATATATATATATATATATATATGTGTATATATATATATGTGTATATATATATATATATATATATATATATATATATATATATATATATATATATATATATATATATATAAAACCAACTGTTTCTCAGTGATTACCGTTTACCATCGTTTATTTCCGACCCTTGTGCACACATAAGAAAACACAACACACAACATGGAAAGAAACCCAAACATATGGTCACTAGAAAAACGTAGAAATAGAACATCAAATATTCTAATTCTTCAACGTTATTTAAAAAAAATAATAATATTGGCTAAGAGAATATATAAAATTTGTTGTTGTTTTGTTTTTCAGCTGCCAGTTGCGATAAAGAAACCGGATTCCTGCTTGATGATTGCCAACGTGTGATAATATCCAAAACTAGTTGACAAATTCAACAGTTGGATATTACAAGCTGTGCATCACAAATTGCCAATGTTCATTTCATCAAGTTGTTCACAAGGGAAAGTGTATCGATATCAGAAAATGTCCTTAAGGATTCAGGATGATACTGGGGAGTTGTGATGTGTCTGATCTGGAAAATTTCTTTCCATGTTGTGTGTTGTGTTTTCTTATGTGTGCAAAAGGGTCGGAAATAAACGATGGTAAACGGTAATTACTGAGAAACAGTTGGTTTTATATATACATACATATACATATATATATATATATATATATATATATATATATATATATATATATATATATATATATATATATATATATATTAGTATTTCATGTATCCATATAAAATTTTATAAGGAGATATAATTTTTTTATGCATCAATTTTCAGTATTTACTTCAACAGTGCTCGATACGTAAGTAGAGCTAATTAGTAAGCTATGAAAATATATTTATGGCAATTAAGCTACACAGAGGCTCCCGCGTTTCATCCCCGGGGGGAATCTTCGGGCTAAAATGCATGGAGTTATTTTTGCCAGGTGTTTTTATATACACGGCTAGCTAGTTAACCACTCACATTCTTTGTTGTTCTCTCAGCCAATCGTTGGGCTTCCCACGAACAAAAGTGTGGTTAGTGTTGGGAGCTCAAAGAAAATGGACGCTCACCAATAATTGAATTGAAATAATACGACAGGCCAGTACATGTAGAAATTTAGACGACCTGTGTAGATTATGCCTGAATGAAAAATTTGAAATCCTAAATTTTAAAGACCCTTGAAATCTATTAAACTGTAGAAGTGAGATAGCAAACAGCTGCTTACACAGAAATAAATTTACCTTAGGCTAACGATAAATAAATAAATAAATAAATAAACAAAAACTAAACTAAACAAAAACTAAACAATTTAAAAATTAAAACCTAAAATAGAAATACAAGGAACCACGTGTTAAAATAAATTCACCCATTATATTGACACAACAAAGGAAACAGGATATAGGCCAATCTATAGAAAACAGAACAATAGAACAGGATATAGGAAGGAAGTAACACTAACCACACTTTTGTTCGTGGGAAGCCCAACGATTGGCTGAGAGAACAACAAAGAATCTGATTGGTTAACTAGCTAACCATGTATATAAAAACACCCGCATTTTAGCCCGAAGATTCACCCCGGGGATGAAACGCGGGAGCCTCTGTGTAGCTTAATTGCCATAAATATATTTTCATAGCTTACTATATATATATATATAGCATAATATAAAATGAAATAATAAAATAAGGTGCGAATCAAATGTTATTAGAATTCGAAATTTAGGCAAAGTATCTTAAAGTCCTTAACTCATGAGTTTTCAAAGATATTCTTCTCATCAGATGACCATTACCGCAGTGACATCACTGCAGGTGATAAAATTACACTTTGAAAATATATAAAAATATATATAAAAATACATAAAAGTATATAACACATCAAATATATCAGCCCAAAACATATATACGTCGCGAAGAAAGGACTCTAATATTTTTTGTTGCTGTTTTATTGACAAGGAAAATGCAAAAATAATTAAAAACATTATTTTGAACGAATCTAGTCAGAAACTGATTATGTAAAATATGAAACGAGACAAACAAAAACATTAAATGGTGACCACCTGTTTGGAAAGAAACCTAAACACGTGGTCCTACAAAGATGTAGAAATAGAAAATAAAATATTCTAATTCTTTGCCGTAATTTATTGAAAATAATATTGGCATTTTTTTTTTTCAACTGCTTGAAAAAAAAAAGAAGAAATTGTAAAAAATAATTTTAAATGAATCTAGTCAGGAATACGAAACGACCCCCCCCCCCCCTCCCCCAATATAAAATATATTGTTTTAAATTGTATCACCGGACAGACAGACACTACATTTATATGATAGATTTCTTTCTCTATTTTGGAATAAAGTCAATTACCCAAAATGCTTTTCGACCATCTAATAATTATGTCTCACCGACTCTGATAGAGTTTGTGATGTAAGGAAAAGAAAAAGAAGTCAATTACCTCAAATAAAGTCAATTATGCTTTGGACCCTGGGCCACTGCCCTCTTTCCCAACCCTGTCTAACAATCATATCTCACCAACTCATTTTAGTGTAAAGAAAGGAGGTGGGGGTGGGGGTGGGGGGTGCTACATATACTTGTTCTCATCCACCTACAGCCTATCCTGAAAGAAAAAAAAACGAAGGAAAAAACTCGAAGACAATTTATTGGGCGAAAGGATGAAGTGTGATGCATTATGGCCGAATGGGTGTGAGGGGGGAAGGGGATATAATGAACGGGTGGGGGGGATCATTTTTGGATGGTTCAGTTCGCAGTTTGCTTGCTTTGTTGCTGGCAGTTCACTGAGGAAGAGAAGAAGGGGAAAGGAGGGAAAAGAAAGGAGAGGAAGGAAGAAGAATGTGCATTTATTTTATTTGAGAAAGATATCAGGTTCGAATCTTGATTGTATCCCCCCCCCCCCCTCTTTATTTTTGCATTGTTCGTTTTCCCCGTGTGTTTTCTCCAAATTCCCCCTTTTTTCCGGCTGGCTGTACGGAACATTCTTTTGCTACAAGTGTAAATGTTATGAGTGAGTGTTGGCAATCGTTTTTTTTTTTGTTCTTTTGCTAAATTTTAAACCACAGAGTTTATCCCAATCACACTTATATATTAATAAGCTTAAAAATAACGTGGGTGTAAAAACCCAAAACACTTTTACTTCTTCTTTATCGTCTGTTAGAATGACGAAAACCAGCAATATGTGCAAAGAGAGAGGGGGGGTACTGATTATGTGACGAATACAGAGAGGAGGAACCAGTCTATGTGTTGCGGCTTTGCGTGCTAGAAAGAATGAATAATTAACAACTCTCTCTCTCTCTCTCCCCCTCTCTCTCTCTCTCTCTCTCTCTCTCTCTCCCTCTGTTAATATATAGTAAAGTCGGATACTTTTTACCTTGCCTCACTTTTTATATTTACAAACAATATTCTCTAACTACATAAATTTGTACATTATAAAAAAAATATAAAATTGAATAATGAAAATATAATAGAGATTTTGTGTATGTATGTGTGTCTGTAACCAAAACTACGTCACAGTTGTCAAAGGTATTATTACTTTATATTCTTACATTTTTATTTTCTGAGTATTGAGAAAAATTTAATCGTAGCAAAGGTATGTGCGCTCGGGTCACATATTTTTGCTAGTCTTATACTAATTCACCAAAATTCTGTCCGATGACGCATCACATGAAATCTACTCAACAATAGTTTCAAATATATTAGTTTTTGAACACCAACTCTTAAGAAAAAAAATTTGGGGGGGTCGTGTAATATAGTTAACAAGAAAAAAGGGGTGGAAAAATCAAAAAACAAATGGACAACAAATCACTGTCACCAAACGATAGAAAATTTAATATAATAGCGACCTGTTAGTTTCGAAAAGTTTAAAACAATTTGTAATTTTTGTTATTTCAAAATTTGTGTCGTCACTGTCACTTAACGTATTTTGTCAAAAAAATAAAAAATGATATCAAATTTTTCTTTTTTAGTTAATCGCTTATTTCAGGCTTAAAAGATACAAAAAATAAAAATATTAACCGTAATCCGACTGGAAACCAACCCCGGACTTAGGGTTAGTAGTACCGTAAGCTTATTTTTATTTTTTATTTTGAAGGACCAGCCAGAAAGATAATATGATCTCACTATAAAATCTGCACATGTGTGGAACAAGTTTTCCTAACTTCTGGACAGGAGAGCGCATTTGTTTATTTGGCCAGAATAATTCAAGGGAGATAACTCGGATATCAGTCTAAGATCATTCAGATAATTCTGAGGAAACACTCGTAAACCAAAGCAACACATTCATTTTCTCATCTCCTATAAAATAATGGAGTAGTTGTTCTAATAGAGGAAATAAGTGATTTTGAAAAGTTTTACCTTTATTTACTCTAAACATATTGCCGCTAAAGCGTAAGGGGCTACTGTGATAGGAGTCAGATTTGGGAAGGAGCAACCTTGGTAGGGAGCTGAGAAGCAAGATGTTTGTTCACATTACATTCAAATTTATGCATGTTTGCACGGTCGGGAAAACAGGGAGCAGGGAGGGAATTCCAAAGGCAAGCGGTCTGAGAAAATAAGCTATCAGAGGAGAAAATCTTCTAGGGACCTCTACAGTGAAGGGATGGGATTTTGCTGCTAGTCAGGTTATTAGTGCTAGAATATCTGGGGAGTTTATGTGGAGGAAGGATTCTACATCGTCAAGGTTTGTTTTAAGTCCACGAATATTTGTGAAGGAAATCCTCGAGTGAAAAGGCGATTTGATTGTGTGTGTAGTGTGTATGGGTGTGTGTGTGGGGAGGGGGACTGGCGGTTTTTCTGTTATTTTGCATTTTCGTCATTATTAACTGAATGCCTGAGCAGGCCAGGAACAGGTCCCCAGATGTCGGAGAGCCTTCTACTCAAATAGCTTCTTTCCTCGTGCTGCTGGCCTCTGGAACTCCCTCCCTGCCCCCTGTTTCCCCGACAGTACAGACATGCAGAAATTTAAAACTAATGTAAACATACATCTCGCTGCGCAGATCCCAATCTAGGTTGACCTCCCCCTACCTTCTCCCCTTTTCTTTTTCTCAGTAGCTCCTTACGTCTACAGTGGCGTCCTGCCTTGTTTGGGGTGAACTATGTTTAAAAAAAACAAAAAAAAAAAAACAGTTTGACATTCACAAATTAAATATTCAAAAAAAGTAAATCAAAATCCTCATTTCTGAAACTCTAATAATCTTTCGTATTTCTGCTGTGCGGACAATGCCAATATGGATTAGTTGGAATTGAAGATTCCATTATTTTATTCCTGGTCTAAAATCTCGTTTGCTTCTTCATTGTCTGTTGTCATCAGCTTATATTGAAGATATTCAGCTTTAGAAACAATCAAAGGTCAAAGATAATTCCTTTCATGTAAAGATTAGTGATGACGACAAATAATTCCTTCAAGCTGCCGCGTCTCAAATAAAAAATAACATAAACTGATTATTTATCGTATGTAGTGCGTCTGAAAAGTAACGGGACGGATGTCACAAATAATCTATTTCAACTCAAAACAACAAACCATAGGGTTTCCCCTTCAAAGTTCGACATGTAGGAAAAAACGAACAATGGCTGAATTCTTAAAAAAATGATCGTCAGTCTATAGTTGAATGGGGACATCAATGGATGGTAACATTTAATGCTACTAAAACAAAGCGCATTTCCTTTAACAATTATAAGAAACCTTTTCAACCACCGATCGCCATGGCTAACAGCACCCTACCCGAGAGTCCAACATTCAAACTCCTCAGCCTCACATTCACAGGTAATATGAATTGTAACAAATACATAGAAGACACTGCCAAGGCTGCTGCAAAGAAATTGGGCTCCCTCTACCGAGCTAGAAAACTTCTCACACCTGACATTATCCTAAATCTCTACAAAGCCACCATCCGCCCATGCATGGAGTATTGTTGTCACATCTGGCCTGGTGCACCAGGGTACAAAAAAGTCTTTAATCTAATAGGTCCCACACTGTCTACCAAGCTCCAGCCCATGCCCCATCGCCACAATGTTGCATCCCTGTGCTTGTTTTACAAGTACTTCAATGGAATGTGCTCTGATGAACTTGCTGCTCTGGTGCCTCCTTGATACAAATATGCCAACAATCAGCAAAATCCCACCCCTTCACGGTTGAGGTCCCCAGATGCTGGAAGGCTTTCTATTCTAATAGCTTCTTTCCTCGAACTGCTTGTTTTTGGAATTCCCTCCCTGCTCCCTGATATCCAACTCTACCAACATGCCGAATTTTAAATGTAATGTGAACAAACATCTTGCTGCACAACTCCCCACTTAGGATGCCCCTATGGATATGGCCCCAAATTCACGATAGTCCCTTACGTCTCAGTGGCAATATGCCTCGTTTGGTTGAATTAAAGTAAAAGAAAAAATACTGTTAATATTAGAGTGGGTAGGTTGGCTAGTGGATGTAGTAGCTCGTACATATTAGTGATTAGGCAAGAAGTGTTGTAGACAAAAGGTCAGAAGAGATTAAGGGGTTGATCCTAACTGACAATATGCAAAGTGTGTTTGAAAAGAAACGGGACTGGTGTCACAATCAATTTATTTCAATACAAAACAACAAACTAAATGTTTCCCCCTTTCAACGTAACCCCTCTCGAGTCGGATGTGCTCTCCTATTTTTCTCTTCAGAATACCCACCTCCCTCGAGTCGCATGACCTTTCTTTTCTCTGCCACACTTCTATGAACTACTGGAACGATTCTTCTATGATGCCCCACAGCCCCGTTGTTATGGCCCACTTGATGGCTTCCTTCAAAACAGGCTCCCTTGATGATCTCCTTGAGCTTAGGTAAAAAAAAAGTCACACAGAGCTGTTGCATAGGTTTAAGGGCGTCATCAAGATGACTGTATGCAATCATTTAGTTTTTTAATTATTTTCTTCTTGTTCTTATGCGTCAATCTCGAGCTACGGTGGAGTCCGGAATGATGAACTTTTGTCTCCATTTGACACGATCACAGGCTTGGTCCAGGTAAATGCCGGTTTCACAGAGTTCTTTGTACAGGGTGTCTGCCCATCTCATCATCGGCCTACCGCTCGGTCATTTTCTGGCGACTTCTAGTGCAATGGTTATTTTTGCGATGGTGTTGTTGTTGGCCCTCAGCACATGTCCAAACAATCTTAGCCGCCATTCTCTCATCTTTTAATTATGTTAATCAAATTAAAGCTATACTTTTGCTAAATAACAATACACACACAAAATATTTAATAAGGGAAAGAGATTAATTTCCAAAAAGCGAAATTCTAATTTTTCTATTTATTTTTATTTTTTCACAGCTTTAATTAATAAAACTGGATCTCAGGGTACTGTTTCTACCCTGACTCCCATGGGACAGCAAACAGGACTTACAGAAAGCCAAAGGTCAATCAATCTGTGTGAAAATACAGCTTATATGACTTAAGTTATGGGCTTAGAAATGTTAATTTTGTGGAGTCACCACCCAATTAAAGGGTCTTAAAAGGGTCAAAGTGTTCTTAATATTTTATAATCTGTATATTTTTGTGTCCTTTACTTATAGTTTGACACGGTCGCTGGAAAAATGGTTGGATCATTCTACCGCTCCAGAAGGTATCTCACGCCTGACGCCATCCTTTACCTGTATAAGAGTCAAATACGTTTTAAGATGGAGTATTGTTGCCACATCTGGGGAGGTGCTACTCTTGGCCTTTTGGCTAAGATCAAAGTGTAGTATCTGTTCCGATGGATACTGCACCCCATAGACTGGTATTGTCTTGGCCTTCGGGGCTTGATTTACGCCGGTCTATGGGTCTGTCCTGTGCAGTTCTAGGAGGTCCACCCTCCCAGGCTTTGCCTCCCCTCTTTGGGGAGGAGTAAGTTTATTGCTTACTGCCTGAGGCGCCCCTACCGGGGAATGCCGACGAGGCTGCCCAGGCAATTTTTAAACCCCACTTTCCTGACCCGACCTTGTGTCACATCTTACTTGTGGGAGTAAGATAAAAACTGGCCTTGTGCCTAACTCCTGGAGAGGAGTAAATCAATACTCAAAACATCCTTTCCTGCCTTGACAGAGTACAAAAAAAGCGATTTTCGAAATCTAGTGAGCGATGTCCTTTTCTCCTCCCTACTGCCTCTTTCTCACAGAAGAGACGTTATTAGTCTTTCTCTACTCTATCGTTATTTTCATCGCAGGTGCTTGACTGAGGTTCAATCTATGCCCCTCCTTCCCCGTAAAACATTCACAACAAAAACTCGTTTAGCTACAACCACTGTCAATAATTTCCCTTTCTCTGTCTTTGTGCCTAAAACTAAACGAAACTTCCATGAGCAAAGTTTCTTTACTAGAACTACCCATCTGTGGAACACAATACGGCAGGGCTGCTTCCCAGCTGACTACAACATGGTCGTTTTCAATTCCAATGTAAACAAATTCTTGTTGAGCCGTCCTCTTAAGTAATCAAATTCATCCCAATTTCCACCATCACTACCAATCGTCACGGTGCTGTCTCACGGTCCACCTGACACCCATTAACCCTTATCCTCGAGTGGCCTTTGGATCTTGATAAGTGGTGAATCTTTAGTAAAAAAAAAATTAAAATCTGGAGTGTGGCCGTGATGAAGTGGATGACGATTCAGACTGGTGACTTGAGTGTGACAAGTTCGAATCCAGTCAGTTCCATAGCACCACTTTCATTTATGGATGTTGGCAACCTTCATGTGATCCCTCCTATAAGTACCAAAAATCGGGGAAACCAATGCCAACAACAGAATCAAAAGCCGTACTATGCTGATTCACACAAATTCATGTTGTGGTTTAATTCTCATTTAAATCGTAGTTTGAATTCAGCAGTGATACTGGCTGTGGTGGTGATGGGATTCATGACCCCTAAGAAACCTTTTTAAAAAGAGCAAGAGGTCAGTCTACGAAATATTTCAAATCAATAAAAAGCATACTGCTATATCAAAACTAAATTAAAATAAATTTTATATGACTAAACTTAGAGTTATGAGGTGCTGCGATCATGTGATTTGGCCCTCTCCTTCTGTTGTATTTCACCTACCACATGTGCACAAAATCCTTTATATCCTTTATGCATGGGTGTCTGCGTCGCCGTCGCCGTCATCACTGTGAACCCAGGTTGTTTTCGTTTGTTGATTAAACTCACTCTGACACTTGTTTAGTTTTTAACAAGATTTATTTAAAACAGAAAGACACTTACAGAAACAGGTTGTCTTTGTATGCATGATAGAGAGAGAGAGAGAGAGAGAGAGAGAGAGAGAGAGAGAGAGAGAGAGAGAGAGAGAAAGAGAAAGAGAAAGAGAGAGAGACCGATTATGTTTAAGACTATGTTCCTTTAAAATGTTCTTTTATAAAGTATACCAAGTTTTGTTTAGAGATAGGCAATATTTTTTTATTTCTGCAGTGGGTGGTTTATGAATGACTGACATTTCATGATTTGATAAGGTAACTTTTAACTTAACACCCTCGGCTGAATGAACTAGATTCTACCTTTTTAGGCGATTATGTGTGAACACCCTGAAAAACTTGGAAGAAAGAAAAAAACAAAAAACAATTATTTTAGAATTTAGAATCAGGGATCAGTTTTGTAAACAAATTTAACATAAAATGATCTCCCATTTCCGGGCTGTTCTAACAGCATTTATTTACCACTGACCCTAAGTCAGAGTGGCTGCCAGTAGGGTTTTACCTGCTCCACCAGTTTGGGAGTGGCTCCTGCTCCCCAAAAAAAGGAACCGCTCCTTTCCCCGCTCCATCTGCACCTTAAAATAACCTGTTGAAAAATGCAACACATTTCCAACATTATTTTCAAATAAGTCTCCATTTATTTACTTTCCCACTGCTGGATAAAAAAAGGAGCCCTTCGCTCCTTAATAGGAGTAAAAACAAGCACGCTCGTTTCTGTAAAACTCCGGCTGCCAGTTAGGGTTAGGATGAGGTTAGAAGACCGTAACAAATGTTTTGAAAAATAATTTATTGGTGAAAAATAATTTATTGGCAAAAAAAAAATTTATTGGAATGTTTTAAAAAATAATTTATTCGGGAAAAGAAAGAACATGATTACAATAAATAAATAGGAATAAAAAAAATATATTGGCTACGAAAGAATTAAAAATATCTCATACAAATTACAAATGAGTGCTCTGAAAGAGTTTATTATCGGGTACAAAATTGACTTAACATCGTTAAGAGGAGACAATACAAATTCCAAATTAACCGCAACAAAATTTCTCGAGTCAAGAAAATTCAATAACACCGAATAAAGGAAAGTGGTGGTAATATAGTGATATTGCCCCACTGACAGTATAATAAGTATGCAGTATAGTTAACAGTCGAGAAATCGAAAACAAACAAAATATGCAACAAATAATCTTTAACAAATTTAATTTTTTATACCGACCTGCATAGTTTTAAAGTTTATTTAAATTTCAGCATAAAATTTCGTCAATATCTGTCTTTTTGAAATCAGTAAACTCTAATATAGCCGACCCATGTGTTGTCATTGATATTACATTCCTTAAAAAATAGTTTAGAAAAAAGACTTACCTTACGACTAACCCTAAGTCTGATCCCCCCCCCCCCACTATCGGACTTAGGATTAGTGGTAAGATAGGCAGATTTTTTTTTTTTTACTATCTTTTAAGACTAAAATTAGCGACCATCTCCAAAGAAAATCAACCGCCATTTTTTATTTACTTGTTTTTGTTAAAGTGACTATAACATATTCAGTTTTCACACTTTAAAACTATGCAGGTCGATTAAAAAATTAAATTTTCTTGCGTCTGGTAAAAGTTATTCATTGTATATTTTATTCATTTTCGATTTCTCGGCTGTTAATTATACCGCATGAATGCTGTCCCGCTTTCTCTATGGGATGTTGGCAACCTTCACATAACCCCTCCTGTGAGTAGCCAATTTAAAAATAGAATCGGAGAAACAAATGATAAACCCTAAATTAAGTTCATTTTTATACGAGAGAGTTTTTTTTATATATATAAAACTTAAAGACTAAATAAAAAATTGTTGTGCGCTCCAAATATAAAGAAATAAGTTAATAACATATTCTAGATTGATAATCAAAATCAGTGCATATTCTGTTTTCCTGATTCAAAACTGTTTTCCTTTTTAAGTACGTTATAAAAACCAGGATTTTTTTTCAAGGGGAATAATTCATGTTACTCTAGAGTTATTTCCCTTGTATTGTACGCCTCCAATTTTGTCGTTTTCATCGTTTATACATCAATTTAATTTGAAAGCTTAGACGCCTGTATTATGATATAAATTTGTTAATTAAATAAGCAATTAACAAAAACGAATATTCAGAAGATGCTTCTAGTCAATCTGCATGTTTTACGATGAAAATGCTATTTAAAATTCCGACATTATATACAAAAGAAAATACTATTTCAAACTTACGCTTGGCAAACCAAAGAAAATGCTATTTTAAACTTAAGCTTGACAGACAAAAAGAAATGCTATTTCAAAATTAAACTGTGTAAATTGTGTAATGAATAAAAAAAAAGGAACTCCTCTTCAACAACACCGCAACAAACAACGGCAAATCTCAACTCCACCAGGCAATTTTTTTAGATTCACCTCACTCTTCCTCTAGAGTGAAAATTCCCACCTTCCGACCTTGTGTCACATTCTACTTTGTGGGACGTAGATAAATAGCTGTATAAAAATCAAGCGCCCGTATTCCTCAATTCGTCCTTCTTAAAGTAGTTGTATGGCGAAAGAAGGAAAATGAAGGATATTAAACGAGCGTGCATACATATTAAAATGGAAATGAAATAAAGTTTGAGAGAATATTAGGGTCACCAGTTAACAAGTGCTAACTTAGCATGAACAGAGTTTTGTAAATGAAAAATCAAGGAAAACATGATTAAATAACAAAACACTTTGTATAACTATAAGTTTACCTGAATTTAAAACTCATTTTTAGTGAATAAACGTTCATTTGGCAAAGTTGATGCAAACTCGTATTTTGGTAGAAAAATGTTCAGTGAATCAGCAGACACGAAGGCTAAGGATGTGTGTGTCTATGTATTTGTTAGTGTGAATGTGCGTGTGTGAGTAATATGCATATGTGAATATTAGGCAGCATGGCATTGCATATATGTGGGCCTACCGTATTCTGTTAGTGCGTATAAATACGTGCGCAAGATGATGAAGCTTGTACGTGAGTTTTGAAGTGTTCTTTTTTGTTTCGCCTCCCCCGGCCAAAGGCGGTGGGGGGGGGCATATGTTCTTGGGTTCTTTTCCGTTGTCTGCTGGCTTGGATCTCTGCTTTTACCTATTTAGTTTTCCGTTTTTATTGGAGTTTCTCATTTCACACAGGCTTACAATATTTTGGTCTTCAATCGAGCAGGGCTCATTCTTATTGGCCGAAAATTCTGATTGAGTGATAACATGTGAAAACTTTATTTGCTTTTGGAAGTGAAGAGGAGAGCATATCCAAATGAACCAGAGAAAGAAAGAGGGTGGCTATTCAAGCCAGTCGCTTTTGGGCGTTCGTTGGAATCGCATCTCTCCTCACCACAGTTGTTCTCCCCATATGCAAATGAATGCCACCTGTAAAAAATCTAACTACGAACACAAGTTTTTTTATACACTGCACCGTAATGACAGGGCAATGGTCAGATGGATCTGTTTGGTGAGGCCTGAACAGTACGTTTCTTTTGAATCCCTGTTCTCACAGGTCGACTTGAAAAGCCTTGCGGACATCATGCGAAAGAACAGACTGCGTTGGTTGGGTCACATTGAGCGTAGCGATGGCTGGATTGCTAAAGTCCGACAGTTGAATGTGCCAACAGAGAACATCACCACTGGCAGACCCAAGTTGACTTGGGAGGACGTAGTCAAACGTGATAGGAAGGCCATGGGTATGGATTCCATCAAGCCTTGCCAAAGACAGGAGTGGAGAGGAAGACTTAGATTTCGAGACTAGACAATCAGGCCCCACCCTCATCAGAGGATTAATTGTGGCCTGATTCAACAAATAAACCGGTTGTTGTTGTTGATGATGATGATGATGATGATGATGATGATGATGATGAACGCGTGTCCAACATGTTCAAAGCTGGTAACCCTTCATTGTTATTTCCATTGTTACGATAGGCAACATTTAATCCTCCTTTATATTTTAAACCACACGCCTCCATGATCATCAAAGATCATTTCACATCTCATAGTCCTGTGCCCAGATCGGCACATTACGTTCTCTCTGCAGTCTTTGCATTGCGATCGTCTCACCTTTATTGCCCTCATGTTCCGCGTTTACATCGCCATCATTTACATGGACTAGGCACCTTAAATCTAAAATATACCACGGCATCCCATTGACGCTCATGTTGTTAGGGGATTGCACTCCAGTAATTACTCCTCTTCTCTATTAAGTTGTACATCGTGCGTTTAGTGGATTCACCCAAACCTATTCTCCTAGTTGGATTCTGGCTGGCCTTTGCTCATTGATTTCTGGAGATGTATCTCTCAGGTGCCACCATTGATCATTAAAAATTGATCTATGCGTCACTGTGTCCTCGTTCTGTCTGACCTTGGGTGCCATGTTGTACCAGAATGTGGTCTCTTCAGGTGATATCTCTCCTCTCTCAGCTATTGTTTTCACTGTCCGATTACGTCGCGCCACTATTCCCTTTCCTATAGGCTGCTTTGTAATATCTTCTTATCTTCCATTTTTTGAGTATTCGTCTAGAAAAGTTCTGAGCAAAATACGGTGCCATTGTTCATTATAACATCCATTACTAGGCCTCGTTCAAGCATCACCTTCTCCAATTCCTCTGCGACTGCAGCTGCCGACTCCGCATGTAACTCCCTCCATATTGCTAGTCTCCAAGGTCCACAGTCAATCATTGACAAGTATGCGTCAAAATGATAGTGTGTTATATCAATAGCTAACCTTATCCAATTGTTAGCAGTCTCAATTTCACCAGGATTATGGATATTCAGGAAAGGATCGATTGACATCAAGCCATGGCCATCCCTACTACAGGCCAGGCAATCGTGCAACTGGGGTCTTTTACTGGGGGCCATGTGAATTTTCTTAAATATTCGATATAGAAGTTGCAAACTATATCATCAACTGGTGCGGATCCTTTTTTTCTTTTTAACCACAATATACAAGTAATGATCTTTTGACATAAGTACAAAATCTCTAAAAAAAATCCAACATTGAAATAAAAATTCTTCATTGAAATATGCATTTGCCTTTGTTTATTCAAAATTACCTGTCTCTTCATTTATAGGAATTTGTCAATTGTAAAATTTATCAATTAGCTCATTGTGGTTCTTATTTGGTATGTAAAACACATAAAAACATCAAACTAATCTCACAGAGGAATTTTACCTCTGTTTGCAACTTCTATATCGAATATTTAAGAAAATTCACATGGCCCCCAGTAAAAGACCCCAGTTGCACGATTGCCTGGCCTGTAGTAGGGATGGCCATGTAGTAGGGATGGCCATGCATCAAGCGCAATTCTTGACCACCATTCTGAACTGACTCCAGTTTTATAAGTTGATCAACTTTCTGCACCAAATATAAAGTTCTATCCACTCTCATATGGTGCATGCCATACAGCTCTTCTAGTTCTCTGGTTCCTAGACAGCATACTGGGATCTCTTCGTTCTTAACTAACCACTGTTTGTTTATTAGTAGTAGCACATCTGATTTGTTTCTCTCTAAAGACACAAACAGTGTCTTTATTTGTCATCCAAATTCGGATATCAACTCTCCAAGTATTCTCCAGCACCCTTTGTCTGTATTCTTCTGCTCTCCTCCACTGTAGAGTTCACTCAACTTAGTGGCATGGCTGTATCAGTCCTTATTTCGATCTCTCTCAATCTCCATTTTATAGATAAATTGATACCTTTCAGAACAGTATCTAATCCGGCCATGTTAATGTGATTTCAGTCATTCTTTTTTCTCAGTCATTCTGCATCTTCCACCAAACAACCAATCTCCATTACCACGCCTGTTGCAATACTGCTTGCATCGCACCACACGACTCCTATTTTTTGTTTGAAGTATGTGCCAAGCTCCAGTAACAGGGTCCTCTTTTTCTACATCAGCTAGAATCTCCTGCATTACTTTGACAGTTTTGCCATCGACCCTGCCCTTCAAGTCTACTCCACTTGCTCTTCTTATTACATAACTGCACGCCAGTTGCGGCCACGCTGCAATTGAATAGTGCACCAACAATTTGCCGCAGATAGAGAACAACTGCCGTCTACTCATTTCTCCAGTCATCTCCGAAATCTTGTTGCCCCTTTTGAACATCAGCTCACCCATCTTTCCTTTCATCGGCTTAAGGCCCAATGTCGCTCCTCTGTCCTTTGAATCGATGTATTAAATTGTATAAATGTTCTGTGCATTACTTTTGTTTTAAAGTGGCATTAAGATGATTAAACTTGCCTGAAATATTGTCACCCGGTGACAGACATTTCAAAATCAGTCACATAATTGCGATAAAAAAGGCTGTCAATATGAATTGAATAAAAAGGTTGTCAATATGAAAAGAAAACCTTAAAAAAGTATTATATGAAATGTTTACAAAACATAAAACTAGCAAATTTGGTTTAAGAAATTATGTGTACGTGTAAGTGTAGAAACGATGAATTGAATAGTGGCAGCAAGCCCAAGAGGGTGAAGGAGTGGTAACGACGTCCTCTTGTTGACCGTGTGTTGATTTTTTTTCAACTCTTTTCTTCTCGACGAAAACCTCAGTTTAGATTACAGTTTATTGGCTCCCAGCGCATGGTGTTATTTTACCACAAAAACGGGATTTTAATCACATGGTGTGACGGACGTAGCTGAAAGCATACAACATAACAGCCATTTTTGCTTTTTCGCTAAGTTGATGCTGAGAGCCACTTTTTGAATCAAAAATCTGATTTCGTTTTAGATGGAATTTTTGTGTGTGGCTTTTGTGTTTTTGCCCACGTTTGACCCTTGAGATTTTGATACCAAATCTTCTCACCCCAGAAAGTTTGACCCTGGAGATTTCGATCTCATATCTTTTCAATCTGGAGAGTTTGACTTCAAATCTCTTCCACCTGGAGGGTTAGACCTCGAATCTCTTAAACCAGCAGGGTTTGAGCCTAGAGATTTTGACCCAAAATCTTTTCACCCCAAAGAGTTTGACTCAACTATTTTTTTTTTTGGGGGGGGGGGGGGGGGAAGGAATCGGACCTGTCTCCAGGATTTGCCCACATATTTATTGACAATTCATTGATATTTGTTAGCCATCTTATGGAAAAAAATTTTTTATTGAATCTTTAAATAAAAACCATTGATTTTTTTTTGTTTGTCACACAAAAACTAAACTTAGTAAATTACCACGCACCATCAAAATATGCACTCCAATATTTTCATTCAAAAATCACACTTTATTTTTCGAATTAATTATTTTCTTTTTAAACAAGCACACATTTTTAATTTAATTACGATTTTTAAAGGGATAAGTTAGGGATGCATTGGGTATTTAATTTTGACATTTGAAATTCAATCATGATGTTTAAATTTAAAGTTATCTTTGTATTTGAAAAGAAAGAAGAACTTTTGTTAAATAAAAATTTGATAGGTGGAGGTTTAGGTTACCGGAGTATTTGATCCGAGAGAGTTTGACCCCAAATCTTTTCGCCTTGGAGAGTTTGACTCAACTATCTTTTCAGGGGAGAAAAATTTGACTCAATATTTTTTCAACCCTCAGGGTTTGGTACAGATATTTTTGTAAGAAATTTTAGGACATTAAAATAGAAACTAAAGGAAATTCTCCCAAATAAATAACAGAAATTAAAGAACATTTTAACATTAAGTTTAAATTAAGAATTCAAAATATTGAGTGGATAAATTGCTTAGTATTAAAAAAAAAATGTTTTTATTGAATATAAAGCAATTTATCATTTAAAAATTTTGAAGTTCGGCCCAAATTGTATTATTTGGTAAATTATTGAAAGAACTGGATAAATCTATTTTTTTAAAGAGTACTTGAGATTCTGTATGGTAAATATAATCTTCTTTCTTCTAGTTATAAAAAGTTGTGGGCAGGGTTGGAGTCAGAGGGAGTCGGAGGTTTTGAAAGGAGTCAGAGTCGGACTTATAAGAGTCGGAATTTTAATCTCCAAACAATCAGCAAGCAGTCTTAATATTGAAAAAACTTTTTAAAAATATTTTGGAATTCTAGGAGTCGGAGTCACAATTTTTGAAATACTAGGAATCACAGTCGAACATTATACCTTCCGACTCCGCAACCTTGATGACATTAAAAACTCTTTTCAGATTCACAGTACGTAAACAAACAACTTTCTAATATACTGCTTAGGTTATATGTGATCTACATCATCAACTAATTTGCATATTTATTTGCAAAACAACATTCCATTAATTAACTATTCCTACTTTTTGTTTTTAAATTTAATTTTTGTTATATATTAAGAAAACACAAATTTGCTTTTAAGTAGACAGTTTTATTTTATTTACCTCTCCAAGAGGTTAGCCCCAATGGTCAGGTGTTAAGTTGAAAAGCCAGTACACTAAGATTAGCGCACTCTGGCTCTAAAAAATTCCTGAGCAGCCCCGTCGGCAGAAGCATCTCAGGCGATTAGCGATAAACTAACCCCTTTTCAAAGAAAAGGTAAAGCCTGGGAAGCTGGATTTCCTGAGACTGAACAGGACCACCCCATCAGCCCTCCAGCAATATACACAATATCATATATATACTAGAAGAAAAATATGATCCGTTAAGTTGAGGTTATATTATTTGAATCAGGACAAAACGAGTTTGCAAAGTCTGTCATATATATATATATATATATATATATATATATATATATATATATATATATATATATAAGGTATCTATCGATCTCTATATATCTATCTATCGATCTCTCTATATATAAGGTATCAATCTATCGATCTATATATATATAAGGTATCAATCTATCGATTTATATATATATATATATATATATATATAAGGTATCAGTCTATCGATCTCTCGATCTCTCTCTCTCTCTATATATATATATAAGGTATCAATCTATCGATCTGTCTCTCTATATATATATATATGATATCAATCTATCGATCTATATACATACATAGTCACTGTCAGATTGTCGAGAAGATATCCTCAACGTGTCTGGAATAAGTTGATCAACTTATTCCTGTTCGTAGACAGTTTTATTTTGTCGAGAAATGTTTACAATTTCTACTCAAAAGTTATTTTCCACACACTTGCTCCTGTATAAGTTATAAACATCCTCACCACACACAACGTCAGCCATTTTATTTTTTTGTTAAATTTTAAATAAAAAACAGACCCCTACGCCACCCTCCAACACACACTGCGGCCAAGCAAACAAGTCAGTTAGTACCCATTCTTCTCAACTAAGCTTTTACAATTCCATTTTGTGTCACACCAGTCATTAATAAAATTCATAATCCTTTCTGCAACAAAACCATATTTGGTACAAATAAACCTCAGTGTAATATACTGATTATGTGTATACAATCAACATTGTAAGATCAACTAATTTGTATATTGCTTTGCAAAAGGACATCTCATTAATTAACTATTTGTTTTTATTTATTTTCTAATTCAATTGTTGTCATTTTACTATAACACTTAGTTCTATTTACGGATATTTTTTATATCACGGATAAAGGCTTAACATTTTGAGTGAAAAGAGTTTTTTCGGGCCCTTTCTGGTCAATTTACTTCCGGGTGTTGCGATTCTTGGTTTCCCCAATTTTTTCCGGGCAACGCCAGGACACGGGTCCACTAGTTAAAAATGAAATAAAGTTAAGTTCGTAAAACAAACAGTAAACAAACAACAACAACAACAAAAAAATGTCTACATTATCTCTGCTAATTTTTATTTAACCAACTTTAAAAAAATTTCTTTTCAAATACAAATACAAGCCGCGCATGCGTGGTCCCCCTCTGTATGTGACGAGTGTAAAATGCAATAAATTTGGGCAATTTGGGGCATTTTAACTCCCCCCCCCTTTGATCCCCTGGGGGTGCGAACCAGAATTTTTCTGATGTCAAGGATGCTCATTTTATATCCACAACAATTGCCTCTACATTTTGGCCAAGTTTCAGAAAAATTCAATGGATGGATCAAACGTTATGGGAAAAAAAGGGTAATTTTTTGCCATTTATGGGGGCTTTTGACCCCCCTGGGGGCGGGAACCAGATTTTTTCCAAGGTCAGCGATACTTAGTTTCTATTAGGAACAATTGCCTCCACATTTTGGCCAAGTTTCAGAGAAATTGAATGGATGGATGAAAAGTTATGGGGCAAAAAATGTCATTTTCGGCCATTTCGGGGCCTTTTGACCCCCTCGGGGGCTAACCAGATTTTTTTTCAAAAATCGGAGAATCTCACTTGCTAACCTGACAAAAGTTACAACTTCATGCAAAATTTCAGAGAAATTCAATGGATGGTTGCGGAGAAAAATCCGGACGGACACACACACGGACGGAAATGCCTCAAAACATAGGTCTCCCAATTTTTCAAATCGGGGGACCAATAACGTGTTAAATTATTGAAAGAAAAAACTGGATAAATCTACATGCACATGTGGCGCCACGGATAAAAGTTCTAAGTGATAGCCTTCTGGAGGTTGAAGTTTCAATCCTCAGTACAGGCGATACTAAGAATACAATTATGAATTACTAAAGACTTCTACCTGGTCATGGCTGACGGAATGAGAACAATCTACCCCCATGGATTACATAAAGTTTAATATTCGAAATTTCATTCAGATTCTCGAATTCAGAATAAAGATTCCCAAGTTCGACAAGTACACCTGAAGAAGGTCGGAAGTTACATCGGCCGAAACGTTGTGAGAATAATATCCAAGATGAGAACAATAGTCCGAATAATCCAAATTACCAATTCTCATCTAAAAAATTGTGTAGTAAATACGCGTTTCATAGTTTACTTTAATAGCATTTTGAGTTGATATTTCCATTTTTCATAATAAAAATGGTTAACAAACACACTTTAAAAAAAGCCGATCGGCACTATTTCAAAACACCTTAGTGTTGCATAAAACTATTATATTTTGACAAAATAATAAAATATAATATATAAAATATAATATATAAAATATAATAAAAAAAACTTGACCAACCGTTAGAGGTCATTTTCAACATGGTTGCATCTTTTTTACATGTTTACTGATGCATTATGGTCGAATATTTAAAAATCGTTTGTTTTTTTTGGGGGGGGGGCGGGGCTTTGTCTCGAAATAGACCTATTTCGCACACATTTTTGGATAATATTGATTGGTCTTAAATTGTAATTTTAGTCCAGAAATAAAATTCTAATTTACTTTAATGTCCATTTTACTTACCTCTTTACGAAAAAAATAAATAACCAGAATGCATCAGTAAGCATGTAAACTATGCACAGACATGTTAAAAAAATGGCCTGTAGTGGAAAAAGGCATTATCAAAAGTGATGACAAATTGTATCCATACAAAATATATCAACCTTTATTCATGACTTGATAAACAACCAAAAGTAAAAGAGTTCAAAGGGTCTAGACGAAGAAAGTGTTGTTTTGTACATATGTGTGGACTTGTGTGCGAGGGAGTTCGTGAGGCTGTGTATAAGCTGTCACTATATTTAGTAGTCCATGACTGTCTTGTGTTGTTTGCCAAGATGTCTGTAGCCAAGTGGATAAGACTAGATTTAGGAGTCTGTATAGCAGTTAATAACATTGTGTTGTGATTGACATAAGTTCGTGTGGCAAGTTGATTCTTTCATTGGTGGCTGTGTTTAGGTTATCGCTTATGTAACCAATGCTAGCAGGTGCTCGGCTCCTGGGGCGACTGTTTCCGATTGATTGAAGTCTGGTATCGGAAACCAATCGAGATTGAGTATTTTGAGAGAATTGACCAATCAGAATTAAGTATTTAAACCGATAAACATTGAATATTTTACAGAGATCGTTTCTCTGCTGCTGTTTTTGTTTTTACTACTACTGCTGGAGCAAGGTTTCCACAATATGCCTCTCACCGTCTCACAAACAGCGATAGTAATGTGCTTTTATTAAATCACATTTGTTCATATATATTGATGTTGATGTGCTTTGATGTGTGTACGTACGTGTGCGTGTGTGTATGCGTGTGTGCTGTCATTTACTACTAGATAGAAAGTAGCAGCAGCTAGATACTGAACTTGTTGTTTTGGGAAATTTTATTTGGGACTGAGAGAAGGTTGCATGTTCAAATCACGTCGGGTTACCATTTATAAAAGCTTATCTTAGCATAGACTGTTAAAACCAACTCCTATAATATTATTTTTAACAACGAAAACGTTCGTCACGCGAAAGGAAAACAAAACCTTTTTATGAACAAACAATGATAAGTATTTATTTCTGTTACCTACGGTGGCAAAGTGAAGAACGAATGAAGTAAGAAAGTTCTTAGGCTGTCGAAAATCTATGAGCAAAGATAGCCGGTGCTCAGGAGTTCAGTGGACAGAGGCAGGAGAGAGTAGGGTGTATTTTTTGTTGCTTCCAGAAAATTCTCTGATGATTGCGATTCCCAAAGGAGCTGAAATAGTTCTTCCTTCAAGGGACAGATGAAATTAATGCGCCCTGGAAGCTGATTGGTCAGTGTGTGACCAAATCACCTGGCAGGGACAGCTCTTCGCATGAAGAAATAAATATTAATGTTTGTAACTGCTACATGTATAGGGGTAGGGGGAAGCCGACATTTTTGCCACTGACTGAACGCACAAAATGAATTACAACCCAGAAAGTTTTAAAAAAAAGAACAAAAAACCAGCAGACGTTCAAAATGAATAAAGTCAAAACCGGCTGAACAAAAGAAGAAATAAAATCCGAAGTTTTAAGAGAAAAGCTGAAAGAAAAAATAAGAAAGGGGACTTTGAAAGAGACTTTTTTTTTAATGGAAATCGCTCCAGACAAGGCATGAAACCACTTGATGTAAGGAGCTAACAAGAACGAAAGATGATTATTGCAAAGACAGGAGATGCCTATTGACATTAGTTTTGAAAAGACCGAGGCTATAGGTAGGAGGAAAACAGCAGGAAAAGAGTTCCACAAGCCCACATTTCTTAGAAGGAAGCTACTGGAATAAGAAGCTGTATTACAATGAGGTATCAAAACAGAGAATTGATGGAGACCACTAGACCGAGTCAAACGAGCTGAAACAAAGGAAGCAGGGAATAGATCAGATAATTCTGAAGAACACATGCCATGCAATAGTATTTATAGAAAAGACTGAGACTAGCAACATCACGTCTGTGAGAGAGAGGGTGCAGAGAAGAAGAAAGGGTGGGGCAAATCAAATTACAGATACGTTTCTGCACTTTATCAAGAACCCTTAAATGGGACAGAGATTCACCAGCCCAAATATGACAACAATACTCCATACATGGTCTGATAGTAGATTTGTAGAAATAGAGAATAGCCTCAGGTGTGCGAAAGTGTTTTGAGCGATAGAGAGAATCGATTTTACGAGAAGCAGAAAGAGCAATGGATCTAATATATGAACTCCAAGAAAGATTTAATGAGAAAGAAAGACCAAGGAGCTTCAGAGCTGATTTCTCCTCAAGAGCAGAGCCATCAATGAGAATCTCAGGAAGAAAAGGGGCACGCCTACGATTGAAAGACACGAACTTAGTCTTAACTGGATTAAATGAAACAAGCCATTTTGTACCCCAATCCACAACCGAACCAAAGTCAACTTCTAGATCAGCTGCATATTTCGACTGATCTGAGGGAAATGGGCGAGAAGTAACACCAGAATAGAGTGGTATCATCAGCATAGATGTTAATTTTCTAAATAATATTCTCTGCGAGATCATTGATATAGAGCAGAAATAGTATTGGACCTAGAATAGAGCTCTGAGGAACACCAGCATTGATAGAAAAGGAGAATGAAGAGACACCATCCAAAGTTACTCGCAAGCTTCGATCAGAAAGAAAAGACCTAATAATGTCAAGAACCTCACCACCAATACCAATACCATAACCTTGGTTTGTGTAGAAGACTAGAATATCACACTCTGTCGAACACCTTTGAATTGTCAAGTGCAATGGCCCTAGCCCTCTCCTGAATTATCCATAAACCGACAGATCATGACCCCTTTTTATAGAAGCTAATCAGCATTTAAATTATAAGGCTATCTTCTATAATAATCTCTAAAAAAGGATCGCTAAAGAAAGAAAAACGAGTTCCTTCTATAAACAACAATTTATATAACTTTATTTATATGGCATACACAGTTGCGTGTAGGTTGCTAGAAGTTATTGAAAGGAATTGTAGCAGTTACATGACGAACATCTATTTCTTTTGTATGTACACACAATCTCTTGTGTAATATTTACTTGTAGTTTGGTTGGCTAAAACAGACATGTTAAGACTCACTTAGAAATACACTGGGAAATTCGAACACTTCTACGCATGTGCGCGACTTTCAGCAAACATCCGTTTCTGCCCACCTTGATTGTGGGAAGAGACAAACCAGTTCCTGAATGAGACACCGTGGAGATAAGATGCTAAAAACATGTTCTAAAAGCGGCAAGACGAGATGGAACTCCAGAATTCAACTTTCTGTATTCAGCCTAAGTGTGCCTGCCGTACAAACTTGCCTTACATTCTTATCTACCTGGTTTAACGAAACGTTAAATAAAGTTGATTTTATTATGGTCAAGATGTCGGTATTTTATTTGGAACTTAGTGACCTCATTTTCTTCTTCAATTCAAGCCAGCTCCATCAGATACATACAAACATCGCCAAATCAACAAAATGGCAGTCTCCTGTCTCGACCCTCAACTCACACCAATAACTGACTATAGAATTAAAGTTAATAAGTGTCGACTGACGAACGTACCTTCTTGGAGTAGTATATCTTCAAGCAAAGATAACTCAGAGTGTCTATTCGACGGGTGACAGGAGAGTAGAAAGTGGACCTTGGGTTTACTTTCGGCAGCCTGGTAACTCTCGCTTCCCTTATTTTGTCCTTTAGTCCTCACATTCCATGTTTATGACAAAGGGAGAACAATTGCTTTTTCTGGGTCAGAATCTATCCATCTAATACTTATCGTTGGCTAGTTTTTAACGTTAAAGTAATATTTTTTTTAGCTCCTTACATCAAGTGGCTTTGTGCCTTGTCTGGGCAGTTTCCATAAAAAGAAGACACTGTATACGTCTTTCTTTGTGGCTGCCTGGAAGGGCTATGACTGCTCTGTTTACCCCTAAAGATCCATAGACAAAGTTTTTAAAAGGTCCCGTTGAAATTATTAGACCTAGAGTCTGATTAGTCATTGTGTGACCAAACAATCTCACTAGGGCTATTCTCCGACAGAGGAAACAAATGTCAATGTTTATAACTTTTACATTTTCAACCCAATCGAATTTTCCTGATTTTTATCATCTTGATCGTTATTCTGAGTTAATGAACATATAAAAGCTGATTTTCATATAAATTATAAGACTATCTCCTATAATAATCTTCATATAAATTATAAGACTATCTCCTATAATAATCTTCATATAAATTATAAGACTATATCCTATAACAATCTTCATATAAATTATAAGACTATCTCCTATAATAATCTTCATATAAATTATAAGACTATCTCCTATAATAATCTTCATATAAATTATAAGACTATCTCCTATAATAATCTTCATTTAAATTATAAGACTATCTCCTATAATAATCTTCATTCAAATTATAAGACTATCTCCTATAATAATCTTCATTTAAATTATAAGACTATCTCCTATAATAATCTTCATATAAATTATAAGACTATCTCCTATAATAATCTTCATTTAAATTATAAGACTATCTCCTATAATAATCTTCATTTAAATTATAAGACTATCTCCTATAATAATCTTCGTATAAATTATAAGACTATCTCCTATAATAATCTTCATATAAATTATAAGACTATCTCCTATAATAATCTTCATTTAAATTATAAGACTATCTCCTATAATAATCTTCATATAAATTATGAGACTATCTCCTATAATAATCTTCATATAAATTATAAGACTATCTCCTATAATAATCTTCATATAAATTATAAGACTATCTCCTATAATAATCTTCATATAAATTATAAGACTATCTCCTATAATAATCTTCATATAAATTATAAGACTATCTCCTATAATAATCTTCATATAAATTATAAGACTATCTCCTATAATAATCTTCATATAAATTATAAGACTATCTCCTATAATAATCTTCATATAAATTATAAGACTATCTCCTATAATAATCTTCATATAAATTATAAGACTATCTCCTATAATAATCTTCATATAAATTATAAGACTATCTCCTATAATAATCTTCATATAGATTATAAGACTATCTCCTATAATAATCTTCGTATAAATTATAAGAATATCTCCTATAATAATCTGATTTGTGACCCTAACCCTAACTTTAAAACAACCTATATTTGTTATTCTGTGTTAATGAAAACAACAAACAATTTTTTATTTTCTTCATGAGTAACTTTGTTATATTATTTATTGTTCTAAAAATATTATTTTTCAGAAACTGCTTATATGCGGTTAAAGTGGGAAAGGCAATATCAAAAGAAAGAATGACAAAGTCTATCCATACAAATTTTTTTAATTTTATCCTACAACTTGTTAAGACAATCAAAGATAAAGTTCGTGAAGAATGAGAGTTCAAAGTGTCCAAGGAATGTTCCTGAGGGAAAGGGTTGTATTTCGTCTAAGGAGAAATTGAGTACACATGTTTGTTTCGGCTGTCGTAGCATGTGTTTAGGTGTGCATAAATGCCATAGGCAGACAGACGTGAGTGTATATTAGCATGCCATGTTTGTTTTTAGTGAGAGAGTATATGTATGGACTTATGTGTATATGCGTTCGTTTAGCAGGGTGTATTTAGTGAGAGAGTGCATGTATGGACTTATGTGTATATGAGTTCGTTTAGCAAGGTGTATTTAGTGAGAGAGTGCATGTATGGACTTATGTGTATATGTGTTCGTTTAGCAAGGTGTATTTAGTAAGTGAGTGCATGTATGGGCATGTGTATATGTGTTCGTTTAGCAGGGTGTATTTAGTAAGTGAGTGTATGTATGGGCATGTGTATATACGTTCGTTTAGCAGGGTGTATTTAATGAGAGAGTATATGTATGGACTTATGTGTATATGCGTTCGTTTAGCAAGGTGTATTTAGTGAGAGAGTGTATGTATGGACTTATGTGTATATGCGTTCGTTTAGCAGGGTGTATTTAGTGAGAGAGTGCATGTATGGAGTTATGTGTATATGAGTTCGTTTAGCAAGGTGTATTTAGTGAGAGAGTGCATGTATGGACTTATGTGTATATGTGTTCGTTTAGCAAGGTGTATTTAGTAAGTGAGTGCATGTATGGGCATGTGTATATGTGTTCGTTTAGCAGGGTGTATTTAGTAAGTGAGTGTATGTATGGGCATGTGTATATGCGTTCGTTTAGCAGGGTGTATTTAATGAGAGAGTATATGTATGGACTTATGTGTATATGCGTTCGTTTAGCAAGGTGTATTTAGTGAGAGAGTGTATGTATGGACTTATGTGTATATGCGTTCGTTTAGCAGGGTGTATTTAGTGAGAGAGTGCATGTATGGACTTATGTGTATATGTATTCGTTTAGCAGGGTTTATTTAGTGAGTGAGTGCATGTATGGGCATGTGTATATACGTTCGTTTAGCAGGGTGTATTTAATGAGAGAGTATATCTATGGACTTATGTGTATATGCGTTCGTTTAGCAAGGTGTATTTAGTGAGAGAGTGCATGTATAGACTTATGTGTATATGTGTTCGTTTAGCAGGGTGTATTTAGTGAGAGAGTGCATGTATGGACTTATGTGTATATGTGTTCGTTTAGCAGGGTGTATTTAGTGAGTGAGTGCATGTATAGGCATGTGTATATGCGTTCGTTTAGCAGGGTGTATTTAGTAAGTGAGTGTATGTATGGGCATGTGTATATGCGTTCGTTTAGCAGGGTGTATTTAATGAGAGAGTATATGTATGGACTTATGTGTATATGCGTTCGTTTAGCAAGGTGTATTTAGTGAGAGAGTGTATGTATGGACTTATGTGTATATGCGTTCGTTTAGCAGGGTGTATTTAGTGAGAGAGTGCATGTATGGACTTATGTGTATATGAGTTCGTTTAGCAAGGTGTATTTAGTGAGAGAGTGCATGTATGGACTTATGTGTATATGTGTTCGTTTAGCAAGGTGTATTTAGTAAGTGAGTGCATGTATGGGCATGTGTATATGTGTTCGTTTAGCAGGGTGTATTTAGTAAGTGAGTGTATGTATGGGCATGTGTATATGCGTTCGTTTAGCAGGGTGTATTTAATGAGAGAGTGCATGTATGGACTTATGTGTATATGCGTTCGTTTAGCAGGGTGTATTTAGTGAGAGAGTGCATGTATGAACTTATGTTTATATGCATTCGTTTAGCAGGGTGTATTTAGTGAGAGAGTGCATGTATGGACTTATGTGTATATGTGTTCGTTTAACAGGGTGTATTTAGTGAGAGAGTGCATGTATGGACTTATGTGTATATGAGTTCGTTTTACAGGGTGTATTTAGTGAGAGAGTGCATGTATGGGCATGTGTATATGCGTTCGTTTAGCAGGGTGTATTTAATGAGAGAGTATATGTATGGACTTATGTGTATATGCGTTCATTTAGCAAGGTGTATTTAGTGAGAGAGTGCATGTATGGACTTATGTGTATATGTGTTCGTTTAGCAAGGTGTATTTAGTAAGTGAGTGCATGTATGGACTTATGTGTATATGTGTTCGTTTAGCAGGGTGTATTTAGTGAGTGAGTGCATGTATGGGCATGTGTATATGCGTTCGTTTAGCAGGGTGTATTTAATGAGAGAGTATATGTATGGACTTATGTGTATATGCGTTCGTTTAGCAAGGTGTATTTAGTGAGAGAGTGTATGTATGGACTTATGTGTATATGCGTTCGTTTAGCAGGGTGTATTTAGTGAGAGAGTGCATGTATGGACTTATGTGTATATGAGTTCGTTTAGCAAGGTGTATTTAGTGAGAGAGTGCATGTATGGACTTATGTACATGTGCATTCGTTGAGTGGCGTGTGTACACTTCAAAGGGCGCCATGTTTAGAAGTTCATGAAAGTTTCACGTTCGTCTGTGGAGGAACTTTTATTCAACAAATTAATAAGACAATGAAAGATAAATAGTTCATGAAGAATGAGGGTTCAAAGTGTCCCAAAAAAGAGTTTGTAGAATACAAATGTTCAGATAAGTCCAAGAAACGTTTCTCAGTGAAAGAGTTGCTTTTTATGTAAGAAGAAATCGAATGCGCATGAATTACGATTTCGAAATTTATGAAATCTTTTTATTTTATTTTTTTAAATAAATTATTTTTTTTACTTTAAAGACATATCAGCTTTCGACATAAATATGTCCTTCTCAAATATAGACATTTTTTTTTAATTAATCATCCTTTCTGTTGGAGATTTAAAAAATCTCTCGTGGATAGTAGTCCGTTTGATGTTGATAAAAGTTGAGTCCGAATGTTGGCGTGTGTTACACATCAGTCTCAAATATAGACATTTCTTCCTGTTGGAGATATATAAAATCATATTTATGCCGAAAGCTCGCATGTCTTCAAGGTAAATAAATCATTTATTTTAAAGAAGAAGAAAAAAAAAACACATTGTAATTTGGCTTTCATAAATTGTAATTCAAATACAAAACAATGTTTCGAAGTGTGAATATTTCATTATCTAAATACACATGTTTGTTTAGGCTGTCACCTTGTGTGTCTTTTCAGTTGTCGATGTGTGTGTTTACGTATGTGTAAATGAATAGGCATGAAGATATGCATGCGTGTGTATTAGCATGCATGTTTTGTTAGTAACAGAATTATGTGTGTGTATGCCTATGCTATTGACACGTGTGTAAATAGTATAGGCATATGAAGATGTGTCTATATATTAGCGTGCCTGTTTTCTTAGTGTAGGGAAACGCGGGACTTACCTAACTAGCATGTGTGCATAGTTCAATGGGTCGGTCGTGGAAGTAAATGAATGAAGAAGAAAGAAACAAAAATGGCTGCCTTGTCTCTTTATATGCCTGCAATGTGACCACCTGATATGTAAATGAGATGCTCCTGGTTGGAGATAAAAGAGGGTTAATTTGTTGTTTTGCGGCGACGTTCACTTTGAAGTTGGATTTCAAAGAGATAAGTGAGATATACAGAGGTTGGAAGTTATACTTAGTAAGAGAGTGCATGTACTGACTTCCGTGAAAGAGTGTCCGCTTAACAGTGTGTATATGTTGGATCTGTTTAGTAGTCCATGAAAGTTTCCCATTATGCGTGGACTTCAAAGGGGGTCGGCAGATTTATGTCATGCGCATCTCTGCTGTCACCAGAACAAAAGAGAAAAACGCTATTTTCTGATTTTTATACTACGTGCCTATTTTTCTTTTTTGCACTGAATATTTTCGCTCTTTGTTTGGCTGAAAGAAACTGCTTTGTCCAATTAAGAGTCGATACATAATAACAATATTCACTGTGCTGCCTCTTCCAACACGGTGACACTTTTACATTTTTCTTTTATTGAAATTGTGGACAAAATTAATCTTGCTTGTAAAAATATAAGCAGTTAGCATTTTTTTGTTTAATATTAATAAAATGGATTGAATTGCAAGAATAGAAACAAATGAAATAAGGAGATCCTCTTTATTTCATTTGTTTCTATTCTTGTGTCTGTTTGTTTTTTTTTAATCTATTTCAAATACCTTTTCCTTGTTACCTAATGGTCGGATTTTATTAACGACCGCAAAATTCTGATATTTGTTCTTAGCACATTTACGTTTTCACATTTACGTTTTCACATTTATGTTTTCACATTTACGTTTTCACATTTACGTTTTCACATTTACGTTTTCACATTTATGTTTTCACATTTACGTTTTCACATTTACGTTTTCACATTTACGTTTTCACATTTATGTTTTCACATTTACGTTTTCACATTTATGTTTTCACATTTACGTTTTCACATTTATGTTTTCACATTTACGTTTTCACATTTACGTTTTCACATTTACGTTTTCACATTTATGTTTTCACATTTACGTTTTCACATTTACGTTTTCACATTTACGTTTTCACATTTACGTTTTCACATTTATGTTTTCACATTTACGTTTTCACATTTATGTTTTCACATTTACGTTTTCACATTTATGTTTTCACATTTACGTTTTCACATTTACGTTTTCACATTTATGTTTTCACATTTACGTTTTCACATTTATGTTTTCACATTTACGTTTTCACATTTATGTTTTCACATTTACGTTTTCACATTTACGTTTTCACATTTACGTTTTCACATTTATGTTTTCACATTTACGTTTTCACATTTATGTTTTCACATTTACGTTTTCACATTTACGTTTTCACATTTACGTTTTCACATTTATGTTTTCACATTTATGTTTTCACATTTATGTTTTCACATTTACGTTTTCACATTTATGTTTTCACATTTACGTTTTCACATTTACGTTTTCACATTTACGTTTTCACATTTATGTTTTCACATTTATGTTTTCACATTTATGTTTTCACATTTACGTTTTCACATTTATGTTTTCACATTTACGTTTTCACATTTACGTTTTCACATTTACGTTTTCACATTTATGTTTTCACATTTACGTTTTCACATTTATGTTTTCACATTTACGTTTTCACATTTACGTTTTCACATTTACGTTTTCACATTTACGTTTTCACATTTACGTTTTCACATTTACGTTTTCACATTTACGTTTTCACATTTACGTTTTCACATTTACGTTTTCACATTTATGTTTTCACATTTACGTTTTCACATTTATGTTTTCACATTTACGTTTTCACATTTACGTTTTCACATTTACGTTTTCACATTTACGTTTTCACATTTATGTTTTCACATTTACGTTTTCACATTTACGTTTTCCATTTACGTTTTCACATTTATGTTTTCACATTTACGTTTTCACATTTACGTTTTCACATTTACGTTTTCACATTTATGTTTTCACATTTACGTTTTCACATTTATGTTTTCACATTTACGTTTTCACATTTACGTTTTCACATTTACGTTTTCACATTTACGTTTTCACATTTATGTTTTCACATTTACGTTTTCACATTTACGTTTTCACATTTATGTTTTAACATTTACGTTTTCACATTTACGTTTTCACATTTACGTTTTCACATTTACGTTTTCACATTTACGTTTTCACATTTACGTTTTCACATTTATGTTTTCACATTTATGTTTTCACATTTGTTTTCACATTTACGTTTTCACATTTATGTTTTCACATTTATGTTTTCACATTTATGTTTTCACATTTACGTTTTCCATTAGTTCTAAAAATAAATCTGAAAGTTTCACACGTGCTTTATATTTTTCTTTCACTTGATTTAAATCTCGCATTTCATTTCCTTCCACATCATTCTACAACGTAGGGTTATTCTACAATGAATGAGTAGGGTTATTCACATACTCCCACTAACTTAACGATATTACATATATTCTTTCTAAAAAAAAAAAAAAACATTAACTATGATGGTTTTATGCACTAATGTTATTTTGAAATAGTGCCCAGCGACATTTTTTATGATTCTCTTAAAGTTAATATTAATATCAATCAACACTTTGCCCTGATGAAGAAGTAGTTGCCCTGATGAAAATGGCCACCGCTTACGCTAGTGACGTCACCGCGTAGTTTCGCTCCTCCCTTTGCTGGAGAGTTGCACTCGCTTTTTGAACCCACATGCCTGTCTGATGACATAACAGAAACAACAATCGTGACAGTGTTCGGTGGAGGAAAAGAAAGACATTGAAACGTTGTTTGTGCTCGAAATATCCAAAAGGAGACACCAGCAACAATAACTAAACCCTGTCGTTTTGTGAGTGATTCGGACCCAATGCCGGAGATGTCATTTTAAGAATGAAATACTGAAAAACAAACGGCGAGTATTCGAGGAATGTTCTCCGAAGAATTCAATTTGTTGTCTACATGGAAAGAGGAGAGACGTGAGAGTTCTTAGGTCTGTTATCAATGTTGTTAGGTTCGTTTTTTTTTTTTTTTGTAAGCGGACTAGAATAATTGGAATATTTGCTTAATATTTATTTACCTATACGGAAGGACAAGCGACTGACAAATTGATCATAAAAATAATAATGTAAAAACAGAAAAAGAAATTAAAAAAAAGAAGGAAATAAAAAAAATAATAATAGTAACGGACATTTAGATGAGATCTATGATTTTATAATTTGTTATATAAAAAAAAAAAACAGTATAAAAAATATAAATTCGCCTTTTTCCTGCCCCCCCCCCACCACCACAGAGGCACTTTGAATATTTATAAATATAGCCTAGATCGGACCCGTCAACTCGATTCCCCTTCAAGCGTCATGCAATAAACTACCCCCCCTCCTTGAAGGAGGAAGTAATGCCTAGGAAATTAGCCTCCTGAGACCAAACAAAACAGATACTACACGCCGATCTAAGCCTGAAGACAGGTGAAAATTAAGAGTAGGTAACTGTAGTTTGCTTGAAGCATTGTGATTATATAGGTGTGTGTAGGTTTGAAGCTGTCACAATATAATAGTTAATTCAGCGTTAGATGTAAAAAATAAAAATTGTTTTTATATTTGTATTGTTTATTTTTACTTTTTCCTTATTCTAAAAAAAAAAAAAATAAGGGAACTATTAAAAAAAAAAAAAACGAAAACAAAAAGTGCGTCAAAGATGGAAATGAGTAAGAATGACGAGGTTCTACGAAACCACTCAAAATTGCGCAAAAAACTGTCACAATATTAATGCAGCATTCGATACAAAAAAGTAGGAATTATTTTTATATTCCTATTGTTTATTTTAAAAATCTTTTTCTAAAAAAAAAAATAATAATAATAAGGGGACCATTTAAAAGAAAAAAGAAAGTGTGTTAAAAAAAGGAAATTATTAAGAATGACGAGGCGGTACGAACTCATTCCAAAGTGCGCAAAAACCCTCGACCCTTTATTATTTTTACAAAACCGTGGAGATTATTATCTGGGATTTTTGTTTCTCTTCTGACAACCATGGATTGGGGGAAGAAAAAACAACGGAAAAACTGAAGAAACGGAGAGGATAACGATATCGGTTTTATTTTGATCGAATAAAACCGACAACCCTACAAAATCAAAACGTGGTGTGGTAAAAGAAACCCCGACAAAATAAGGAGAATTTGCTCTTGTCTCAAGAGAAGGGGGAGAAAAAAGAGAGAGATGGAATTCCTTCAGAATTTGGCAAATTCCCTGAAAAGTGCCCGAACCGTGGAATTACCAGCTGGTAAGGAAATTTGATTATTACTTTCACTTTCCAATGCAAAGAATAATGTCATCGCTTGACAACAACAGTTAAATGACTTTCCTTTATTTTTTTGTTTGCTTTTCGTTTTTATTTATTTTTTATTTATATACAAATCTTCTATATATTACTAAAAGTGTGAGACAGCTTCTCGTGTGTATGAATGTGTTTTTTCCCCGTCTGTATGTGACTTGCACATTATTTTTTTAAAATTTACTATTACTCCGTTATTTACTGAAATAAAAACATACAATAGAATAAAGTACTAAAACTATATAAAAAAAAATCCTGTTAAAAAAGGCACTTATGCATTTTAACATCCCCGGCAAATTGTTTTCATTTTAGGAAAGTTCCGTCCGCGACAAGAGAAGAGTTAACAAAGCACTCCTCCCTCCTCGTGTTAAGAATGGCTTTTAAAATTTGTCGGTGATGTTAAAATGCACAAGTGCCTAAAAAAATCCATCACAATGCATTACGGTTTCTTCGCAATCAAGACAGAAATTTTAATATTTGAAAAGTTGAAAAAAAAATGACTTCGTGACGCTTCGAAACTCGAAAGAATTTGAAAGCATTTAAACTGTAGAATAGAGACGTCTGTCTGTCTGCCCCTATTTATCTGACTCCCCACGAGGGCAGAGTTAGACACAAGGTCGGATTTTAATGTGAGGCACTCTGGATTGGGATAAAACTAAAATTACCTCAGTCTAGAAGGATTTCTCCTTCACTGACCGAAAACAGAAAAAATGAAGTGCAGTATCAGAACAGATACTACACTTTGCTCATAACAAAAAAAAGAAATGACTCATTTCTGTCTTTAAATTGTTTTTTAAAACTCCTCATGTATTGAAAGTTTTGGAGTTTATTTACGGCCAATAATTTTATAAATTATAGAGATTAAAACATTACCGTAACAAAATTAGTTTTATAATAATTTGTTTCAATTAATAATTTAATAACCAAACGATACTAATTAAATGTAACATTCAAAATGGCATTTTGAAAATGCTATTTAAAACAACGGCAGAGAAAGGGTAAAAAAAACTAAATAAAATTAAAAAAAAAAAGACTCCCGGGCAACGCAGGTATAGCTCGTATTTAAATAAAAAAAATGTATTTTATTTAGTGATGTTAGAATTTAACTGTTAAAGAAATAGTTTGACCAAAACAAACATTACAAAACAAGAGTTGACCTCAACTGTGTTTTGTTTACAGTGGCTTGAATTCAGTAAGACAAATTATATTTTTATCTGACCCTTTGGCTCGGTTCTTAGGAGGTCATCCTATCAGGCATTAATTCCCCCGTAAGGAGAGGTGTGTAGGTTTATCGTCTGAGGCGCCCTCGCCGGGGAATGCCGACGGGTTCGACTAGGCAAATCTTATAAGTAATCTGTTACCGATTGTGAGCGCCCTTGTGGTGTTCAAAAAATGGCCACACACCCACATTATGCTCGACCTTGTGTCGCTTACAGCCCTCGTGGGGAGGCAGGTTAATCAACAAATTAAAATTGTTATCCGACCTTACATACCTACATATATTTTCTTTATAAAAATGGTGAAAGAATAACAAAATAATAGTTTTTTATTTTATTTTTTTTATTTCAGTGTATAGTCTCAGAAATCAAGGGCCCCTTCTTGGGAGCTAACACTTGATCTCTATATGGATACATAGATATCCGAGTACTGGTCCTGTGCAGTTCTAGGAGGTCCACCTTCCCAGGCTTTGCCTCCCCTCTTTGGGGAGGAGTAAGTTTACTGCCTGAGGCATCCCTACCGGGGAATGCCGACGGGGCTGTCCAGGCAATTTTTAAATGGCCAGAGTGCTCACCTCTCGAGCGCTGGCTTATCTAATCCCACTTTCCCGACCTTGTGTCACATCTTACCTTGTGGGGGGGGGGGGGTAGATAAATAACCATTAATTTTCCTCTCTCCAATTGACCAGTTAACTATGTTATAGTATATCTTTCTTGTGGTCTCTTGGTTTTGCTGAATTCCAGGACAATAATTCATCTAGTCTGGTGGAGTATCCAGCTAAGTGCTGTGATTTGAGGTAACATCACTAGGAGAAGGTGCACCATTCCTCATATGAGCCAGTGTATAGCCGTGCTGAGGGGATCTTATTTGGGTTTCGAACACTGTTATTTTGAATATTTGGTCAGCGTAGGGGGGAATTATCCTCATGTCAGGTTATCCTGACAAACCCGTGCACAGAGAGACACCGAAGAAACTCGAGGATGGTGTCTAGTAGGTAATTCAAACTCTCTTTGTACGAATGTGTTAAACTGCCCAGGATGAACAACAACCCCTCACTTTTGATGGCCTTGCGCCTTATTTGTAAATTATTTTATTTGCGAATAGTTCAAAGTGTAGTATCTGTTCTATCTCTGGATACCATACTCCCAGGCATTATCTCTTCCTTTGAAAAGGATAATGTATTTATTACTGACCATTACGTGTCGTCTGCCCCCCCCCTCTCATTTGCGAGGAAATGCCTATACCGAGCTATTATATGTTCCTTCCCAATCCGCATTACCCCCTTTTTGGAGAGCTAGATTTCCCCCATATTAATAAAAAAAAAAAAATGACATTTTGTCTAGCTTTGCACTCGTGGGGAGCCATGTAAATAGAGATCGTTTTATTGTTTTCATTCATTTTAAGTTGTCAAACAAAATATGACCTTTTTTTTTTTTTTTTAATAATTTTTAACTATTTATTTATAGTATCTTAAAAAAAAAACTTTAGTCTAAGATTTTTATAAACATTGAAATAATTAATCGCAAATAATGCAACGAAAATAATTTTTATTATTGACATATTTGAAATATATTTCCTTATTGTGAAATGGACATCAACGTCCGACTCAATATGGTGGGATCGGTGTTTTGTTTTTCTGTTTGTGTTAGAAACGTTAAAAATAGTAAAATTTTCTATAAAAAGAAAAGAGAGATTATTCTGTAAAGATTTTATCCGTTGTTTTTTTGTTGTTGTTTTAATGCATTCCAAATTATATTCTGATTCAAAAGAAACAAACAAAAAACGGTATTATTGTAGATTACCCCCCCCCCCCCCCCAAAAAAAATATATGTCTCAATCTACCGCTCTAGGAGGTTAAGGTAAACACCTTGAAAAACTTGGTGGAAAGAAAAATGTTAGAATTTAGAATGGGGGATTAGTTTTGCATATAAAGTTAACGTAATATGATCCCTCATTTCCGGGCAATTTCTAGCGTTTTCGGCCAGTTAATCATTTTTTGCTATGGGAGATAAGTTCTGTACGTTATTTTTTTTTTGGGGGGGGGGAGGTCTACTTTCGTGTGATTTTACGAAGTTGCCACTCGCAATGTTAAATCTTTTTTTAGTTAACCCTAAAAAGTAGAATGGCCCGGAAATGGAGGATCATTTTACGTTAAATTTATAAACGAAACTGATCCCCCCTCTCTAAATTATGTGTCCAAATCTTTTTGCTCTAAAATAATTGTTTGTTGCTTTTCTTTCCGCCAAGTTTTTCAGAGTTTTTACACGGAATCGCCTAAAAAAGTATAATCTTTTTTTTTTTATTTGGTATGTGTGGGGTAGCTGAGGGTGTTGCTGTTAAGCTACACATTTACCAATAAAACTATCAGACAAGATCTCGTATGTAACTTTGATAAATACATATTGTATTATTATTATTTTTTTTTGTATTTACTTTTAATCGAATATTTATTGTAAGGAACAGTAAAAGAATAGAAAATTAAAAGGATGTTTTAAAAATCCTATTAAAAATGTAAACATGACTATATTTTTAACTATTTTCTCTCGGCCCTTCATCCGGAAAACGCCGGATAAATACAGCTCATATAGTATATACAAATAATTTATAGTTTCGTTCACAAAATTCTTGGATGTAAAATATTTCTCCAAACTTCCGAAATGCATTCTGATGGATTTAATTTCGCAATTAAATTATTTTAAAATAGCAGTTTTACAATTTTATTTTATGTCATATTTGATTTCAATAAATAATCAATTAACAGTAAAAAAACAAAAAAAAACTAATGTGTAAGTCACGTAGAAGCGAGAAACGCACATACACAAACATACATAATGATGGTTTCATTTTATTAATATGGAGATGTATAAGTTTGTGTTTACTGTTTAAAGTAAATATGTCGCTTCGGTATCAATTTAGTTTTGATATCTTGTTAGAAAACCAAAAGAATGAAAAAAAAATAAAATAACAAAAGAAATGATTCCCTTCAAGATGTTCTTTTTTTTATTATCATTGCAAATTATGAGGGGAAAATGGATGCGAAAAAAGATCCTGTTTGTATTATGATCAAGAAAGGGTTATTTTTGTTTTCTCCAATTTTGACTCTACTGCTATGAATGGAGAAAAGAGTCTACATTGTACGTCTGAAAGAGGATCAAATTAGATTTCTAATTAAGGTTTCTAATTAAGACATCCCCATTTAAAACGGAAAGCTGATTTAAGTGAAGGAAGTTTGAGTATTGTCATTCCAGCATGTTTATAAAATCAGTTTCAATTTCTATTTTTAGCTCGGCTCGCAAACAAAAAAGATAGTGATGTTTTTATTTATTTATTTATTTATTTATTCATTTTTTATTTATTTATTCATATATATATATATATATATATATATATATATATATATATATATATATCAAATTGTAGACATTTTGTATCTACCCGGCGTTGCCCGGGATCTTTTTTACTTTCATTTTTGTTTCACTTCCCCCTTTTTTTTTTAATTTAAACTATGTCGTTTTTTTTTAAACGATATTATTATTATTATTATTATTATTATTATTATTATTATTATTAGTTGTAGTAGTAGTAGTATTTTGACAATTAAATTTAACTATTACAATAACTTTTAAAGCTAGAACTAATTTTATTAGGTAATGTTGTTTTAATCTCTATTATTTAGATTAAAATGGCTGGCTTGAAGTTGTTTACGGAAGAAACCCAAATGCATTCTGATGGATTTAATTTCGTAATTAATCTTATTTTAAAATAAGTTATTTTTTAATAGGATTTTTAAAATTTTCGTTTTATTTTACGCTATTGCATTTATCCTTTCAATAAATAATCACTAAATAGTAAAAAAAAAAAAAAAAATATCGTGCAAGTCACGTAGAGGCGAGAAACACACATACATGAAACTGCGGGAAGTGGTCACACAATTTTCTTCATGTAAAGATTTACAATCTATTCCAAGTTTGCAATAGATAATTCTCCAAGAAAACTGTTTTTAAAAGCAAGTGAATGAATAAATTGAAGCTCTGTGAATGAATCACTCGAATGGGTGACCCCAATTTAGCCATTGTAAGGATGGGCGCTTGATTTGTTTACCTTAATAAAATAGCAGCACTGGATTTCCATGAATCATTGCTTATTAATAATATCATGTTTGAATTTTATATATTTTTGATTAATTTAAAGAAAGAAAAAACATATGTTTGGATAAGGCCACGACTAAAAAAATGATAAAATCTCACTTTACATTTTAAAAGATACGATTTTGTTTTATATCATTTTAGCAACAACAAAATTAGGTAAAACTTTACTCTTGCCCCTACGCTGTCTACAGAAAATTAAGAATGTGATTTTTTTTTTTTCGTGCACGTCAACAACCTGGAAAAAAAATTATACTATAGAGCAGGGGGGGGGGGGTATATGTATCTATTTTTATATAAATGATCACTTAGTGGTATTATTGTAGACTAACGCTCTCCGCTACCCCCCCCCAATAAAAACTAGATTCTACATTTTCAGGCGATTACGTGTGAAAACATCCTGAAAAACTTGGCGTGAAGAAAAAAATAAAAGAATTTAGAGTGGGGGATCAGTTTAACGTAAAACGATCCCCCATTTCCGGGCATTCTAGCTTTTTTTTAAAATCCATTTTTAAAATTTTTACTGTGGGTGATAAATTCTGTGTTATTTGTTTTTTTTTTTTGGGGGGGGGGGGTAAGCTGAAAAGTTAGTAAAATAAAATAAATACTTACCCTACCATAAACCCTAGGTCCGAATGGCAAAGTCTAAAAAAAGGCCCTCCCTTAACCCTAAATCCGAGGGGCAACCCCCCCCCCCCTCCAAAAAAAACTCCCTCTAACCCTAGGTCACAGTTGCAAGCCCACCTGCTCACATAAAAATCTCCCTTAACTCTGCCACTAACCCAAAGTTCGAGTGAAACCCCCCCCCCTTTCATCCCAAACAAAACCCTTATAAAACCGCACGTAAACGCCTAAAAAATAGACCCGCCCTAAAAAAAACAAAAAATGCACAGGATTTAGCTCATTAAAAAAAAAAAATTAGTTAATATCCTAAAACGCTAGAATAGCTCGGAAAATTATCATTTTACATTTAAATTTATATACGAAAGTCCTCCCTCATTCTAAATTTTACTATGATTTTCTGTTGTTTTATTTTTACTTTCCACCAAGTTTTTCAAAGTGTTCACACTGTTATGGACCCGGCTATGACGGGTTATGCAAGGGAACACTTAAACGCCGGGTGTAAACAAAATATTTTCTCGGATTCAAATGGGAATAAAAGAAAGATTAAAAAAATGGTTATTTGTCCCAAACTCTGTTTTGGGTTTCAGAGGAGATGACAATAAACACAACATGCTGAAGAAACAACAATGACACAAGTGATTGTATAAAAATATGTGGTTTATTAGGTGAGGAGGCGAACGAAATGAGCACAATGAAAACAATAGGGAACAAACAATATAATGTTGAGGAAAAGAGATAAAATTGATTTGGGCTAAAGATAGTTTCTTGGGGATGACAAAGATGCAAAGATATCAAAATATGGGATTGAGGGAGACGATGTTCTGGTTTGAGTGGAAAAGTGGTTTTGGGGAGCAGAATAAGTTCATAAACAGAGCATGTGCATGGGGAACAAAAACGTTCTTAAAATGGATGGAACAAAAGTTTTGGGGAATTGAAACGACTCAAAGATTACTTAGTTTTATATGACTATAGTAAAATTCTATGGATTTTATCGACTGCTGGGATTGCTGGAAAATGTTAAGCTAGGAAATAGACTGACAATACAAAAAATGACAGGGAAGTAGATAACAATAGGCGAGTGACAGATCAATTGCGTTGTACAGACAAGTGATGCCATGACAATTAGGTGTTAGCTTCTGGGTGGCCAGCTGGGAGTGACTGAGAGGAAGACAGGACATTTAGGATTTACGGTTCAAAGTAGATATATTTAGGGGGCAAGTCAGGCAGAGTTAGAGTTGTTCGAGGAAATGAGTAGATGACTTCGAGTGAAAGACAATGATGGTCTCGATAGGCAAATGATCTCAGGTTTTAGCTGATATCTTGAGAGATGAGAGGTTTAACCAAGAAAAGGGACGTCAATGACGGGACCCTAACGACACACACACATCTGTGTTCAGCAAATCAAGTTTACATAATATCTGGGTCTGCTTAGCGATCGTCAGTACTAGAGTCGACACGGCCAGACAAAAATGAAGCCCATGGCACATGTGTTTTTTGGAGGTCTACGATTGTTAGGGGCGGCATGGTTATACAGTGGTTGATTTAGAAATTAACATTCCTTCAATAAAGGAGGAGATAAAATAGGTTTGGTTGCGTCTTCTTTCATAAGAGCGGTCGGAAAAATCAAGGTCTTTTCTACAAATATATCTTTGTTTAATCTCGGCTCTGGTCTTTGGTTGAAAGATATGCAGCTTGTCTGAGGTGATCATATTCGGGGAATTGATGGAAGATGTTTTTGGTTTTGAAAAGATAATTCTTTGCAGCAAAACCGGGTCTGTCGAACAAAAACCATGTCAATTCATTCTCTGACATCTGAATATATTGGCAACGTTGAGGAAACCTGTTGATTTCTTGTCAGATGGTGGTCACGTGACACTCTACATACCATTATAGTGACTTTTGGTGTCAAAGTGAAGGGTTTAGGACAGGCCCAATTAAGGAAAGTATATTGAAGCTGCAGACATCGCCTCAGCATAGTTAAGTTCTTTTTGCGTAAAAGTGTTAAAATTTATTTTTTCAGAACCTGATCTCAAAGCAGGGTCGATATCTTGTGTGTTTAAGGATGTGCAAAATATGTTAATTTTTTTTCATAAACAGAAAGGTAGATATTTTGGGTAATTTGATATCTTGTTAAGAACAGGGGGGTATACGTATCTATTTTTTAATTAAAAATCATCTCTGAACGCATATACCATACACTAGACAAGGCAGGTAAAGCTAGGGCGGTAGAGCTTGATATATATATATATAAGGTCTTCTCATAAAAATTAATTCATACATTCATGAAAACCCTTTCACAGCCTGAAAATGGTCCTAAATTAAAGTACTATATCAAATTTAACCATCTATATCCATTCATAGCTTTTGAGGATGTTTTAGGACCTGCAATGTCGCATGAAACCACTTTTTCACCGAAAAATGATGGATTTTGAGTCCCGTGGAGCCCTAACGACTATTTTTGGCCTGCACCTTCTGAATTTTTTCAAAATTTTCAAAATGTTTGATTGTTTAGTGTTATTTATGTATAAATGAACACAAAAAAATACTACTCGCATGAATCTGAAATTTTCACCCATTACGTCCCACCCCTAGTAAAATATATGAATTTTTACTGATTTCCTACAGACCAGTTGAGATCCAAACTATTCATTCCTCACGTTTCTCATTGTGAATTTTCTAGGTTTCCAGCTCCGTAGATAATTATAAACCTTTCATTTAATAACAGTATTGGCTTACGCAAACAAAGAAAGAAAAATAAAGTTACACTACAATAAAGATGAAACATCGATGAACATATAAACAATTTTTGGTCTTCCTTTTTTTTTTTTTGTTTTTTACAATACGGAAACAAATGATCTTTTCTATTTAATCATTCCTTTTAATAGTCCACTAAAAATGACACTAAGTTTTGTTTAAATTTATGGAGTTTTCTGGAATTGGTAAAACGTGATTGGTCACACCTACCCCACAGATGCATTTATGTGTCTTTTCTGCTCTTGAAATTGATAAAATGCGATGTATCATTTTTAAGTGTAAAGAAACGTTCTGAATAATAATAATAATAATAATAATAATAATAATAATAATAATAATAATAAAAAACATGCCGTTTTTCAGTGAACAACACACGTTTATGCAGTTTAAATTAAAAAACTACAATTTTGTCCGTTAAATTGTCACATATACCTTCCCTCCAAGGGCAGGTCCAGTGTCTCACAAGTCACAATCAAATAAAATACATGTTAGTTATCAATGCAAATCACAAATCAAGCAGCACAATTAAATCCTACTTCATGTCGTTTGCTCCTCCCGTGACGTAGTTATTTCATCCACGAGGGGGGGGGGGTCTACGTTCTCGCCTGTTGTTACTTACGTTACTCAAATTGTTTGTAACATATCATTTGTAAAATTTGCAGACTATTATTTACAAAATATATATGCCTACAAAACAAATTAGTCTTTAAAGAATCTGGTACTACCAGATCAGTCTGTCTGAAGATACCGGCTTCCTGACCAAAAAATGCACCAAACATTGATGTTATTGTTTTTTTCCTTTCCTTTTGCAAAACTGAATCATGTTTTGCAAAGCCAAAGACAACCCTTTTCCTCTACAAAACAACCGAATGAAACACTACGAATAAATGTTTTAAGATTCATGGAGCTTGAGGCATGAAATCTTTCACCAGAATGACTGGGTTTAGCATTAAATAATCCGAAAGGGGTTGATAAGCAGTAAAACAAAACAACCAAACCAAACACCATGAATAAATATTTGATATAAGATATTAAGAACAAGGAGCATAACAATTTCTACCCAAAATAACTAAACTCGGCATTAAATGACCCCCAGGTGTGTTGATATGCCGTAAAACAAAACAACAAAATAAAAAGGTACATTCGTATGAATCAGTGCGGATTTTTTTGACCAGCTCGATTTTGTTATTGGTATTGGTTTCCGCAATTCTTTTTAGAATCAGGTACTCACAAGAGGGATCACATGAAGGTTTCCAACATCCATAGTACATGTGGTGTTATGGAACTGACATGATTCGAACTTGGTACTTTCAGGTCATCAGTCCGCGTCGGCATCCACTTCACCACTGCCACCTCCCAACAACCAAATCATTTAGAAATATCATTCAATGCATTAATCTATTAGCATTACATGACTGCGCTAATAGCTGTTCCTCTTATTCCAGGGTGCAGTAACGTCATTATCATTGATGCATATGTTGTTGCAAAAAAGTCAAATGGAAGTCAAAAAACACTCCCTGGATATGAGGGGACG
>OY744529.1:16368720-16371220 GCA_963556195.1 Sepiola atlantica | reverse complement strand
CTGTGCAGCTTCTGTGCAGCTTCTGTGCTCCGATCTATTTCCAGGCTAGATTCACTGATGCGTAGAATTGATAGAAAGAAAACAGCTTTGTCTTCAGGCATGATCTGCCTTCTTTGAAAGTTCAGCTTAATTTCTTTTTTACCCCCCCCCCCCCCCAGGAAGTGTTGGTGAAATAATGTTTTTTTATTGACATGCACACGTACTACTGAAATGGTTAGCAGAGCCCAAGTCTTGTTGAAGATGAGCTCATTTTCGAACTAATACCCTTCTTGGCCTTTTGGCTAAGATCAAAGTGTAGTATCTGTTCCGATGGATACTGCACGCCTGTCCTGTGCAGTTCTAGGAGGTCCACCCTCCCAGGCTTTGCCTCCCCTCTTTGGGGAGGAGTAAGTTTATTGCTTACTGTCTGAGGCGCCCCTACCGGGGAATGCCGATGGGGCTGCCCAGGCAATTTTTAAATGGCCAGAGTGCTCACCTCTCGAGCGCTGGCTTTTCAAACCCCACTTTCTCGACCCGACCTTGGGTCACATCTTACTTGTGGGAGTAAGATAAAACTGGCCTTGTGCCTAACTCCTGGGGAGGAGTAAATAAAAACCCTTCTTTCGTTCCCCTTTTGCTAAACTACGAGTAAAATTGTAGGCTAAGCTGCGCTCTTTTAGCCTTGGTAGACACAACTATAAGAAAAATAAAAGTACTGAATTCAAAAGGATAGAATAAACTGAGCCTAAAAATAAATATGACAACCTATGTAGAAGAAGGAAACTCAGAAGCAAAATTGACCTGAGATGACCTTATAAGGGTTGAAAGGTCGTTAAAACCCAACAAACAAACAAACAAACAAACAAACAAACAGAAGCAAAAACCAGTTAAACCTAGAGTAGATGCACCACAGCTGAAATGGACAGGTAAATAACAGCGCGATTGGTCTAATGGATACCGTCACAGATGATGGAATTGACTGTTGCATCCATTGTGGTCATTTACGCATTTATACTAGTGGGAAAGGTATTAACCCACATTTCCCCCGACTATGGATAAAATACGGCAGCACTTTTTATGCCCGCCACAAATTTCTCTCAATCAGGGTTAGCAATAAGTCAAAGATTATGACAAAATTTTGGAAATGAAAGGAAATAAGAGATTTTTCAAAACTATCTTCTAAATCGACATGTAAACTAATATTTAAAAAAAAAAAACGATGAAATTGCAACTAGCAACAAAATTTGATCAATTTTTGCGAGGAAACTTGGACAAAGAAAAAGATTTAAATCATCGAAAACTCGAGTTTTTTTTTTTTTTAAATATAAAAAAAAAAATTTATTTGGAAAAACGTAAAAAACAAAAAAATTTTTTTATTTTGAATAATCATTTATTTAAAAAATTGCCTATCTTTATTTTTACGTTTTTCGCCCCATTAAACTAGAATTAGTTTTGTACTGAGAATATTTCATTATCTGATTCTAATAAATAGAAATCAATGAAGCATGAAATTTCAAAAAATGAAACAATACAAAGTCTAGACATGGAAGGTTTTGCTAAAACTCTGCATGCAACAATTTCTAAATGAGACAGTAAATACTTTAATTGAGACAAATTTGTGGCGTGCATAGAAAGTGCTGCCCAATAAAATGATAACTTTTGTTCAATAAATCGTTTAGAAAGATATTGTATGATTCGAGTTGATTTGATGACAACCAAACATGAGGACCCATTAGTGCAGAGATTGGTGACAGTTTTGCTTCTCCAAGATAAATGACATATTAATCAGTGCATCTCGGAACAAATAAATGTAAACTATATCTCTATTTTTACTATTTAAAATATTTTTTTATAATTTTATGCGAACCACAATATTTCAATCATGAATTAATTTAAAAAAAAATACAATTAGCTACTTACTTTAACTGTAAAATAAAAAAACAGTAGAGCATGAGTTATCTCCCCTTGTGATCACTACTACTTAAATAAATGAAACATAAGTTGTCTCCCCTTGCAATCACTACTACTCGAACAAGTAACACATGAGTTTTATCCCCCTGTGATCACTACTACTTGAATAAATAAAGCACGAGTTGTCTTTCCTTGCAATCACTACTACTTGAATAATGTAAACAACCATAAATCACAACTTTTATTCGATTTTGGGGGAATAATGAGTGTATATCTAGATATTTGGTAAGAAATACAATTTTTGTCAATTTTAAGAGCATTTTTGAATCCTCCTCAGGAGAAAACCAGAGTTTCCTGGGGTTACCAATATTTCTTCAATGATGATCATTAAGCCTAATTCATGGTGAATTTTAAGCAATGAAGGTGATTTTAGATATTTGTCATAAAATTATCATTTTTGGACATTTTATCTGCAAATAACACTAGAAAATATAATATTAAAATAATAGTAATAACACACACACACATATATATATATATATATATATATATATATATATATATATATATATGTAGGCAGCAAATTGTTATATATTAACATCAAAACAGT
>OY744529.1:15833720-16361220 GCA_963556195.1 Sepiola atlantica | reverse complement strand
ATAGAGAGAGACTAGCAACGTCTCTTCTGTGAGAAAAGGCTGTCAGGAACGGAAGAGATCATCCCTCATTAGATTTCAAAGTCGATTCTGAATTCTGTCAAGGCACCGCCCCACATATGACATTAGTACTCCATCTTGAGACGTATCTGACTCTTATATAAGTAGAGGATTGCATCAATGTCTCTTCGTATTCTTTTACCAGTTATATGAATACATTATATAAAACTAATAATAGAAACCAGTCATTTATTTTTTAATTGAAAAGGAAATTGTTGTTTAAAGTTATATTTATTTTTATGAATAAATTAATATCATCATCATCATCATATTCATTATCATCATCGATTTAACGTCCGTTTCTCATGCTGGCATGTGTTGGACGGCTTTTAGAAATTGACTTCCAAATTAACCTATCTCTGGCCACATCTTTATCCTGCTTTCTTTCAAGTCCCTCCTGATCACTTCCTCCCATGTTTTCCTTGGTCTTCCCTTGTGAACTGACTCTTTTACCTCAACTGTTCTACATCTGCATACTAAAGAACTCTCATGGCCATATCAGCAAAGTCTCCTGTTCTGGATACTATACTGTCTCAATTTAATCTTCCCCTGAGATCATCAGATAACAGCTTTATAATTACCCATCCATTGTATCATTCTCGTATCATTTTTCTCCAGTCAACGCATGTCCTCAACCCTCACTGACCAGGTTTCACTTCTATACATTATCACACTGCATACATACGCCTGATAGACTCTTCCCTTGGTTGACAGTGGTAATGCTCTGTTGGTTAGTAATGACAGAAGTTTCCTGAACTTATTCCATCCACTCCTAACTCTTGCAATCACATGAGCACCTGCTCCTCCCTGTGCTCCAATGGTATCACCGAGGTAACAAAACTTCTGAATAACCTCAATAACTTCACTATCGAAATATATGTTCTCCACATCTGAGTTCTCATCCATTTCCATTATTTTACACTTCTTGCACATAAACTGGTTATCCTCCCTCAACCTACCTGTAATTCCACTGCACTTCTTGTGTACCCAATGCTTACAAGTACCACAGAAAAAATGAGCTGCACTCTACTCCCTTTCCATAAATAATAGAAAGGATATTTTATAAGTCGTTAAAAAGTAAATAGTAGTTTCTTGCCCTGGTGGGATTTAATATCCTTGTTATTTGTTTTCAAGAGAATGTTTGTTTTGTTGTAAATTATTTTTTTTCTGTTAGCATGTGTTTAAGCAAAAGCGAAGTAATGAATTAAATAGATAATAATAAACTTACTATAAGCAAATCCAGTATTCAGGATTAATAAGTCCATGATTTACACCAGAGTTAATGAACAGTCGCCTCTAGCATTTCATTAACATATCTTAATTATGTGTTTGAAGTAAAAAACATTTTACCTACTATTATGGTATGAAAATAATAGGAAAGAATTAGTTTAATATTGCTTCTAATCGAATATAATTGTTTATCTGAAAGCTGACATAGATGGAGGAATGGAGAATTTTTTTTAATCAATGATGTAAGCAGCTGATGCTGTTTAGGGCATTATTGAAAAATGTTTGCAGTTTTTAAATCTTCCTAGCCAGAATAAGTATTCTTTTAGAATAACCCGAGTTGAAATAGATTTTTTTCTGTTACAAACATGGTGCAAGGGTAAAAATAAAATTAGAATCAAATTTGCCAGATTCAAAGCTATTGATGACAACCTTTGAGAATACAACTGACTTCACTTTATTATATGGATATTTAATTTCGTAAGGATTCAACCTGGAATCTAACTTGATTTGATATTAAAATATATAAAGAGTGCAGCAAAAAGATCTGACACAATAATAATGAATATGTTTATGGTATTATTATTATTATTATTTACTCACTAGGAGTTATCACACTGGTCATCGTCAGTGATCGCCCACTGCCAACAACCTGTGGTATTCCCTGGAGTCTGAGTGACAACAAGTCTCCTCAGACTTCCAGTATGCTCCATCTCTTTTCGTTCATCATCGCTGATGACCTTGCGGTATCGCAACAGCCACCTACCACCGATTTCCCGCTGATAAGGGCCATTGGTCCCCTCTGGGGCCCGAGTGGCAACAAGCCTCCCCAAGGTCCCAGAGCTGTCCGCACTCTTCCAGTGGAGGTCTGGTTTGCGCTTTCCCTCCTCGACCCTCCGTCCATAATTTTCGTGGTGTCAGCCTATGCTTGCGCCTCTATCGTGCGGTTGTATTTTCCCCGGTTCTGTTGTCTTATGCTTCCATGTGTTTGTTCTCCATTCGTTGTTTATGTGGGTTGGTTTCCGCATTCGAGGACATTTCTCAGGATTGTAGCTGTTTTGATCATTACTGTCCTTTGTATGGTCTCAGTTATCCCTTTGATTCCTATTTCTCCTAGTCTTTTCTCCATGTTTTGGGGGACTGTTCCTAGTGCTCCTACGATTATTGGTGTTATTATTATTATTATTATTATTGAGTCAGATCATTTTGCTGCACCCTGTAAAAGAATTAAACTCTTAAGGCAGGTGATAGTGGGAATGTAAAAAAACATAGCATTATAGTTTCCTTTACCTCTTGGCTAACACAAGGATAAGACTTGCGACTTTTAATTAAAAATTTTTACTTAATACATTATAGTATTACAGGTGTGAGTCAAATTGTTTGCTGTCTAGGTCCTTATTGAAAATGTCTCCATTTTACTAATCTTCCTAACCAGAATAAGTATTTATTATTAAATCGAAATACATTTTTTTGTAAAGAACATGGTGAAAAGAAGAAAAATAAAAAAAATTGCTAGTCAGAATCAAATATTGATTTGTCAGATTCAAAGCTATATATGACAAATCCTGAGAATCCGACTGATTTCACCTAATCATATAGAAAGAAGAAGATATATAGATATATGCTAGCAAGAAGACCCGGCGTTTCCCTGGATCGAATAAGGAACCCTATGTCCTTTTGAACCCAACCATTAACATTTTATATATTCATTTTTCGGGATGGAGCCGAAGGGTTGGCTCAGCATTGATTGGGTGAGAGGACGTTAAATATAGTGGCATTAATTGCATTTCAATAAATTTACACTTTTTGACATCCTCGGAGGACACTCAGCATTTCTCATGAATCAATGAGGATTCCTGCTCCAAGCCTTGAACCTCTTATTAACATCTCTATGATTATTTTTTAATTCTTATAATTTTCAATTTATAAAAAAATGAAGTAAAACTTAGGTATATATATATATATATATATATATATATATATATATATATATATATATATATATATATATATATATATAAGGGTCTATCTCCAAAGCCCTAAAAGTAGTTTGTGAACAGTAAAATAAATAAACAGGAACTATGGTTATATATACAGGGTGTTTGTAAAATCGATGGCATAACTTCAGAATATATGTGTAAATAGATCCGGAAACGCTTGGTTTCCGAGTTATAGGCTATTGAAACAAATAGTTATCAATATTCTTTATTGTAAACACCTAACGCGTATAATGTGTGTGATAGTGCACTGTTATTTCCACATATGGGATAGATAAACACTATTACTGTGACAGGATCACAGGTAAAACAAGCCTGGGTCTGGTGTTCCTACATACACCAACAAAACCATGAAAAAAATGACAACGAACAAATATAAAAAATGTAAAGCTCAGAAGAAAGATCTAAGCGTCAAGACCTGCAGGGACTCCTATGATAGCCAACATGGGGGACCCGGTCGGCATCCTGCGAATGTTGACCCTTCTCATTTCATGGAACCGACTACAACAGAGCAAATACAGGTAATTAATTATAATCAGCACAAACCAAAAACCACGCAATGGAAGACATGAACCCCAATGGAAATTAGACTATTAATGGAGTGCTATTACAAAAGCATCTCCACTCAAAGAGTCTTGTTTACACATATAGAACATAATCCCGAATTATGCTATCTATTTACCAAATACTCTGTATGAATATTTACCAAGTCATCAGGTTTTGGTGCTAAACCATACGTAAGTTATGTTTCAGGATTTTTTAGATGACGATTAATAATTTGGATTATTTGGATTATTTGGATTATTCGGACTACTGTCTGCAAGGACTTGTGGCATAACGGATATAAGTGCTAAGTAATAATCACTTTTAAGAGACAGTCTTCTGGAGGTTGAAGGTTCAATCCTCAGTGTAGGCGATACTAAGAATACAATTACGAATTACTTAAGACAATGGTCCCCAACCTTTTTATAACCGTGGACCGGTCAACACTGGACAATTTTACCACGGGCCCGGGAGTATTCTAAGATTGTTATTTTTCAACAGTTGAATGGAGTTACCAATTTGAACTATCAGATAAGTCTGCTACATGTTTGTGTGCCCACTTAGACTCACAAGCTCTCCTCCTCCTCCTCTCCTCCTCTTCCTCATCCTCTTCCTCCTCTCCTCCTCTTCTTCCTCCTCCTCCTCCTCTCCTTCCCATCCCTCTGTTAGCGACCACTGCTCTAACGCACTCTGACTGTAGTCACTATGGTAACCCTTAAACATGCCTTTAAAATAAGATGCAGGTACACAACAAAAACGAATATGCATTGCATGGAAATTTTAATTCACCAAATCGATGAAAGAAAGAAAAGAAAGATCAGATTCAGATAATAAATAAAATGGAAATAGTTTATTTCTTGTGGACCCAGTACCAGTTGATCCGCTGCCTGGGGGTTGGGGACCACTGACTTAAGACTTCTACCCAGTCATGGCTGACGGAACAAGAGCAAGCTACTCCCTGTGGATTAAATGAAGGGTTCCGTTTTAAATTCCATACAGATTCCCGAGTTCGACAAAATGCACCTGAAGAAGATCGGAAGTTACATCGGTTGAAACGTTGTGAGAATGGCAACATACGAAAGTTGTATAAGTGTAAATGTTTTTATCAATGAACTTGACTAAATATTTAAGCTTATTTGAGACGAATAAATATTCCATTGCTGGTGTTTGGAGTCAGAAGTGTGTGTGCGTTAATATCAGAAGTTTTTATTCCAAAGTTATTCCAAACCTCTCATCAAGGGATGATGCCGACAACGCTAGTCTGCTGAAACTAGCTTTGTATATCGCTCCTTGACTGCTAGTAAATTAGTTTTAATTAGGAAGTCAAGGGCGAGTCTATTACATTCCACACCTACCAAATCGCCTCTATAATTATAATTAGCAATTATAAAATTATCTCTATTTTTTGTCTGTTGGTGTGACCTTCTTGTGGTCCATGGGAAACATTCACATTTGATTATAAAACAAATATATATATATATATATATATATATATATATATATATATATATAACTAAAAGAATACCTGCCCCAGGACAGGTAAAAATTCATTCCCGAAACACAAGTTTTACACCAGTTTTATGTCCCCTTATTATACAGGTTAAAATCAAAATATAATGATAGTAAACTTTATGTCTAGAATCCCTATTACAATTTTGATCAAAATCCATTACATAATTTTGATTCTAGAAAATGTCTAAAATTTAAGACTTAAGCTTGAGAGGTCTTCAGGAGAAATTGAAATTCAGGGAATCTTGCTTAATTGGTGTCTAATCACTATCGATAAAATTCAATACAAATCTGATATATTTGAATTTTCAAATGGGAGGTTATGCCTTTTACAAAAATCGAAGGTATCTGAATTTTTAGAAGGATTTTCATCTTGTCTTTTCTCTCTTTACATAAAACTAAATTAAACTAAATATAGCCCACATTACGACCCCATACACCTAGCAGTTGTTTTAAAATTCATAATGATTAGTTTAGTAGTGAATCCTTTACATACAAACATATAAACACACTTAACTTTATATAGAAAGAGATTAGAAGTATGTACACTATTTTTGCATGTTTCAGGGAGGTTTTTAAATTTTGTTGTTACTTTTTGTCCAAAACAAGGCATATTGCCACTAAAGAGTAAGGCCTACTGTGATATGGGCCAGATTTATATAGGGAGGCAACCTGAGTGGGGTTGGATACATTACATTTAAATTTCTGCATGTTGTACGGTCGGGGAAACATGGAACAGGAAGGGAATTCTAAAGACAAGCCATCCAAGGAAAAAAAGCTATAAGAGTAGAAAATCTTTCGGCACCTAGGGACCTCTACAGTGAAGGGTGGGATTTTGCTGCTAGTCGGTTGGGTCAAGGGTATTTACGTTTAGGGAGTACAGGTGTAGTAAGTTTATCGGAGCGCAGTCCGTGAAGTGGATACCGACGTTGAATGATGATTTGAGTGGGCTAAGTTCGAATACTGTCAATTCCATAGCACTGCTTTCACTATGGATGTTGGCAACCTTCACGTGGTCCCTCCTGTGAGTACCAGCTTCTAGAGAGGGTTGGGGAAACCAATGCCAACAAGATAATCGAGCCGATCAAAACAAATCGTACCATTCTGATTCCTACTAAAAGAACATATTTCAGACTTTTATCTCCATCACGGTTGTTGGGGTTGCATTAACTTTAGAAGAATCCTAAAAAATTTGTTCAGCACTATTTCAAAACACCTTATTGCATAAAAGAATTAGATTTAATTTTAATTTTTTTTTTTACAAATTCTGATGCTACATTTTGTCTATTCTGTCCTCGTTCAGTGAAGGAGAAGTCTTTCTAGACTGAAGCAATTCCTATTTTTGTTCCAATCCAGAGTGCTCCATTTTGGGTATCTGGATTTTCCCCACATTAAAATCCGACCGTGTGTCTAACCTTGCTCTCCTGGGGACAAAAAAACAACAGTAAATATATAATTTTCAATCGAACATGTCGTCATACTGGACTTTTTTTGATATGGCTGATGTAAATAAGTGTTTCAAGACAGAAGGGAAATACGTCTGTCCATAATATGCCACAACGGAAATCGCCTTAGGCGACCAGCAATAAACCCCTTCCTCCTTCCAGAGGAGGAGGTAATGCATGGGAGAGTGCAGCTCTTAGGTCCGAGCTAAATCATACCTCATTCTGACAAAAATGGGTCTAGTGCTGTCAAGTCAGCCCCTAGGTTGCCAAAATGATGCTATGGTGAATCTTGGCTGATATGAAAACGATGTGGACTCTAGGCTGTATATGAACAAACTAACATAGTGACCAACCAACAAACTGAAAACAAAACCTCCTTGGCGGAGGCAACAATAATATTTTGGTAAAAAAAACAATACCAGATACTCCCGGGAAAAGTCGGGTCGGGTCAGCTAGTAGTAAAAAAAGAAAAATAATGATGTGTAAGTCACATAATTGTGAGAAACGCAAACACACAGACACATGAGAAGTGATCACACAATATTATTGATATACCGATTTTTACACAATCTCAATGTTGTTGGATCAGAAGTCAATGTTTAAGTTTATTGAATATAACTTAAAGCTTTTGATGGGGTTATTAATGGATTGCTTCTTAAGTTCTGCAAAGACATGGGCAGGGATTGTGTGGATGCATCTGAAAATGCAATTTCAAACTTTAAAAGTGCGTTCTTTCATTCAAGTATTTTTTTCTCCATCAGCTGAGTGAATATTTCGATCGCTTCAGCTGCAGAATTATCTTTTTTAAAAAAACAAACTTTTAAGCATTATGTGCCTCAAATGCTCCCCAAACATTTTCACGTTTTAAGGAATTTTCAAAAGGAAAAATGTTATTTAATGTTTCATCTCAAATAAACATTTATAAAATTAAATTTGTCCAAATATATATATCGATCTTCTTCTTCTTCTTCTTCTTCTTCTTCTTCTTCTTCTTCTTCTTCTTCTTCTTCTTCTCACTCTCTTTTTCTATTAATCATTTTCTCATCATTTCCTTCTCCTCATCTTCTTTTTCTTATTCCATTGTTGTTGTTTTTCTTCTTCTTCTTCTTCTCTCTCTTTCTCTAGTAATCTATTTCTCATCATTTCCTTCTCCCTCTCTTTATTCACTTTCCTCTTTTCTTTCTTCTCCTCCTTTGCTCTCTCTATTTATTTTCATTATCCTCTCTTCTATCTTTCCTCCATTCTTCTTTTTTCTTCTCTCTCTTTTTCTCCATTAATCGTCTTCCCATTTCATTCTTCCCTTCCTTATTCCCCTTCTTCTTCTTCTTCTTCTTCTTCTTCTTCTTCTAACAGCAACAAGTCCCAGGCCTCACATATAGACGGCGCTATTAATAAAAAATCAATATTATTTTTTGTTTATAAAGTACTAACCTTCAAATGGCACGTGTCAACATTTTAGACCGATTGTCTACAATTAGTTTACAAATTTAAGTGAAGTTATTTAAGTAAAGCTACTATTGCAAATTTTCAAAACAATGGAAAAATCTGGATTTTGTGTATTGATGAAGCATTTCTTTCTGATAGGAAAAAATACTGTTCAAGCAAAACAATGGCTTCATTAGTGTTATTCGGACTTCATCGGAAATAATAGCTAAGAGGTGGTTTTATGCTGACTTTAAACACGGTTGTACAGACACAAATGATGCTGAACGTTCAGGTCACCCAAATTATACAGTTGTCTCAGAAAACATTAACAAAAAGTGCACAAACTCGTTTTGGCCAATCGTAAATTGAAGTTGTGTGATAGCAGAGGCGTTGAAGATATGAGAAGGCAGTGTATTCACCATTTTGTGTGAACATTTGTTAATGAGAAAGCTGTGTTCAAAGTGGGTGCTGCATTTGCTCACAGTCGATCAAAAACAGCAACATAATATGCAGACGATTCAGAGCATTGTCTTCAACTGTTTCAACACAATAAATAGGAATTCTTGCATCAATATGTGATAATGGATGAAACATGGATCCACCACTTCACCCCGGAGTCAAATCTGCAGTCAGCTGAGTGGACAGTAGCAGATGAAAGCCGTCCAAAGCAATCAAAGAAGCAAACATCAGCAGGCAAGGTTTTGTCTCCACAAGGTATTTTGTTCATCGATTACCTTGAGAAAGAAAGAACCATCGAAAGTGAATATTATATAGCATTATTGTTGATGCGTTAGAAGTAAGAAATCGTCCCAAAACAGCCACAAACGAAGAAGGAAAAAGTGCTCTTTCACCTAGACAGTGCACAGTGTAATGAGTCAATTGCAATGATGGCAAAACTACATAAACTGCACTTCGAATGGCTTCCACTCCCACCCTATTCTCCAGATCTGGCCCTTAGCAACTACTGGCTGTTTTCAGACCACAAAAGAATGCCCCAGAAAAAGAGATTTGGCTCTAATGAAAAAATGATATCAGAAACTAAAGTGTATTTTGAGGCCAAAGAGAAATCGTTGTACAAAAAAATGCATCAAATTGTTAAAGCGTTGGAATCAGTGTTACACCCTAGAAGAAGACTATGTTGATGAATAAAGTCGAATTTTTGTCTAAAAGTTATTGTTTTATTAGTTAGGCCCGGGACTTATTAAGTGATGTGTTTCATTAATTCCTTTTCAAATCGGGTATTCCCATAGTTTGCGGATCATTCCACCACTTGTCTCCACTCATTTAATGGTATCTTCTTTGTTGCTCTTTCAGGCGAGGCTTTCTCAGTCGTACCTTCTATCATTCGCTGCTATCACCTTTTTTTATGGGTTTCCTAGGTTCGACACAACGATTTTGACTTTGAAAGACTGTCTCCAAATCAAAGCAATTCGTTTGATTCATGAATTCATCCAGTAATTTTCAAACAGTATATATATACATATATATATATCGTGGCAGCGACAATATGCCTCTGTCGAGAAGGATTAAGTAGGAATTAAATGCCTATATACTTTAGACAAAGATGTTTTTCATGGCGAAAGATCTCAAGACTCTAAAATAAATAAATAATTTATTTAAAAAAACAAACAAACACATTGTTTTCGCTTTCAAAAATATTCTTCTAAATATATATATTGAAGAGCTGTGATACAGCGAAACAGTCTGTATGTGGATGACTATATATATATATATATATATATATATATATATATATATATACATAATTATAAATATTTGTTTATCTACATACGTATACGTTCTATCCTTCCGATAAGATAATTATTCAATCTGGTCACAGGATTCGAAACCCCGGAACACGAGTCAAGTTTTTAACTTAAATTCCGACGCCTTAGCCCACGCGGCCACAGTGAACAACCACATAAATCGGTGAGAGTTTTAAACCTATAACGCTGAGCTAGCACGATAGGCAGTCGACATCAACAGTGTTCAACTAATGAAGGAACATGCATTAAAGCTAGTATATATATAATAGGTTAATGTAGTTTGCTTGAAGCATTGTTTAGTGTGTATATAAAAGTAATTCATAGAAGGCAATACAATGCAGAGGTGTAACGGATAAACACGAACTGATGCAAATAAAGACATAATGGTGGAATGAGTTAAGCAGTTTCCACCCTTTTTTATTAATACAATATATATATTTTTTATATTATATTACAATCTAACTTGCGTCAGTGTGGTTTGATGGAAGTTCCATATAATATATTTCGGGAATAAAATTTCCCTTCTTCAGATGTGTGTTCAACCTTAATTCAAACGTGCATAGAAATGCTGTTGCCGGTGAGGTCTATATTGGCAGAAAATTAAATGGATTTGAAATCAAATTAAAATTTTTGTTTTTCTTGTAAATCTTGCTTCAAATCTATTATTTGTCTTTAATTTTATTAATGTCAATGTTAATATTTTAGATTTTTTTGTTTTTTTATTACGTATACTTTATAAAATTTTGATATTAAATTTAATTTTATTTATTCTCTGCCCGTTCTTGCGTTCAGGACTATTCAGCAGAAAGAAAAAAAAATGTATATATATATATATATATACATTTTTTTTTTCGAATACGTTCGTCGAACACTCTCGACTAGTCTTCTATCTGTGCCCGCTTCTAGGTACATATAGATCTTAATTTCCCTAAATTACGTGACAGTTTCCGTGGGCCGAGTGGATATGGCTGACTCTGTGTACCGGGTTCGCGCCTCCCGACCGTCTGAAATTGTTACTTCCCTGCACTGATGAGAGCAATAAGCTTGAAACGCTAGCGTCTGTAGGTATAAATAATTTAATATTTATTTATAAATATTATATATATATATATATATATATACAGGGTGTCCCAAAATAATGTATACACCCTTTGAATTGTTATAAGTCGTTCAATTTACTGATTTTTATTTGCAAGATTGATAAACGAGATTGAGTAAGAATATTCATTTAAAAATACTGACAGTAAAATTAACAAAAACATAGAAAATTAACTTTTAACAAAGATAAAGGCTACTTAGGGTAATTTCAGAATGTTCATAAAATGAACCCTCATTCTAACCCCAACCCGTTCTGCTCAATACACTTTCCATATAGTGAAGACGTGAAGAATTGTACCTACAAACGTCCTGCGACATTTACTCCGGTATTTGAGCACATTCTACTACAATTACTACTCCCATTTGTTTGCAATTACTTCAGGTTTCTTGCTTTAAACATTGTAGCCTTTACGTTTATTAAAAGTTAATTTTCTATGTTTTTGTTAATTTTACTGTCAGTATTTTTAAATGTGTATCTTACTGTTCTACTCTTTTATCAATTTTGTTTGCAAATCAAACTCGGTAAATTGAACGAGTTATAACGATTCTCAAAATCAGAAGAAAGCCGAATGAAAACAACAAATCTCGCATAAACAAAGAGCTCAATATTCTTTCTAATAGAACTTTATAACAATAATAAATAATTATAAGAGCTAATCTAAAACTTTACTTCAGATTCACGATAGACCCGATCTGAAAAAGTGTAGTAAAGTCCTTATACACTTTAAAAGCTGACATCACAAAAAATACTCTTATAATTCGCATTTCAACTCAAATCGGAAATTCATTCAAGTGTATAACGACTATAATATGCTTCTGATGATCGGATCTAACGTGAAACTGCAGTAAAAGATTAGACCCTTTTAATCATTCATTATTATTTTTTTGTTAATAATTCAATCAGCTGTTTCCTCTGCAAGTTTGGTCTTATTTTATGACAACAGCCAACTTCCCAATTCCTCTTTTTTGTTTTTTTCAAGAGTGCCCAGACGAAAGTGCATCTCAGAACGAATCTATATAAAACTCAATGTTTGTGTGTGTTCTTTGATTTTCTATTCCCTTTTTTGTTTCACTTAACCAAGCCTATATATATTAATGTCTAATACACTTATAGCATTTTTAGTAATCTTCTATATATAAAACTCAATATCTGTGTGTGATGTTAGTGTGTTCCCTATAGAAAGAAAGGTTAAAGAATCTACATAAAATCTAAAAGCGTATTCTTAAGTAAAATTTACCGGAAAAGACAATGGAAGTGTTCCCGAATCTCAAAGTGCAACCCTAAGAGGTCTATGAGGGCATAACCCCCTTAAAACTTCAAATATATCCTATTTTTATAAAATTTAAATCATATGTATATAATTTTCTGAGGAAGACAATAGAAGTGGTTCCGAATCACTGTTATCCTCTATGTACCGAATATATATGTGCCGCCACCTTTAAGTGACCCATGAGGGACAGAACCCCCTTAAATCTTAAAGTATGTATATCCGATTTTAATGAAATTTGAACCATATGTAGAATAGAACTGATTCAGAGAGTTTTTCAACATTTTAGCTTCTTCCGAAACAGGAACAAGGTGGGCAGTAAAAACAAAAAAAGTAATATGATGTTATGGGCATAGTGGAAAAGTACATAGTAGTGATCCTCATTCAATCCCGAGTAAAATCTAGATGTATAAAACTCAATGTCTGTGTTTATGTGTGTGCATGTGAGGTTTGTGTATTCTCTATAGAAAGAAAGGTTAAAGAATCTACATAAAATCTAAAAGTGTATTCTTATGTAAAATTTACAGAGGAAGACATAATCCCCTTAAAACTTTAAATATATCCTATTTTTATGAAATTTAAATAATTTGTATAAAATTTTCTGGTGAAGACAATGGAAGTGTTCCCGAATCTCTAAGTGCCCTCCGAAGCTAAGGAAGCTTAAAGCATCTTTTAAAACTTCAAATATATCCTATTTTTATGAAATTTATATTATATGTATAAAATTCTTCATCGAAGACAATAAAAGTGTTCCCGAATCTCTACGTTACTCTCTATGCGCCGAATGTCTACGTGCCTCCACCTCTAAGTGACCCATGGGGACAGACCCTCTTTATAACTTCAAATACGTATATCCGATTTTAATGAAATTTAAACTATATGTATAAGACACTAACTCAGAGAGTTTTCAAATATTCCAGTTTCTTCCGACTATATTGGAGGAGAAAATGAGAAGAGGGGGGGGGGGGCAGTAAAAACAAAGAAAGTGATATGATGTTATGGAGTATAGTGAGAAAGTACATAGTAGTGATCCTCATTCAATCCCGGGCAACGTCGGGTCTACCTGCTAGTAATTTTTAAAAGTGCTTTTCTATTTTTAGTTAGCTAATTTTCCTTAACCTTTGTCCTTCTAAACCACCATTGCCACATGTTGGTCACTTATAGGCTCCAAAGCTACTCAACAGAATTGCACAAAATTTGGTATGAACCATCCTTGAGGTGTCTAGTGTGTCTTACAAGGATGGTGGTATTACTGCTAATACTAAAACGATAAACATAGGCTCAAAAACTACTGAACAGAAATGCAAGAACTTGTAGCGTAACGGATATAAGTGCTAAGTAATAATCAGTTCTAAGTGACAGTCTTCTGAAGGTTGAAGGTTCAATCCTCGGTGCGGGCGATACTAAGAATACAATTGCAAATTACTTAAGATTTCTGGCTGATGGCACGAAAGCAAGCTACCCCGTGGATTAAATAAAGAAATTCTGTACAGATTCCCGAGTTCAACAAGATGCACCTGAAGAAAGTCGGAAGTTACATTGGCTGAAACGTTACGAGAATAACATCCAAGATGAGAACAGTAGTCCGAATAATACAAGAAATGCACCAAATTTGGCATGTAGCATCTTTGACATGCCAGATATATCACAAGTCAAAATGTTACTACAGCTTTTTCATATCAGCTCCATTCTATGGTGCTCTGAGTTATAACAATAATGATGATGGTCTAATGAGACAAAAAGATTAAGAGATAAAGCTTACTTGGCCGAATCATTATATGTTCTTCTGGATCGTATACATTTCTAGTTGGCGATTCTTTATTTGATCATGTCTGTACTTGGATTATAGTCAGTTACTAAATGAACAAGCCGCGCATGCGTGATCCCCCTCTGTATGTGACTCGATGTGGCGAGTGTAAAATGCAATAAATTTGGGCAATTTGGGGCATTTTTTACCCCCATTGTACCCCCTGGGGGCGCGAACCAGAATTTTTCTGAGGTCAAGGATGCTAATTTTATATACAGAACAATTGCCTCTACATTTTGGCCAAGTTTCAGAAAAATTGAATGGATGGATCAAACGTTATGGGAGAAAAGGGTAATTTTTTGCCATTTTGGGGGCTTTTGACCCCCTGGGGGCGCGAACAAGATTTTTTCCAGGGTCAGCGATACTTATTTTCTATTAGGAACAATTGCCTCCATATTTTGGCCAAGTTTCAGAGAAATTGAATGGATGGATGTAAAGTTATGGGGCAAAAAATGTCATTTTTTGCCATTTTGGGGCCTTTTGACCCCCTGGGGGGCTAACCAAATTATTTTTTAAAAATCGGAGAATGTCACTTTCTAACCTGACCAAAGTTACAACTTTATGCAAAATTTCAGAGAAATTCAATGGATGGTTGCAAAGAAAAATCCGGATTGACGGACGAATGGACTGACGGACGGACGGATGGACGGACGGACATGCCTCAAAACATAGGTCCCCCGATTTTATAAATCAGGGGACTAATTAAAACAAAGGCGTTTTGTACAAAAAATGTATGTTGTTTATTACATTAACTCGGGTACATTATTCAGGCAGAGAGATAGAGAGAGATCATACACTCTGCTTATTTTTAAGAACCCATATTCTAACATGTGCATCTGTCTCACCTCTAAACGAATTCTGTGTAGCATGTGTTAATTTTGAACTCCTGAATCTTCTCTATGTTCTCCCTAATGCCATTTTAATATATAACACTCTTACTAACTATAATACTACAACTAATAATACACACTGAGAAACTATTAGACAGGCATTAAATTAAAATACTACTACTACTACTACAACTATTAATAATAATAATAATGATAATATCACATCAGTTGACAACTGCCAGAAATCTCATAATCTACCCCCCAAGGCACCAGCCTTGATTTATACCACACAAAATGGTGATGAAGAGTCGACAAGGATGGAAATACCAAGGGAGGCTGAGAGCACCATCCAGACCTCCACTGGAAGGGTATGGAGAGTACTGAAATCCTTGGGAAGCTTAATGCCACTCAAATTACAGAGAAAACCAATGGCCATTTTCAGCGAGAAATCAATGGTAGATGACTTTTGTGGAAACGCAAAGTGATTTGTAATGGCTTTCAGAGAGGCAGAGAGTGCTGGAAATCTGGGAAGACTTGTTGTCACTCAGTCTTCAGAGAACACCACTTGTTACCAGTGAGTGATCACTGATAATGACTTGTGTGAGAAATTCTAGTGAGTAAATACTACTACTACTACTACTACTAATAATAATCTCTATATATAAAACTCAATGTCTGTGTATGTGTATGATGTCTACGTGTTCCCTATAGAAAAAAAGGTTAGAGAATCTACATAAAATCTAAAAGTGTATTCTTATGTAAAATTTACCAGGGAAGACAATGAAAGTGTTCCTAAATCTCCTAGTGCCCCTCTATGAGGGCATGACCCCCTAAAAACTTAAAATTTATCTTATTTTGATGAAATTTATATCATATGTATACAGTTCTCTGGGGAAGACAATGGAAGTGATCCCGAATCTCTACATTACCCTCTATGTGAATATCTGTGCCCCCACCCTTAAGTGACCCATGGGGACAGAACCCCCTTAAAACTTCAAATATGTATATCCGATTTTAATGAAATTCAAACCATTACGAAGACACTTATTCAGAGAGTTTTCCCCCATTTTAGCTTCTTCCGACTATATTAGAGGCAGTAAAAACAAAGAAAGTAATATGGTGTTATGAGCATAGTTAAAAGGTACATAATAGTGATCCTCATTGAATCCCGAGCAACGTTGGGTCTTCCTGCTGGTAATAATAATAATAATAATTATAAGAGATGATGTTAATCATTGTTGAGGATAATTCTTTTGTAAAATTCATCAAAATATCTCGGTCTTTGAGATTTCTTTTAGAAAACCGGATTAATGTAGTTCAATAATCTTATTGTGATTGATTAACTGATTATTGATCTACGTTGGAAGTGTTTGGCTCAAAGGAAGTTATTAATCCTTTTAAAGAGAGAGTAGAAAGTGAACCTTGGGTTTACTTTCGGCAGCCTTGTAACTGCCGCTTCCCTTATTTTGTCCTTTAGTCCTCACATTCCATGAGTGATATTTCTTACAAAGAGGAAAGAATTGCTGTCTTCTGGGTCGGAATCTGTCCATCTAACACTTATCATTGGCTAGTTTTTGACCTTGGAGTGATGCTTTTTTTAGTTTTTTTTTTACCTCCCTTACATATAGTGGCTTCATGCCTTGTCTGGAGCGATTTCCATGAAAAAGAAAAAAAAAGGGAGGTGGCGGTAGTGAAGTGAATACCACCGCGGACTGATGACGTAGGTGTGCCAATTTCGAATCCAGTCATTTCCATAGGACCACATTCAGTTACAGGTGTTGGACACCTTCACGTGGTCCCTCCTGTAAGTACCTGATTCTGGAAAGAATCTGGTTAACCAATGCCAACAACAGAATCGAGCTGGTCAAAGAAAAAAAAAATGGAGGCGTACCATTCTGATTCATTGGATTTACGTTTTTTACCTTTTTAAAAGATTCTTAACTTGTTTTCGCTATAAATCCTTTTAGTTTTAATCTATTGAGACATTACTCTAATGTTATTTCCGTGAAAGCGGCTCGACTGAGCTCCAATCTTTGGTTCCTCCTCGTAAGACGTTCACAACAAGAACTCGTCCTCCTACCACAACCGAAAAGTACTTTCTCTTCTTCTTCTGTGTGCCTAACGTCATGTGGAATTTCCATTCGCAGAGTTTCTTTCCAAGAACTTCCCATTTGTGGAACACATTACCACGGGACTTCTTCCTTGTAGACTATAACATGGTCATCTTCAAATCCAGAGTTGCAAAGTTGAAGTTTGAATTGGATAAACTCTCAGTGATTTTGAAAAGAGTCAGTCAGTCAGACTTGTAAGAATGCTAGGAGTCGGTGTCGGATATTTTAATCTCCGAAGAATCAACAGACAGTCTGAAAATTTAAAGACTTTCAAATAAGGAGTCTGAGTCAGAATTTTTTGAATCCTAGGAGTCGGAATCGGACCTTATATCCTCCGCAACCCTGTTCAAATCAAATACTTGTCATAACCGTTCCCCACAAGTAATCAAACTTTCTTCATTTCATTCATCAATTTCAATCCTCTTATAATATGTATTTTTTTGTACTAAACGAGTCACTATTTATCAAGGCCCAAAGGCCACTCAAGGATAAAGGTTAAAGAGTTTGACTGACAGATGGTCGGACAACATCGCGAAGATTGAAATTTGATTATTTAAGAGGACGACTCAACAAGAATTCCAATCAATTAACAATCCATCTATCTCATTAACACTTATCCTTGAGTTGCTTTCGGCCTTGATAAGTGGTGATTCATTAGTAAAAAAAAAAAGAAAAAAAGGTGAGGTTGTGGGAATAAGCCGCTGATCCATTTGCTGTACAATGATGTTGAAAAAAATGAAATGTGAGCTTTAAATTAAGTGAAGGAAAAAATATAAAACACTTGTGAATCCTAGGAGCCAGAGTCGGACTTTATACCTTCCGACTCCGCAACCTTCTTCAACTTCAATGTCAACAAATTCTTGTTGAGCCGCCCTCATAAATAATCAAACTTTGTTCATTCCATTCATCATTTTAAATCTTTTCATAATATTCTTCATCATTCACCATCCAACACATGCAATATGTAAAACAGATGTTAAACCGAATATGATGATGATGATGATGATAATGATTAAACTGCCCATCCATCCATCTCATTAATTCATATCCTCGAGTGACTTTTAGCTTTGATAAGTAGATTAGTAAAAAAAAAAAAAAAATGAACAAATCTGTCAAAAGTTACAAAAATCAACGTTTTTCATTGGCTCTAATGAAATCTTTTAGACACAACCTTTTTCATTGGCTGTAATGAAATCTTTTAGACACACCCACATGTGGATATATTTCTGTTGCTTGATGAAAATAATAAAAGCTGAAATTAAATATTGATTTACTTGTCTTCGTAAAAAAATTATAAAAACGAATAAAAAAAAAATAACAAAAAAAACTATTGGGTTATTTGCCGTTGGTTGCTTTCCAACTTCTTTCTTGGCTTCTGGCTGAGTGAATTAATGAAGTCCTTCATTTGCATGAGTGGCTACAACAAATAACCTAACGAACAATGACAAACAAATTTGACGAACAAATCGAAAAAGTGCAAAAATAAAATTGAAAGAATAAATAAAATAATTGATTAACACATTTACGAATCTTTCTTTTTTTTTTTTTAAATTTAAAAAATGTTAACTTTTATTCTGTTTTGAGGCAGCACGTCTTCCATTTTTGAATTGGCGAAAATGGAGGTTTGATTTGTGTGTGTTTAACAACAAATCAACCGTTTTTTAAGGTTTGATAAAATGGTGGTTTAGTTAACGTCTGTTTTAACGACATCACAATCTGTTCTGGGGGTGGAGAAAATGGAGGCCTAGTTTATCGGTTTTCAAGGTAAATCAATCCATTTTGGAGACTTTTTTTAATAGTAAATGAACTTTTTTGCTAGGGATGTTTAAATCGCTACAGCCTTTTTTTTTTAAATAAGAAAACGCTGATTTTCCCTCTTATGACAGTTCTTACTACAAACTGAAAATGTTTATTTTACCGTGAAGGCTAAGACTTCAAGCAATTCATTACTTTTGTTTCATCAAAGAATGACTTCCTGTCTCCTTCCCCTCCACATATGCACTCAGTGTCTTTTTCTTAATTTTGACTTTTCTTAATTGAAACTGCTTGGAGTTGTTTAGGAAAAAGTTGTTTTTTATACTGCCCTCTCTCCACACACACAGAGGGAGCCGTGGCACCCACGGGTTGGGAAATTCATTTCGATTTCAACTCTTTTTACCATTGGCTACTCACATCCTTGTTTTTGGATTTGAAGAAAATTGAGATTTGGTTTATATATTTTAACTAGGAATCAACCCATTTTAGTGTCAGAGAAAATGAAGGTTTAGTTTGTCTCCTTTAACAGCAAATTGGTAAAGGGGTTTGCAAAGAGATAATACCTTTCCGAAGTGCCCTTCAGGGTGGGGGGGTGGGGGAGTCCTTGACTGGTCATCATGCATCCCAGTAATATGCGACATGCAAAATATAGCCTCTCTATAGTGAATAACCATCCTTGCGTGGTGAGAAGTCACACCCTTCTCAAGCTAGAACTAAATAAAGATCAGAAGTCAGAGAGTTGGTATATAAGCAGGCTGGGATGCTCCATTATGCTTAAAAATGGGCAAATCTATTTTCTGGGTTCTGATTTGTTGCTCGTCCATGAGTGGACATTTTAGTGCATAAATAAAGATAACAAGCCAGACAGTTGATATACATATAAAAAAATTCCGAATTGATAATGGGGGGGGGGGGATCATTTCGAGATGGAGGTGGAGTAGTTTGCATCTGCTGCTTGAGCAGAGAGCTTCTTAGTTTGCTTATTAATAGACAGGTCTTCTTCCGACGCAGATGTGGCAGCTTACGTTTTGGCAGAGACCCCTGCTTTAATGAGGTAATGCTTCCAATTGGGCATTTCTTCTATTTCATGTGTCATTCGAAAGCGAAAATCGTATATTTTTATAGCATCGTTGAACTTCCAAGGAACATATCCGAACTGCCTTTGCCCAAGTCTACCGAAGTATGCCACTCAATCCCTGAAAGATTAGCAACATGCATTGAGCTCCATGAAGCACACACAGAGCTTTATGTGGCAAAAAAACTTAAGTAAACATTTTGTTAATTTCTATATTGCAGTTGCATATTTTTTCCGTGTAACATTTATTATGTTGAAATAAAATGATATAGTTACTTATGGCAGCCCCTGTATATTAAAGCATTTCCAGTATTTGATCAGCTCTGTGAGGTGTAGCTCCATCTTGCACAAACCACTGGGTTTAGAATAGAACTCCATAGATATGTTTCAGAGAATTCTTTGTTTTAATTTTCACTTAATAGTCTGTGCTCATGGCCATCCCTATAACAGGCCGAGAGATCTAACATTTGAAGTCTTTGACTGGAAGCAAGATTTACAATTAGCAAAGATCTTTTTAACTGCTAACACTTCACTGTCATTGTTTCAATAAAATTTAATTCTGAAAGGCTTCTAATCATGGCCATGATTAAGTACAAATTCTCTTAAAAAAATTATTGAAATAAAAATTACTCATTCAAATATGCATCTGCCTTTGGTTATTTGAAGTTACCTATTTCTTCATTTATAGGAATTTGTTAAGAATTGTTAAATTCATCAATTAGCTCATTGTGGTTCTGATTATTTGCTATGTAAAAAGCTAAACTCACAGAAGAATTTCCCCCTTGATTTTTAACTGCTATATTAATTATCTTAGAAAATTCACATTGCCTTCAGTAAATGAGCCTAGTTGCAAGATCGCCTGGCCTGTTATAGGTATGGTCTTGCTGTCAAATCTTCAGTGCAGAAATTACATTTGCTGAAAAGAAAAATGCAATCAGATGACGATTATGGTTAGGGAAACAGTTTTTTAGGGGAGAGGGCGTCCTTTTTTTTTTTTTTTTAGACATTGTATATAAAAATAGTAAAATTAAAATTCTTTTTTGTTGTTTAATTGCAGAATTTTCACGTTTCCTAATAAGTTTTTTTTTTATATGCAACAATTCAGAAGAAGACACTAGATATTAACTAGTGTGATGATGTATGGAAGTGAAACCTGGTCGTTGAGGACATGCGTTGCATGAAGAGAAATAATCAGAATGATACAATGGATGTGTAACGTGAGTGTTAAAGACAGGCTTAGTTCTGATGACCTCAGAGGAAGATTAAATCTGGACAGTATAGGGATATGTGTGCAGATCAGGAGACTTTGATGGTATGGCCACATTGAAAGAATGGATGAGAGTTCTTGGGTTAGTAGATATAGAACAATTGAGATAGCGGGGTTAGTTCAAGGAAAAACATGGGAAGAAGTAATAAGGATGGACTTGAGCGAAAGAGGGATAAATAAAGACCTGGCCAGAGATAGGTTAGTTTGGAAGTCAGTTTCTATAAACTGTTCACCACATGCTAGCATGTAAAACGGACATTAAACCGAATATGATGATGATAATGATGGAAAAAGATTAGAAAAAGGTATAGGGGATATAATTTTTTAATAAAAAGAGGACGGCTAAGTTAGATAGGATCGTGAGGTAAATCTGATCACGTATGTATTGAAATAGAAGTTAAAGTAAAAGCAGACTTTGAGTATATAAACAGAAAATAATTGCGAATATATATATATATATATATATATATATATATATATATATATATATATATAAAAAGAGACATAAAAAATAATACCTCCCTAAATGCACTTTTTTCTCATATTTGGCAACACAATGATCACTATTTTAATTTCGAGCAGGCCGGAATCATTAAATTCATTATAAATAAATCGCGACGCAGACTTCTAGAATCAGCAATTGTCATGAACTCAAACACGATTAAACAGCGAAACGGTTTCCATAATCTAACCCCTTTAATCAGTAAAATCATATACTAATGGAACAAAACTTGAAGTTAGAGCCCGGTTAGCATTTTTACACCATTTCAAAAATTGGTCTTGTACATACTTGTAAATAATTATAATGATGGTAATATTATTATTATTATTTTTTATTATTATTATTATTATTATTATTATTATTATTATTATTATTATTATTATTATAATAATAATTTATAAAAAATAATAACAAAAAAAATATATATATATATATATTTTTCTTTTAAAATTATTTTTAATGTATATAATAAAAAAAAAAAATAAGTAAAAATCAAACCACTAAAACTGCTCCAATTGGTGCATTTCGGGCAGTTGGGTGCCGTGTGAAAAGATATAAAATAAATAAGGGCTTATTTCCACACCACAATCGTATTACACATTTTTATTTTAGTCAACCATGTTTCGCCCAGAAGATGAACATAAATATATTTTTTACATTCTATACATACAGACTATTTCCAAGTAATGTACTTGTGTTTATAACTTTTTTATTTCTCTTAAACAATCCTGAGGAAGTCTTTTCTTAATGAAGAATGAAACGTTGATGACTTTACTGATAATTCAGTTTCTCCTTTCATTCACACACACACACACACACACACACACACACATATATATATATCAGGACCGGCGGGACAGTTATAAAAGTGTGGGGGGGGGGCTCTCCTAAAAAGTGGGGGGGGGCGGTTAAACACATGCATATATAACTTCATTATTGATGACCGTAAAGTGGGGGGGCCAAGTCAAAAAGTGTGGGGGGGGGGGGCTTCGAAGAACTATCCGTCTGTGGAACACAATATGACGGGACTGCATCCCAGCTGACTACAACATTGTCTTTTTCAAGTCCCATGTTAACAAATTCTTCTTGAGCCGTCTCCTTAAATAATCAAATTTTGCCCAGTTTCAACGATCGTTACGAATCTTCACAGTGTGGTCTTACCATCCACCTGACAAACTCATTAACCTTTATCCTCGAGTGGCCTTTGGACCTTGATAAGCGGTGACTCATTAGTACATAAAATAATAATAATAATAATAATAATCTTATATTCTTATATATGAAGTAGAGTGAGATTTTCCCCTCAGATTTTGATTACATGAACCGAAAATCGAGAAATTGGTCTACAATTTCAGAAAATTGTCAGAAAAGGTGAAAATATTGATTGAAATTACAGTTCAAATACTATTATAGAAAATATTCCTGAAATTATGACAAAAATCTCTGAAGAAGGAGATCTATTGGAAAAAATTGAAACTTCCTGCTTATTTCTAACTGGTGTCCACACTCCGTCAAAAATGACAAACAAGAAAAAATGCTCCGCCAGTGTTCGCACTAATCTCTATCTTTATGAAGTTAAGTATGTTTACATGTTTATGTGTATAGGATTCACTCCTAAACTAATTAACCAATACTATTATTAATTTTAAACACAAAGGGGTCTGAATGTGGGCTATATTTAGTTTTAGTTTTATGTATATGGAGTAAAAAGGGGGTGGAAACCCTTCGTGAAAATTGAGATACCTTCGATTTTTGTGAAATGTTAACAGTAGGTATTAGACATCAATTAATATTCCCAAAATTTCACTTTCTTTTGAGTATTTTGAAAGGTTTTTAAGAGACATAATATGGACACAACTTCCCAGTTGAAAATTCAAATATATCAGACTAGCATTGAATGTGACACAATGAAGCAAGACTCCCTGAATTTAAATTTCTTTGATTTAAGCCTTAAATTTTAGACATTTTCTAGAATCAAAATCATGTACTGGATTTTGATCAAAATTAAAATAAGGATTCTAGACATAAGGTTTAATATTATATGTTGATAATGATGTTCATAAAAGTGGTGCAAAACTGTTGTTTGGGGAAATAATTTTATCCGTCCAGCGACGGGTATTCTTCTAGTATTCATATAAAAATCATAGAATTACGTCAGTAATTTAATTTTTCATATAAAAATTATTATCATTTCTGATGACCTAAAGTAAAAAGATAAAACCACCTACTGTTGACTTTTTATTTAGAGTAGAGGATTTTTTTCCACACTCATTTCAGACAGTGGGGGGTTGTCTGATTTGTTATTTGCTCCAACCCCCCTTTCTCCACTTGAAATGGTTTAATCCGGAGACTAGAAAAAGGCACGTTTTTTACTCGCTAACTTTTGTGTGACAAGACGGATATATTATATTTATATGAAAATATACAAATAAATACACATTGGTCTTTATTATTGGTGGCTTATTCTTTACAAATGTACATCATCTGTCAAAAATGACGGGGAGGGGGGGGAACTTATGCTTTGTCAGTGTTCGCACTAATATTCAAATAAAATAACATTTCAATCGGTGAAGTTAAAGACGAAAAAAAATGTCTCAAACTTGAAAGTTTTAAAAAATGAAATTAAAAAAACCTATCAATCGATATAGAAAGGAGAAAGGAAAGAAAAAAAGAAAACGTCTCATTATGGAAATAGATTGAAGGATTATTTTTCAAAGAATTCATTCGGATTGCTATTTGCTTTCTTTTTTCTCCTAAACACTTGAAATGGTTTCGTCTGAAATCTTTTTACTCGCTAACTTTTTGCGTGACGGGATCGATATGTACATAGATACAAATAAATACACAATGGCCTTCATTATAGAATGGGGGGGGGGGGGGTGCAATAAAAGAAAAAGAAAAATTCAGTCCGGACTCGAATGTTTATTCATTGGAAAACAAACATCAACAATAAGCAACGGTGTTTTTTATTATTCATAGGAAATAATAGGGAGCATTAAAGAGGACACAGAGAGGGGGGGGGGGGCATTATTCGAGCCAGTCAGGCTGCTTATCAATGTGATGCTCTACAGTATACTGCACAAACATATTTTTGGGAGCATCAATGCGTGTCTTCCGTGTATTGATTTGTTTGTTATTGCCAATAGTTGTGATATGGTCGGATAAGTTAAAGGGAAAGCGGGATTCTGCGGGGAAGGTCACCGCAAATGTACAGACTGCCACCCAACACTTGTTGATTAATGGAACTGAGAAAAACAAAATGGCCGCAAATATAATAATAAGATGAAACAAGTTTTCTCTCTAATGTTTTAATGCTATATTTTTCACCTTACCAGTCTCATCTTATTGACCAGTTTCGTTTCTATCCTATTCCTTTTGTCTTTCTTTTTTTTATTTAGCTTCTTTATATTAATGTCAATTTTTCTTTTTCAATATCTATTCATTTTTTTTCTCATTTCTTTCCATTTTTTTTATTTCTTTCAAAGTCTCCCTTCTTATTTTTAGTATCTTCTCTATTTCTAGTGTTCCTCTTTCTAGATTCTCTATTTCTGGTCATCCTCTTTCTAGATTCTCTATTTCTGGTCATCCTCTTTCTAGATGCTCTATTTCTGGTCATCCTCTTTCTAGATTCTCTATTTCTGGTCATCCTCTTTCTAGATTCTCTATTTCTGATCATCCTCTTTCTAGATTCTCTATTTCTGGTCATTCTCTTTCTAGATTCTCTATTTCTGGTCATCCTCTTTCTAGATTTTCTATTTCTGGTCATCCTCTTTCTAGATTTTCTATTTCTGGTCATCCTCTTTCTAGATTTTCTATTTCTGGTCATCCTCTTTCTAGATTCTCTATTTCTGGTCATCCTCTTTCTAGATTCTCTATTTCTGGTCATCCTCTTTCTAGATTCTCTATTTCTGGTCATCCTCTTTCTAGATTCTCTATTTCTGGTCATCCTCTTTCTAGATTCTCTATTTCTGGTCATCCTCTTTCTAGATTTTCTATTTCTGGTCATCCTCTTTCTATATTCTCTATTTCTAGTCAACCTTTATTTCTAGATATTCTCTATTTCTGGCTATCTTCTATTTTAAATTGTTTTTTTGCTTTTGGTTATCATCTATTCCTAGACATCCTCTAATTTTTTCTATCCTCCATTTCTAGATATTTTCAATTTCTGGATATCTTATATTTCTTGATATTTGCTAGTTTTGGTTATTCCCTATTTCTAATTATTCTTTATGAATGGCTATCCTTTATTTCTAGATATTCTTCCTATGGTTTGTTTTTAGATATTCTCTCTTTATAATTATTCTGTATGTATTACTATCCTCTATTTCTAATTATTCTTTATTCTTGTCTTTTATATTTCTGTAGATGTTTTCTATTTATGGCTATCTTCTATTTCTAGCTATTATCTATGGCTATCTTCTATTTCTAGCTATTATCTATGGCTATCTTCTATTTCTAGCTATTATCTATGGCTATCTTCTATTTCTAGCTATTATCTATGGCTATCTTCTATGTCTAGGTATTATCTATGGCTATCTTCTATTTCTAGGTATTATCTATGGCTATCTTCTATTTCTAGGTATTATCTATGGCTATCTTCTATTTCTAGGTATTATCTATGGCTATCTTCTATTTCTAGGTATTATCTATGGCTATCTTCTATTTCTAGGTATTATCTATGGCTATCTTCTATTTCTAGGTATTATCTATGGCTATCTTCTATTTCTAGCTATTATCTATGGCTATCTTCTATTTCTAGCTATTATCTATGGCTATCTTCTATTTCTAGCTATTATCTATGGCTATCTTCTATTTCTAGCTATTATCTATGGCTATCTTCTATTTCTAGGTATTATCTATGGCTATCTTCTATTTTTAGGTATTATCTATGGCTATCTTCTATTTCTAGATATTCTGGCTAACCTTTATTTCTAATTAGTATCCATTTCTGGTCATCCTCTATTTTTAGATGTAGAAAAGAAAAGACTCCAAATCACAGAAGATTGCGAAAAGAATTGAACAATTTTTCTTACTGAATCTTTTAGTTTGAATATTGAATAATTTGTCCGGTTTTGTTAACACTAAACCTCTAACCGTAATCCTGATCTAACAAGGGAACTAACTCTTGTTTTGTTAACACTAAACCTCTAACCGTAATCCTGATCTAACAAGGGAACTAACTCTGGTTTTGTTAACACTAAACCTCTAACCTTAATCCTGATCTAACAAGGGAACTAACTCTGGTTTTGTTAACACTAAACCTCTAACCTTAATCCTGATCTAACAAGGGAACTAACTCTGGTTTTGTTAACACTAAACCTCTAACCTTAATCCTGATCTAACAAGGGAACTAACGCTGGTTTTGTTAACACTAAACCTCTAACCGTAATCCTGATCTAACAAGGGAACTAACTCTGGTTTTGTTAACACTAAACCTCTAACCTTAATCCTGATCTAACAAGGGAACTAACTCTGGTTTTGTTAACACTAAACCTCTAACCTTAATCCTGATCTAACAAGGGAACTAACTCTGGTTTTGTTAACACTAAACCTCTAACCTTAATCCTGATCTAACAAGGGAACTAACTCTGGTTTTGTTAACACTAAACCTCTAACCTTAATCCTGATCTAACAAGGGAACTAACTCTGGTTTTGTTAACACTAAACCTCTAACCTTAATCCTGATCTAACAAGGGAACTAACTCTGGTTTTGTTAACACTAAACCTCTAACCTTAATCCTGATCTAACAAGGGAACTATCTCTGGTTTTGTTAACACTAAACCTCTAACCTTAATCCTGATCTAACAAGGGAACTAACTCTGGTTTTGTTAACACTAAACCTCTAACCTTAATCCTGATCTAACAAGGGAACTAACGCTGGTTTTGTTAACACTAAACCTCTAACCGTAATCCTGATCTAACAAGGGAACTAACTCTGGTTTTGTTAACACTAAACCTCTAACCTTAATCCTGATCTAACAAGGGAACTAACTCTGGTTTTGTTAACACTAAACCTCTAACCTTAATCCTGATCTAACAAGGGAACTAACTCTGGTTTTGTTAACACTAAACCTCTAACCTTAATCCTGATCTAACAAGGGAACTAACTCTGGTTTTGTTAACACTAAACCTCTAACCTTAATCCTGATCTAACAAGGGAACTAACTCTGGTTTTGTTAACACTAAACCTCTAACCTTAATCCTGATCTAACAAGGGAACTAACTCTGGTTTTGTTAACACTAAACCTCTAACCGTAATCCTGATCTAACAAGGGAACTAACTCTGAGCACCTTTGTTGCATATACCTCTAAATAAGAAGGGTGTTGGGCTAGGCTATGGATATCTTCCACCTTTGAGACTGTTCCCTTGAATCTTCCTTTTCTTGGATAGCTGTACCTTCATGAAGAAGGGCAATGACAATGATTTTCACTTAAAATATTACTTTATTCATTATTCATCTTAACTATGGACATCCATATTTCCTTAGGAGTTGCTACTGGCTTGACCATCACCAAACTATCACAATCTATATATCTTCTAATATGTGTTATATACTGAAGGGGTCGCCCCCGCCTTGACCTTGATGAAATAATTTGCTTATAAAATTAATTTGCATCAAATGTTCAATCAATTCAAGTTATTAAAATCATACCTTCTCTTCTCATCGGCTGCTATCCTGTCAGACTGGGGATAATTTTGTAGCTGCAATCAAAACCATCTTATGCTTATCAAATTAATTCTACAATTAATTAATTCAGCACATCTTAATGAAGATGAATGATCTATTCAATCGGCCACAACTTGATCGTCTAGTGAGCTGCAAAGTCAAATAGTTGGCAGAGAGAGAGAAAGAGACTTATTTCAAAAGTACATAGCTCAATTATGTGTTGTGTTAGCTCAGTTTAAGAATGTGTCTAGTCAATCCAAGCTTCCACACAAGACTCTCAAGATTACAACTGCCACTCACTCCATCACCTGTCTGACGTAATTTCCGCCTAATTATTATTTCTTCTTATTTTCATAAACCCAGCTTATTGTGACCTCTCCTGTCTAGGGTATATCATGTTTACGCATAAAGCTAGATCCACCCAAACAAATATACTTTAAATAATATTCATACTAGCTAAGGTACCTACACATATTTAACACGTTTCTTCAATAAACTCTCAACAATTGCCAATCCAACTTCAAATCTTTTCTATGTCACATGATCAGACTAGCCAATCTGAAATCTTCCTCCATATGAAGCGACAGCTAACCCAAAATGTCATCACTCATTAATTATACTTAATAAATTGTTGCGCTTGGCAAGTCATATCTACATTTTATTTTCAAAATGTATTACTGACACATAATGTTTAACACCTTAGTGTGCCAGAGGGGAAAAAATTTAAATTTGACATCGCTCCAATATGGTTAAATGATACAGATTTAAAGTTATATGTGAGGTTCTATATCTGAAATAATGGTTGTGGTAAGGTTATATGTAAAGTTATATCTGAAATAATGGTTGTGGTAAAGTTATATGTAAAGTTATATCTGAAACAATGGTTATGGTAAGGTTATATGTGAAGTTATATCTGAAACAATGGTTATGGTAAGGTTATATGTAAAGTTATATCTGAGACAATGGTTATGGTAAGGTTATATGTAAAGTTATATCTGAGACAATAGTTGTGGTAAGGTTATATGTAAAGTTATATCTCAAACAATGGTTGTGGTAAGGTTATATGTAAAGTTATATCTGAAACAATAGTTGTGGTAAGGTTATATGTAAAGTTATATCTAAAACAATGGTTGTGGTAAGGTTATATGTAAAGTTATATCTGAAACAATGGTTGTGGTAAGGTTATATGTAAAGTTATATCTGAAACAATGGTTGTGGTAAGGTTATATGTAAAGTTATATCTGAAACAATGGTTGTGGTAAGGTTATATGTAAAGTTATATCTGAAACAATGATTGTGGTAAGGTTATATGTAAAGTTATATCTGAGAAAATAGTTGTGGTAAGGTTATATGTAAAGTTATATCTGAAACAATGGTTGTGGTAAGGTTATATGTAAAGTTATATCTGAAACAAAAGTTGTGGTAAGGTTATATGTAAAGTTATATCTGAAACAATGGTTGTGGTAAGGTTATATGTAAAGTTATATCTGAAACAATCGTTGTGGTAAGGTTATATGTAAAGTTATATCTGAAACAATGGTTGTGGTAAGGTTATATGTAAAGTTATATCTGAAACAATGGTTATGGTAAGGTTATATGTAAAGTTATATCTGAAACAATGGTTGTGGTAAGGTTATATGTAAAGTTATATCTGAAACAATGGTTGTGGAAAGGTTATATGTGAAGTTATATCTGAAACAATGGTTGTGGTAAGGTTATATGTAAAGTTATATCTGAAACAATGGTTGTGGTAAGGTTATATGTGAAGTTATATCTGAAACAAAAGTTGTGGTAAGGTTATATGTAAAGTTATATCTGAAACAATGATTGTGGTAAGGTTATATGTAAAGTTATATCTGAAACAATCGTTGTGGTAAGGTTATATTTGAAGTTATATCTGAAACAATGGTTATGGTAAGGTTATATGTAAAGTTATATCTGAGACAATGGTTGTGGTAAGGTTATATGTAAAGTTATATCTGAAACAATGGTTGTGGTAAGGTTATATGTAAAGTTATATCTGAAACAATCGTTGTGGTAAGGTTATATGTAAGGTTATATCTGAAACAATGGTTATGGTAAGGTTATATGTAAAGTTATATCTGAAACAATGGTTATGGTAAGGTTATATGTAAAGTTATATCTGAAACAATCGTTGTGGTAAGGTTATATGTGAAGTTATATCTGAAACAATGGTTGTGGTAAGGTTATATGTAAAGTTATATCTGAGACAATAGTTGTGGTAAGGTTATATGTGAAGTTATATCTGAAACAATGGTTATGGTAAGGTTATATGTAAAGTTATATCTGAAATAATAGTTGTGGTAAGGTTATATGTAAAGTTATATCTGAGACAATGGTTATGGTAAGGTTATATGTGAAGTTATATCTGAAACAATCGTTGTGGTAAGGTTATATTTGAAGTTATGTCTGAAACAATGGTTATGGTAAGGTTATATGTAAAGTTATATCTGAAACAATGGTTATGGTAAGGTTATATGTAAAGTTATATCTGAGACAATAGTTGTGGTAAGGTTATATGTGAAGTTATATCTGAAACAATGGTTATGGTAAGGTTATATGTAAAGTTATATCTGAAATAATGGTTGTGGTAAGGTTATATGTAAAGTTATATCTGAGACAATGGTTATGGTAAGGTTATATGTAAAGTTATATCTTAGACAATGATTGTGGTAAGGTTATATGTAAAGTTATATCTGAAACAATCGTTGTGGTAAGGTTATATTTGAAGTTATATCTGAAACAATGGTTATGGTAAGGTTATATGTAAAGTTATATCTGAGACAATGGTTGTGGTAAGGTTATATGTAAAGTTATATCTGAAACAATGGTTGTGGTAAGGTTATATGTAAAGTTATATCTGAAACAATCGTTGTGGTAAGGTTATATGTAAAGTTATATCTGAAACAATGGTTATGGTAAGGTTATATGTAAAGTTATATCTGAAACAATGGTTATGGTAAGGTTATATGTAAAGTTATATCTGAAACAATCGTTGTGGTAAGGTTATATGTGAAGTTATATCTAAAACAATGGTTGTGGTAAGGTTATATGTAAAGTTATATCTGAGACAATAGTTGTGGTAAGGTTATATGTGAAGTTATATCTGAAACAATGGTTATGGTAAGGTTATATGTAAAGTTATATCTGAAATAATAGTTGTGGTAAGGTTATATGTAAAGTTATATCTGAGACAATGGTTATGGTAAGGTTATATGTAAAGTTATATCTGAAACAATCGTTGTGGTAAGGTTATATTTGAAGTTACGTCTGAAACAATGGTTATGGTAAGGTTATATGTAAAGTTATATCTGAAACAATGGTTATGGTAAGGTTATATGTAAAGTTATATCTGAGACAATAGTTGTGGTAAGGTTATATGTGAAGTTATATCTGAAACAATGGTTATGGTAAGGTTATATGTAAAGTTATATCTGAAATAATGGTTGTGGTAAGGTTATATGTAAAGTTATATCTGAGACAATGGTTATGGTAAGGTTATATGTAAAGTTATATCTTAGACAATGATTGTGGTAAGGTTATATGTAAAGTTATATCTGAAACAATCGTTGTGGTAAGGTTATATTGGAAGTTATATCTGAAACAATGGTTATGGTAAGGTTATATGTAAAGTTATATCTGAGACAATGGTTGTGGTAAGGTTATATGTAAAGTTATATCTGAAACAATGGTTGTGGTAAGGTTATATGTAAAGTTATATCTGAAACAATCGTTGTGGTAAGGTTATATGTAAAGTTATATCTGAAACAATGGTTATGGTAAGGTTATATGTAAAGTTATATCTGAAACAATGGTTATGGTAAGGTTATATGTAAAGTTATATCTGAAACAATCGTTGTGGTAAGGTTATATGTGAAGTTATATCTGAAACAATGGTTGTGGTAAGGTTATATGTAAAGTTATATCTGAGACAATAGTTGTGGTAAGGTTATATGTGAAGTTATATCTGAAACAATGGTTATGGTAAGGTTATATGTAAAGTTATATCTGAAATAATAGTTGTGGTAAGGTTATATGTAAAGTTATATCTGAGACAATGGTTATGGTAAGGTTATATGTAAAGTTATATCTGAAACAATCGTTGTGGTAAGGTTATATGTAAAGTTATATCTGAAACAATGGTTGTGGTAAGGTTATATGTAAAGTTATATCTGAAACAATGGTTGTGGTAAGGTTATATCTGAAACAAAAGTTGTGGTAAGGTTATATGTAAAGTTATATCTGAAACAATGGTTGTGGTAAGGTTATATGTAAAGTTATATCTGAAACAGTGGTTGTGGTAAGGTTATATGTAAAGTTATATCTGAAACAATGGTTGTGGTAAGGTTATATGTAAAGTTATATCTGAAACAATGGTTATGGTAAGGTTATATGTAAAGTTATATCTGAAACAATCGTTGTGGTAAGGTTATATTTGAAGTTACGTCTGAAACAATGGTTATGGTAAGGTTATATGTAAAGTTATATCTGAAACAATGGTTATGGTAAGGTTATATGTAAAGTTATATCTGAGACAATAGTTGTGGTAAGGTTATATGTGAAGTTATATCTGAAACAATGGTTATGGTAAGGTTATATGTAAAGTTATATCTGAAATAATGGTTGTGGTAAGGTTATATGTAAAGTTATATCTGAGACAATGGTTATGGTAAGGTTATATGTAAAGTTATATCTTAGACAATGATTGTGGTAAGGTTATATGTAAAGTTATATCTGAAACAATCGTTGTGGTAAGGTTATATTGGAAGTTATATCTGAAACAATGGTTATGGTAAGGTTATATGTAAAGTTATATCTGAGACAATGGTTGTGGTAAGGTTATATGTAAAGTTATATCTGAAACAATGGTTGTGGTAAGGTTATATGTAAAGTTATATCTGAAACAATCGTTGTGGTAAGGTTATATGTAAAGTTATATCTGAAACAATGGTTATGGTAAGGTTATATGTAAAGTTATATCTGAAACAATGGTTATGGTAAGGTTATATGTAAAGTTATATCTGAAACAATCGTTGTGGTAAGGTTATATGTGAAGTTATATCTGAAACAATGGTTGTGGTAAGGTTATATGTAAAGTTATATCTGAGACAATAGTTGTGGTAAGGTTATATGTGAAGTTATATCTGAAACAATGGTTATGGTAAGGTTATATGTAAAGTTATATCTGAAATAATAGTTGTGGTAAGGTTATATGTAAAGTTATATCTGAGACAATGGTTATGGTAAGGTTATATGTAAAGTTATATCTGAAACAATCGTTGTGGTAAGGTTATATTTGAAGTTATGTCTGAAACAATGGTTATGGTAAGGTTATATGTAAAGTTATATCTGAAACAATGGTTATGGTAAGGTTATATGTAAAGTTATATCTGAGACAATAGTTGTGGTAAGGTTATATGTGAAGTTATATCTGAAACAATGGTTATGGTAAGGTTATATGTAAAGTTATATCTGAAATAATGGTTGTGGTAAGGTTATATGTAAAGTTATATCTGAGACAATGGTTATGGTAAGGTTATATGTAAAGTTATATCTTAGACAATGGTTATGGTAAGGTTATATGTAAAGTTATATCTGAAACAATGGTTATGGTAAGGTTATATGTGAAGTTATATCTGAAACAATGGTTGTGGTAAGGTTATATGTAAAGTTATATCTGAAACAATGGTTGTGGTAAGGTTATATGTAAAGTTATATCTGAAACAATGGTTGTGGTAAGGTTATATCTGAAACAAAAGTTGTGGTAAGGTTATATGTAAAGTTATATCTGAAACAATGGTTGTGGTAAGGTTATATGTAAAGTTATATCTGAAACAATGGTTGTGGTAAGGTTATATGTAAAGTTATATCTGAAACAATGGTTGTGGTAAGGTTATATGTAAAGTTATATCTGAAACAATGGTTATGGTAAGGTTATATGTAAAGTTATATCTGAAACAATGGTTGTGGTAAGGTTATATGTAAAGTTATATCTGAAACAATGGTTGTGGAAAGGTTATATGTGAAGTTATATCTGAAACAATGGTTGTGGTAAGGTTATATGTGAAGTTATATCTGAAACAAAAGTTGTGGTAAGGTTATATGTAAAGTTATATCTGAAACAATGATTGTGGTAAGGTTATATGTAAAGTTATATCTGAAACAATCGTTGTGGTAAGGTTATATTTGAAGTTATATCTGAAACAATGGTTATGGTAAGGTTATATGTAAAGTTATATCTGAGACAATGGTTGTGGTAAGGTTATATGTAAAGTTATATCTGAAACAATGGTTGTGGTAAGGTTATATGTAAAGTTATATCTGAAACAATCGTTGTGGTAAGGTTATATGTAAGGTTATATCTGAAACAATGGTTATGGTAAGGTTATATGTAAAGTTATATCTGAAACAATGGTTATGGTAAGGTTATATGTAAAGTTATATCTGAAACAATCGTTGTGGTAAGGTTATATGTGAAGTTATATCTGAAACAATGGTTGTGGTAAGGTTATATGTAAAGTTATATCTGAGACAATAGTTGTGGTAAGGTTATATGTGAAGTTATATCTGAAACAATGGTTATGGTAAGGTTATATGTAAAGTTATATCTGAAATAATAGTTGTGGTAAGGTTATATGTAAAGTTATATCTGAGACAATGGTTATGGTAAGGTTATATATAAAGTTATATCTGAAACAATGGTTGTGGTAAGGTTATATTTGAAGTTATGTCTGAAACAATGGTTATGGTAAGGTTATATGTAAAGTTATATCTGAAACAATGGTTATGGTAAGGTTATATGTAAAGTTATATCTGAGACAATAGTTGTGGTAAGGTTATATGTGAAGTTATATCTGAAACAATGGTTATGGTAAGGTTATATGTAAAGTTATATCTGAAATAATGGTTGTGGTAAGGTTATATGTAAAGTTATATCTGAGACAATGGTTATGGTAAGGTTATATGTAAAGTTATATCTTAGACAATGATTGTGGTAAGGTTATATGTAAAGTTATATCTGAAACAATCGTTGTGGTAAGGTTATATTTGAAGTTATATCTGAAACAATGGTTATGGTAAGGTTATATGTAAAGTTATATCTGAGACAATGGTTGTGGTAAGGTTATATGTAAAGTTATATCTGAAACAATGGTTGTGGTAAGGTTATATGTAAAGTTATATCTGAAACAATCGTTGTGGTAAGGTTATATGTAAAGTTATATCTGAAACAATGGTTATGGTAAGGTTATATGTAAAGTTATATCTGAAACAATGGTTATGGTAAGGTTATATGTAAAGTTATATCTGAAACAATGGTTGTGGTAAGGTTATATGTAAAGTTATATCTGAAACAATGGTTGTGGTAAGGTTATATGTAAAGTTATATCTGAAACAATGGTTGTGGTAAGGTTATATGTAAAGTTATATCTGAAACAATGGTTATGGTAAGGTTATATGTAAAGTTATATCTGAAACAATGGTTGTGGTAAGGTTATATGTAAAGTTATATCTGAAACAATCGTTGTGGAAAGGTTATATGTGAAGTTATATCTGAAACAATGGTTGTGGTAAGGTTATATGTAAAGTTATATCTGAAACAATGGTTGTGGTAAGGTTATATGTGAAGTTATATCTGAAACAAAAGTTGTGGTAAGGTTATATGTAAAGTTATATCTGAAACAATCGTTGTGGTAAGGTTATATGTAAAGTTATATCTGAAACAATGGTTATGGTAAGGTTATATGTAAAGTTATATCTGAAACAATGGTTATGGTAAGGTTATATGTAAAGTTATATCTGAAACAATCGTTGTGGTAAGGTTATATGTGAAGTTATATCTGAAACAATGGTTGTGGTAAGGTTATATGTAAAGTTATATCTGAGACAATAGTTGTGGTAAGGTTATATGTGAAGTTATATCTGAAACAATGGTTATGGTAAGGTTATATGTAAAGTTATATCTGAAATAATAGTTGTGGTAAGGTTATATGTAAAGTTATATCTGAGACAATGGTTATGGTAAGGTTATATATAAAGTTATATCTGAAACAATGGTTGTGGTAAGGTTATATTTGAAGTTATGTCTGAAACAATGGTTATGGTAAGGTTATATGTAAAGTTATATCTGAAACAATGGTTATGGTAAGGTTATATGTAAAGTTATATCTGAGACAATAGTTGTGGTAAGGTTATATGTGAAGTTATATCTGAAACAATGGTTATGGTAAGGTTATATGTAAAGTTATATCTGAAATAATGGTTGTGGTAAGGTTATATGTAAAGTTATATCTGAGACAATGGTTATGGTAAGGTTATATGTAAAGTTATATCTTAGACAATGATTGTGGTAAGGTTATATGTAAAGTTATATCTGAAACAATCGTTGTGGTAAGGTTATATTTGAAGTTATATCTGAAACAATGGTTATGGTAAGGTTATATGTAAAGTTATATCTGAGACAATGGTTGTGGTAAGGTTATATGTAAAGTTATATCTGAAACAATGGTTGTGGTAAGGTTATATGTAAAGTTATATCTGAAACAATCGTTGTGGTAAGGTTATATGTAAAGTTATATCTGAAACAATGGTTATGGTAAGGTTATATGTAAAGTTATATCTGAAACAATGGTTATGGTAAGGTTATATGTAAAGTTATATCTGAAACAATGGTTGTGGTAAGGTTATATGTAAAGTTATATCTGAAACAATGGTTGTGGTAAGGTTATATGTAAAGTTATATCTGAAACAATGGTTGTGGTAAGGTTATATGTAAAGTTATATCTGAAACAATGGTTATGGTAAGGTTATATGTAAAGTTATATCTGAAACAATGGTTGTGGTAAGGTTATATGTAAAGTTATATCTGAAACAATCGTTGTGGAAAGGTTATATGTGAAGTTATATCTGAAACAATGGTTGTGGTAAGGTTATATGTAAAGTTATATCTGAAACAATGGTTGTGGTAAGGTTATATGTGAAGTTATATCTGAAACAAAAGTTGTGGTAAGGTTATATGTAAAGTTATATCTGAAACAATCGTTGTGGTAAGGTTATATGTAAAGTTATATCTGAAACAATGGTTATGGTAAGGTTATATGTAAAGTTATATCTGAAACAATGGTTATGGTAAGGTTATATGTAAAGTTATATCTGAAACAATCGTTGTGGTAAGGTTATATGTGAAGTTATATCTAAAACAATGGTTGTGGTAAGGTTATATGTAAAGTTATATCTGAGACAATAGTTGTGGTAAGGTTATATGTGAAGTTATATCTGAAACAATGGTTATGGTAAGGTTATATGTAAAGTTATATCTGAAATAATAGTTGTGGTAAGGTTATATGTAAAGTTATATCTGAGACAATGGTTATGGTAAGGTTATATGTAAAGTTATATCTGAAACAATCGTTGTGGTAAGGTTATATTTGAAGTTACGTCTGAAACAATGGTTATGGTAAGGTTATATGTAAAGTTATATCTGAAACAATGGTTGTGGTAAGGTTATATCTGAAACAAAAGTTGTGGTAAGGTTATATGTAAAGTTATATCTGAAACAATGGTTGTGGTAAGGTTATATGTAAAGTTATATCTGAAACAATGGTTGTGGTAAGGTTATATGTAAAGTTATATCTGAAACAATGGTTGTGGTAAGGTTATATGTAAAGTTATATCTGAAACAATGGTTATGGTAAGGTTATATGTAAAGTTATATCTGAAACAATGGTTGTGGTAAGGTTATATGTAAAGTTATATCTGAAACAATGGTTGTGGAAAGGTTATATGTGAAGTTATATCTGAAACAATGGTTGTGGTAAGGTTATATGTGAAGTTATATCTGAAACAAAAGTTGTGGTAAGGTTATATGTAAAGTTATATCTGAAACAATGATTGTGGTAAGGTTATATGTAAAGTTATATCTGAAACAATCGTTGTGGTAAGGTTATATTTGAAGTTATATCTGAAACAATGGTTATGGTAAGGTTATATGTAAAGTTATATCTGAGACAATGGTTGTGGTAAGGTTATATGTAAAGTTATATCTGAAACAATGGTTGTGGTAAGGTTATATGTAAAGTTATATCTGAAACAATCGTTGTGGTAAGGTTATATGTAAGGTTATATCTGAAACAATGGTTATGGTAAGGTTATATGTAAAGTTATATCTGAAACAATGGTTATGGTAAGGTTATATGTAAAGTTATATCTGAAACAATCGTTGTGGTAAGGTTATATGTGAAGTTATATCTGAAACAATGGTTGTGGTAAGGTTATATGTAAAGTTATATCTGAGACAATAGTTGTGGTAAGGTTATATGTGAAGTTATATCTGAAACAATGGTTATGGTAAGGTTATATGTAAAGTTATATCTGAAATAATAGTTGTGGTAAGGTTATATGTAAAGTTATATCTGAGACAATGGTTATGGTAAGGTTATATATAAAGTTATATCTGAAACAATGGTTGTGGTAAGGTTATATTTGAAGTTATGTCTGAAACAATGGTTATGGTAAGGTTATATGTAAAGTTATATCTGAAACAATGGTTATGGTAAGGTTATATGTAAAGTTATATCTGAGACAATAGTTGTGGTAAGGTTATATGTGAAGTTATATCTGAAACAATGGTTATGGTAAGGTTATATGTAAAGTTATATCTGAAATAATGGTTGTGGTAAGGTTATATGTAAAGTTATATCTGAGACAATGGTTATGGTAAGGTTATATGTAAAGTTATATCTTAGACAATGATTGTGGTAAGGTTATATGTAAAGTTATATCTGAAACAATCGTTGTGGTAAGGTTATATTTGAAGTTATATCTGAAACAATGGTTATGGTAAGGTTATATGTAAAGTTATATCTGAGACAATGGTTGTGGTAAGGTTATATGTAAAGTTATATCTGAAACAATGGTTGTGGTAAGGTTATATGTAAAGTTATATCTGAAACAATCGTTGTGGTAAGGTTATATGTAAAGTTATATCTGAAACAATGGTTATGGTAAGGTTATATGTAAAGTTATATCTGAAACAATGGTTATGGTAAGGTTATATGTAAAGTTATATCTGAAACAATGGTTGTGGTAAGGTTATATGTAAAGTTATATCTGAAACAATGGTTGTGGTAAGGTTATATGTAAAGTTATATCTGAAACAATGGTTGTGGTAAGGTTATATGTAAAGTTATATCTGAAACAATGGTTATGGTAAGGTTATATGTAAAGTTATATCTGAAACAATGGTTGTGGTAAGGTTATATGTAAAGTTATATCTGAAACAATCGTTGTGGAAAGGTTATATGTGAAGTTATATCTGAAACAATGGTTGTGGTAAGGTTATATGTAAAGTTATATCTGAAACAATGGTTGTGGTAAGGTTATATGTGAAGTTATATCTGAAACAAAAGTTGTGGTAAGGTTATATGTAAAGTTATATCTGAAACAATCGTTGTGGTAAGGTTATATGTAAAGTTATATCTGAAACAATGGTTATGGTAAGGTTATATGTAAAGTTATATCTGAAACAATGGTTATGGTAAGGTTATATGTAAAGTTATATCTGAAACAATCGTTGTGGTAAGGTTATATGTGAAGTTATATCTGAAACAATGGTTGTGGTAAGGTTATATGTAAAGTTATATCTGAGACAATAGTTGTGGTAAGGTTATATGTGAAGTTATATCTGAAACAATGGTTATGGTAAGGTTATATGTAAAGTTATATCTGAAATAATAGTTGTGGTAAGGTTATATGTAAAGTTATATCTGAGACAATGGTTATGGTAAGGTTATATATAAAGTTATATCTGAAACAATGGTTGTGGTAAGGTTATATTTGAAGTTATGTCTGAAACAATGGTTATGGTAAGGTTATATGTAAAGTTATATCTGAAACAATGGTTATGGTAAGGTTATATGTAAAGTTATATCTGAGACAATAGTTGTGGTAAGGTTATATGTGAAGTTATATCTGAAACAATGGTTATGGTAAGGTTATATGTAAAGTTATATCTGAAATAATGGTTGTGGTAAGGTTATATGTAAAGTTATATCTGAGACAATGGTTATGGTAAGGTTATATGTAAAGTTATATCTTAGACAATGATTGTGGTAAGGTTATATGTAAAGTTATATCTGAAACAATCGTTGTGGTAAGGTTATATTTGAAGTTATATCTGAAACAATGGTTATGGTAAGGTTATATGTAAAGTTATATCTGAGACAATGGTTGTGGTAAGGTTATATGTAAAGTTATATCTGAAACAATGGTTGTGGTAAGGTTATATGTAAAGTTATATCTGAAACAATCGTTGTGGTAAGGTTATATGTAAAGTTATATCTGAAACAATGGTTATGGTAAGGTTATATGTAAAGTTATATCTGAAACAATGGTTATGGTAAGGTTATATGTAAAGTTATATCTGAAACAATGGTTGTGGTAAGGTTATATGTAAAGTTATATCTGAAACAATGGTTGTGGTAAGGTTATATGTAAAGTTATATCTGAAACAATGGTTGTGGTAAGGTTATATGTAAAGTTATATCTGAAACAATGGTTATGGTAAGGTTATATGTAAAGTTATATCTGAAACAATGGTTGTGGTAAGGTTATATGTAAAGTTATATCTGAAACAATCGTTGTGGAAAGGTTATATGTGAAGTTATATCTGAAACAATGGTTGTGGTAAGGTTATATGTAAAGTTATATCTGAAACAATGGTTGTGGTAAGGTTATATGTGAAGTTATATCTGAAACAAAAGTTGTGGTAAGGTTATATGTAAAGTTATATCTGAAACAATCGTTGTGGTAAGGTTATATGTAAAGTTATATCTGAAACAATGGTTATGGTAAGGTTATATGTAAAGTTATATCTGAAACAATGGTTATGGTAAGGTTATATGTAAAGTTATATCTGAAACAATCGTTGTGGTAAGGTTATATGTGAAGTTATATCTAAAACAATGGTTGTGGTAAGGTTATATGTAAAGTTATATCTGAGACAATAGTTGTGGTAAGGTTATATGTGAAGTTATATCTGAAACAATGGTTATGGTAAGGTTATATGTAAAGTTATATCTGAAATAATAGTTGTGGTAAGGTTATATGTAAAGTTATATCTGAGACAATGGTTATGGTAAGGTTATATGTGAAGTTATATCTGAAACAATGGTTGTGGTAAGGTTATATGTAAAGTTATATCTGAGACAATAGTTGTGGTAAAGTTATATGTGAAGTTATATCTGAAACAATGGTTATGGTAAGGTTATATGTAAAGTTATATCTGAAATAATAGTTGTGGTAAGGTTATATGTAAAGTTATATCTGAGACAATGGTTATGGTAAGGTTATATGTAAAGTTATATCTGAAACAATCGTTGTGGTAAGGTTATATTTGAAGTTACGTCTGAAACAATGGTTATGGTAAGGTTATATGTAAAGTTATATCTGAAACAATGGTTATGGTAAGGTTATATGTAAAGTTATATCTGAGACAATAGTTGTGGTAAGGTTATATGTGAAGTTATATCTGAAACAATGGTTATGGTAAGGTTATATGTAAAGTTATATCTGAAATAATGGTTGTGGTAAGGTTATATGTAAAGTTATATCTGAGACAATGGTTATGGTAAGGTTATATGTAAAGTTATATCTTAGACAATGATTGTGGTAAGGTTATATGTAAAGTTATATCTGAAACAATCGTTGTGGTAAGGTTATATTGGAAGTTATATCTGAAACAATGGTTATGGTAAGGTTATATGTAAAGTTATATCTGAAACAATCGTTGTGGTAAGGTTATATGTAAAGTTATATCTGAAACAATGGTTATGGTAAGGTTATATGTAAAGTTATATCTGAAACAATGGTTATGGTAAGGTTATATGTAAAGTTATATCTGAAACAATCGTTGTGGTAAGGTTATATGTGAAGTTATATCTGAAACAATGGTTGTGGTAAGGTTATATGTAAAGTTATATCTGAGACAATAGTTGTGGTAAGGTTATATGTGAAGTTATATCTGAAACAATGGTTATGGTAAGGTTATATGTAAAGTTATATCTGAAATAATAGTTGTGGTAAGGTTATATGTAAAGTTATATCTGAGACAATGGTTATGGTAAGGTTATATGTAAAGTTATATCTGAAACAATCGTTGTGGTAAGGTTATATTTGAAGTTATGTCTGAAACAATGGTTATGGTAAGGTTATATGTAAAGTTATATCTGAAACAATGGTTATGGTAAGGTTATATGTAAAGTTATATCTGAGACAATAGTTGTGGTAAGGTTATATGTGAAGTTATATCTGAAACAATGGTTATGGTAAGGTTATATGTAAAGTTATATCTGAAATAATGGTTGTGGTAAGGTTATATGTAAAGTTATATCTGAGACAATGGTTATGGTAAGGTTATATGTAAAGTTATATCTTAGACAATGGTTATGGTAAGGTTATATGTAAAGTTATATCTGAAACAATGGTTATGGTAAGGTTATATGTGAAGTTATATCTGAAACAATGGTTGTGGTAAAGTTATATGTAAAGTTATATCTGAAACAATGGTTGTGGTAAGGTTATATGTAAAGTTATATCTGAAACAATGGTTGTGGTAAGGTTATATGTAAAGTTATATCTGAAACAATGGTTGTGGTAAGGTTATATCTGAAACAAAAGTTGTGGTAAGGTTATATGTAAAGTTATATCTGAAACAATGGTTGTGGTAAGGTTATATGTAAAGTTATATCTGAAACAGTGGTTGTGGTAAGGTCATATGTAAAGTTATATCTGAAACAATGGTTGTGGTAAGGTTATATGTAAAGTTATATCTGAAACAATGGTTATGGTAAGGTTATATGTAAAGTTATATCTGAAACAATGGTTGTGGTAAGGTTATATGTAAAGTTATATCTGAAACAATGGTTGTTGAAAGGTTATATGTGAAGTTATATCTGAAACAATGGTTGTGGTAAGGTTATATGTGAAGTTATATCTGAAACAAAAGTTGTGGTAAGGTTATATGTAAAGTTATATCTGAAACAATGATTGTGGTAAGGTTATATGTAATATTATATCTGAAACAATCGTTGTGGTAAGGTTATATTTGAAGTTATATCTGAAACAATGGTTATGGTAAGGTTATATGTAAAGTTATATCTGAGACAATGGTTGTGGTAAGGTTATATGTAAAGTTATATCTGAAACAATGGTTATGGTAAGGTTATATGTAAAGTTATATCTGAGACAATAGTTGTGGTAAGGTTATATGTGAAGTTATATCTGAAACAATGGTTATGGTAAGGTTATATGTAAAGTTATATCTGAAATAATGGTTGTGGTAAGGTTATATGTAAAGTTATATCTGAGACAATGGTTATGGTAAGGTTATATGTAAAGTTATATCTTAGACAATGATTGTGGTAAGGTTATATGTAAAGTTATATCTGAAACAATCGTTGTGGTAAGGTTATATGTGAAGTTATATCTGAAACAATGGTTATGGTAAGGTTATATGTAAAGTTATATCTGAGACAATGGTTGTGGTAAGGTTATATGTAAAGTTATATCTGAAACAATGGTTGTGGTAAGGTTATATGTAAAGTTATATCTGAAACAATCGTTGTGGTAAGGTTATATGTAAAGTTATATCTGAAACAATGGTTATGGTAAGGTTATATGTAAAGTTATATCTGAAACAATGGTTATGGTAAGGTTATATGTAAAGTTATATCTGAAACAATCGTTGTGGTAAGGTTATATGTGAAGTTATATCTAAAACAATGGTTGTGGTAAGGTTATATGTAAAGTTATATCTGAGACAATGGTTATGGTAAGGTTATATGTGAAGTTATATCTGAAACAATGGTTATGGTAAGGTTATATGTAAAGTTATATCTGAAATAATAGTTGTGGTAAGGTTATATGTAAAGTTATATCTGAGACAATGGTTATGGTAAGGTTATATGTGAAGTTATATCTGAAACAATGGTTGTGGTAAGGTTATATGTGAAGTTATATCTGAAACAATGGTTATGGTAAGGTTATATGTAAAGTTTTATCTGAAATAATAGTTGTGGTAAGGTTATATGTAAAGTTATATCTGAGACAATGGTTATGGTAAGGTTATATGTAAAGTTATATCTGAAACAATCGTTGTGGTAAGGTTATATTTGAAGTTATGTCTGAAACAATGGTTATGGTAAGGTTATATGTAAAGTTATATCTGAAACAATGGTTATGGTAAGGTTATATGTAAAGTTATATCTGAGACAATAGTTGTGGTAAGGTTATATGTGAAGTTATATCTGAAACAATGGTTATGGTAAGGTTATATGTAAAGTTATATCTGAAATAATGGTTGTGGTAAGGTTATATGTAAAGTTATATCTGAGACAATGGTTATGGTAAGGTTATATGTAAAGTTACATCTTAGACAATGATTGTGGTAAGGTTATATGTAAAGTTATATCTGAAACAATCGTTGTGGTAAGGTTATATGTAAAGTTATATCTGAAACAATGATTGTGGTAAGGTTATATGTAAAGTTATATCTGAAACAATCGTTGTGGTAAGGTTATATTTGAAGTTATATCTGAAACAATGGTTATGGTAAGGTTATATGTAAAGTTATATCTGAGACAATGGTTGTGGTAAGGTTATATGTAAAGTTATATCTGAAACAATGGTTGTGGTAAGGTTATATGTAAAGTTATATCTGAAACAATCGTTGTGGTAAGGTTATATGTGAAGTTATATCTGAAACAATGGTTATGGTAAGGTTATATGTAAAGTTATATCTGAAATAATAGTTGTGGTAAGGTTATATGTAAAGTTATATCTGAGACAATGGTTATGGTAAGGTTATATATAAAGTTATATCTGAAACAATGGTTGTGGTAAGGTTATATTTGAAGTTATGTCTGAAACAATGGTTATGGTAAGGTTATATGTAAAGTTATATCTGAAACAATGGTTATGGTAAGGTTATATGTAAAGTTATATCTGAGACAATAGTTGTGGTAAGGTTATATGTGAAGTTATATCTGAAACAATGGTTATGGTAAGGTTATATGTAAAGTTATATCTGAAATAATGGTTGTGGTAAGGTTATATGTAAAGTTATATCTGAGACAATGGTTATGGTAAGGTTATATGTAAAGTTATATCTTAGACAATGATTGTGGTAAGGTTATATGTAAAGTTATATCTGAAACAATCGTTGTGGTAAGGTTATATTTGAAGTTATATCTGAAACAATGGTTATGGTAAGGTTATATGTAAAGTTATATCTGAGACAATGGTTGTGGTAAGGTTATATGTAAAGTTATATCTGAAACAATGGTTGTGGTAAGGTTATATGTAAAGTTATATCTGAAACAATCGTTGTGGTAAGGTTATATGTAAAGTTATATCTGAAACAATGGTTATGGTAAGGTTATATGTAAAGTTATATCTGAAACAATGGTTATGGTAAGGTTATATGTAAAGTTATATCTGAAACAATGGTTGTGGTAAGGTTATATGTAAAGTTATATCTGAAACAATGATTGTGGTAAGGTTATATGTAAAGTTATATCTGAAACAATGGTTGTGGTAAGGTTATATGTAAAGTTATATCTGAAACAATGGTTATGGTAAGGTTATATGTAAAGTTATATCTGAAACAATGGTTGTGGTAAGGTTATATGTAAACTTATATCTGAAACAATCGTTGTGGAAAGGTTATATGTGAAGTTATATCTGAAACAATGGTTGTGGTAAGGTTATATGTAAAGTTATATCTGAAACAATGGTTGTGGTAAGGTTATATGTGAAGTTATATCTGAAACAAAAGTTGTGGTAAGGTTATATGTAAAGTTATATCTGAAACAATGATTGTGGTAAGGTTATATGTAAAGTTATATCTGAAACAATCGTTGTGGTAAGGTTATATTTGAAGTTATATCTGAAACAATGGTTATGGTAAGGTTATATGTAAAGTTATATCTGAGACAATGGTTGTGGTAAGGTTATATGTAAAGTTATATCTGAAACAATGGTTGTGGTAAGGTTATATGTAAAGTTATATCTGAAACAATCGTTGTGGTAAGGTTATATGTAAGGTTATATCTGAAACAATGGTTATGGTAAGGTTATATGTAAAGTTATATCTGAAACAATGGTTATGGTAAGGTTATATGTAAAGTTATATCTGAAACAATCGTTGTGGTAAGGTTATATGTGAAGTTATATCTGAAACAATGGTTGTGGTAAGGTTATATGTAAAGTTATATCTGAGACAATAGTTGTGGTAAGGTTATATGTGAAGTTATATCTGAAACAATGGTTATGGTAAGGTTATATGTAAAGTTATATCTGAAATAATAGTTGTGGTAAGGTTATATGTAAAGTTATATCTGAGACAATGGTTATGGTAAGGTTATATGTGAAGTTATATCTGAAACAATCGTTGTGGTAAGGTTATATTTGAAGTTATGTCTGAAACAATGGTTATGGTAAGGTTATATGTAAAGTTATATCTGAAACAATGGTTATGGTAAGGTTATATGTAAAGTTATATCTGAGACAATAGTTGTGGTAAGGTTATATGTGAAGTTATATCTGAAACAATGGTTATGGTAAGGTTATATGTAAAGTTATATCTGAAATAATGGTTGTGGTAAGGTTATATGTAAAGTTATATCTGAGACAATGGTTATGGTAAGGTTATATGTAAAGTTATATCTTAGACAATGATTGTGGTAAGGTTATATGTAAAGTTATATCTGAAACAATCGTTGTGGTAAGGTTATATTTGAAGTTATATCTGAAACAATGGTTATGGTAAGGTTATATGTAAAGTTATATCTGAGACAATGGTTGTGGTAAGGTTATATGTAAAGTTATATCTGAAACAATGGTTGTGGTAAGGTTATATGTAAAGTTATATCTGAAACAATCGTTGTGGTAAGGTTATATGTAAAGTTATATCTGAAACAATGGTTATGGTAAGGTTATATGTAAAGTTATATCTGAAACAATGGTTATGGTAAGGTTATATGTAAAGTTATATCTGAAACAATCGTTGTGGTAAGGTTATATGTGAAGTTATATCTAAAACAATGGTTGTGGTAAGGTTATATGTAAAGTTATATCTGAGACAATAGTTGTGGTAAGGTTATATGTGAAGTTATATCTGAAACAATGGTTATGGTAAGGTTATATGTAAAGTTATATCTGAAATAATAGTTGTGGTAAGGTTATATGTAAAGTTATATCTGAGACAATGGTTATGGTAAGGTTATATGTGAAGTTATATCTGAAACAATGGTTGTGGTAAGGTTATATGTAAAGTTATATCTGAGACAATAGTTGTGGTAAGGTTATATGTGAAGTTATATCTGAAACAATGGTTATGGTAAGGTTATATGTAAAGTTATATCTGAAATAATAGTTGTGGTAAGGTTATATGTAAAGTTATATCTGAGACAATGGTTATGGTAAGGTTATATGTAAAGTTATATCTGAAACAATCGTTGTGGTAAGGTTATATTTGAAGTTACGTCTGAAACAATGGTTATGGTAAGGTTATATGTAAAGTTATATCTGAAACAATGGTTATGGTAAGGTTATATGTAAAGTTATATCTGAGACAATAGTTGTGGTAAGGTTATATGTGAAGTTATATCTGAAACAATGGTTATGGTAAGGTTATATGTAAAGTTATATCTGAAATAATGGTTGTGGTAAGGTTATATGTAAAGTTATATCTGAGACAATGGTTATGGTAAGGTTATATGTAAAGTTATATCTGAAATAATGGTTGTGGTAAGGTTATATGTAAAGTTATATCTGAGACAATGGTTATGGTAAGGTTATATGTAAAGTTATATCTTAGACAATGGTTATGGTAAGGTTATATGTAAAGTTATATCTGAAACAATGGTTATGGTAAGGTTATATGTGAAGTTATATCTGAAACAATGGTTGTGGTAAAGTTATATGTAAAGTTATATCTGAAACAATGGTTGTGGTAAGGTTATATGTAAAGTTATATCTGAAACAATGGTTGTGGTAAGGTTATATGTAAAGTTATATCTGAAACAATGGTTGTGGTAAGGTTATATCTGAAACAAAAGTTGTGGTAAGGTTATATGTAAAGTTATATCTGAAACAATGGTTGTGGTAAGGTTATATGTAAAGTTATATCTGAAACAGTGGTTGTGGTAAGGTCATATGTAAAGTTATATCTGAAACAATGGTTGTGGTAAGGTTATATGTAAAGTTATATCTGAAACAATGGTTATGGTAAGGTTATATGTAAAGTTATATCTGAGACAATAGTTGTGGTAAGGTTATATGTAAAGTTATATCTGAAACAATGGTTGTTGAAAGGTTATATGTGAAGTTATATCTGAAACAATGGTTGTGGTAAGGTTATATGTGAAGTTATATCTGAAACAAAAGTTGTGGTAAGGTTATATGTAAAGTTATATCTGAAACAATGATTGTGGTAAGGTTATATGTAAAGTTATATCTGAAACAATCGTTGTGGTAAGGTTATATTTGAAGTTATATCTGAAACAATGGTTATGGTAAGGTTATATGTAAAGTTATATCTGAGACAATGGTTGTGGTAAGGTTATATGTAAAGTTATATCTGAAACAATGGTTGTGGTAAGGTTATATGTAAAGTTATATCTGAAACAATCGTTGTGGTAAGGTTATATGTAAGGTTATATCTGAAACAATGGTTATGGTAAGGTTATATGTAAAGTTATATCTGAAACAATGGTTATGGTAAGGTTATATGTAAAGTTATATCTGAAACAATCGTTGTGGTAAGGTTATATGTGAAGTTATATCTGAAACAATGGTTGTGGTAAGGTTATATGTAAAGTTATATCTGAGACAATAGTTGTGGTAAGGTTATATGTGAAGTTATATCTGAAACAATGGTTATGGTAAGGTTATATGTAAAGTTATATCTGAAATAATAGTTGTGGTAAGGTTATATGTAAAGTTATATCTGAGACAATGGTTATGGTAAGGTTATATATAAAGTTATATCTGAAACAATCGTTGTGGTAAGGTTATATTTGAAGTTATGTCTGAAACAATGGTTATGGTAAGGTTATATGTAAAGTTATATCTGAAACAATGGTTATGGTAAGGTTATATGTAAAGTTATATCTGAGACAATAGTTGTGGTAAGGTTATATGTGAAGTTATATCTGAAACAATGGTTATGGTAAGGTTATATGTAAAGTTATATCTGAAATAATGGTTGTGGTAAGGTTATATGTAAAGTTATATCTGAGACAATGGTTATGGTAAGGTTATATGTAAAGTTATATCTTAGACAATGATTGTGGTAAGGTTATATGTAAAGTTATATCTGAAACAATCGTTGTGGTAAGGTTATATTTGAAGTTATATCTGAAACAATGGTTATGGTAAGGTTATATGTAAAGTTATATCTGAGACAATGGTTGTGGTAAGGTTATATGTAAAGTTATATCTGAAACAATGGTTGTGGTAAGGTTATATGTAAAGTTATATCTGAAACAATCGTTGTGGTAAGGTTATATGTAAAGTTATATCTGAAACAATGGTTATGGTAAGGTTATATGTAAAGTTATATCTGAAACAATGGTTATGGTAAGGTTATATGTAAAGTTATATCTGAAACAATCGTTGTGGTAAGGTTATATGTGAAGTTATATCTAAAACAATGGTTGTGGTAAGGTTATATGTAAAGTTATATCTGAGACAATGGTTATGGTAAGGTTATATGTGAAGTTATATCTGAAACAATGGTTATGGTAAGGTTATATGTAAAGTTATATCTGAAATAATAGTTGTGGTAAGGTTATATGTAAAGTTATATCTGAGACAATGGTTATGGTAAGGTTATATGTGAAGTTATATCTGAAACAATGGTTGTGGTAAGGTTATATGTGAAGTTATATCTGAAACAATGGTTATGGTAAGGTTATATGTAAAGTTTTATCTGAAATAATAGTTGTGGTAAGGTTATATGTAAAGTTATATCTGAGACAATGGTTATGGTAAGGTTATATGTAAAGTTATATCTGAAACAATCGTTGTGGTAAGGTTATATTTGAAGTTATGTCTGAAACAATGGTTATGGTAAGGTTATATGTAAAGTTATATCTGAAACAATGGTTATGGTAAGGTTATATGTAAAGTTATATCTGAGACAATAGTTGTGGTAAGGTTATATGTGAAGTTATATCTGAAACAATGGTTATGGTAAGGTTATATGTAAAGTTATATCTGAAATAATGGTTGTGGTAAGGTTATATGTAAAGTTATATCTGAGACAATGGTTATGGTAAGGTTATATGTAAAGTTACATCTTAGACAATGATTGTGGTAAGGTTATATGTAAAGTTATATCTGAAACAATCGTTGTGGTAAGGTTATATTTGAAGTTATATCTGAAACAATGGTTATGGTAAGGTTATATGTAAAGTTATATCTGAGACAATGGTTGTGGTAAGGTTATATGTAAAGTTATATCTGAAACAATAGTTGTGGTAAGGTTATATGTAAAGTTATATCTGAAACAATCGTTGTGGTAAGGTTATATGTAAAGTTATATCTGAAACAATGGTTATGGTAAGGTTATATGTAAAGTTATATCTGAAACAATGGTTATGGTAAGGTTATATGTAAAGTTATATCTGAAACAATCGTTGTGGTAAGGTTATATGTGAAGTTATATCTGAAACAATGGTTGTGGTAAGGTTATATGTAAAGTTATATCTGAGACAATAGTTGTGGTAAGGTTATATGTGAAGTTATATCTGAAACAATGGTTATGGTAAGGTTATATGTAAAGTTATATCTGAAATAATAGTTGTGGTAAGGTTATATGTAAAGTTATATCTGAGACAATGGTTATGGTAAGGTTATATGTAAAGTTATATCTGAAACAATCGTTGTGGTAAGGTTATATTTGAAGTTATGTCTGAAACAATGGTTATGGTAAGGTTATATGTAAAGTTATATCTGAAACAATGGTTATGGTAAGGTTATATGTAAAGTTATATCTGAGACAATAGTTGTGGTAAGGTTATATGTGAAGTTATATCTGAAACAATGGTTATGGTAAGGTTATATGTAAAGTTATATCTGAAATAATGGTTGTGGTAAGGTTATATGTAAAGTTATATCTGAGACCATGGTTATGGTAAGGTTATATGTAAAGTTATATCTTAGACAATGGTTATGGTAAGGTTATATGTAAAGTTATATCTGAAACAATGGTTATGGTAAGGTTATATGTGAAGTTATATCTGAAACAATGGTTGTGGTAAGGTTATATGTAAAGTTATATCTGAAACAATGGTTGTGGTAAGGTTATATGTAAAGTTATATCTGAAACAATGGTTGTGGTAAGGTTATATCTGAAACAATGGTTGTGGTAAGGTTATATGTAAAGTTATATCTGAAACAATAGTTGTGGTAAGGTTATATGTAAGATTATATCTGAAACAATGCGAAAATAAAGTAGATTAGAAGCTTTTTTCTGTAAAAAATTATGACCTTTTAACTTGACCACTCACATGCAAAATGTCGCAATAATAAAGACTGGAACCAAAACGAATGATTATAATAATACATATATAATACGTATATAATACGTATATTAATAATACATGTAGATTTATGAAGCTATTTTTGCAGTTTAAATTCATATATTTGAGACAAGGAGAAATGTGTAATATAAGACAGAGTTTCGGAATTCTTAGATAAGGATTGATAATTTGGATTATTTGAACTATTGTTCTCATCTTGGATGTTATTCAGCCGATGTAACCATCGACCTTCTTCAGGTGCATCTTGTTAAACTCGGGAATCTGTACAGAACTGCCTGAGAGAATGATCTCCTGAAACTAAGCAGGACAACTCTGAATTTTTAGTCCAAAGTGAGATTTCTTTGCGATTAAGTGTTGTATCATATCAAGGGAAGCCTATATTTGGTAGAAAAATATGTTTGTATTATTTGGATCATTCGGACTACTGTTCTCATCTTGGATGATGTAACCTCAGACCTTCTTGAGGTGCATCTTGTCAAACCCTGGAATCTCTACGGAATTTCAAACAGAACCCTTTATTTAATCCACAGAGGTAGCTTGCTCTCGTTCCATCAGCCATGACCGGGTAGAAGTCTGAAGTAATTCATAATGGTATTCTTAATATTGCTTGGACTGAGGATTGAACCTTCAACCTCTAGAAGACTGTCACTTAGAACTGATTTTTACTTAGCACTTATATCTGTTACGTCACAGGTTCTTTTCGCAGGTATTCTGAATGATACAAATAAGACAGTTCTCAGTCACTACAATACCACATTTACTCTAGAGGCTGTCCTACTTAAGATATCCCCAAATTTGTCGAAAATTTTATTTTTCCAAATTATATTTACGTACAAAAATTCATTGGAATAACACTGCAAGTGGGGGGGGGGGGAAACAAAAAATTCGGTTAGTAAGACCCTCCCAACTAAATAATAAACCGCCTACTGTTTTCCGGTTTGTTCAGAACCGAAAACAAGCAGGTAAATCTCTAAATGAGAGTGGGATCTAAGTGGGATAAAAAAGAAAACTCAAACGCATATGCACATATCTAGCCAATAATGCTTGTATACATAAAGGAGTTTATACTATAATACAGCTCTACTTGTTATTGAGCACTATTTATAGGCACTGGAGTTCCATTTAATTAACATCTAGGAAACAAGAAGACAATCACTATATATATATATATATATATATATATGAACTAGAATACCCGCCCCAGGACAGGTAAAATTAATTCAGCGAACAGAAAAGTTTTGCATCACCTTAGGTCCCTTTATGAAGGAGTGAATTCTATATATATAATCATACACATATAACAATGTTTTAATATCTATTTATAAGAAAATCTAAATAGCTCAGTTCGTAGAACATCAGACTGGATATCTAAAGGGTTCGGTTTCGATTTTCGGTCATGGCATCCGCTTTATTTGTTGGGAATTTATTATTTAGTATTAATGCAATATTTTCCATTTCTAAAAGAAGTTAAGATATTTCTTAAAATAATTGTGACTGACGGACAGACAGACGGGCACACAGAGAAGGTGCCCCTTTTATTATGAGTGGATATTCATGAGAAAATATTTTGCAATGTATTTGTAATATACAATTAATCAGTAATACATAAATGATTATATTTATTTCCTAATAGAAAAGTGGGACATGACAAATTTGATAACAGTATCAAATTTCTGTGCATTGTGAGGAAATTTGGCCGACGCTTGACAGCGCTGGTTCCTCTCTCTTTCTCCCTCTCGCTATCTTTTTCTCTTTCTCTTTCTTTCTCTCTCTCTCTTTTTTTCTCTCTCTCTCTCTCTCTAATATATATATATATATATATATATATATATATATATATATATATATATATATATATATATATAAATGTTCAAATACAAGCATTTACCAATGAAAACAAAATAACAACTCGGAAACAATGAAGTATAAAAAAACATTTATTCTTTGTGAATCTGACAGGGCTCGCTTTGAAATTGTATCCATGAGAATGTGTACAATAAAGACTGCAAATGATGTGTGTGAGTTTAGAGGAACGTCTTACATACCGTATAGTGTGTGTACGAGCATGCACGTTAAGGTGAGGTGTGTTCATCAAAGGCCAGACTCGATGAAAGAGAGGGAGAGGGTCTGGTGAGGTGTGTTCATTGAAGACCAGACCCGGAAGAAAGAGGCTGAATTCCCTGTGCGGGGCTTTTTATACACATCACCGAAGGGGAGATAATTCGGTTCTGAAACACCCTCTAGTGAGTGTAAATATATTGAGAAGGGTAGGTAATGCTACAAGTGTAAGCTTGGTAAGTAATGTTTTCGGACCGATAATATATAATACTAGTGTGACTTTGTTGAAATTCCATAGTGCTTTCTACATCAATCTGCATAATTTACTGTTAATAATAATATTCCTTTTGAAATCAGGGTCTGTCAGGGTCAATAGTATTATGAAAAAATGACCCTTTCTTTTGTAAAAATAATTATGGCTATTGTAATAAAAACTGGACGCCGAATATAACTTAAGGATAAGCTTTATTTAACCATTTGTTGCTTAGCTAGACAAATAGTGTTTAACATTCACTCTTAATATACACGAATGTAGAACATTCCATTATTACTCCAAGGGGGAGACAGGCATCAATTATCTTTGTTACTACATTCTCCCCCATCTATCTTCTTATTCGTAGGGAACAAAATCATCCCATCGACCTGGCCTCCTGCGGGTTCTTTGAGGGCGTCTTGGTTGTTCGTGCCCGACATCCATTTCTAATCTAGGCTCCTCGGGACCTGACGACGTTTCGGGACTGTCTTGTGTGGCTGGTTTAGGGCTAAAATATCTTGCTCCAAATCGCTCTCGTTTTCTACGGCGCTTCGGTCGCTTGGTGTCTGAAGATTGAGTATCTGTCTCAGATATTGGGTGAAACCGCTTTCGTGGTACCCATCTGTCGTCCGAACTAGAGTCAGAGACGACTCTGTTAGTATATTCAGATTCGTTTTGTTGGGACTCTGAACTTGACGTATCTGGCACACGATCACCTAAGAGGGTCGGACTTGTTCCACGAACCGGAGCTCTATGTCCATCTGAAGCAGTTCTACGTTCATATACATTTCCTGCTGGGGCTAGATCCCTTAAGGAGACAGTAGATTGCCTTCCTTCTGAATTTCTGACCAGTGCATACTGAGGGTTCGCTTCGATTAATTGTACCTCGCTTACCAATGGGTCATGTTTACTATGACGAACATGACGTTTTAATAAAACTGTGCCAGGTTGTGCAAGCCACGAGGGAAGTGATGTGCCTGCTGAGCTTCGTCGTGGGAACGAGAAAAATCTCTCATGTGGGGTAGCGTTTGTCGCTGTACATAATAGAGTCCTAATAGCGTATAAGGCCATGGGGATGAGACTTTCCCAATCGGAGATCGGACTATTGCGATTTGCTGCCGCCAACTGTACTGTCTTCCATATTATACCATTGTATCTTTCGCACTGTCCGTTTCCTTGAGGATTGTGAGGAGTTGTTCTACTTACAGCTACTCTTCGTTCATGCAGAAACTGCTTGAGTTCGTCCGACATAAAAGCAGACCCACGATCTGAATGTATATATGCAGGCACTCCAAAAACGGCAAAAATGGAGCAGAGGCCTTGAATTACTGTTGCAGCCGTTACGTCTGGGCAGGGGATGACGAACGGAAATCTTGAGTACTCGTCTATTATTGTGAGCATGTATTTATTTTTAGTTTTAGAGGGTAAAGGGCCCTTAAAATCCAGGTTAAGTCTTTCAAAAGGCTGTGTGGCCTTAATGAGTGTTGCTGGAGGAGGTTTGTAGAACCTGGGCTTATTTTCTGCGCATATCCGACAAGAGTTCATAATTCTTTTTACGTCTTCAACAGAATATGGCAAGTTTCTGCTCCTGACTACGTGAATCATTCTTGTGATACCTGGGTGACACAATTCCCTGTGTATATACTGAAGATCATCTGAGCCAGTTACCAGGCCACACACCCTTGAAAGCGCGTCGACCGCGGCATTCTCCTTACCAGGGCGGTAAGTGACGTCAAAGGAGTAGCAAGAAAGCTCCATTCTCCATCTCGCTATTTTCTCGTTTTTTATTTTACTCGTTGTTTTTGGGTTAAACATAAACGAGACCGACTTTTGGTCAGTGATTAATTCAAAATGTCGGCCGATTAAGTAATGCCTCCATTTTCGTAATGCCTCAACTATGGCGTACGCTTCTTTTTCTATTGCAGAGTGTCGTCGCTCGGATTTCGAAAGTGTTCTTGAAAAAAAAGCTACAGGACGACCGGATTGTCTCAGTGAGGCAGCTATCGCACAGTCGGAGGCATCCGTCTCAACTAATAGAGGGATAAAAGGATCCACAGCAGAAATGGCAGACTGAGCAATGTTCCTTTTCATGTTTTGAAATGCTCTGATGGCGGAACAGGACAACGGAAAAGTAGATACTTGTGTCAATGGGTGTATTTTTTCTGAAAAAGACGCAACCCATTGGGAGTAGTGAGCAAACATACCGAGGGCTCGTCGTAAAGAGGGCATGTTTCCAGGGATTGGTAATTCCATTAGCGGTTTCAGTCGCTCGGGATCCGGCGTCATGGTGCCATTTTTGACAATGTATCCCAATAATTTGATGCTTTTCAAGTTGTAGGAACATTTTTCACTGTTCAAAGTCAGATTATATTTCTTGACGGCAGCCATGAATCGTTTAAGGTTGTGGTCATGTTCAGCTTGGTTATGTCCGCATACTGTGACATTGTCTATATATGCAACAGTACCCTTCAATTTTTCATTGGAGATTATTTCATCTATTACCCTCTGGAAGCTAGCCACACCATTTGTTATCCCAAAAGGAATTCGGCAGAACTGATATAGGCGACCGCAGGCCTCGAATGCCGTGTAGGGCTTATCCTCTGGCTTGATAGGTACCTGATGGTAGGCACTTCTGAGATCTAAAGTACTGAAAGTGTGATATTTTGCAATATTAGAAATCATTTCGTCAATACGAGGCAGTGGATAGGCATCGAGTAATGTGTATCTGTTGATGGTCTGGGAATAGTCAATGACCATCCTTTTCTTGTGATTTTCAGTGGCTGTTACGAGGACCTGTGCTCGCCATGGAGATTCACTTGGCTCTATAATTCCTTCCTTAAGTAGTTTTGTTACTTCTGCTGCTATGAACTGTTTGTCCGTTTCTGAATAGCGTCTTGATTTTATTGCTATTGGTTTGCAGTCAGGAGTTAAGTTTGTAAAAAGTGACGGGTGCCGCACTTTGACAGCTGCTAGTCCACATACGCTTAGGACTGGCTTGGGGCCACCAAAAGGAATTTCAACGCATGAATGTTGTTTTAGAAAATTGTGACCCAAAATCACTTCGCAGCAGAGGTTTTTCATTACTGATAATTTGATCCCTTGATAGGAGTTTCCTTTTAGTTTCAGGTTAACCATGCAATATCCAATTACATGGGACGATAAAGATGAATTTGCCATTGATATTTGGTTGGAACAAGGAAATATTTCCCATTTATTTGCTTTTACAATACTGGCATTAATAAAACTTTCGGAACTGCCTGTATCAATAAGCGCATGAATAGTCAATCCATTGATTTTTACCCTCACGATTGTTTTTGAGAGGCAGCCGGGGAATGCAGCTGATATTGTAATTGGTGCTACAGTAGCAAGAGTAGCCGAACGTTTTTTTTGAGAAGCTGACCGGCAAACTTTCGAAAAATGTCCCTGCTTATCACACTTGTGGCATCTAACATCTCGAGCCGGGCAGGACGAACGAGCATGTATACGAAGGCCACAAAAGTAGCATGTGGATCCAGCTGAGGCGGCAGTGATAAGTTGTTCGTGATCGTTAGAAAGGGGGGTGGCAGCATCTTGGACAATGGAAGAATTTTGAACATGCAGAGGAGGGGCTACGATAGCAGCTCCCAAAATATCGGGTTGTAAATAGAAGACAGACTGCTTCTGTGCCATGTCCAACGTTAGAGCTTGTTCATAAGCTGTTGGTAAGTCTAGGTTTTTATTCTCTAGTAGTCTTTGTCTTATTTGGTTGGACTGTATTCCATTAATAAATGCGTCCCTGATAAAAACATCTCTCGCTTGGTTCGCAGTTAAGGCTGTAAATTCACACTCGCGACTTAACGTCTTTAGAATCTGAAGGTATTGTTCAAGGCTTTCTTCTGGTTGTTGACGCCGGGTAGCAAGTAAATGTCTAGCAAAAATAGTATTTTTTTTCTTGACAAACATGGCTTCTAAAATGTCCACCGCAGTTTCATAATTTTCACATTCAGATAAATTTCTATAAATAGCAGTAGAGACATGATGTAAAAGAAGGGTATATTTCTCAGTACCTGTTAAAGCCGCGTTTGAAGATAACTGTAGAGCTGTAAGGAATCCTTCGAACATTTTTCTCCAATGCCGCCATTTGTCAGTAGATTCCGAGTCGGCCGTATCAAGGTCTAGACGATCGGGTTTCAAGTAACGTTCCATAACGAATGGTTAAATAAATTGTAATAAAAACTGGACGCCGAATATAACTTAAGGATAAGCTTTATTTAACCATTTGTTGCTTAGCTAGACAAATAGTGTTTAACATTCACTCTTAATATACACGAATGTAGAACATTCCATTATTACTCCAAGGGGGAGACAGGCATCAATTATCTTTGTTACTACACTAGCCAATTTTCATTTTTTTATTGTTATACAATGTTATTGGCAATATAATAATGTACAGTTTATCTAAAAAATTATGTAGTACGGCCTGAACAACTGGTAATATGAAAACAGTTTTCAATTATGACTAACAAAAATCAAAATCAGCAAGGGAATAAATCATATTTTTTAATTAAAGAATATAAAAAAAGTTGTCTTCTTTACAACTAAAAATGTATTTATTTTCTTTCTTTATATAAAGTTAGGTATGTGTATATGTTTCTATATTTGTATGTACATGATTTACTCCTAAACTAATTAACCGATCATTATAAATTTTGGAACACAGATGTTAGGTGTAAAGGTCGTAATATGGGTAATAGTTTAACTTAGTTTTATGCAAAGGGGTAAAAAGTGGGTGGAAGCCCTTTGTGAAAATTCAGACACCTCCTATTTTTGTGGAATTTTAACAATAGTTATTAAACATAAATTAATAAATATTCCCCAAATTTCAGTTTCTTTGGAGTATTTAAAGGGTTTTTAGGGAGCGTAATATGGGAACTACCTCCCATTTTCAATTTCAGATATTTCAGATTTGCATTGAATTTAATCTAGTCATTAAACACCAGTTTATTAGATTCCCTGAATTTCAATTTTTTCTTAAGAGCTCTTTACATTTTAGACATTTTCTAGAATCCAAATCATGGAGTGTATTTTGATCAAAATTGGAATAAGGATTCTAGACATAAGATTTAGCATCATTATATCATGATTGTAATTTTTGTAAGGGAACATAAAAGTGGTGCAAAACGGTTTTGCTTGGGGAATGAATTTTACCAGTCTCGAGACGGGTATTCTCTTTTTTCTGTATAAGTTTTAAAAAATGTGCAAACAAATAAAAATTAAAAACTAAAATGGTTTCTAGTGCTGCCATAGATTAATACAAATGCAGGAAAAATGGCGACACCAGTCACCGTCTCATGTAATAAATAAAAGTTAAAATAAAAATCACAAAAACTTTTTGTTTCTGAAGTAATAACGAAGGTCCAACAAAACGCAAATCACTCTGCCTGTAGATCACAAAGTCCTCTGTCAGCTTCCAAAGCAGATCTCTACATTCGTCACACATGCACTTACTTCGCACCGTTTCGTTGAAGACGGTAAGAGACCTGCTTTTATTAGGCTGAGGCACACCTAATTTGCATGCGCACAATGTGACTTCGCGAGACTCCGCGTGAACCATACGTAATAAAGGTTCACGGACGCCATGTTGAATTCTTTTGCTTCATCCGCAGCGCACAGACAAACACGAGGACGTTTCGCAGGTAAGCCCCCTTCACGTTCCCCACAGTTTCTTATCAAAATATTTTTCTTTTTTGTTTCATGGTGGTACTGATGTTACACTTTGATCTTCGATAGAAGTGCCACAAAGGATTTGCTCAGCTTCAAAGTAATCTACTGAGTGCAAAAGCGATTGACTGGAACTAAAAAGAAAATGAAAAAAAAAATGCTGATTTTCTTTTTTGTTGGCCAAGTAAAAAGTAAAAGTATATTTTCGTTTTTCAATACCAAATTTTAAATATATATATTTCTTTTCTTTTTCAGATGATCGCTCGGCATTTTATATGCTCATGACCATGGTGGTGGCAAACCAGCATAAGTAAGTATTACTGTTATAAATTAATTCTGTAGACGTCCTAAGATTTGTTTCTGAAATCGACGATGTAGGTGTGGAAAATCTCTCTGAAAATAATCCCATTAACCTTAATTGCTGTTGTAATAATTCTTTGATTGTAGAATCCATTTTTTTTTGTTTGTTTGTTTTTCTTTTGAAAAAATTGTAAGTTTATCTAAATCCTTCGTCGCCACTGTTATAAACCATGTAATTTAGGTTATAATAATTAATAACTCGTAAAACAAAATGGATGACTTTTCAACAGAAAGGTTTAACAGATTTATTAAAAGTGTAATTAGAATGAAATGAGTTATTTAGCCGCTGTAACGCGAGATGTAATTGGAGCCAGTCTGAACCGTGTTTAATGTTTACTTTTCACTCGGTAAGCCACTCGATAAGGGGCGATAACTCTTAAATGATCCAAGGGACATAATTCCGTTTTTCTTTAGTTATTCCTAACAATTACTCACCTGTGTTTGTCCTCTCCTTCACTTGACTCTCCATGCCAGATTGTATAGAATAGTGATATTAATTATTAGCCAGGTTTTCAGACTGCAGCCACATTGGATGCGGGTGTGTAAAAATAGTGTTCAAAACGGTATTTTCCACCGAAGGTTATATTAAGCAGAGAAAATGAAAATTCCATTAGAAGTTAAAAGATTACAATTAGGTCTACATGTCAGGATATGATGTCATGGACAGGAAGTCAAAAAGAATATGTAGCGGTGAGGATAGCAAGATTTTTCTCTTTGGCATACCAGCTGATTGGGTTCGGACATTGTTTTTGAAGCTCTGTCTTCATTCGTCTGCCCACCCCCCCTCAAGTTTTACAAGAACTAATATTACTTATTTTATTTAAATACTATACATTACTGTGTCTGTTGGCGATATCCGGGTTTCGTCTATCTGGTCATCATGTATATATATATATATATATATATATATATATATATTTATATTTTTGTGGGTGTGTGTGTATATGTTTGTATGTATGTATAGGTGTGTACTTGTTGTATGCAGATATACGCGTTTATATGTTCTATATAGAGATCAGAGTATGTAAATATGTATATGTGATTTTTTTATGTGTGTGCGTGTATATATGGTGAAATATTGATACATTAGCATGTATGTAGGAAAGTGATGGCTTTATGTGTTGAATCCAGCTAGAAACTAAGATCCCAGAGTTGATAAAAAATTATTTCAAGGAGGTGAGAAAAGGAGAAAAATATACGAAATGATCATAAACCGAGTCGGGCCAAACAATAATGAAAAAAACTAAAATGATAGAAACGAATTGAAAATGTCAACTGGTAAAAAACGAAATTTGATACCAAGCTTTACCGAGGAATTATAAACACATCCCAACCTAGAAAATTTACTAAAAAAAGAAAGATTTCTGATCTCATTTCAATTCTTCGTTTTGGTCTGAAGAGGTTGACTCTTTATGAAGAGTACAACCGAAACATGTATGCACATCTATAACCAACAATGTTTGTATAAATAAAAATTTATACTAAAGAACAGCTTTACTAGTTATTGAGCACTTTTTATAAACACTGGAGTTTCAACGGATTAACATCTACAGAAACTAATATGATACATGTACCATATATATATATAAGTATATATATAGTAAACAATAAAAATAATATAAGGCTTTATATGTATGTGTATTGAGCCAATAATTATCTACTTTATAAAATTAAGTAAGTCGGGTTTTCAACTTCAGATCTAAATAGCAATTGATATTTCATATATATAAATAAAATTATTAAATTATATATATACACACACACATGTACAAATTGAAGTCTTAAATCATTTAATTTTTCAAATAACCATGAAAGAAAACACAAATCTTCGTAATGACGTATATTTACTTACTTTATTCGTCGAAGTAATAAACTACATAAATAAATCCGACTGTACAAGCTGAAGACATAAATAAGTTATATTTACTCATTTCTATTTATTTCTATTTTATTTCTATTTTATATATACTTACTTTCAAAAATGTCAGCAAAACCGAATGCACTGTGACTATACATGAGATGAAATTGCAATAAAAACATTATTTGCTGACACATAGAACCTAAAGATAAATGAAAGTATATAAGTATATATTTTCATGAAACGTTGGTGCATGTTATTAGGAACAGTACATTTTCATTATAGTTCTTTTCTAGATAGGACAGGTATTCTTCTAGTATATATATATATATATATATATATATATATTAAGATAAGCATAAATTATTGGAAGCAAACTAATGTAGTGATTGCGAAAGATTAATTGACTTAGAAGCAAAGTCTTTTTCTAGCCAAGGACTTGGGACTATATATATATATATATATATATATATATATATATATATATATATATATACATTAATATTTCATATATCCACATTAAATTTTATACAGAGATATAATTTTTTATGTATCAATTTTCAGTATTTACTTCAACAGAGCTCGATACGTAAGTAGAGCTAGGTAGTAAGCTATGAAAATATATTTATGGCAATTAAGCTACACAGAGGCTTCCACGTTTCATCCCCGGGGGAGAATCTTCAGGCTATATATATATATATATATATATATATATATATATATTTAACATAAAAACTAATGTAAAGCTTTAGATGTCTATATGATATTGAGTCAATAGGTATTTATTATATCGATATAATTCGATGTTAGAACATTATTTATAGGAAAAAACTTGCTTAAACCTCTTGTTTTTTTAAGAAAATAACTAACTTTCAAGATGGATTTCCCTTTCTTCAAAATTTCAATCTGATTTATTTCTATTTCTTGTAGGTCTGTAACTGACTTGCTGCAGAATTCCAAGTTTGACGTAAACTACACATGTGGCCGAACCCAGCGGAACCTCCTTCATATTGCAGCAAAGTAAGTGCAATCCCGCCATTACATACTTGTCTAGTCCTTAAGCATTTTATATCAATCACACTCGCAACTGTGAAAAATTTATGTGAAACTATGCCTTATATGTGTACCTCTGTTCATTTGTTGTTCTCCTCCTGGCACTGAGACATTTTCGCTATGTGTCGGTCTCTGAACTTGTTGAGATGCAGACATACTTTATTATAATAAAGAAGCAATTAATCCAACAACACCATACCTAGAGAACAAAGGTTTATTGAGTCGCACACTGCCAATCATATTACAATTAATTACACCATCATTGGCTAATTACATCAGCCGATGGTATAATCGTCTCATGGAGAGAGAAAGAGACAGACAGAGAGAGAGAGAGAGAGAGAGAGAGAGAGAGAGAGAGGGGGGAGAGACAGAGAGAGAGAGAGAGGAAGAGAGAGAGTCAGTTTGTTAGGGATATTGTTTTTTAGATGAAAAATTCGTTAGACGATATTTAACATATATTCTTTCTTGAACGCTTCCACCAAGACTGAATGTGAATCCCATCCCAGAATTCCATCACCTTTGCATATATGATGTCATGTCCACCAACGTATCATCGCCGAAAGAATAATTTCAAATTTAATGATTTTAGGTAATCTGTACTTAAGATTGTAACTCCCAAAATGCCATCTATGGAATCGTTAATAAAATTCACAATCCTTTTTTGAAATTCAACCATATTTGGGACAAATCAACATCAGTCTATGCCTGACGTGTCCACCAAGTTTCAGTTATAAATGTCCGACAATCTTTGTTTTATTGCTTTTCAATGATATATGGGGGACACTTTGGTGATTGTCTCATCAGTTGTAGGGTTCGCACTCACTAGACTTTAATTCCTCCCCTCCCTGATTTTTATCTGAAAAATAATGTCCATCAAAACAATCCCTAGATTATTCTTTAACTAAAGACGGCCATTACGCCCCAAATAAGCCAGTGCCAAGAGAGGAGTGTGTCGGCTATTGACAATTATTCACATTGTATCCAGGTGTGCTTATCATTGAACGGCAATAAAACGAAAACTGTTGAACATTCATGACTGAAAGTTGGTGGACAAGTCAGGCATAGACTGAAGTGTATTTGTAACAAATATGATTGAATTGCAGATAGAATTTTGAATTTTATTAAGGATTTTATAGGTGGCATTTTTGGAGGGGTCACTCTGTATATATGTATAGATTACCTAAAAATCGCTAAATTTTAATTCATAAAATAGTTTAGTTATTCTTTATATTACATATGTTTCTTAAGAAAATCTATTTGGACTTACTAGGGTAATTTAAAATTTATTTTTGAATTTCTAATTTACGTATGGATTTAAAAAGAAATAATTCTATACACACTACAGACCCAAAGATAGTTTACGAAATTATGAAGATTTATTGAATCAACAATAGAATGAAATTTTAATATAAAACTATCAAATCTATGTATATCATACATTTTGACCAAGCATTCTGGGAGGCAAATTTTCACTTATGAATTATTATTATTATTATTCGGGCATCTCAATTTTAATTATTTTCTAAATTCAACCCTTAAAAAACTCATTGCACAGAAAATGTACACTGTTAATATAAAATCAGTGTACAGATGAAATTCGGTTAAATATTTGATCCGATAGTTTTGCAGCATATTTAAGCTGCGAAGAGATAGTGTAGGGAAATGAAGGCTAGGCGGTTTATCCGTTTAGGTAAAAAAAAATAATCTGGTCCTCATATCATAGACAAATAGATTCACTAGTCATCTCTCTATTTCATCCTCAGAAATGAAAGACACAACTACATGTTTTTTTAATAAGTTGACAAGCTTATTTATTTTATAAGAATAGAGTACATAATAATATGGCGTACCTTTTACATTTTTATTTTTACTTGGTTATCGTACTTGTACAAGTTCATTGTGTGACTTGGATGACATATTTACGGTTATTTTTTAAGAGCTTTTTGACTGATGCCTTTCCTGTCCCATTTCTGAGTTGTCGTTGCTGAATTCTTTTATCATAACGTGACAAAATCATGAGAGGCAACTCTGTTATGATGTGCTACAGTTTAAAAAAAATGCTCTCTCTTAATTTTTTTTGGTCCCCCCGATTTATAAAATCGGGGGACCTATGTTTTGAGGCATTTCCGTCTGTCCGTCCGTCCGGATTTTTCTCCGCAACCATCCATTGAATTTCTCTGAAATTTTGCATGAAGTTGTAACTTTAGTCAGGTTAGAAAGTGACATTCTCCGATTTTTGAAAAAAAATCTGGTTAGCCCCCCAGGAGGTCAAAAGGCCCCAAAATTGCAAAAAATGACATTTTTTGCCCCATAACTTTTCATCCATCCATTCAATTTCTCTGAAACTTGGCCAAAATATGGAGGCAATTGTTCCTAATAGAAAATAAGTATCACTGACCTTGGAAAAAATCTGGTTCGCACCCCCAGGGGGTCAAAAGCCCACAAAATTGCAAAAAATGACATTTTTTGCCCCATAACTTTTGATCCATCCATTCAATTTCTCTGAAATTTGGGCAAAATGTAGAGGCAATTGTTCTGGATATAAAATGAGCATCCTTGACCTCAGAAAAATTCTGGTTCGCGCCCTCAGGGGGTCAAAGGGGGGTCAAAAATGCCCAAATTGCTGAAATTTATTGCATTTTACACTCGCCACACCGAGTCACATACAGAGGGGGGACCACGCATGCGTGGCTTGTTTTTTACCATAACTTCTGAAATCATTTATTTCCATCTTCAAATGTTCGACGATTTTTTTGCTTAATCTGATGTATTAACTTGTTCAAAAACTCTGCGCTATTTCGATTCTTCAAACGACTATTTTCATTTTGGTTGTTATTTTTCTGTTTCGGCCGATGTAACCTCCGACTTTCTTCAGGTGAATCTTTTAGAACTTGGGAATCTTTATGTCCAACTCAGAAATCTATACTGAATTTGAAACTGAACCCTTTATATTTAATCCACAGAGGTAGATTGTTCTCGTTCTGTCAGCCATGACCGGGTAGAAATGTTAATAATTATGTTATTTTTAGTTATTATAGCCTGTAATAAGGATTGAACTTTCAACCTTCAGAAGATGCTCCCTATTTACTTGCCTCCCCACGAGGGCAGACTTAGAAACAGGGTCGGTTTTTAATGTGGAGAAAATCTTGCTCCTGAAAAAGAGGCACTTCAGATTGAAACAAAAATTAAAACTGCCTCAGGATTTCTCATTCACTGACCGAGGACAGAAAAATAAGTGGAGTATCAGAAAAGATACTACACTTTGCTCTTAGCCAAATGACCAAGGAACTGCCAGAAGTTATTTACCTCCTAAGGAGGTTAGACACAAGGTAAGGTCGAGATTGAAAAGCCAGCGCACTAGAGGAAGTGCACACTGACCTAATAAAATGCCTGAGCAGCCCTGTCTGCATTCCTCAGTAGGGGTGCCGCAAGTGATTAGCAATTAACTAACCCCTTTCTCAAAGAGAGAAAGTAAAGCCTGGGAGAGTGCACCTTTTAGAACCATATCTCAACCTGACAGAAACAAGGACACCTAAACTTCAAAACGGCCCAGACTCTGTCAGACTGATTGTTGCGGACATATCCTTGACTGATATGAACAATGCAAAGTTAACCCCCAGAAGACTGTCACTTAGAACTGATCGTTAATAAACATTAATTAACACTTTTACCCGGTCACGGCTGACCGGACGAGAACAAATATGTAAATGTAAGTCCTTTATTTCCCCAACTAACAAGAATTCCCGTGAGTTGATCTATTTTATTTTAGTATTTGTCCAGATTAGGACCCAAGCTAAAATCGACTCGGCGTAGGTAGTTTCCGGATGTTTACCTAGACGGCCAGAAAATCCCGAATAAAAAGTCGGTTGCCTGTGTCCAAAAAATCAAAAACTAGGCTGGATGTTCAACTGGAAAATTTTTTTATTTTTACGCGTAAAATTGTTTTTTGAAAAAAAATATCACTGAACAAGTGTTAAAACGGTGTTAGGGTCCGTTAGAATTCATTATTGCTTTGATCAATTTTTATTTCCAATTAATGAATTTCGTGATTCAATCAATTAAAATGTTAACTTGTCGTCTACTTATTTTCTCGCATTCTGATTGAATAAGCACTTTGGCATTTTTCGACATAGACATCCAGAAACTACCGATGCCAAGTCGATTTTAGCTTGGGTCCTAATCTGGACAAGTACCTTTTATTTTATTTATTTTTCTGCTTAAAACCAGTTACAAATTCTGATTGTTTTAATCTTTTATTTATTTGTATCTTCAGCTGTGGGAGCTACGAGTGCCTAAGTTTGATCATGAAAAAAGGGGCTGCCGTTAATGCTCAAGATGTATCTGGTTGCACTCCTTTACACCTAGCTGCGCGCAACGGGTAAGTAAATATTGTATACTGAAACCTAGGTGGTTCATACATATATATGCAAGCATTTACGAAACAGGCTTTTCAGTAATCTATTATTATACAAAAGCTGAGTTAATCAACATATATTTTTTTCTGTATATTTTAATCACAATATATATGCAAAAATGCAGCTTAGTTTTGGGATTGAGTTATGTTTGAAAAAATCCTTTTTAATTGTTCTAATTTGCAATTTTCACCAACTGATCTATCTCTTGCTAAGTTTCTGTCTATTACTCTCCCCCATTCCCATTGTATGTTGTTTGATCCCTCGCTTTTATTTTATATGGTGTGCATCATTCTCGCTTCAGTCACTCTCTCTCTCTCTGTTTATTACAGTTTACGGTAATAAAACTAATGATAAAACTCAAGATTAGAATAGTCCTTTGTAAACAAAAGGAAACATCATCACAGGTAATAATACTATTTAACTCATAGCTGGAGAGAGAAAGAGTAAGACCAGAAAAGGACTAATTTTGGGTTTGTCTTTTTATTTTTGTTTTAAATTTAACAGGCTTTGCAAAACTTGAGCATTAAATACCCCCCCCCCCCAAAAAGGGTTAGGGTTACAAACTTTACGCACTTTCACAGAAACCTTATCACCAACAGATTCATAAAACGTAAGTTAATTCACTAAACGTACATTTGACACCGTCTAATAAGCAAATGAAAATCAATTATTTTGTCCTTTAGTCCTCATGTTTCATGAGTGATGTTTCTGACAAAGGGAGAAGAATTGCTGTTTTCTGGTTCAGAAAACGAACAAACCAATCCAGAAAGTGGAGTCAACAAGAAAATGTAAACTATGCTCACAGATTTGAAAACCAAGACAAAACTTTATCAAATAATGAGCTTAATATATATATATATATATATATATATTATTTTTTACTTATATTCACCCCAAACACGGCATATTGCCACTGAGACGTAAGGGGCTACTCTGAATTAGGGGCCAGATTTATGGGGGCATCATAAGTGGGGAGTTGTGCAGCAAAATGTTTGTTCACATTACATTTGAATGTCTGCATGTGGATACAGTCTGGGAAACAGGGAGCATGGAGGGAATTCCAAAGGCGAGGAGTTCGAGGAAAGAAGCTTTTAGAGTAAAAAACTTTCCAGCATCTGGGAACCTCTACAGTGAAAGGGTGGGATTTTGCTGATTGTCGGGTTGGTCGGGGGTATTTATGTTAAGGATGGCACAATTGCAGCTAGTTCGTCGGAACACATTCCGTTTATTTAAAAATAATGTGATTCCTATATCCAGGATCTAAAACATCTTATTCAGCATTTCTTTTTTGTATAGTGAGAGTTCTGTATAGGATGCCCATAGGAGTTGTTGTATGCGGACGATCTGATAATCCTGGCAGAGACAATGGACTAATTACTTGAGGAATTGAGAATATGGAGAAGTGTCATGGAAGCCAAAGGATTGAGGGTGAATCTTATAAAGACAAAAGTGATGGTCAGTGGCCCAGAACTACAACGGCTGAAAGATTTCGGCCAATATCTATGTACTGTGTACAGGAAAGGAGTGTGATTCAATGCTATACAATGCAGTTTTAGTTGGTGGGTTTGTGGTTCAATTCGGGAAGAAAATCAGAATGACAAACTTATTTGGAAGAGTAATATGTCTGGCCGAATCTGACTGAAATAGAAATGTTACATAAGCAAAAAGGGATCACCATTCTTCCACGAAATAAATAATGGCTCCACAACTAAATAGCTATGAAGTTTTATTTACGGGAACACAGGAACAAAATGAAGATAGTACAATCGGCTGATTCATATCGGTTAGATGAAGTGGTATTATCCTGGAGTTCGATATCTCACCCACTCAGGGTTGAGTCAGGTTGAGAACAGGGAAAAGGCGCGTCCTGTCGGCTTGAAGAAAACTTGCGAACTGAAGAATCACCTCGTTGTTTGTATTCGTACCAGAACGATTCATCGCGTATGAATTTTGTTACACGCAGATGTGCCATACACTCACGCGGTGAAAAGGCGATGATTACATAAGCGTCAAGCTTAATTACAATCCCACTGCCGGTCATGTAGACCAATACAAAATTGCTCGCTCATGCAACTGCTACATAACCCCCTGCTTAGGCTTTTAGCCGATAATACAATAGAAACTTTAGTGATAGTAGCAGCACATGAGAATACAATGGAAAGAACATGAAAATGCAAAAATAAAGTTTATGACTAATAAACTTGAACAAGAATGTCTTTGTTATGCTGGCAAAGGCAAAAATGTCTCTTTTGCTGAAAAAGAAACAAAAATGTAATATTCTATGTGCATTATGAGTCCACAAAAAGTGTAGTGGCTTGTCCTAAAAACTGACACCAGAACTCAACTATATGTGTAGAAGGTGTCTGGGGCAGGTAGACCAACTTGACTGCCAACCCGAGGTGAAGTTTGACGACAACTCTCTCAAAGTGGTGGGCTCGTTTTGTTATCTTGGGGATATGTTCAGTGCTGGAAGTGGTTGCAAGTTTAGCTCTACTATTAGCGTAAGATCGGCATGAGGTAAGTTCCGTGAACTGTTGCCAGTCCCGACATCGTGAGCTATCGCTCTCACTACCAGGGGGAAAGTATATAGCAGCTGTGTTAGGTGCGTGATGTTGTATGGAGGTGAGTGCTGAGCCAGCATCCCATCTTCACTCGCCCGTCTTCAGTGTAATGACAGAGCAATGATCAGATGGATATGCAATGTCAGATCAGACCTGCCCTATCAACTCTCATACCCTGTTGTCGATTAGTCGGCTACGCTGAGAGGAGTGACTCTTGGATAAGAAAATGCAGAGACCTTCAAGTGGAAGACTGAAGGAAAGTTGGATGACCCAAGAAAACTTAGATGCAAATCATCAACTTTAGACAGTTGAATTTGAACGGAATTATAGAATTTAGTACTTAGAGCTCAACTGTGTGACCAGTTAAGTAACACAATAAATAAAAGAACTGAAAGAACACTAAAAAGCCAGTTTATATGAAAGCTGGAATGTTTCACTATGCCAAGATGGGCAAGTCCATTCATTATCTGAGCTCTGATTGGCTGCCAGTCCACGAGTGGATAATTCATTATATAAACTAGCAAATATATGCAACCGGAGGGAGCATATTTTTGCTAGTTGTTTTATTTAATTGCTCTCTCTCTCTCTCTCTCTCTCTGTCTCTCTCTCTCTCTCTCTCTCTCTTTTTTTTCTTGAAATAGAACTTTCTGTGCGTTTGAATAATGTTGGACTGGCCGCCGGCTGTTCCATCATATTCCATTACAATCTGATTTAATTACATAACTCAATTATATAGATTAAAGAAAAACAATGTCTTTAATTAATTCTATTTATAATTGTTATTAAGATTATTATCAAGGAAAATATTTTAAATACATCTAGAAATCTGAAAAAAAAAAACAATCACGAGTGTATATTTGCGAATATTAATTTATTAGAAGATTTAAAACAAATTAATTATGTAAATATGAAATACGTGTGATTTTTGGGAAATTTTTGGAATGGGTATATAGAAGCTGATAAGTAGATATAAAAAGAGAGCGATCAAAACTAATAATATAGTTCGGCTTCAGACAAACAGATACATAATCTCCATTATAATTAGGTATTGCTTCATCCAAACAATATTTGCATATGGAATATTGAAGCCTGTTATGCAGGTAAGTGCCAATTTGATTCTATAGGAATCAATCCTCAAGACTGACAAACTTGGAAACTGAGATTGTAGGCTGTCAGAAAACGATAGACTCCCGAGCAAGAGAAATAAGATGTTAAAATTGATGATGTTGTTCATATTTCAAAAAATTATTTTAACCACTTTTTGTGATATTATCTTTTTACTTTGTCTCCATTTTGTATATTTCTCTTCAGAAAAAGGAAGTGCTTAAACAAACTTCTTGAGTATAAAGCAGATGTTAACATCCGAAACAATGAAGGACTAACAACAGTAAGTTTTGTTTTTCTTTATCATATCTTTACCCCCACCCCTTCTGCTTCACTTAAAATCTATATATATATAAAAGTCAATGTTTGTTTGTGTGTTCTAGAAATCGATATGTTAACATTTAGAACATTCAAAAAAGTATCAATAGGGGTAAAAGTTTTCACAGAATCTAAAGACCCCATTTAAATTTTCCTTTGAGTCTGTCTGGGATCACTAGGGACAATTATCAGTTAGGTCCATAAAACAACTGAAATATATTCGAACGTAAAGAAACGAAATTAATTTTTTTTTTAAATACATTTTCTTTGTTTTATAACGCAAAAATAAAATTAAACAAAGAATATCTCTACATGTATTTAAAAAAAAAGTTTTAAACATTTAAATAATTATTTTTGAAATAATTAAAAAAAAAAACGAAGTTATCCAGTATTTGTTAAATCCATTTGCCGTTTTATAGTTACAGGATTTTCTTTTTCTTAATACTAATAACTCTTACCTCGTGTAGGAATTTCCTTTTTTTAAAATAAAATTTCAAACACGTTGATTTGTTATTTAATACTTAACTCACTCTGATCACAATACTGTTGAAATTAAATTCAAACAACTAGCAGGAATTGTTCCAGATTTTTTTTTCATGAGTTTATGCGTGGTTTTATTTTTTAAAGTAACTCGCGATCATAACAGTAAAATGTCGACTCTTTTTAAAAATTATACTTAACTCGTAATGTTGCCAGCAAGAAATCAACTGTTTCTGTTGTCGTACTTTAAACACTATTCTCCACCCCAACACCGAGCGTCCTGCTAGTAATCTATATAAAACATGGATAAAAATACAAAGTATCCTTAAAGTCCTACACAGATTTTAAAATGGCGAACTAACTAATTCTAAATATAGAGACTAGCAAATATATGCAATCTCTGGATGCAACATTTAATCTAACATATAAAGTTATCTTGTCAGATTTTCAAAGTCAAACCCAAATAGCATTTAGACTGACAAATCAAACTTTGCTTCTTGCTAGCCAATTTTCATTTGTTATTGTTGTATCATGTTATTGCCAATATAATTACGCACTTTGCTACAATTTATTTTAAAAATTACTTAGCCCAGTCCAGCCCAGCCCAGATGACTGATAATATGAAACATTTTAAAATTATCATCTAAAAATAAAAATCAGCAAGAGGGATAACTCATATTTTAGATTGAAGGATATAATAGGAGTTGGCTATCTTTATGTACAAACAAATAAAGATTAAAAACTAAAATAACTTCGCGCTTTCCCAACCAACGCCGAGTAGGTACAGCTAGTTATGTAATAAAACTTGCATGTCTAGCTAACGGTGCTTACGTTTTGAGTACCATATTCTGTATGTGGTCTTATTAGAGTTTATATATTCTTACAATAACATTGGCTTCCCTTGAAATAAAACTTCCAATTGTCCAACCATGATTTTGTAGCAGTTGCATGAGAGATCTATTTTTGTTTATATGTATGCGCAATATCTTGTGTTTATGTCGTTGTAATTTGGTCTGAGTATTGATACACAGGCGATTAGCACATCACTGTGCATTCTCACTACTAAGTTCTATCCAACTATTTTCCCTAACAAATACAAAGCAGTTTGAGTCGAGATTTCAACGTAGACAAGCTGGCATTCTCTCTCGCTCTCGCCCTTCATTATGGTGACGAGGGGTGAGAATAAACGTAAGACCAACCGGTATTATATTACCTTTATGCCTGCGGACCAAGTAACTCAACTCACATGTTTACCTTCCTGTATTCTTGTTCCAGTTAAATAAGACATATTTATGTTATTGTAGAGAAAGCGTTAGTGTTTTCCTTTGAACTTTGGTGACTCTTTTCTTATTCAAGTTAGATACGTACAAAGTAAAATTGCTATCTCGTGTCTCAACACTCTCAACACTCTACAATAATTTCATTGTTAGCTGATTAATTATCTTTGAAATATTCAAAGACCACCTAGCAAGACAATTTGGCAACACATTACTTCTGGCAGAAGGCTGTTCCAAGACTGCAATAAATGGAGATCATTCATAAGGAATACAAGCCAAAATTTTGAAATAGAAAAAAAGATACGGCAGCCAAATAAAATAAGATAAGGACTAAAATTAAAAAAGTACTAAAATAAAATAAAAAAAGGACTAAAATGAAAAAGTACTAAAATAAAATTTAAAAAGTACTAAAATAAAAAAGAACTAAAATGAAAAAGTACTAAAATGAAAAAGGACTAAAATGAAAAAGTACTAAAATAAAAAAGAACTAAAATGAAAAAGTACTAAAATGAAAAAGTACTAAAATGAAAAAGTACTAAAATAAAAAAGGACTAAAATGAAAAAGTACTAAAATAAAAAAGGACTAAAATGAAAAAGGACTAAAATGAAAAAGGACTAAAATGAAAAAGGACTAAAATAAAAAAGTACTAAAATGAAAAAGTACTAAAATGAAAAAGTACTAAAATAAAAAAAGGCTAAAATAAAAAAGACCAAACTAAAATAAAAAATACTAAAAAAAAAAAAAGACTAACGCTTGGTTGGTACAGCTAGTATTTGTAGAGTTGTTTGTGTAATGAGATGCTTGTCGGAGATTAGAGATAGCCATTTTGTAGTAGCGTCTGTATTCATCTGACTGGCCTTGCTTTAGAGGAAGAAGAAGAAAAGGGTCACCAGGTTTTCCATATAAAAAATACCAACATCTTCTCTACGATTAAATCAACAGAAACATAAGAATATAAGAACATAAGAACATAAGAATATAAGATAGGTCGATTCGACTGGCAGGCATTGACTATAGAAAGAGAATTGAGTGCCCAAGTTTCATCTCGTTCTATGGCAAGAGATGGGAAGAGATCTGTAGCGCCTAGTCTTAACGCCGTCTCTCCGGGAACTGTTTGTAAAAGGCACCAAAATGAAGCTGGATGGAAACTAGTGATGGGGCGATTCCAATATTTTTCCTGATTTAGATACAATTACCGATTCTATTCTAAATTCCTGATGCTGATACAGTGACCAATTCCGATTTTTTTAAATTTCTAAATATTCAGTTATAGAGTTGTTTTCTTTTTTTTGTTTTTTTTCGGATTACTGTAAAAACTTGTGTAATGTGTGAATATAATTTCGCAACCGTAAAAATACACTTGTGGAGGGATGCCGTACATTACACGAGTAGATATTTCTAACTATTTTTTTCTTAAATGTTTTCTCCGTAATTGATTGAAAATAGTGAAGCAAATAAAAATTATTTTCTTTTTTAAAACACAGCCGATTCGCAGTAGTCCGTTGTAAGTTGACGAAATGTTATTTGAATTTTTTCATTTTTTAAACATAGTAAACCAGGATCTTTTTTAGTAAAAGAATTTTTTTTTTAAATAGATTAGTCAATAACTTATTTCAAAAAATGAAAATACTGCAAAAGGAAAAGAAAAAGGGGGGACAGAAAATTGTCCCCTTTTTTTCTTTTTTTTTTTCTCGTATTTATCCACTTGTGCCATTTTTACCATGTCATTTTTTCTGGTACCATTTTTATCTAAATTTTTTATTATGATCTATAAATTTTAGTATTACGAGTAGTTAAAAAAACAATAAATATTTATCATTTATCATTAGTACCAGCAATTGAAAATTAAGTTTTAAACAAAACATAAATAAAATAAAATAATCGTTTTTGAAATCGGAAATAAGGTTCAAATTTTGACTGATACCTCAATGTTCCAATTTTTCCGGTTCCCGATTTTGATTTTGATTAATCATCCCAGCACTAGTGGAAACGAGAAAAGGTGAGCATGCACACTGTGTTCCAAAATGCCTAATGCTGCTCTGATAGCCTGTGTATCACTAAGCGAGTTTGGACATGCTTGTGTGAGGCAACTGAACCACATACTAATCACTAGATGAGTGATTAAATTTAAACACAAAAGATCTCAATCATGTAACTGCTACATATTCTATAAATACATATAAAAAGATAAATTATTTAAAAAAATGTTTTCTTATTAAATTTTAAACAAATTCTGGAGGATACTTGATGCCCGCTATGACATGTGGTGATAGGTGCAATGGTTTCAACAAGACGAAGCAATTTCCAACACAGCTAACATCACTATGGAGTGGCTGGATCAACACTTTTTAGATCAACTAATCAGCAGATGCAGTATACCATAATTGTAACCACATTCACCAAAATTAACCCCCCCCCCCCCGATTTTTATCTTTGTTTTTTGTTTTTTAACATATGTATCTAAAAAAATCCGCAAACAGTTGCAGAACTCAAGGTAACTCATCGCTAACCTTAATCCAAACCATCATTAAGTATCATTCATGGCATAACAATAGACGAACGTGTCAGAGTAATCAACAACCTCAGTCGACGGCTCAAAGTACGAGATCAGAAGTAAGGTGCACATTTAGAAGATGTCTTGTAAAATGTTAATTTTATAACAAGAGATACTGAATGGAAATTCATTTTAATTGTTATCTTTTCAGGTTTTAGGAAATTCAAAGTGTTCTTGTCTTTCTTGTCTGGTTCATGAGTTATGAACATGGAGATGGATCACGTTTAGACTGAGCCACCTTGTATTTGGGAGTGGGTGATACTGAATGAATATTAATGATATTCTGTACTTTTCAGGGTTCGTAGAAAATAGAATGACGTTTCAAAATCATCTCAGAAGATCGCATTATCTTTAATATTGGCGGAATTATCAAGTTCCAGACCGTCAGAGGTTACTGCACTTTGAAATGCACCATGTGGGTCGCCATCTTGAAACATAGCATAATCAGACTCTTTTGGTTTGAGAATGATGTTGGGAAGACAGTGACGCTCAATAAAGTATGGTATCAGCACCGAGTCGCACATCTTGTAAAATTTTAATTTTATAACAAGAGAAACTGGATGAATATTAATGATATTCTGTGCTTTTCTGGGTTCATAGAAAATAGAATAGTGTTTCAAAATCCTCTAAGAAGATGTCATTGTCATTAATATTGGAAGAATTATTAACCTTCAATGGTGAAGCCCATTTCTCTTTATCAGGACACATCAACAGTAAGAACTCTGTGTTCTGGGGATCTCAAGTTCCAGATGAAGTCCTTCATAGGCCACTGCACTCTGTGAAGTGCACCATGTGGGTAGCCATCTTGAAACATGGCATAATCGGACCCTTTTGGTTTGAGAATAATGTTGGGGAGACAGTGACACTTAATGAAATATGACAACAGCACTGAGTCGCACGTCTAGAACATGTTATATAGAATTTTAATTTTATAACAAGAGAAACTGAGTGAACATTTATTTTAATTGTGATCATTTCAGCTTTTAGGAAATGTAAAATTTTCTTGACTTTCTTGTCTGGTTTATAAGTTATGAACATGAAGATGAGTCACGTTTATACTAAGACACTTTGTATTTGAGAGTGGGTGTTTGTGGTATTGGGGAGGGGAGTGTATGCTATTATTTATCGATTTGTTGTGAGTTTTATATGATCAGCCGATTGACGTCATCCCACAACATCTAACTTTTGGTAAAGAAAACAAAAAAACTTTGTCATCGTGTTGAGCCAAGTAAATAGGAATTTATTGAAATACACTTTTTTTATTTCTAATAAAAAGTTATGAGCATGTAGATGGGTCACGTTTGTACTGAGACACCCTCTATACGATTAATTGAACACAAATTGTCAGTTTACTCATAGCTGGGAAGGGGGGTATGGGTTCATACCTTTCCCAACAGTATTGGTGCATAAATGGCTATAAAAGATCTGATAGTTTATATTATTTGGATGTTATTCTCACAACACCTGCAAGGCCCGGTGGTGTAATGGATAAAAGTGCTATGTAATAATCAGTTTGAAGTGACTGTCTTCTGGAGGTTGAAGGTTCAATCCTCAGTCCGGGCGATACTAAGAATACAATTATGAATTACTTAAGACTTCTACCCGGTCATGGCTGACAGAATGAGAGCAAGTTATCCCCGTGGATTAAATAAAGGGTTCCATTTAAAATTCTGTACAGATTCCCGAGTTCGATATGTAGATGTGTCACGTTTATACTGAGATACTCTGTGTATGATTTTCGTGAATTAAAAAAAAATCTAACTTTTTGGGTTCGTTTATGAAGAGTTCTTTTCTAGGAGAGATGGATACTGTATCATAGATGAGTGTGGTATGAACTCTTAACACCGGGACTGTTTTATTATATTCTTTTTGTACCAAATTCTCAAAACTAATTCTCTCATTTTACCAGAGACAGAGCATTATACATTTTTTTTTGGGGGGAGGGGTGATGGGTCACCGTTTATTAAGGCTCAGGGACCACTTAAGAATAAGGGTTAAAATGATTTTCAGTTGGACGATGATCGATGCTACGAGAGGATTGGAAACAGTGAGTTGAATGGGCAGAAGATAACTTAAGAGGACTTGATATTTGTTTACATTAGACTTAAATTTTGTAGTCGGTTGAGAAGCAGCCTCGTGATATTTTGTTCCACAGATGGGACGTTCTAGGAAAGAAGGGAGAGAGAAAGGAAAGTTCTTTATCATTGTTGTCTAGAATAGAAAGACAAAGTCTTGTTCTAACATTCAAAACAACTTTATTGCACCATCTCCGTTGTGGTGTAAATAAAAGGGAATGAAAGAGAAGGATGTTAGCAATTAAATAAGTCCAGGAGTATGGACAACGAAAAAAGGTTAGAAAGTCTATTAGTAGGATAAATGTCCTGTTTGTAAGGAACAGAGAAAGTTTGTCTGAGAAAGTCCTTACGGTTGCAGGTGTTGAAGTCAGGTCGTGTACATGTGTATATGTAGGTGTGTGTGTGCGCATGTGTGTGTGTTACATTACTAGATTCACATGAGTGCTGTTGTAGCCATGTTGGATCCTTGGGTCTTCTTGTCGAACCCCAGGAAAAGACGGCCGAGGGGGGGGGGGGGAGGTCTTAAGAAAGAAATGTTGTGACCTGTCAGAGCAATGTGGATGAGTAATTTGCAGTGCCGTCTCGTGGCCAAGAAAGAGAAATAATCTAGTGGGCACTCCCTTTTCTCAACTCCGGTTCATCTAAGAGATGGCCTCTGATTGGGCAAGCCAGAAAGCAAGTTAAATGCTTTCACCAACCAGAATCCCAGCTTAGAAATCAAGCATAGATTTAAAATCGTTAACCACGACTTGCTGCTACTGTTGTTGTTTGTAGTACCGCTGTTACAGTTGTACTTAGGCGAGTTCTTGCTGTGAATGTAATCTTATTTTGATTACTTCTATCGACACATCTTTTTCCCGTCGACATTTTCAGATCCACTGGTTGGCCGTTAATGGAAGAACTGAACTCCTACATGATTTGCTGTTGCATGTAAACGATGTTGATATTGAGGTAAGAAATTCTCACTTTTTGATTCCAGAAAATAATTCTTCCAATGGACATTGAATTATGAACGTTTGAAAAATAAAACTTTAAATTTATGTATTACTAGTTGTCTCTCCCCGGTGTTGCCCGGGAGTCTTTTAACTTTCAGTTTTGCTTCGTTCATTACATCCCCAACCTCATTTTGTCCTTTCTCTTAATTTCTTGTCGAAGATTATTTACGTTTTTTGAAAGATAATTCAATGAAAGAATGTTATTTAATAAAATCGATCAGACATCCGATGAAGTGTTGGTATTTAAATCCCATAAATACTTTGAATTTTTTTTTTTTTTTAATTTTTAAATTTATAAATAACCATAAGAATACTCGTCTCAGGACGAGTGATGAAATTAATTTTTATTTTTACAAATGCGTCACGTCTTATCAAGGCCCAAAGATAATTCCAGTTTTTCACTACTTTCATGTCCCTTTACAAAGATTAAAATCAAGATATAATGATGCTAAACCTTATGTCTAGAATCCTTATTTTAATTGTGATCAAAAATCCTTTACATTATTTTGATTCAGGAAAATGTTTCAAATTTAAGGCTTAAGCTTAAGGGGTTTTAAGAATAAATTGAAATTTATGGAATCTTGCTTAATTGGTGTCTTAATGACTATGGATCAAATTTAATGCAAATCTGAAATATTTGAATTTTCAAATGAGAGGTTGTGCCCATATTATGTCCCCTAAAAACCCTTTAAAATACTAAAAAAAAATTGAAATTTAGGAAATATTTACTAATTGATGTCTATTGTTCAAATAAAAAAAATCAAACCTATTTGAATTTTCACAGAGGGCTTTCACCTCCTTTCTACCCCCATTTGCGTAAAACTAAATTAAATATAGCCCACATTGTAACTCCTTACTCTTAACAGCTTTGTTCCAAAATTCATGATTAGTTAGTTTAGGAGTGAATTTATATATGTGTGTGTGTGTGTGTGTGTGTGTGTGTGTGTGTATGTATATATATATATATATATATATATATATATACATACATATCTGACTTTATATAAATCAGTACCTCGATTACAATTATCAAACGACCGCCACACTGTTGTTTAGATTGAAGTGTAGTATCTGTTTTGAAACAATTTTTATTTTTGTCCCAATCCAGAGTTCCCCTTTTTTAGAGAGCTGGATTTTCCTCACATTAAAAACCGACCTTGTGCTTAACTTTGCTCTCATGGGGAGGCAAGTAACTAAGGACCACCACATATGAATTTGTTTTAAGTGTGTTGTGCATTGTGGGAGACAAGACCCACTCTCTCCACTAGCAAGATACTGATGGTAACAAGGATTTCTAATTGATAAATTGTTTTTAAATACATAGAAGATACTGCCAAGGCTGCTACAAGGAAAGTGGGTTGCCTCTACCATGCTAGAAAACTTCTCCCTCCTGCCAGTATGCTATGTCTCTACAAGGCCATCATCCGCCCATGCATGGAGTATTGTTGTCACATTTGGGCTGGTGCACCAACCACTAATCTCTCCCTCTTAGACAGGGTTCAAAAAAAGAGTCTCTAATCTAAAGTCCCACACTATCCACCAAGCTCCAGCCCCTGTCCCATTACTGCAATGTTGCATCCATGCGCGTGTTTTACAAGTACTTCAATGGAATGCGCTCCAATGAACTTGCTGCTCTGGTGCCTCCTCGACATGAATACACTCGACCAACCCGACAATCATCTAAATCCCATCCGTTTACTATGGATGTCCCCAGATGGCAGAGGGATTTCTACTCTAGTAGCTTCTTTTCCTCGAACTGCTAACTTTTGGAATTCCCTCCCTGCTCCCTGTTTCCATGACTGTACCGACATGAAGAAATTTAAATGTAATGTGAACAAATATTTCGCTGTGTAACTCTTCACCTAGGATGGCCCCCTATAAAGTCGTCCCCTAATTCACAGTAGTTCTTTTGATCTCAGTGGCAATACAAAAAAGAAATTAGATTACAATTTTTAAATTTCTACACCGCATCAGTTGCATCTTTTGAATTGAAGTGCCAGATCTACAGATCTATAACTGTTACCGAGTGGACGTCTTGTGTGTATGCTCAGAATTGTTGCTGGTAAGCCCATTATATAACACCTTATCCGGGGAATGGGTTAATCAAAGCCCCATCCCCCCTCCCCCCCCCCCCCCCCAAAAAAAAGTGTCTCTTGATTCTTAAAGACACTATTGAATTATCGACATGTTTTCTTGCAGGATAGCCAAGGGCAAACTGCCATCCATGTTGCCTGCCAAAATGGACACAAATCTGTAAGTATTAAAATCTTATTTATTTGCGCTGACAACAAAAATAGAATAAAATTACATTTGTATTTATCTTCATTCATGTTTTAACAAAAAGTTAGCAAGGATAGATTTTGGGGGGTATTTGGTGCCATGCCAAAGGTTAGGTTATTAAAAGCCGATGATAAAGAATTAATTTTCACAAATAGAAGATAGTATCGTAATGCAGTTCGTACTGTGCTTGTATCATCTAAATTAATAAATGCAAAAGTTTTTGTTCACTTATCACACCTATATTACCATCAAAACGGCTAAATGTAATTTAAATCACAACATAGTCTTTTGATATACAGTATATATAGTATAGACGACGACACAAACACACCATTTGTATGCCTAATTTGCATAACTAGTTTTTAAATAGTTTACAATAAATTAATGTTTGGTGTTGTTTATTTGTAATTTTATTGTCCTATTTTCTCTATATATATGCATGAAGCCACTTGAGTTAAGGAGCTAACAAGAATGAAAGAAAATTATCGCAAAGATAGGATAAATATAAAGATAGAAATAAATATTAGGCTCGTATTTTTAACTTTTCTTAATAATCGCGCACTCTGCTGGAGTTCTCTCCCACTGATGATACAAATATATTTTATTTTATTTTATATTATATTTTATTTTATTTTTACTCATTATTTTTGTTCTTATTTTAATTTTATTTTTTACTAATCTTTATAATGTCTATAAGGTTTTATTATTATCATTATCAGTTTTATCTTTATATTCTTACTTTATATCTGTAACTTATTCTTTTTCCAATATTGGTCTATGTACGCCCTCCTGCCAATGAATGTTCCTCTAAGACGAGCTTGTTATTTTTTCCTTGAATTTCTGTAAGATGTGGTGCTAAAGGCGCTGATGAAGAGACGTTTTGGAGTAGCTTTTGTTGGTTTTTAAAAAAATTAAAGAATGAAATAAAGTATTTCCAGAATGTTTTGGAAACGACCGTACGCCATAATAGACTTGTTGTTCTAATTCTTTGAGCAATTGGAATCTTATAATTCACAATATCTCCTTATATATATATATATATATATATATATATATATATATATATATATATATATATATATATATATAAGTTATGAAAATATATTTATGGCAATTAAGTTACACAGAGACTACCGCATTTCATCCCCGGGGGGAATCTTCAGGCTAAAATGAAACGCGGGGATGAAACACGGGAGCCTCTGTGTAGCTTAATTGCCATAAATATATTTTCATAGCTTACTACCTAGCTCTACTTACATATCGAGCACTGTTGAAGTAAATACTGAAAATTGATACATAAAAAATTATATCTCCTTATAAAATTTTATGTGGATACATGAAATACTATATATATATATATATATAGTAATATTACTCGTTACTCGTAGCAGTAATTGAGATGTTGGTATTTTGGGCTACTTTTGGTTAAAGTCTGTTAACTTTGAGGCCTGTTTTTGCTACTTTTGCCAGAACTATCTCTATCTAGCGACCCTTCCACCAACACAAATACACAGGTTGTACGTGACTCGGCAAAAGTAATAAGCAAACGTAGCTGTTTGCTCCTACCTTTTGCTGACTTTTGATTGATTTATATGAAAATCAAATAAATCGTTTATTTCATGTTTCCTGTGTTTATATATAATTCAAAATATTTTCCTTTTTCATAATATTTGGCAGTATTTTATGCTTGATTCTTAGGGGGCATACAATGAAGATTTCTCCAAAGCATCACCAAACCTCTGCACGCCACTGCTTAGTGGGGGAATCCAACTAAGTAACCCCAAACAATGCATATTGTGACTGAAGCATAAGGGGCTACTGTGATATGAGCCAGATTTATAGAGGAGCAACCTGGGTGGGAAGTTGGGCAGCAAAATGTTTGTTCACAGTACATTTAAATTTCTGCATGTTGGTAAGGTTAGTAAAACGGAGCAGGAAGTGAATTCCAAAGACAAACAGTCCGATGAAAAGAAGCTATTAGAGTAAAAAATCTTCCAGCATCTAGGGGCCTCTACAGAGAAGGGGTGTGATTTTGCTGCTAGTCGGGTGGGTTGGGCGTAATTACATGGAGGTGGTACTGTGATAGGGGCCAGATTTATAGAGGGGCAACTTGGGTATATGGTACGGCAGCAAGATGTTCACATTACATTTAAATTTCTGCATGTTGGCAAGGTTGGTGAAACAGGGAGCAGGAAGGGAATTCCAAAGACAAGTGGTCCGATGAAACGAAGCTGTTAGAGTCGAAACTCTACCAGTATCTAGAGACCTCTACAGAGAAGGGTTGGGATTTTCCTGCTAGTCGGGTGGTGCGGGGGTGTTTATGAACTTGGCAAATCGTATATCTACCCTTAACTTCAATAGCATATTACTGCTAAGTGATATGCAATATCTCTTGCTATCTACTTTTTTTCAATTGTTATTCAAAGTTTTGTTAGCTCTGAGATAAACTCTTTTCTAGCTTTAAAATGATATACTTTGGGTATTTTAAAATTTTTAGGGGGGGATTCTATTATGTTGAATCCATCCGATAGATATTTGGGGCTACATATTCTAAACACTACAAGAAAGGCACTCTGTATTTTCCACAGCACAAAACTCCACCCACCCGACCCACCACCTTACCCACTAACACACACAACAACCACTTTTACACTATCTTATCTAGATACAGTTTCAGGACTGTACAATCCCCCTCACTCATAATTACAAATGTAATCAACAAATATAAAAACACAAGCACCACCGCTACAACACAAGCAGGCATATGCACAATTCTATTCAACGACTGTAAAAACTTATGATCAAAGGAAAGAGCTGGTGCTAGTGTGATAAGAGTGGATGGAGTAATTTCAGGGAACTTCTGTCATTACTAACCAACAGAGTGTGACTGCTGTCGACCAAGGGAAGAGTCTATCAGGCATGTGTATACAGTGTGCTATTGTATGAAAGTGAAACCTGACCAGTGAGGGTTGAGGATATGTGTTGCATGGGGAGAAATGATATGAGAATGATACGATGGATGTGTAATGTGAGTTTTAAAGACAGGCTTAAATCTGATGATCTCAAAGGAAAATTAAATCTGGACAGTGTAAAGAAATGTGTGCTGAATAGTTGGTTACATTGAAAGAATAGATGAGAGTGCATGTAGAGCAGTTAAAGTAGCAAGATCAGTTAGCAAGGTAAGGCTAAGGAAAACATGGGAGGAAGTGATAAGGATAGATTTGAGAAAAAAAAAAGGGATCAATAAAAACCTAGCAAGAGAGAGATTAGTTTCAAAGTCAATTTCTAGAGCCGTCCAACACATGCCAACATGTAAAACATACGTTAAACAGAATATGATGATGATGATGATGATGGTGATTACCTTTCATTTTTCTTTTCTTTTTTTGTTTTATCAGACGGTTGTGTGTCTATTGGACAATGGTTCGGATATCAACAGGCCAAATCATTATGGTTCGACTCCACTTCATTTTGCTTGCAGGTAAGAGTTTAACTGTTGAGTAAACCAAGACAAATCAAACATAATTGCAATAAGAAATAATAGTGATTAATAAATAATTCCATTTCAACTTTTGACAAAGGACAAACAAATTCCTCTTCTTATTAGAATAGAGCTCTTTAGGAAACCGGTAATGTAAACAAATATAAAACCATAATTTCCCTTACTTTTCGGTGAATGTGATGGCATATGAGTAAGATTACTGACTGCTGTCAAAGCTGTTAGGTTTTGGATTTCACCATGTCTAGCCACACTGAAGAGGTATGATATGGCAAAAAGCTGTCTGTGAATTACTATATATATATATATATTGATTTTTATATTATAGTGCAGAAGATCAAAAGGACCTTCTGCAATATAATATACAAAATAAATATTATGCTCTTATTTTAAATTTAAATTTTGGAAAATTGTATTTAATAATCAAGCTCTCTACTGGGTTTCTTCCTACCAAGGTATATATATATATATATATATATATATATTAGTTCAGTAGAATACAAAATTTATGACATAATTAATATTTTGTAATCATGCTCCAAAAATCAACACTCAACAATATTTCTTTATGTGTACACGTGTTTCAAAAAATCTTTATTATCACTATAACACCAGGCTAAAACTTGACGAATTTATCATTTTTATCTTCAGCAAATATCTCGGTGCAATAGTGATAATAAAGATTTTCTGAAACATGTGTACGCATAAAGAAATATTGTTGAGTGTTGATTTTTGGAGTATGATTACAAAATATTAATTATGTCATAAATTTTGTATTCTACTGAATTTATATATCTAAGCTGTTTTACATAACGTGTTAACCATTGAGTTTAATTTTATTTGCAGAATTTAATATATCTTGGGCATTCATAATATCTTATCAATAAAATTTTCTTATGTAATCTTCTCAAAATATAGCAATAGTTTAAATTCTTTAACTTAAACTTTTCCATATATATATATATATATATATATATATATAAATAATTATTCAGAAAATATTCCAGATTTCATTCAAAAACGCTTTATTATAAGACAATTTTTTTCTGCTCATTCAAAAAATATATATTTTCATAGTATACAAAATATCATAAACATTTACGAAAAGGCTTCATCAATGTACATTCGCCACAATCAGGCTGAAGAAAACATCAGAATGCAACCGTATTCATTTAATTTATATATCCTTTTTTTTTCTTTCCTTTCTTCACTTGGACGTTACTTTAACCTTATTCACTTGTAGTTAACATTTTTAAATATATTATGACAAGCGAATCTTTTTAAAATGTTTATACTCAATAAATAAAAATAATACACTAAAATGCATATGTATAAATACACACACATATATATATATATATATATATATATATATATATATATATATATATATAATGAAGAAGAATGGAAAGGAATTAGAGAAGCAAAAGTCAAATCATAATTCAATTCAATTGCTCAGAGCAAGGTATATTCCGCAAAAAAGGCAATTTATTCAAGTTAAATTTTCCTTAAGCCAGGCTTTTCAAAGATCAAAATCTTATCATCAGAGGAAGTCGCTGGGATAGATAAGTTGGCAAAGGCCAAGATTTAAAATTTGAAAAAATAAAATAAAAGTTGTAGGGGGAAGAAACACAGGGCAAAATTCTGCCCGAATGCAAGCAAATGTCCGATTGCTAAAAAGTCCGGCGTCGAAAAATCCAACGGAGAGAATGAGATGTAGATAGGTAGGTCGTTAAAAGGTCCGAAAGATTGTGAGAGAGGAATCAAAGTTAAATTCCAAGAAGCCACAACTTCAGGAGTGGCGAAAATAGAAAATCCAAAGGGTAAAATGTCCAATAAGTGCAGGCAGGCAGGCTCAGAAGAGAGTGAGATGGAAAACATTCGCCATTAACAATACTTCCTGGGCAAAGATATCATCTTTTAACCCCCATAATATTTACTTTTAACTGCGATCTCCATTCTCACTCTAGTTTAATCTATTGTCTCTACTTTAACTTCGTATGTCTCTTGCTTCTTTCTGCCATCATTAACCTAATTACTAATTTTCTTAATCAACCTCCTTATATATATATTTTTTTTTTTTTTTGGAAAATTTTTTGTTTCAAAGTTTAATTCTCCCTCCTCCATAAAGCACTAGCGTCTCGTAACTGCTCATTTCATTTCAACCCATACCTTTAACCACCTTGGGTTTTCCCATTCCGGATATCCTTTCGAGGTCTATTTTAATCTTCCCTCATTCTAATACTCATTTTCGAGTTCCAATTTTATCGACTTTTTCCCTCATTCTATTATTATTCTCTTATCAGGCTTCCCATAAATTTCCTTTGCGAGCTTAAAACTAATACTAATTTTATTATCTCTTTTTCATTTTTATTATTTTTCTTATTTATATTTATATTTTTATTTTTATCTTTAATTTTAATTCTATTCTTATTTTACTTTTTTACTTTTTTAATCTTTCAATTTTTAATTTTTATTCTCACTATTTCTCTAATTCTACTCTTCAATATATTTTGCCTCATTGTTTATAAGTAAGGTCTCCTGATAAAACAACTAAACCCCGAACTCTATTTATAGACGCATTCTGGCATTTGAACTCTCCCTCCCAGCACTCGTTGACTTACTCCTACCCAACCCTTTCCCTTTTCTAGTTGAACCCAAATTCGCGCTAACATCCAATTTCTACTTTCATGCGACTCACCCCCCCACAATCACACTCTTAGTTTTTTTAACCGCATTCACTCTCCACACCCCTTTTCCTTCTTCGCACCCGTTCTTCTTTCCCCCCACACACCCTCACTCATTCCCTCCCTGCCTACTGGTCGCACAGGAATTTATGCCTTTCCTCATTTTCAAGCCGGCTTTCGCTTCGGGCTAACTTTAAAATATTTTCGCTACATTTTTTCCCATTTTAAAGCATTTTCTCTGACATCTTTGCCCAGGAAGTATTGTTAATGGCGAATGTTTTCCATCTCACTCTCTTCTGAGCCTGCCTGCCTGCACTTATTGGACATTTTACCCTTTGGATTTTCTATTTTCGCCACTCCTGAAGTTGTGGCTTCTTGGAATTTAACTTTGATTCCTCTCTCACAATCTTTCGGACCTTTTAACGACCTACCTATCTACATCTCATTCTCTCCGCTGGATTTTTCGACACCGGACTTTTTAGCAATCGGACATTTGCTTGCATTCGGGCAGAATTTTGCCCTATGTTTCTTCCCCCTACAACTTTTATTTTATTTTTTCAAATTTTAAATCTTGACCTTTGCCAACTTATCTATCCCAGCGACTTCCTCTGATGATAAGATTTTGATCTTTGAAAAGCCTGGCTTAAGGAAAATTTAACTTGAATAAATTGCCTTTTTTGCGGAATATACCTTGCTCTGAGCAATTGAATTGAATTATGATTTGACTTTTGCTTCTCTAATTCCTTTCCATTCTTCTTCATTCTACCTGCTCTATCCTGGATATTGAGCTATATACTCTTCACAATAGGTTTCACTTTTCCTAAAAGTTCGCTTTTAGTACACCACTTTATATATATATATATATATATATATATATATATATATATATACACACAGACACACAAATATCTACAATTTTGCAAAATATATAATAGGAGTATACAAATCAAATTTTCTTTAAATATTTCATCAAATAGACTCCAAAAATGTCCTTGTAAATTAATTCATTTATCATTATTTCTGAATTCATCCCGTTCATTTTAAAAATATGTTCTATTTTTATCTTGATTAGATAATTTGTTTAAAGAATATATTAATCTATCATCAGACAAAACTGTGTGGTAGATTCAGTTTTACGGACCATCTGGTGGGGTTGAAATGATTCCAACATTGAACGTTACAAATGGCTTATTAGTGCCACGTAACCTTACAATAATATTAAAACTAGAAGGCATATTATAAAATTATCATACAAATCAGTCCGACAGTGGCTTTGTTGCTGTCGAGTTGAGGTATGGTTCTTTCAGTCCTTGGAGGTCCACCCTCTCTTTTCTCTGAAAAGGGGTTAGTTTATTGCTAATTGCCTGAGGTGCCCCTACCAGGGAATGTCGATGGGGCTGCTCAGGCATTTTTGTAGGCCAGAGTGCACTTATCCTACTGCATTGGCTTCTCAAAACCACACCTGACCTTGTGTCTAACCTCCTGGCAAGGAGGAAAATTATATATAATGTGACTAAATTGATAAAAGAAATAAAAGATCTCAATCATAAATATAGCTTGGAATCCTTTGGTTTATCTGCTTTAACAGATAGAAGAATATGGGTGGGGGTGTAATTGAAACCTTCAAAATAATAAATGGTATTTTTAAATATGCAACACAGTTTTTGTGGTGATACTGGCTAATTGATATGTATAATTAGCATAAGTAGAAATAGATTACTATATAAGCCTCTCCTTAAGTACAGCTAGTAGTGAAAGTACACTAGCGACTGATTAGGGAAATTTACAACTTCATAACAATGGCGTCGCCGATAGGATCTAAATTGTCTCTTGAGGACCCCGACTTCGTGGACACATGGATAAGATGCTTCGCTGTGAGTGCAAGGACTAAAAAGTTAAAAGACAACAAGGAAACGGGAAGAGAAAATGAAATAGCAGATTTATTTTTGGCTACAGCTGGATGTGAGGCCATCATGAAAGTTTCAATCATGGTGTATCCCATGAACTTAGAAGACCTGACTTTCGAAAGAATAAGTCCGATCATAAAAAGAAATATGAAACCTAAGAAAAGGTTAGTCGTGGCAGAAAGAACGAAGTTTATGTCAATAAAACAAGAAATTGACGAACCAATCATCAAATATCTACACCATCTACAAAATGCGAGTAGATATTGTGAGTTTGAAAAACTTGGACAAGAAGAACAGACTATTGAAGAAGATTTAATTAAATAACCTTCAATTAATATAGGTCTGTGCAATGCGTCACACAGAAATAAAATAATGGAACAGCTACAAATAGGAAACATGTCCTTAAATATTTACATTGACTTTATACAGCAACAAGAATTAATACAGAAATACAACGATCATAAAAGTCAACCCGGAAAACAAATAATCGCCGATATGTACATGTTAAAAAAGAAAAAAATGTTAGTATTGTGGATGTGAACATGAAATAAAAAGGGAAAAATGGCCAGCATTTGGAAAAACTTGTACAAATTGCTTAAGAATGAACCATTTTCAAGCAAATTCAAAAAGAAAAACGTCGAAAAAGTTGAAGAAAATGAAACCAATAGGGAAGTCTTTACATTCAAAACCAAAAATAAAAATGTTAAAATAATTGAACAAAAGAAAAAAGATATATTAAAAGTGAAAATTAACAATGCCGATTTGGATATGCAAATGGATACCGGCAGTGAGGTAACGCTTATACCAAAAAACTTCTGGGAACGCATTGGAAAGCCGATTTTATGAAAGAGCAGTGTAAAACTCTGCAAATTTGATGGATCAGTCATAAAAACTTTAGGATACTTTAAAAGTTCCTTAGAGTTAAAAGACAAATTCGAGGTAATATCTATAATTGTCACAAATTGTAAAAAGAACCACGAACTCCTGGGAAACGATGTGCTTAAATAAATTCTACCAAACTAATTAAAAAAACTACAAAGCTAGTTTAAAATTAAAAGAAAATGTTACCCCCTCTTATTATGAAGCCCGAAAATTACCAGTACATTTGTTGCGATTAGTAGTAGCAAAATTACGAAAATTAATTAAACAGGACCTTATTGAACATGTTTCACCTGGGGGTAGCAATTGAGCATCACCCATTGTAGTTTTGAGAAAGTCGGACGGAGACATACATATATGTGGAGATTATAAAATAGGCGTAAATCACAATGTTTGCTCAGATTCATATCCTATACCTAATGTGGGGGTTGCCTTACATGCGCTGGCAGGAATGAGCGTTTTTACAAAAAATAGATTTGAAAACACCATACCACCAAATTCCTATAGATGATAATTTCAAAGAAGTAACAACGATAAATAGGTCAATAGGGTTGCTAAAATGGAAAAGAATGCCATAGGGAATAAAAACAGCAAGCAATAGGTTTTAGGAGAAGATATAAAAAAATATGGTCTGTTACCAAGACGATATTGGCATAGGAGAAAATAATGAAATTTAATTAAAAAAGAAAACTGACATCATCTTGAACAAATGAAGAAATGCGGGAATGATTATGAATTGAAAAATAGTGTAAATAATAGTAGTAAAATATCATTTTTAGGGTATTCCATTTCAAAAGAAGGTATATCACCAGATCAAGTCTTAATAGAAAAAATATTAAAAATATCTATACTTACAAACAAAAAAGAACTTGAATCTTTTTTGGGATTGGTCAATTTCTACAGGGGATATTTACCAAAATATACAGACCTGACTGAACCGTTTGCAAATTTAAGAAAAATGAATGTTAAATTTATTTGCTCAGAAAAAGAACAAAAAGCTTTTGAGTGCTTGAACTTAATTATGGCAAAGAAACCAGGAGTAAAAAAATTTGATCCCCAAAAAAGGACATTACGTTAACCACAGATGCAAGTGAACATTCGATATTTGGAATATTATCACAAGAAGGACATCCGATAATGTATTTATCAAAAAGACTAACGAACATTGAATTTAATTATTTAAATATAGAGAAAGAAGCATTGGCCATTGTATGGTGCACCACCAGGGCTAAACAATTTCTAATTGGAAAAAAAATTTCTCTTGAAGTGATCATAGACCATTGGAATTCATGTTGAATCCAAGAAAAGAATTATTCAAAGTTACGACATCGAGAATATTAAGGTGGGCAATAAAGTTAATGACATTTGACTTTGATATAGAATATTTCAAAGGAAATTCAATTCCACACGTAGATGCACTATCAAGGTTGCGATTTTACAAGGAGTCAAAAGATAAAATAGAAGAAGAATTTGAAGATAATTCTTATATTGGGTTAGAGACTGATGTTTTATCTTTAGATAGAATGGCTATGTAAACTAGACATGATCCAGTACTAAGTAGGATAACATCGAGAATAAGAAAAAATATATGGGGAATTGTTCCAAGGCAAAGAGAACTTACAAAGAAATAAGGCATGAATTAACGATAGAAAATGGAGTGATTTATAATGGAGATCTGGTAATTCCCCCAGAAACACAAAGAAATTTGGTGATAAAAAGTGTACATGACGATATAACACACACAAAAAAAGAATAAAACTAGAATCATGGTGGCTGAGATATTCTCAACATGTCGAAAAATATATAAAATGATGCAAAAAATGTAGAGAATTAAGAAATTTTACACAGAATACTTTACATTTATCACCCAGAGAAGTAGATTCATGGAGTCGTGTGCATATGGATCATGCGTACATTTCTGGAGTGGAACTCTTATTAATATTAGTAGACTTTTTTTCCGCCTGGCCTGAAGTCGTCCGTGTGTTGGACAAGAAAAGTTCTACCATAAAACAGATTCTAAGGATCATAATTCTCCAGAATGGGTATCCCAAAAACCCTGGTATCTGACAATGCTCCAGAGTTTTGTGATGAAGATCTTAATTTATGGTTGGAAACAATAGGATGCAAATCGTATAAGACACCGCCATATCACCCTCAAGTGAATGGGTTGATGGAAAGAATGGTGCAGACCATAAAAACTGGACTAAAAGTATGTTCTCAGCAAAAAAAAAAAAAAAGAAGTTTTTCTACCAAGGCTGCTTTTAAGCTATCGAACAATACCACACAAGGGGAGATTAGAAAGCCCATCAGCTTTAATGGGAAGACCAATTAGAGCTCTATTAACTGTATCGTATTCTACAAATGAAAAAATCTGGTACAAAAAGAACAAAGGATCAAATCCAGAAAAGACAGAATTTATCGTGCAAAAAGGCCACAATACAGCTATAATAAATAGAGAAAATGGAAACAGTATGTTGGCCCATGCAGATCAAATAAGGTTCCAGGGTGAATTCGAAGAGCAAAATGAACAAATCTCTACGACTCCTTCCATTATTGAGTTATTAGAACAACCTGTACAGAATGAAACGTCAGAAGATGAAACAATGCAAGATCAAGCAGGTCAAAATGAGGGTTCGTATGAAAGAGGACAACCCGAGTTACAGTTTAGTGCGAGATAGGTCGAGATCTCCCAGAGAAAGAAATAAGGGAGAGAGAGAAGAGCAAAGAAATATCGAAAATGAAACGATCATTAGAAGAAGTGCAAGATGCACTAGAGGCATAAAGCCTATACGTTTCAGGGAGATGTAGTGATACTGGCTAATTGATATGCATAATTAGCATAAGTAGAAATAGATTACTATATAAGTCTCTCCTTAAGTACAGCTAGCAGTGAAAGTACACTAGCAACTGAATAGGTAAATTTACAACTTCATAACAGATTTTAATATTTCATTGGAAATTTATTTGCAAGAAAAATGGTCATCCAATTTATTTTAGAATGTGTTCTATTTTTAGATTGATTAGATAAATTTTCCAAAAATGTATTAGTCTATCAGACCTCATCATCATCATATTCTCTTTAACATCTGTTTTAAATGCTGGCATGTGTTGGACGGCTTTAAGAAATTGACTTCCAAACTAACCTATTTCTAGCCAGGTTTTTATTTATCCCTCTTTCCCTCAAGTCCATTTTTATCATTTCCTCCCATATTTTCTTTCACCTTCTCCTGTTAACTGTTCTACATCTACTAACCCAAGAACTTCTAAACTATGGATCCCATAAAATTATGTTTTCCTTATTATAATGGAGATTATGTGTCTGTAATCAAAAATCGCAATATTATTTAAAAAGAACATGTTATCAAATAACACTACTCATTCTATCTAAGTACATCATCATCATCATCATCATCATCATCATCTTCGGTTTAACGTCCGTTTTACATGCTGACATGTGTTGGACGGCTTTAAGAAATTGACTTCCAAACTAACCTATCTCTAGCCAGGTCTTTATTTATCCCTCCTTCTTTCAAGTCCATCCCATATTTTCTTTCACCTTTCCCTGTTAACTGAACCTGCTACTTTATTGTTCTACATCTACTAACCCAAGAACTCTGATTCGTTCTTTCAACGTGACCATACCATCAAAGTCTCCTGTACTGCACACATCTCCCTATACTGTCCAGATTTAATCTTCCTCTGAGGTCATCAGATCTAAGCTTGTATTTAAGACTCACATTACACATCTATATTATCACTCTCATATTATTTCTCTCCATACAACGCATGCCATCAACCGTTACTGGCCAGATTTCACTTTCATACATCATGACACTGCATACACATGCTTGATAGACTCTTCCCTTGGTCGACAATGGTAATGCTCTGCTGGTTAGTAATGGCAGAATTTCCCTGAACTTACTTCATCCAGTTCTGATTTTTGCAATCACATTAACACCTTGTGCTCCAATAGTATTCACCAAGGTAACAAAACTTCTCCGCAACCTCAATAGCTTTACCATCCGGATATACTTTGTCCACATTTGAGTTCTCATCCATCTCCATTGTCTTACACACTTCTTTCACATAAACTGTGAGTAGGTATTAGTATGATGTTGCATCAGCACACCGCTAAATAGGCCTTCTCCTGTGAACTGAACCTGCTACTTTAACTGTTCTACATCTACTAACCCAAGAACTTTCATCCATTCTCTCAACACGGCCATACCATCGAAGTTTCCTGTTCTGCACACATCTTCCTATACTGTCCAGATTTAATCTTCCTTTCAGGTTATCAGAACTAAGCTCGTCTTTAAGACTCACATTACACATCCATCGTATCATTTTCATATCATTAATTTCCATGCAACGCATGCCCTCAACCCTCACTGGCCAGTTTTACGATTCATGCATTATCACACTGCATTACTTGCTTGATAGACTCTTCCCTTGGTCGACAATGGTAAAACTCTGCTGGTTAATGGCAGAAGTTCCCTGAAATTACTCCATTTAAATTGTATTATGTCATTTTTAATTCTTTGATTGCTTTATTTCTATTGATACAAACAGTTTAAATCAACATGACATGAAATCACTTTTTGTGTTTTGTTTATTTCTAGTCATGGCCAGAGAGACACAGCCTCCATACTGCTTCAACGTGGAGCCAAATTCATGAGTGATAAAAACGGAAAGACCCCCCTTGATGTTACCGTCGAGGTAAGTTGCAATGGTTACCATCAGTAAAAAGCTGATATTCTGTACCAATCCAGAGAAACGATAGACAAATCTGTGACTGGTGATACCAGATCAGGCTGCCCTGTAGCTCCCTGAGACGAAATTCACCTACATTGACGTTTTTTTTTTTTTGTTTTTTTTTGTAAAACTTAATTATGTTCTACAAAACCAAAAACAAAAACAACAGCCCCTCTCCCTTTCTCCCTCCCCTTTTTTATTTTATTTTTTCTACCCTACTCGCGGTCCTGGATATGACCTTAAACTACATCCGATGGTGAGATCCGGCTTACGGACTTTGGGGAATGTGGAGCCTCCTCTTAATTACCATTGCTCCCAGGTCCACCCTGACCCGGAGTGGTAGTACCTGTTAGGGTCCCAACTATGGGTTAAATAGAAACAGATATTAAAAGAGGAAAGAAACCAAAAAGAGAAGAAAACAAATATACTTTAACAACCAAACCAAACACCATCAATAAATATTTGAACATATAAAGAACTTGAAGCATAAAAACTTTCACCAAAATGACTGCATTCGGCATTAAATAACCTGAAAAGGGTTGATATGCCGTAAAACAAAACAACCAAACCAAATCTGTATTCAACAAGGTACCTGATAAAAACTTTAAAATACCATACATGGACCTAAAAATTAGGAGAGTAGAAAGCAGACCTTAGGTTTACTTTCGGCAGCCTCGTAACTCTCGCTTCCCTTTTTTTACCATTTAGTCCTCAAGTTCCATGAGCAATATTTCTGACAAAGGGGAAAGAATTGCTGTTTTCTGGGTTGGAATCTATCCATCTAACACTTATCGTCGGCTAGTTTTTTACCTTGAAGTAGTATATTTTTTTTTTAGCTCCTTACATCAAGTGACTTCATGCCTTGTCTGAAATGATTTCCATTAAATAAAAAATCAGTCAAATGATGACGTCACTGGTTATGGGAAAATCCATGGTTTCCCACTAGCTCGGTCTTTCTGAGGATGCAAAGGAATGACATGGCTATGGTACCGTGGATTTGTGACAAGAGTTAGTTCTGATTCCCTGCTATTGAAGCTGAAGGTGCTGAGACTGGAGTCGGATCTGTGTTTCAACCACCTAGAGTGGTATAGACATGTTGAACAGAGCTCTGGTTGGATGAACATGTACACACATCTCAATTGAGGGTAAGCGAGGAAGACTTGGAAAGAATTTAAAATAATATAGTAACAAATATGGGATGAAAATACCCACAGCCCCTATCAAATACAACCCCTTTGAAAAAAAAAAAAAGCAAGAAAACCTGATTCTCATAATACCGGAAGAGAAGAGACCATCCTGGCCTGTCTACGCATAGGCCACGTCCAATTACTCATTCCTTCATTCTAAAACAAATGAACCTGAATGTCCAGATGGAAATCAATATTCGGTAAAAGATTTTTTTCTTTTTTTTTTACTCGTGGGGTCACCACTTATCAAGGCCTGTGGGTCACTTGAAGTTAAGAGTAAAAGAGATCATCAGTTGGAGGATGGTCACCACAAGAGGATTAGAAACAATGGACAAAAGATTACTTAAGAGGAATTGATTATCCAAACGAACAGGTCAACAAGTATTTGTTTAGATAATGTAAATTGTGTAGTCGGTTGGGAAGCAGACTCGTATCTTGTTCTACAGATGTGATATTCTAGGAAATAAACTTTGTTCGTGGAAATTCTGTCTGGTTTTTGGTACATAGAGAAGGGAAAGTTCTTTGCTGTAGTTGTATCTAGACGAGTTCTTGCTGTGAATATTTCATGGGGGGGGAGATTGGAGCTCAGTCGAGCACCTACGAGTACACTGTCAATTTACGTTCAATTAATCGTATAGAGGGTGGCTCGGTAAAACGTGATATTATTCTCAAAACGTTTCGGCTTCTTCAGGTGCACCTTGTCGAACTTGGGAATGTGTATGGAATTTCGAATAAAACCCTTTATTGAATCCATAGAGCTAGTTTGCTCTCGTTCTGTCAACAATGACTGAAGTAAAGTGACAATTTATTGTTATTTTTTTTTTTACACACAAAGACAAAATCTATAACGTTAAAAGCATGAAAATCTATTTGAAACAATAAAACCTAAGAGCATAACCAACTTCAGCATCCAATCAAGGATCTTTTTCTCCTTTTAACATATTTCTTCCACATCAGATGTGGGTTGCACGTTGTCCATGGGAGCACAGAGTAACTTTCTCCATGAAACTTTATCATTTACGTTGGTTTCAATGTACCATTTTGACCGAGTCATTCCGAGTCTTCCTCAGACTGCCTTTTTCCTCACTTGCAGTAGCGTGGTGGCAGGGGGGGCCAGGCTCCCCCAGCCAAGGTTTCTGGGGGGGCGCCAAAATGGGGTTTTAGGGGGCGCACCCTTTGTAGGAGACCCAAGAAAATTTAAAATAAAGAATTTTATCCACAGCGCCCAACCATGGTGGGCACCGCTGACAGAGGAGGGGGAGAAGAAGTTAATACCATCAGGCAGGCACAGCTCCAAGGGGGCATTGTCCCCCCCCTCCCCCAAAGATGATTTTTGTTCCATAATGCCCCCTAAAAACTCGAGAGAAAGGCAATTCTTTAACATAAAGTAATGCATTTTAGTGCTAAAAAATGCATCAACGGGGGCATCTGGAGGCCTTAAAATGGCAAAATTTTCCGGGGCTTCCAGCGCCCCCCAGACCCCCAGCTGCATTTTTTCGCGACTTTGTCGCTCATATCCGGGGGGGGGGGGGGGGGGAGGGCGCCAAATCAGTGATTGGCCCCTGCAGCCATCAACCTCCCACCACGCTACTGCTCACTTACCTTCAATTGGGGATCTGTGTACATCTGTTTATTCAACTAGAGCTTCGTTCAACATGTCCATACCACCGTAGGTGGTGGCAACACAGAGCCGACTCCAGTCTGTGCAACTTCGGCCTCAATAACAGAAAGCAAGAACTATCTGTTGTCATGATGCACACCACAAATCCATCTATTCCTCTTCATCCCCAGAAAGACTGCGCTAATGGGAGCCCAGCATTCACTCGCATGTAACATCTCAATACTTAAACGTACAAAGAATTATTCACATATACTCTTGCTGTTTCTGAGCTAAAATAGTGAACTGGACTCTGTATAATTACAAATAGAAACAGAACCCTGAAATAACATACAAACCACAATCAAACCCGACAAAGAATGAATAAATAAAAACTTGTGTGGCATAAAATAACCAAAGGGGTTGATGTGCCGTAAAGCACAACCAACCTAATATGTCAATCACTCTTACACTTGTGAAAGCGAGTCGGCTGTAACAACCTTCTGTGATTCCTTACAATCACACTGCCATCTATATAACTGGTCACCCCCGACGTAAGAACACTATACACTTACAAAACATCTGATGAATCGAGATGATCCTTAAACATCGCCTGGAGATGAGCACAATGCTCTATTGAAGTTAGAAGAAAGAAAAAATTTTTAAAATAACTACATTTTAAGTTCAATAAATTGTCTTCGGTCATCGCTGACGTTGCTTCAGTCATCGCTGACGGAACGAGAGCAAGGTAACCCAATGGATTGAATAAAGTATTACTTTAAGTAAGATTCTTGACACGTTTTCTGTTCTAATCGCAGTCTTGTCTTGAAATTTCGTTCTACTTTGTTTATTATATGTTATCTAATGATATTTAATGTTATCTAATCTGAATTAATTAATTAATAGTTTCCTAATTCTAAAGGTATACAAATATTATGAACGCTGACTTGAAAAATTAATTAATTAAATAGTAATTACTCGATCCCCCCCCCTCTCTCTCTTATGTTTACAAAAATTCTCCAGGACGGACAGACAGACAGACAGACAGACAGAGAAAGTGCTTGTTATATATATTGAAATTCTGTACAGATTCCTGAGTTCAACAAGATGCTCCTGAAGAAGCCGAAATATTGTGAGAATAATATCACGTTTATACTAAAATACCCTATATATGATTAATTGAACGTAAATTGTCAGTTTTCTCATAGACCATGCTTAGCAAACTTTGATAACCATGTTCGCAACTGATCCCGTTTTATTTACTACCCATGCAATTTGTCTAATTTCCTGTATGGGCACTATTTTTTTTAAAAATAGTGCTTTTTTTTTCATGTAAAGAATCATGCAGCTTTCTATCCAACAATGTGTCTGTTAGTTTTACATGCATTTGATAACGCTTATCTCTTCTCTTTCAGGGTGGTTATGCCGAGACATGTGTTCTTCTCCTCTCTTCCCTCCCACGACTCTTTGATTCCTTAATAATGATGGCACAAAGAGAAGATGTCAAAGAAAAAATGGTATACTTCTTTTTATTCTTATATTTATTTATATACTTACTAGCGAGGCTACCCGGTGTTGCCCGGAGCAAAAGTATAACATATTTCTATTAAAACTTTTATCTCTCTCTCTTCCCCGGTTCTACCCTCTCCCCACTCCTTCTTCTCCCCATTCCTTTCTCTGGACATACACTTTTTATAGATTATTTGAGCCGGCGTAAGGGAAATAATTTTTTGAGAAAAATCAGTTACTTCCCTTTAGTTAGTATATGAAAATGACTGAAAAATCATTCCCCCCCCCCTCCCGACGAAATCGGCGGCAGTTTAGGGTCAAAGAATGGGTATTTTTTCTAAATTTTAGATATTCATTTTGGACAATGCTGATTAAGAATATACAAACTTTGTGGTGTTTTTTAGGTAGTTTTTTACTTCTAGCTGGATATCACACACACACACAATAGATTATTAGCTGTTTGAGAGTAGTAGTGAAAAACAGGATGTGGTAGCGGTAATATTACTTTAACAGTGAAAACAGACGCATGTTTCCTATCAAAATATGTATAACGTAATAGATATTTTGTATCATAGAATTGATACAAATCAGTCCGACAGTGGCTTTGTTACTGTCGGATGCTGTTCTGTCCAATTCACCTTCCCAGGCTTTATCCTTCTGAGAAGGGGTTAGTTTATTTCTAATCGCCTGAGGCGCCCCTACTTTGGAATTCCAACAGACATTCTTTTGTATGTCAGAGTGTGCTTAACCTGGTGCGCTGGCTTAAAACTACACCTGGCGAGAAGGTAAATAACATGCATAACGTAAATAAAAAATATCTTTCGATGACGAATAAAAATGTAATATTTGTTTTTGTAAATAAATAAAGAGAAAAAAAAAGTAATATTTTACCAATGAAAACAGACAAATATCCTCTATGAAAATATGGTGGTAAGATGAATGTATAACATAAATAAAGTGCAATAATATGTAATAATATATTTGTTTTCTTAAAGAAACAGAGATACAAAAAAATTATTACTTTAACGATGAAAATACATTAATGTACTCTTTATAAAAATACGGTTAGAAGACGGACGAGTAATGTAAAACACAGTATATTTCTATGACAAATTAAAATATAGTATTCTTTTATGTAAATTAACAAAAAGAGACAAAAAAAGGATTATTTTACTGGTGAAAGCAGGCACATATCTCTGATTAAAATATAGTGGTAGGATGGACACATAATGTAAATAAAGTGCGAATTACGTGTAACAATATATGTTCAAACAGAAAATAGCAGTTATCTTCTACTCTGTTCATGTGGGATACGCTGCTTATATAGCAAAGATAATTAAAGCATGTTTCAGATAAGATTGTGTGTTTTTTATTTAAGGAAAATATATATTAATTAAACAGAAAAATAATGGGATTTCTAAATACGAAATAAAAATTAAATTAAATAATATATTATTATTTGTTACTGATGAAAAAAATGTATTTTAATATTGTTATTTGACTGGTGCTACTAAAAATATGTCTCTTACTAAATATTTGAACCTGATGATTTCAGTGGCAGGAAGAATATATGTGACTGAGGGAGTAAGTTCTCCTCCTTTCTCTATTCTTGACTTACTTTCTATATAAAGTAGGAATAGCTTTCAAAATAAAATGTAGATAAAACAATCTTTTTGTCAGATTTATATGCCAAATATTGCCTCATGTTTTAGAATTAAAATTCAATTTTTACTCGATTTCATCACTTTAAATATTTAATCCTGATCAATATTTTATTTTTTATTAGTCAATAACAAGTAAGGCAATATATTTATCTATATATATAAAATAGTTGTTTTTTCTCTTTCCAATTCAGTTAGAGTAGGCTAGAAAACTAATGCATCTAACACATCAAAAATCAATACTACATATGCACCCTTACCTCCACCATGTTTCAAGCAACTTACACATATTTTTAAGAACTAACATTATTTCCTATTATTTATCCCATACGACTAACTCTCCTAACTGCATACTCCATAGAGAGAGTAGCACGCTAATTTCTCTCTATGAATTAATTACTCTGACCCTCCTCAAACACTGTTTGGTAATTCTTTCACAAGGACATGCTATCAAGTTGCATCGTTTCAGAATTTGTAAAACATCCAATCACAGCAAAGCTTACATAGACATTACGCATCAAATCGTTCGCCAAAACACAACGTCACATTTTAAACAAATATAAACCTTTGTGAAACCAGATAAGTATTATTTTTCTTTTCGCTTTATACTTACATTGATAAATTAAACATCAACGTATTTACGTTACTTCTCATATAATCCAATAAATAAAAAAACAATTTTGTTCTGTTTTATTCTTTTTCTGGGGATTCCTAACAACAACAAAAATTACTAAACTTGCCTTTTACGCAGAACAAAAACAGCGAAATAGGCGAGATATTCCTACGGCCCCTCTACTAAAATTGAACCAAACTTATTTTTCGTTTGCATAAAATACAAAACAAGACTGATACATATTCAAGCGATGTAAAAATTGAAATTTTATGAAACCAATCCCGTCTACAACCATGTGGTTTTTGGGTGGTATTATGCGTTTTTCGAGTAACACCTACAAAAATCAAACCCAACCACCAAAATGAGATTCTACTTTTTTAGGCGCTTACGTGTAGACAGTAAACACCCTAATAAAATTGGTGGAAAGGGAAAAATAATTTCATTTAGTTAGCCCTAAAAAGTTAGAATTGTCCGGAAATAGGGGGAATCATTTTACGTTAAATTTATACACGAAATTGATGCCACACTCTAATTTGGAAACTTATTGTTTTTTGTTTTTGCTTTTCCACCAAATTTTTACGGGTGTTTACACGTAATCACCAAAAAGAAGGGGAATCTTATTTTTTGGTGAGGGGGGGGGGATAAGGTTGTTTAGCTGCGGGTGTTAATCTACAAATTTACTGTTTTTCAAGTGCCCTGATAACGATTTTGGCATTGCAAAACACTCTATCATACCTACCACCCCCTCTAACCCTAGGTCCGCCCCCAACAAAAATATCATCTAGCTTGAATCTAACTTTAACTATTATAATGGTTCATTTGGGCTCTTAAACTAAAGGAAAACATTATTTTTCGAATGAACCTCTATTCTACCAAAGAGCTGAATATTCTTTTTTTAATAATATTATTATCCTATTGAAAATAGTTTAATGTCAAAACTAAATCCACAAAACAAAAAAGTGCTTCTACAGAATTTGAACCGGACCTAACCACGTTCACCATCACATAACTGACTTTTGCCGATATACAACTTAGGTTAAACTTTCAGTGACTTTTGGCCTTGGTTAGTAGCTGACTTTTGATGAAATAAAACTTAGGTAAGGGTTCGAGTGACTTTTGGCCTAAAGAAAAGCGCTTCTACAGAATTTTAACAGGACCTAAACAGGAGCACTGCGAGATAACCAACTTTTGCCGAAATAAACCTTAGGTCATGCTTAGTTTACGGTTAGGGTAATACAAAAAAACAATTCGGTTCAAATTAGTTAGAAGTAGAAAACACAACTTACAGCAAGTTGCATCATACATGTGAAACGCCGAAGTTAAAACTCGATCACACAGATATAGTAGACATCTTTAGGAAACTGGGGCAATTTCAACTATTAAAAGCCGACCTTTTGTGTAAACATTAAAGATATCCTATGTGACCTATTTGCATTTATTTAGCTGTTTAATTCATTCTTTTATATTTCTTCCCGGGCAGTACCGGGCAACGGGTCCTGCTAGTTTAGTATAAATTTTTATTTATACAAACACTTTTGACTATATATGTGCATATATATTTCAGCTACATGTTTTAAGCTAAACTTCCTCAGGACAAGTTGTCAGGATGAAAATAAAAAAGAGAATGATCTTAAACATAAGGATCAAATGACCACATAATTGGAATTATTTATTTTTAATCGAATACTTGACTTTGATTGTCTTAATTTCTCTTCCTTTTTTTTATATTCTTTTTATTGCTTTGAACTTTTTAAGATTTTGACTCTGATAAACCATATATATATATATTACAATAAAATGTGTCTTGTTTGTTGATTTTAGTTATTCCGTGTGCTGTCTCACCTTTGCCAAAATCAGAATGATGAAAAGTCCGACAAACTGATGATTGGTTTGGCTGAACAAGCTTTTAGTATTGGACAGAAACTACTCAGGTAATATAACATATACTGCTCCCCAAAAGAAGAAATTTCCCCTGCTTAGTTTGTGGAAAGGGAGTTGGGTGCAATTCAATTTTTTGGGTAGACAAGAAGTGCAGTGGAATTACTGATAGGTTGAAAGAGGATAACCAGTTTGTGTGCAAGAAGTGTAAGAAAATGGAGATGGATGAGAACTCAGATGTGGAGAAAGTATATCTGGGTGATGAAGCTATTGAGGTTGTCCAAAAGTTATCTCAGTGATACTATTAGATCACGGGCTGAAGCAGGTGCTAGTGTGATTGCAAGATTTAGAAGTGGATGGAGTAAATTCAGGGAACTTCTGCCATTACTAACCAGCAGAGTGTTACCACTATGTCAACCTAAAGTCGATCAGGCATGTGTACGCAGTGTTATAATGTATGGAAGTGAAACTTGGCCAGTGAGGGCATGTGCTACATGGTGAGAATGATATCAGAAACGATACGATGGATATGTAATGTGAGTCTAAAAGACAAGCTCAGATTTGATGACCCCAGAGGAAGATTAAATTTAGACAGTATAGGGAGATGTGTGCAAAGCAGGAGACTTCTATGGTATGGTCACATTGAAAGAATGGGTGAGAGTTCTTGGGTTAGTAGATGTAGAACAGTTGAGGTAGCAGGTTCTGTTCACAGGGAAAAGCTAAGGAAAACATGAGAGGAAGTGATAAAAATGGACTTGAGAGAAAGTGGGGTAAATAATGATCTGGCCAGAAATAGGTTAGTTTGGAAGTCAATTTCTAAAAGACGTCGAACACATCCCAACATATAAACCAGACGTTAAAATGAATATGATGATGATGATGATGATGATGCTTGCTCTCCATGGGGTCAGATCCAAAGGGTTGATACCAGTCATGTCGCAAGGGGTCAAGTCACTTTGTACGCACTCAAACCAGGTTTTTCTTGGTCTTCCATGCACCCTCGTGCATGGGGTATCCATGTGTCTTATTGAGTTGATGCAGGAAGTACCACCTGAGACACCGAGCACCTAAGTCATCCAAAATCCCACGAATACCAAGCTTGTGATAAAGTATGGCTGAAGGGATTCTTTCCTTAAGTTTGGTACCGCACATTTGCCCAATCATGGCACAGTCAATACGCCTGAACTGTTGCAAATCAGAATCATTTGATGTCCATGTCTCACTGCCATGCAAGATGGTGAAGCGAACACAGGCCAAAAATATATTGCCCTGAGTCCTGAAAGAAATGTGCCTAGATGTAGGGATTGGCAGCAACTTCCTGAACCTTCTCCAAGCAGCACAACAGTGAGCAGTGATAGCATGTTCGCAACCACCTCCAGGATTCAACATGTCGCTCAAGTAGCAGAATGTAGTTTCAAGATCAAGTTGAGCTGGCAAATATATATAAAAATATACACAACACATTATTAGAATAGGTTGCAATATAATGTATGGGTTTAGACTATTATTGTTATTGTCTATTGTTTCCTGTTGAACCCAGGACAGATTCTATTCAACTCTAGAGGAAATCCTCACAAGTACTGCCACCAAGGGCGGCCTTAGGGTTCATGGAGCCAGATTCAAATTTTTAAAGAATTTTACGAACGGGCAGAAAAAAAGCGTTGCCATAAAAAAAAAATCAACAAAAAGTTACAATTTGAGAATTTATTCAATATAAGTATATAAATATATAAGTAAGGAAATCAACATCTTTGAAGCACGAATTAGAATGTATTAAAGTGAAATATTTTGAAAATCAAACAATCGTGCAATTTTAAATGAAAAATTCATTTATGAGGAGGAAGAAAAGAAGAAAAAAAAAATATAAGACAGTCTCGCCTGACAAGGTTGTATTACAACGAAAATTCGCGAAAAAAAAAAAAAAAATTAAATAAATGAATTTTTCATTTAAAATTGCACGATTGTTTGATTTTCAAAATATTTCACTTTAATATAAATATATATTTGATATAAATATTTGCCGGTCTCACTGTAAAGACTTCCATGAGAAATTGTGCCCTCAACGACGCCTCAACTGATATGGCCATGTCACCAACCGTCAGTTATCCGAATCACTCTAAAGTGTGTCCCGTGTCGATGGCCCAAAGCCGTGCAGTAGGTCACTTAAGACATGGAGAGGATCAGTTGATGACGACCTGATCTTAGCGGACAACACAAGTGAAATATTAATAAACAGGAGAAGTTAGAAGTCATCCACAAAATGTCAAACCTCGGCATGAGACACGAAGGCATAAACATTAAAATAATAATAATAAAACTACTCGAGTTGTCACTGGTTTGTTGTGTAACTCAACTGACCCATTAGTTTACCACACTGACATATTTCAAGGATGTACCATAGTTTCATTGACATGGATAGACCTTTACTGTTTAGAAAAGGCTGTTAAAATCCATCTCAAATCCTTTGCGACTCACAAAATGAGGACAATAATTCTATTAGGACCGATACAGCTGTATAGACCGCCCTTATTAACTCGGTACTTTCCCTTAAAAGGGACACTTGAGCGAATTCACAGTACGATTAAATCGGTGCTTGTTGAATTCCTGCCAGTTACCGAATTAGCTAAAAAAATTAATAAATAAATTAATAATAATAAAAAATTTCATAAATAAATTTTAAATCAGTATTTTATTTTTAAACGCACTATATTAATATCCTGCGTGGGGCTTTGCTAGCTCAGGGCCCAATCCACGTGTTCTGGTTGTATTGCCTTAAGATCTTAACTCAAAGATCTTAACTCAAAGATCTTAACTACTTTGAGAAATGAAAAATATTGCATTAATAGTAAATAATAAATTCCCAACAAATAAAGCAGCTGCCATGACTGGAAATCGAAACCAAAACCTTAAGATCTTCAGTCTGAGGTTCTACTAACTGAGCTATTTGGGCTTTCTTATAAATAAAGCTTAAAACAAAATAATTACAGCTTTGGCGTGACGTCATAGATTTATGATTTACATCATGTTTTAAAACATGAATTTAAACGTAAGCGATAATAAAAAATGGTACTTCTGCAGTTTACAGACCATGCTGAAATAATGTTATTATTTAGAAACCTGTTTTTAACATGGGGAGGGGGGAGGCTTTGTTAACTATTTTGTACTTTTACCTAACCATTTAATAAACAAAAGATACCGTAAAAATTGAATTTAACTCGAAAATCCTATCTAAAAAAATAGCACGGTTCGTAAATTGCAGAAGTACCTAAAAAAATAAATAAATGAACGGGTAAAAATTATCAATAGCATTGGAAATTATTTTAATAGTTCAAAACAATTTATTTTGCTTTCAGGATTTTTATATTAAAGTCCTGCGCAGGGATTTGCTAGCCCAGCGCCTGATTCACATGTTGGCCTGCCCTGTCGAACACTGCAGGTCAGAGTGGACCTGTGAGTAATCGTGACTGTAGTGAAGCTGATAGGCAAAATAGATTAGATGTTCAGAAAGGGAACGAGAAACTACACTACATTCACACTCCCCAAAGCCCCCGTATTGGGGGCCTAACCACTAGATACCGTGTTGTGTCATATCCAGGACAGGAAGAAGTTGAAATCCTGAAGCTAATTTCTTTCAAAAGTTTACGTCAAAGATTCCCAACCGGGGTCGACATGAATTCCCAAGGTCCACAGAAACTTTAAGGGGACTCACGAAAATCATTTTTTGATCTAGTTTCTATTTATATTATTTTGTTTACTAAGAGATACACATGTGTTTGAGATTAAGATTTTCAAAATTCGTATTTGGATTTTATGTTATAAATATAACGAAATTGATTCATTGTTACTTTTTACTAACCTAGAAAAATATTCAATTTAAAAAAATGATATATGCATATATGGGGTCCATGGATGATAAGATAACTCTCAGAGGTTCACAAGCAAAATAAGGTTGGAAAACTCATGTATACATTATTGTAAGTATTGCTGTCCCTGCAACTGTATTTTTTTGTTGGATTTACCGATGCTATTAAAAATATTACCGTTTCTTTTGCATTGTTGCTATTTTTCAGCGTGTCCAGTTCTCTAGAGCCTGAAGTGCACTGCTTACTACGTTGTGTTAACTACCTATGTAAGTTGTATCGTCAAGTGTACAGCCTGAAAACCAAAGTGAATAATTCCAGTGCCCTCAATAATGTGTCACCTATTTCGGCTAAAGCTTGCAAGATATTCCAGGTAAAGAACACCTATATATGTAAAGAAAAGTTGTCTGCATGTATGTGTGTCACAGCATCAAAGTTAAACGGTTAATCTAAGAGCTAAACTAACTGCAGATTTATAATTAACACCTTCGATCCAATGTCCTTATCGATGTCAAAAGTTCTTGAACCTTTTTGAAAACTCACTATTCAAATTTAAAAATACATTAAATAACATTAGAAACAAATGTTCCAACATTTTTAGTGTTCTCTTTCCAAGCCGACTGAATAATATATTTATAATCTGAACCTTTTCACTAACAATAAGGAAAATAAATGAATAAACATAAACATAAGTCAATATTGTTTTTTTTTTAGTCAAGTCATCATACAGATTTGGCATCCATTTTTTTTAGTCAAGTCATCATACAGATTTGGCATCCATTTTTTTTAGTCAAGTCATCATACAGATTTAGCATCCATTTTTTTTAGTCAAGTCATCATACAGATTTAGCATCCATTTTTTTTAGTCAAGTCATCATACAGATTTGGCATCCATTTTTTTTAGTCAAGTCATCATACAGATTTGGCATCCATTTTTTTTAGTCAAGTCATCATACAGATTTGGCATCCATTTTTTTTAGTCAAGTCATCATACAGATTTGGCATCCATTTTTTTTAGTCAAGTCATCATACAGATTTGGCATCCATTTTTTTTAGTCAAGTCATCATACAGATTTGGCATCCATTTTTTTTAGTCAAGTCATCATACAGATTTAGCATCCATTTTTTTTAGTCAAGTCATCATACAGATTTGGCATCCATTTTTTTTAGTCAAGTCATCATACAGAGTTGGCATCCATTTTTTTTAGTCAAGTCATCATACAGATTTGGCATCCATTTTTTTTAGTCAAGTCATCATACAGATTTAGCATCCATTTTTTTTAGTCAAGTCATCATACAGATTTAGCATCCATTTTTTTTAGTCAAGTCATACAGAGTTGGCATCCATTTTTTTTAGTCAAGTCATCATACAGATTTGGCATCCATTTTTTTTAGTCAAGTCATACAGATTTGGCATCCATTTTTTTTAGTCAAGTCATCATACAGATTTGGCATCCATTTTTTTTAGTCAAGTCATCATACAGATTTAGCATCCATTTTTTTTAGTCAAGTCATCATACAGATTTGGCATCCATTTTTTTTAGTCAAGTCATCATACAGATTTAGCATCCATTTTTTTTAGTCAAGTCATCATACAGATTTGGCATCCATTTTTTTTAGTCAAGTCATCATACAGATTTAGCATCCATTTTTTTTAGTCAAGTCATCATACAGATTTGGCATCCATTTTTTTTAGTCAAGTCATCATACAGAGTTGGCATCCATTTTTTTTAGTCAAGTCATCATACAGATTTGGCATCCATTTTTTTTAGTCAAGTCATCATACAGATTTGGCATCCATTTTTTTTAGTCAAGTCATCATACAGATTTGGCATCCATTTTTTTTAGTCAAGTCATCATACAGATTTGGCATCCATTTTTTTTAGTCAAGTCATCATACAGATTTGGCATCCATTTTTTTTAGTCAAGTCATCATACAGATTTGGCATCCATTTTTTTTAGTCAAGTCATCATACAGATTTAGCATCCATTTTTTTTAGTCAAGTCATCATACAGATTTGGCATCCATTTTTTTTAGTCAAGTCATCATACAGAGTTGGCATCCATTTTTTTTAGTCAAGTCATCATACAGATTTGGCATCCATTTTTTTTAGTCAAGTCATCATACAGATTTGGCATCCATTTTTTTTAGTCAAGTCATCATACAGAGTTGGCATCCATTTTTTTTAGTCAAGTCATCATACAGATTTGGCATCCATTTTTTTTAGTCAAGTCATCATACAGATTTGGCATCCATTTTTTTTAGTCAAGTCATCATACAGATTTGGCATCCATTTTTTTTAGTCAAGTCATCATACAGATTTGGCATCCATTTTTTTTAGTCAAGTCATCATACAGATTTGGCATCCATTTTTTTTAGTCAAGTCATCATACAGATTTGGCATCCATTTTTTTTAGTCAAGTCATCATACAGATTTAGCATCCATTTTTTTTAGTCAAGTCATCATACAGATTTGGCATCCATTTTTTTTAGTCAAGTCATCATACAGAGTTGGCATCCATTTTTTTTAGTCAAGTCATCATACAGATTTGGCATCCATTTTTTTTAGTCAAGTCATCATACAGATTTGGCATCCATTTTTTTTAGTCAAGTCATCATACAGATTTAGCATCCATTTTTTTTAGTCAAGTCATCATACAGATTTGGCATCCATTTTTTTTAGTCAAGTCATCATACAGATTTAGCATCCATTTTTTTTAGTCAAGTCATCATACAGATTTGGCATCCATTTTTTTTAGTCAAGTCATCATACAGATTTGGCATCCATTTTTTTTAGTCAAGTCATCATACAGATTTGGCATCCATTTTTTTTAGTCAAGTCATCATACAGATTTGGCATCCATTTTTTTTAGTCAAGTCATCATACAGAGTTGGCATCCATTTTTTTTAGTCAAGTCATCATACAGATTTGGCATCCATTTTTTTTAGTCAAGTCATCATACAGATTTGGCATCCATTTTTTTTAGTCAAGTCATCATACAGATTTGGCATCCATTTTTTTTAGTCAAGTCATCATACAGATTTGGCATCCATTTTTTTTAGTCAAGTCATCATACAGATTTGGCATCCATTTTTTTTAGTCAAGTCATCATACAGAGTTGGCATCCATTTTTTTAGTCAAGTCATCATACAGATTTGGCATCCATTTTTTTTAGTCAAGTCATCATACAGATTTGGCATCCATTTTTTTTAGTCAAGTCATCATACAGAGTTGGCATCCATTTTTTTTAGTCAAGTCATCATACAGATTTGGCATCCATTTTTTTTAGTCAAGTCATCATACAGATTTGGCATCCATTTTTTTTAGTCAAGTCATCATACAGATTTGGCATCCATTTTTTTTAGTCAAGTCATCATACAGATTTGGCATCCATTTTTTTTAGTCAAGTCATCATACAGAGTTGGCATCCATTTTTTTTAGTCAAGTCATCATACAGATTTGGCATCCATTTTTTTTTTTTATAAATTAAAAATGGAATTTTCCTTTATGTATCTTTTATCTGTTTCAGACAATCAAACTATTTGAGATCTATGCAGAGAGGTAAAATAAATTGATTATTTTATATCGCGGTACCAAACTCACAAACATAGTTTAAGTAGTTTAAAAAGATAAAATACTTTCTTTTATTGGTGGTCGTGTAGATAAAGTGTTCGTCTGCAATTTCAATATTTTATAATGAGATCTAAATGTTACTACAGCTTTGAAACGCCGTTGAAATGATAAACTTTGAAATTTTAGAATCAGCCAACATGACGCGAGATTTTTTATTATAATTGGAATATTTTCTTTTTTACAAATACATGAAGGAAATATTTTTAACAAAAGCCATGTTAAGAATAGCTTTCTAAATAATAATGTTATTATTTAGAAAGCCATTCTTAACATGGGGAGAGGGGACTTTGTTAACTATTCTGTACTTTCACCTAACAATCTAATAAACAAAAGAAAATGTGTTTTTGTCCAAAAATAAGAATAGTTAACAAAGCTCTTGGCGGGAATGTAATATAGCGAGAACTGACTTTTGCACTTCACTGTTGACTGCTAAATACATTCTTAGTCGGAAATAGCAATTCTTAATCATTATACCATTGTACCAAATTTATTTACCAGTGCATTGCTGTCGATAACCCAGTGGTTAAAATCTCCGACTGTCAGCTAGATGGTTTAGTTTTGATCCCAGTTTTAAGCGTTTGCCTATTTAGACACACTGAGGAGCTATGGTAAAGTGAAACAGTCTGTCTTTGGATGACTATCGAACACTGTCTGTTTCTCATTGTGTTTATAAATAAAAATAGAAAACTTATTTCTCTCGCATTTGAAGTGGAATTGTCATGATGGCCTCACGGTCAGCAGCTTGGGTTCGTAATATTCTGATCCGGGGTTAGAATCATTCGACCAGCGGAACAGTTTCATCATCCCTACTGATGAGTGTTAATAGTAACATGAAACATATATATGTATGGATAATAAAAAATATATTTATTAATTAAAAATAATTGTTAAAGCTACGTAAGTCAAGCACTTTGAGAGAGATTAAATTTGAGATTCAAATCTAGCCACATGGCGAGTTTTCTCTCTTTAGGTAGATCGGACAATTTTGTGTGTTTCTCATTATTTGTGTTTATAAATATAAATACAAAACTGATTTATCTCGCATTTGAAGTGGAATTGTTATGATGGCTTCGCCGTAAGAACTTTGAGTTTGTAACATTCAGATCCGGGGTTCGAATCGTTTAACCGGCAGAACAATTTCATCATCCATACTGATGAATGTTAATGGTAACACAAAAAATATATATATGTCTATGGATAATATATATATATATATATATATATATATATATATATATATATATATATATAATAATGACAATAATAATCCAGGTAAAACATCCACAGGGTAGTAATCCAAAGAATTTCAACCGGGTTTATAAAAAGTGCTCAATATCAAATAGAGTTTTATATGATTATTTTTATTTACACAGACATGTACAAAATCTGCGACCGATCTTAATATTTGGAGAGAACTAAATATGATCTGAGGTTAAGATCGGATTCTAACTCTGCCTGATGAGATCTCAGTTTATAATAACTGTTGATCGATAACATCGACATGCCAGTGTCGCAGATTTTGTACATGTCTGTGTAAATAAAAATAATCATATATATATATATATATATTTTCATTGCTTACTACCTAGCTCTACTTACGTATCGAGCACTGTTGAAGTAAATACTGAAAACGGATACATAAAAAATTATATCCCCTTATAATATTTTATGTGGATACATGAAGTACTAATATATATATATATATATATATATATATATATATATGGTATAAACATGGTTAGAAAATATTATCTGAAAAAGGCTTTATTCAGTTCATATGATGCTTTGGTATACTATATATCGTCTTTAAAAATGCAGAAGCCAAGTGAAAAAAAAGATGCTTTCACGTCCGGGATGAAAATACAAATGAATAAGGAAAGATAATTAGAAGGAAAATGAAAAGATAAAAGAGGAAAAGAAAAGAGAGAAATTGATTTCTGATGACATTTAAAATTACTTTTATTCTATTTTTTTTAAATTTGAATCTGTTAGTTTCAGTGAAAGTGTGAGTGGAAAGGGGGCATGAAGCAGATGGGTATGTTACAATTTCAACCAACATGCCTTATAGACAGAAGTCAAATACAATAATATATACATCTTACATCTGATGACCTCAGAAAGATGAAATTTTGGCAGTATAGGGAGATGTGTGCAGAACAGGAGACTTCATTGATATAATCATGCTATCATATTCAGTTTATCGTCCGTTTTACATGCTGACATGTGTTGGATAACTTTTAGAAATTGACTTCAAAACTAACCTATTTCTGACCAGGTCTTTATCGCTCTTTCTCTCAAGTCCATCCTTATAACTCATGTTTTTGTTGGCCTTCCCTTGTAAACTGATTCTGTTACCTCGATTATTCTACATCTATTCACCCAGAACACTCATCTATTCTTTCAACGTGGCCATACCATTGAAGTCTCCTGCTTTGCACACATCTCCCTATACTGTCCAGATTTAATCTTCCCCTTAGGTCATCAGATCTAAGCCTGTTTTTAAGGCTCAGAATACACATTCATCGTATGATTCTTATATCATTTCTCCTCATGGAATGCATGTCTTCAATCCTCACTACATACATATGTCTGATAGATTCTTCTTTTGGTCAACAGTGGTAACGCTATGGTGGTTAGTAATGACAGAATTTCCTTGGACTTATTCCATCCACTCTTAACTCTTGCAATCATATTAGTATTTGCTTCTCTCTGAGCTCCAATGGTATCACCAAGATAACAAAATTTCTGAACAACTTCGCCTCACCATCCAAATATACTTTCTTCACATCTGAGTTCTGATCAGTCTTACATTTCTTGCGCACAACTGGTTATCATCTACAACTGGTTATCATCTACAACTGGTTGTCATCTACAACTGGTTGTCATCTACAACTGGTTGTCATCTACAACTGGTTGTCATCTACAACTGGTTATCATCTATTACCTACCAGTAATTCTACAATACTCGTATATAAATTTAGAATTGTAATATTTGTGGGTTTTACTCTTTTTTTAACAAATTCAATTAAAAGTAATTTTGTTTTTAAAGCATGATATTTTATTTCTATACGTTTTATTTTGTATTTTTAGCCTTTAGAAGTTTTATGGAAGCTCTTGGATGACTGGCTGAACTTACTGGAAGAGGAGTTCAAAAAATTCAACAAGTCTGAAAATGGGAAGGTCACCAACAAGGAAACCTTTTCTGCCAATCAAGTCAACCATGAAGAGCATCATACGAATCATTGTTCGACCGTCAACACAGACCAATCCGACAAAACCCAAAGTGCTGATCTTTCCAGTGTGAGGGAGGTGGAGAGTAAACTGACTATGCCATCCAATTTGTCTGGTGACCCGCCCTCAGCCCTTGCCACAGTTGAAAACAAAGGTCAACCAAAGAGCCAAAGTGTCGAAGCTAAAAAATTGGGGGTTCGTTCTTGGGATGGCCTCCAGGGTACAGGCCAGGAAATCATCACAGCAACCGTGCCACGTATTTCGGCAGTCATACAAGCCTTCTATCAGTGTTGTACATGCTTCACACGACAGCCGTAAGTTTACATCACATCTTCTTGATGTTTGATTTGCATTTACAAGATTCGTGAACAGATTTTTATATCTGTTTACATATATATATATATATATATATATTAAAGAAAGAAAGATGAAGATAAAGAATTGTACATAAATTAATACAAATTTTATTACATCGAAAGTTCAGATGCAAGGAGTTACATTAATGTAACTCCTTGCATCTGAACTTTCGATGTAATAAAATTTGTATTAATTTATGTACAATTCTTTATCTTCATCTTTCTTTCTTTAATATTGATTGCTCTACTCAACGTATTGAGCTTTATTTTATCGAGATAGATCACTACGATATTTCGCTTATCGTTAATTCTATTATCATTAGTATATATATATATATATAAGTTCAATAGTTAAGGATTTTACCAAGCTCATACATACTATTGACGCTCACACCAATCCTTTTAAAAATCTATTGCTTAATATAACTCTGAAATTTAATGTAGAGCATATAAAAATTTTTGATATCTAACTTATTTACAAAAATTTTTATGGCGGGTGCAAGTTTGGGTGGGCGCGCCCCCTAAAATGGTACAGTTTACAAAAAAATAATTTGCCTATATTACGCACCAGGTTGCCGAGAATATATATTCCAAAATTCATAATGATCAGTTCATAAAAAAATAAATAAATAATTTATATATATATATATATATATATATATATATGCACTCCCTAAATTTGCAAAAAAAATATGACTCTGTTACTGTATCTTTTTGAAATATATATTCTAAAATTCATAATGATCCGTTCATTAGTTTAAAAGATTACACTGTACATATATATATATATATATATATATATATATATATGTTACATAGCCGTCCCGGGAATGGTCCGTGGCAGTTCTCGTTTTGTATACTCGTCCCGGAACGGGCCGTTGCAGTTCTCGTTTAAACACTCGTCATTTTTTAAACACCATAAATCATATAGGTTGCATACCTTTAAATTTCTCGCACCTTCAATCTTTCCTCGTCGCGTGGAGGGGTGCATCATCCAGTGGTTGAATTCTTTCTTCTTTCTGCCATGAACCACGCCGCTGCAACAAAAAGCTTCATGACCGACTCAGAAGACAAACAATCTTTTAAACTTAAGTTCTGTTTTATTTCAGGTGTTAGTTATCCATTGGCTTGCAGATATTCACTAACATCGAGAGAGAGAGAGCAAATTACTGCTTTCGTAATTACTTATCAATTAAGTCCTTAACCATTCGTGGAGGGGGGAAAAGAGATGTTTCGCCTGTATTTTCTTAAAGAATTAATTCCCCTAATCATGTTGCAGACTACATCGTAAATAACGTCTCATAGGCTCGCCTCCAAAACCCAGATTAGCAAAAACTCTGCTTCCCACGCAAAAGCCTGTGACGTCACAGAGCCTCTATGCGCAGGTGCACATTGATCCTTGATCTGAGATCTCGTCAACGCGGTGACCCTGTCACGTCTGTGAGCTCAAACTGTGAGAACAGCCCTATTCTGCACCCGACTGCACGGGTCCACCCGCACTAAATCGCGCAAGTCAAACCAATGATTTCCAACAGATACGTCCACCTCAAGATGTGTCCGTTCCCACATGGTCATTATCCAACATATAAAATATATATAATATAATATAGATACCTCACTTTATAATTATATAATATACATACCTCACTTTATAATTATATAATATACATACCTCACTTTATAATTATATAATATACATACCTCACTTTATAATTATATAATATACATACCTCACTTTATAATTATATAATATACATACCTCACTTTATAATTATATAATATACATACCTCACTTTATAATTATATAATATACATACCTCACTTTATAATTATATAATATACATACCTCACTTTATAATTATATAATATACATACCTCACTTTATAATTATATAATATACATACCTCACTTTATAATTATGTAATATACATACCTAACTTTATAATTATATAATATACATACCTAACTTTATAATTATATAATATACATACCTCACTTTATAATTATATAATATACATACCTCACTTTATAATTATATAATATACATACCTCACTTTATAATTATATAATATACATACCTCACTTTATAATTATAGAGACTACACGAATACCTGTCCCAGGACGGGTCAAATTAATCCTCCAAACAGAACAGTTTTGCACCACTTTTATGTTCCCTTACGAAGATTAAAATCAAGATACAATGCTACTAAACCTTATGTTTAGAATCCTTATTCCAATTTTGGTCAAAATCCATTACATGATTTTGATTCTAGAAAATGTCTAAAGTTTAAGGCTTAAGCTTAATGTTGGCTATATTTAGTTTTATGCAAATGGGGTAAAAAAGGGATGGAAGCCAATTTTTGTGAAATTTTAACCATAAGTATTAGACATGAATTAATAAAGATTCCCTAAATTGCAGTCTCTTTTTAAGTATTTTAAAGAGTTCTTGAGTAGCATAATATGATCACAATCTCCTATTTTAAAATTCAAATATTTCTGATTTGCTTTACATTTCATCCATAGTTATTAGACGCAACATTTTTTAAGCTTAGGCCTCAAATTTTTCTAGAATCAAAACCATTCAATAGATTTTGTTTAAAATTAGAATAAGGATTCTAGACATAAAATGTAGTAGTTTATTTTAATCTTAAGGAACATAAAAGTGGTGCAAAATTGTTCTGTTTAGTGAATTAATTTTATTATTAACTAGCCAAAAATTATCCTACATATATATATATATATATATATATATATATATATATATGTAGGATAATTAATAAAATTAATATATATATATATATATATATATATATATATATATATATATATAATATGAAACTAAAAGCATACTTTTAGTAGAATTAACCTATAGTGAAATGGTTTAAGCTCAATATACGAGATAGAGCAATTTTTAAGATAGATGAAAGAAGAGGGATAAACATGTACGAATGACAAATTTATTTCAACTTCGATTGTTCAATGCAAGGTGTACTCGGTAAAAACATGTTTATTATTCTTTCCTTAAGCCAAGGCTTTTCAAAGATTAAAATCTTATCAGAGGAATTACATAGATAGATAAGTTGGCAGTGGAAGAGCCAAAAGTCAAAATTTGGGCAATATTAAAAAGATCTAATTCCTACACTCCAGGATCTGCTTTTTGCCAACTATGTAACATCACTAGGAGAATCTGCACCATTCCTCGTATTAGCCAATGTATAGTCGTGTGAAGGGGATCTTATGTGGGCTTCGGACACTATGTTATTTTGAATATTTAGTCAGAGTTTATTTGTAGGGTGAAGTATCTTCATGTCAGGTTGTCCTGACAAACCCTTATACAGAGAGACCGAAGACACTCGAGGATGGTGTCAAGTAGGTAATTCAAATTCTCCTATATAAGACCATGGGTCATGAGAGATACAATCCTCTACTCTATAATAAAGACCAATGTGTCTTTATTTGTATATATCCGTCCCGTCACGCAAACGTTAGTGAGTAAAAAAAACTGCAAAACGAATCCATTTAAAGTGTTTAGGTAAGGGAGAAAACAAATAACAAGACAGACACCACTCCACCGGCCGGCTAAAATGAATTTGGAAAGAAAAGCCTCACTCTATTTCCACAATGAGACATTTTCTTTATTTTCCTTTCTTCTTTCTATACTGATCGTCACCTTTATTCTTTTTTAAACTTTCCAATGATGTAATGTTCTATGATATATTTCGAGGTAAGACCTCTTTATCAAATAGTGACTGTTTCAAATCTCCTGAAACACGTATGGAGGCACAACTTTTTTTTACATGATTTTTGATGAAGGGTAAAACTAATTCAAAATGTTTGTACGTACATTTATTTGTCAAAAAATATTTTATTTTTCCAGAATCACATCACCCAGGTTCATAGAATTTGTTAGTCAACATAATAACGTTTTAAAATCTTTGGTCGCCAGGTAAGTTACTAATTTTGAATTTAAAAAAAAAACTTTGCTTTTTCATTATTTCGCCAGGAGGTCAACTCAATATTTTTGCTTTCCCTAATGTTCTTGCAAAATCGCCAATGTTTTCTTGTTATTGTTTTGAGAGTTAAGAATTATGACATCAAGAAATTGAATTTATTAAACAAATGCTTCAGCACTCTTTTCTTGTTATTTTTCATCATTGGAAGCATCTTTAAGGTACAATATAATTTTGTATCATGTGTTTTCTTAAATTCTCATGTATCCGAGAAATTTTACCTCATTGCAAAGTATAGTATGTCTAAATCTTGGTCCATAACTTGTTAAGCATATGTTTACATCTAAATCAGGGGCAGGCAATCTCCGGGCCACATCCGGCCCGCGAAGGCTTAGCATCCGGCCCGCCACCCTGCTATGCTTTATTATTGCAATCCAGCCTGCGGACCTCCCAGTAAAACACATATCATTTTGTGACAGATGTAAAAGTAGGTTTCAATTAAGATTTACAGTGGGACAAAAATGTATAAATATCAGCGAGCGATGATGCATGTATATTTCATTTTTCTTTAACTATTAATTTCAAATCCTTGGCCTGAGATAAAAATAGAAAAAGAGAAAGAGAGAGGCAAAGAGGAAACGAGAGACGAGGAAAGGGCACAAAACATAGAACTTATGTGAGGTGTGTTAAAACGAATGCTGGATCAACTTGCTACTTCCCCCGTCATTATTTTTTATGATTCCAAAATGGCTCTTTGTCGGCGCCTTTTATAACATTACATACAGAAGTCTCCTGAGAAAAAATATCAGATTTGTAGGTTGTTCAATGCAATTTTTGTACAATTTATTCATGTAAACAAAATATAGTAATTCTGAGATTTCGTTTTTCACTCCGGTCCGCGATCTCCTTCCAAAAGTCTCATCTGGCCCTCACTCTGAAAAGGTTGCCCACCTCTGATCTAAATGAATAAATGCAAAAGTTTTGTTCATTTATCTTACTCATGTTATCATCAAAACGGCTCACTGTTATTTAAATCAATAGTACAACATAGTCTTGAAATACTGTATATAAAGTAGAGAGCAACAATACAAACACAACTATTTGCATGCCTAGTTTGGTGTTATTCATTTGTAATTTTATTGTCATATTTTCCTATACACATATATGCAATAGTTTTTAGCAGTAATTAATTGAAGTTAGTTAATAAAAAAAAAAATAAAATACATAAACCTTTCTTAGAATATTATGTTCATTAATTTTCAAAGGAGGTAATTTAAATGAACACTAATATATCTTAGCTAGAAAGAAAGATATACCGACGAGGCATACAAGTAGTAAAAAAAGTTCATAAAGACAGAAGGAAGGTGACTGCTCTCTCTCAGCCCTCTTTTTCCTCGTTCTGCAACAAGAATGTCTTAACAGATATGTCACAATTTTCAAATGAAATCAAAGTAGAATAAATAGTGGTAGTTGTTGTGACCCAATGGGTCACTGGTACGTCTTGTATACTACTAAAACTAATCTATATATAAAACTCAATGTATGTGTGATGTTTGTGTGTTCCCTATAGAAAAAAAGGTTAGAGAATCTACATAAAATCTAAAAGTGTATTCTTATGTAAAATTTACCAATGAAAGTGTTCCTGAATCTCTACGTCACTCCTAAAGGGACTATCAGGACATAACAATTTAAAAACCTCAAACATATTCTATTTTTAGAATTTTCTGGGGAAGACAATGAAACTGGTCCCAAATCTCTAAATGCTTTCCTAACTTAAGGAAGCTATGGGGGCCAAACCTCCTTTAAAACTTCAAATATATCCTATTTTGATGAAGTTTATATGTATAAAATTCTCCGGGGAAGACAATGGAAGTGGTCTCGAATCTCTATATTACCCTCTGTGTGCCAAATATCTACGTGCTCCCACCTCTAGGTGACTCATGGGGGCAGAACTCCCTTAAAGCTTCGAATACGCATATCCGATTTTAATAAAATTTAAACCATATATATAATAAACTAATTCAGAGAGTTTTTCAACATTTAATTTCTTCCAACTATATTAGAGAGCGAAAGAGGAGAAAAGGGGCAGTAAAAACAAAAAAAGTAATGTTGTATTATGAGCATAGTGAAAAAGTACATAGTGATCCTTATTCAGTCCCGAGCAATGTCGGGTATCCCTGCTAGTTAAATGTAAAAGCACAATTCAATTCCAATTGTACAATAAGCAAAAACAAAAGTTTACGTACTGAAAACGGGAATTGACGTTATGAATAATTGTGTCATAGAACAAAAACGGTCCTTTTCTGAATTACAGCAATCTACTAACATCGAAGTCAGACTTTGACTACTGTTATATTTTCACTAACCGATGGGTGTTCAAATACACCCGGTAGCTGATGTTAGTTTATAAGAAAGGTTTATTTAAAAAGGGAGACAGTCACATAAAGCATCAGAGCGACAGTCCACTTGTGTATGCGTGAAACAGACAGATAGATTGCTTGTTTCATTACACCTGGGTACATTGTATGCGATCGCTCCCACCCTCGTTGGAGCTCCTCGGGAAATGGCCACATTTTGCATCCGCTTGCTTAAGTCGTCAGCCAAAAAAAAAAAGAGAAAGTTATGTTATGTGGTTTCATCAATTTCCACTTTGAGATCACCTCTGACCTTTAAGATGTCACTCAAACCCTTTCATCCAAACACAGCCTTCGCTATCTAACAGTAACCTTTTTTTTCTTTTCATTATGTTATTGGTTATTGACACAGATATATTTTATTTGCTTCAATTTTTTTCTCAAAATACTTATTCCATCATCATCATCATCATCAGTTTAACGTCTGTTTTACATGCTGGCATGTGTTGGGCAGCTTTTAAAAATTGACTTCTAAACTAATCTATCTCTGGCCAGGTCTTTATGAATTGCATAGTCTTAATTGGGATTGGATTATGCTTTTATATTTGAATGTAAGCATATCTTTAACGCATTATTGACCCAAGTTTAGACATACTATACTTTGTGATGTTGTAGTGTCGACAGCTAAGAAAACTGTTAGAGTGGAGACATTTTCCCTTACTCACTGGAACAGATTAAAGGAAGGTTATTGTGTGCAATTATATTGAGTTCTCTCCCTTGAGCTCTTCAGAATATAAATATATATAGTAAACTTCAAATGTGTGTGTGTTTGTGTTTCCCACCTCCACGTTACTTACACATTATTATTTGGGTTTTTTATTATTAATCAATTAGTGTTAAGTACTAAAACAAACATTTTTTTAAATTCCTGTTTCACAAAATGATTTGATTACAAAATTAAAGTCATCAAAAATATTAATTACCATTTCTTCGTAAACAAGTCGGTCATTTTTTATTTCTTTTACTCCCAAGGTACAAGTAGTGATAAATAAAATAAGATAATTCATGAATCGAAGTGAGTGGTATTGAAATCAAATAAATAGTTCTGGGGAACCACCATAAATGTATTCAAAGAAGTGTATGGTATTACCACAATAGGTGTTGTAGAGGTTGAGGGATTTGATGCTTGTTAGAGATCACCATTTTGTAGTAGGATTGCTGCGTCTGTATCCATCCTACTGACCTTGTTTGCTCAGAAGAAAAAGGGTCATTAAGTTTTCGGTTAAATGGACAAACATCTTCTCTACAATTTGAATCAACTTTATTCAATAGTTTTGTCAACACAGAATATGGTTCAGAAATAGTTAGGAACACAAGAATATAAGACCGGTTGGTTCAGCCGACATGTATGTATTATAAAAATGGAACTGAATCCGGGAGTTTCATCTTGTCTAGCCAAGTCGTTGCTAGAAACGAGGAAAAGAATATAACGTCTGTTCATGTTGGTATCTCGACTGGAACTCTTCATAAATCGGCACAAAAGGATTTGGGTGGAAATAGAAAAGGTTAACGCATACGTAAGTGTTCTAATCGCTCTATGTATCACTACACAAGTCTGAACATGCCTGTGTTATCTCACTGAATCACGTACCAATCACTCCGTGAGTGATAACATGCAAGTGCAAAAGAAAATAGATCTTAATTCTGTAACTGCTACAGTACTAAAAAAAGAGTTATTTATCTGTCTCCCATGAGTGATTGATATGACACAAGGTGGAGCCCATTGTGGAGTATAGTCATTACTGAACATCATATGGGCATTCAGGGCCAATAACAATTGCCCATAAAAATTATCTCAAACTGAGAGGATTGCCTCTGAGGATATAATCTTGACTGGACTCCTCCTCCTCCTCCTCATCATCATCATCATCATCATCATCATATTCAAATTAACCTCCGTTTTACATGCAGGCATGTATTGGATGGGCAGGTCTGTATTTATCCCTCTTTCTCTCAAGTCAATTCTTATCACTTTATCCTATGTTTTCCTTGGCCTTCCCCTGTGAACTGAACCTGCTACCTCAACTGTTCTACATCTACTAACCCAAGGACTCTCATTCATTCTTTCAATGTGGCCATACCATCAAAGTCTTCTGCTTTGAACACATATCCCTATACTGTCCAGATTTAATCTTCCTCTGAGCTCATCAGATCTAAGTCTCTCTAAAAACATAATTTTAAAAAATTATTTCTGCTGTACCAATTTCAACGGTCTTCTTTTGCACGTTTGAAACTGAAGTGAAACCCACTTCTGAAGAAGGGAATTTTTTCACAAAATATTATGTCATACGGACCCGACATCAAACCGCACCGATAGCAAGTAAGATTGTAATTATAATTATAAACAAAAAAAATTAAAAAGAAAAGATTATATTGATAACAAAAAGTAGAAAACTGAAAAACCCATTTCACTTAATTTGCTTTCAGTTCACGTTTATCCGTTACACCTCTGCATTGTAATCGCCTCCTATAAATTATCTTTATATATACACTACACACAATGCTTCAAGCAAACTACATTAACCTATTAATTCTAGTGATGTTGGAAATTGTGTTTTATAAAAACAAAAATTAATCCCACAATACAAGTGAGCAAGTTTATAAAGTTTCAACGAGAAGTTTTAAGTTATTTATACAAAATTTGTAGAATTTGGTATATTCGAACTACTGTTCTCATCTTGGGTGTTTTTATCACAACGTTTCGGCCGATGTAACCTCCAACCTTATTCAGGTGTACTTTATCGAACTCGGGAATCTGGACGGAATTTCGAACGGAACCCTTTATTAAATCCACGTGGAGGGGGGGGGTAGCATGCTCTCGTTTCATCTACCATCTACCGTCCAGATTCCCGAGTTCGACAGAAAGATTCCAGAGTTCGATAAAGTGCACCTGAAGAAGGTCGGAGGTTACATCGGCCGAACCGTTGTGATAAAAACACCCAAGATGAGAACAGTAGTCCGAATATACCAAATTCTACAAATTATCAACCCTCATCTCAAAAGTTCCGAAACAAAATTACAAAAGATTAAAAAATAACCAAATAAAGTGGATATGAATGCAGCATAACATAAAATTCAATTATATTTTAATAGTTAATTACTTGCCTTTTTTTTTAATTTAACATATAATTGGTAGGTTCTTTAATTTTAAAAAGGGAGATACACTCACAAAATATTAAATCCTTCGTCTACAATTTAATTTCAAAACGTTTGCTGACTTATTTTGTTGTTGTTTTTTCTTTTCATTTCAGAAATCCAAAAGTTATTTTTGATCATTTTCATTTTTTATTGGAATGTCCAGAACTCATGTCACAATTCCTGCATATCATTAAATCCCAGGTAAATATACATAGTTACATTTTCTTTATTATATATGTATGTACTCTGTTTCTCTCTCATATATATATATATATATATATATATATATATATAGGAATGAAACCAATCAATATATATAATGCAATCAGTTATATGTGTGTGTGTATATATATATATATATATATATATATATATATATATATATATATACGATTAGGCTATTTTGCCGGGACCGGCAAAATAACGACCCCTTTGTTATTTTGCCGGTCCCGGCAGAATAACGATGGGGCTGTTATTTTGCCGGTTCATGTTTATTTAACCTAACTGTTACAGTTACAGTGAAGATTTCACGAGTCAACTTAACTGCCGGTTTATTTTTATTTCAACATTTTTCCAATAAAAAAAGAAATAATTAAAACTTCTGACTATTTTTTAAAATTAAATAAATAATTGATACAGCGATTTTCGCCACAACTTAGGAAAAAAACAAGTTTTATTTCACCATAGACTAAGTAACTACGATGAATGCATTTACGTATTGTTTTTATTGTAAAAAGAAATACAAATTATGTTTTTGAGTACAAATAATTCGCTTTGATCCCCGTTTATGTCTACTTTTTTAAATATAACTCTCTACCGGATTACCTCACAATGTTTGTTTGTAAAAACAATTCAACTTTGCATTAAAATTCGTCGTTACATGTAGCAGTTGAAATTATTGACAATTACTACTGTTGTTATTTTATCGCAAGAAAAACATTCAATTTAATGGTTAATTTAGTGAAATGATGAGAAATAGTCCTAACATTTATCTTAAAAGATAGTGAAAAATCAGTTTTAAAATTGCTGTTTAGACTGTTTATAAAACTTAAATTATATAAACGTACATACTGTTGAAAAAAAAATTTATCTGGTTTAATTTCTTTAAGGACTTATCTTTAATTATTTTAATTATCAGATTTCTTAACAAGAGTTATTTATTTTTTATATCAATGAATGAAAATTATTTTTTTTCCTAAATAACTAAAACATTATTTATCCGACGCAAATTACTTCTAAATCTGACTAAAGAATCTAATTGTCTGTAATATTTTCGTTCATTTAATTAATTTTTACTTTTAATGTTTTTTGTATTAAAAGTAGATATTTCTTTTATATTCAAAAAATTAAAATAACTGACGACGACGATGAAAATAAATTGTTATTAAATATTTGTCCTTATTTATTTCATTACCCTTTCTTTCACAAAGCCATAACAGTTAGGTTAAAAAAAACATAAGCCGGCAAAATAACGAGGGGCTCGTTATTTTGCCGGTCCCAGTAAAATAGCCTCTTCTTTATTATAAAGCTCTTGCTAAAAATATATTAAGCCCTCTATATGTACAAAGTCTGCTGTTTTGATTTGGCTTGGTTTCAGAATTCATATCTGAACGATGGATTTTTATGTTAAATATCACACTGCATTTTTGTTGACATTCCTGTTTGCGTAGGTAGTATCATTAAATAAACAGTTAATTTAGTCCATGGGACAATGAATAAAGAAAGAATACCATAAAGTGAAAATGAGACTCGTTCAGGATTCAAAAAAGGGACCACCTAACGAGGATGTCATCAACCACAGAGTTTTACAAAGAATAAGTTTTACAAATTCAATTTTCTCTAACCATATTGCTCATTAGTTAAGTACTCTAAGACGACACCCGCCTAAAGTGGTCCCTCTTTTCAAATTCTGTACAAGTCTCATTTTTCACTTTGGGGGTTTCTTTGTTCATTCCCAGCCCTGTGGACTAAATTAACCATTTATTTAATGGTTATTACTTATGCATCATGACTATCAACATGAGTATTGTCTAGAAAGCAACATGGCTTTGGGCCATCAACATCAATGTGGGACACACTTTGGAGCATTTTGTATGCCTGATGGTAAGTGACGTGGTCGTATAAGTTGAGACGTTGTTGTGTGACTTACTTTCTCACGGAGGTCTGTAGAGTAAGATTGTTAATTTTCTGCATCCGATACACTGCAACCAGGATTGGGCTTTTTTTTACGTTATTAACATCCGTAGGCACATGTATGGTATGGTTTTGTTGGCACCTCCCTCTAAATGATAAAGTTTACAAACTAAATAATGTGCCCACGTTGCTCACCCTGTTACCTAGAATACATATTCCATAATTTTACCAAGCACATACATATTATTGACGCTCATGCATGCACCGATCCTTTTAAAAATGTATTACTTAATATAACTCAAAATCGTTTCATGTCAAGCAATTCTTTCCTCTATTAAATTTTTTGTATTTAGCTTATTTTAAAAGTGTTTAAGTGGGCGCACCCCCTAAATTATAAGGTTTACAAAAAAAATAATGTGCTCATGTTATTCAATGGGTTGCCGAGAATATATATTCCAACATTCATAATGATCGGTTCTTACAAAAGTTTTTTTTTCATTTTTAAACTTTGTATATATGCAGCCCTGAAATGTTTACATGTACTAAAAAAAAATCTTCCCATGTTACACACCATGTTGACTAGAATATATATTCCAAAATTCATAATGATCCATTCATAAGTTTAGGAGATTATGCTGTACAATATACCTAACATATATATATATATATATATATATATATATATATATATAATTATTTATTTTTTTCTCTTATAGCCATTTTCAGCTCGTCAGGAATGGTTTTATGAGAACCTTCACCCGGAAGATTATGACAACGATATGTTCCACGCACCAACATCTCAGGAGTCTTTAGTTATTGATAGAAGTAAGTAATATCTCGTCTTCCCAACCTTCACATTATATGAAAGATTAAATGGATTTTGTAGATTTGTCATACATTAAGTAAAAATGAGATTGTATCAAGGTGATACTTATAACAGGCCTGGCAGTAATGCAGCTAAGGTCCATGACTGGAGGCAGCATGTGAGAACCTAAATTACTATTAAATAATAATTACTCAGGATACTTTTTTAACTAATGAGTAACCACTTATAAAGGGTAAAAGCCACTTGAGGATAAACGATATGTAAAGAACATGGATATATTGTCAGTTGAATGATGAAGAATATTATGAGAGGATTGAAAAAAAATTTGATTACTTATGAGGGCAGCTTATTGCACCAAATTCAGTATGAAGAATATTTGGGATGCTTAGTGTGTCATGGGGAGATAAATGGTACTACTACTACTATTATTATATTAACTCACTAGGAGTTCTCACACAGGTCAATGGTCATCATCAGTGATTGCTCACTGATGATGAAAATTAATTCTTGCAGTTTCAGTTCTCTTGGGTTCGATGTTTTTTATTTTTCTATTGCAACTTCCATCTAACTGGTTTTATTATTATTATTATTATTATTGTTGTTATTATTATTATTATTATTATTATTATTGTTGTTGTTGTTGTTGGTGTTGTTAGTAGTAGTAGTCTCACCATTGCCGTCACTAGGGTTTTTATTATTATTAACTGTGCCACTTTCCCATTTATACCTTTATTCCACCATCGCTCATTCCCCTACTATGACTAGAAATACTACTACTACTATTATTATTATTATTATTAAAAAAAAAAAAAAGCATTAGACACAAATAGATTCAAAAAATATGATGCAGGATTCCATCAACTAAAGTATGAAGCCCCCTTGGCATGCCGGATGCGTCTGGAAAGGTAAAAATGTACATATCTCTCCTACAACTACTAGTAATAATAATTTTAAACACTTGTAAGCTACAAAACTATTGCTTGAATTCTAACAAATTCAGCATAAAGACCTTCTGGGTGTAATAGATTTAATAATCCTAATAATGAGAACTAAATTAAGCCCCAACATGTCTCATGAATAAACGAGAAACATAAAAGCTGAACTATCGAGTACTGGCACAGCTGAGTAGGTGTTTATACCAGTCAGCGATACGTCCTCGACAATCACTTCAACAGTGACTTTGTTGCTGTCAGTCTGAGGTATTGTTCTGTTCAGTCCTAGGAGGTCCACCGTCCCAGACTTTACCTTCGGGGAAGGGGTTAGTTTATTGCTACTCGCCTGAGGTGCCCCTATTGGGGAATGCTGATGGGGCTGCTGAGGCATTTTTTGTAAACCAGAGTGCGCTTATCCTAGTGCGCTAGTTTTTCAAAACCACACCTGACTTTGCGTCTAACATCCTCTGGAGAGGAGGTAAATAAAATATAGTAATGATCAAACATACCCAACACGATGACGAGCGCCCCCCCCCCCCCCCCGACAAAATAGCCAAGCCATTGATATAGATAGAGATATAAGATGATCATTATAAAAAAAATGTCTGGGAAAGACAATGAAAGTAGTCCTCAATCTCCAAGTGCCCTCCTAACCTAAGGAAGCTTTAAAACTTATGCTATTGAATTTTTTATTTAAATACATAATTAATTAACTTATATATATACATAAAACTCAATGTCAGTGTGTGTGATATTTGTGTGTTCCCTATACAAAGAAAGGTTAGAGAATCTACGTAAAATCTAAAAGTGTACTGTTAAGTGTTTCCTAAACTCCAAGTGCACATCTAAGGGGGCTATGAGGGCATAAGCCCCTTTAAAACTTCAAATATATCCTATTTTGATGAAATTTAAATCATATGTATAACATTTTTTGGGGAAAGCAATATAAGTGGTCCCCAATCTCTAAATGCCCTCCTAACCTAAAGAAGCTTAAAGCATCCTTTAAAACTTCAAATTTATCCTATTTTGATGAAATTTATATTATATGTCTAAAATTCTCCAGGGAAGACAATGGAAGTGGACCCGAATCTCTACATTACCCTCTGTGCTGAATATCTACATGCCCCCACCTAAAAGTGATCCATAGGGACAGAACCCCTTTAAAACTTCAAATACCTATATCCGGTTTTAATGATATTTAAACCGTATGTATAAGACACAAATTCAGTAATTTTTTCCAATATTTCAGTTTCTTCCGACTATATTAAGGGGCGAAACGGACGAGGAGGGCAGTAAAAAAAAAAAAGAGGCGATTGTGCAGTATAGTTAACAAGAAAAAGGGGTGAAAAAAAAATTACAACAAATAACTTTTACCAAACGCAAGAAAATGTAATTTTCTATCGATCTGCGTAGCTTTTCATTTTTTTTTAAGTGTTTGTTTTTTCTTCACATTTTGTAACGTAGCCTAGAAGGCTTGTAAAAATAGGGAATTCAAGATGACATCGTTTTTTTACTTGAAGGTTTGCTGTTGTATGTTTAACAACAGAAAAATCGAAAATTAGACAAAAATACAACCAATAACTATTACCAATCGGTCGAAAATTAAATATTTGATAATTATATCATTGAGAGGTCCCAACTATAGAGGATGCATTTTTTTTCAACTTTTTACAGATCGATTATTCGATGCATTTTTTTTCCAACTTTTTACAGATCGGTTATTCGATGCATTTTTTTTCCAACTTTTTACAGATCGGTTATTCGATGCATTTTTTTTCCAACTTTTTACAGATCGGTTATTCGATGCATTTTTTTTCCAACTTTTTACAGATCGGTTATTCGATGCATTTTTTTTCCAACTTTTTACAGATCGGTTATTCGATGCATTTTTTTTTCCAACTTTTTACAGATCGGTTATTCGATGCATTTTTTTTCCAACTTTTTACAGATCGGTTATTCGATGCATTTTTTTTCCAACTTTTTACAGATCGGTTATTCGATGCATTTTTTTTCCAACTTTTTACAGATCGGTTATTCGATGCATTTTTTTTCCAACTTTTTACAGATCGGTTATTCGATGCATTTTTTTTCCAACTTTTTACAGATCGGTTATTCGATGCATTTTTTTCCCAACTTTTTACAGATCGGTTATTCGATAGTAGTTGTGAGGAATTGAACAAAGCAAGTCCTAGCAAGTTGAAAAAGAATATCTCCGTCAAATTTGAAGGAGAAGAAGGAATGGTGAGTATTTTCTTGATTTACTTTCGCTTGTCTACTTATTTTTAGTAATCATTTTAGAATTTGATTCATTTGAGTATGTGTGCGCGCGGGGGGGGGGGGGGTTATATTAAATAATATTAATAAAAAGGACGAATTGCTTTGAATGCAAGAATTTGTAATTTCATTTCTACCCATGTGAAAGATTCAGAACAAGACTTTCCTCTTTCTAGCTTAACTTTCAAAGTGCATGTATTTCTGTCCGACTAGCTGTCTGTCTGAGCATGGTCTTTAACATTCTTGACAGCTTTGTCCGTTAGATATTTTCTGATGGAGTCAACCTTTGGTCAAAGTACCCAAATTTTTCTCTACATCACTGCCGGCAAGATTTCAAAGTAAATACAATTTACATATTCCATGCTATCATGCATATTCTCATTTCCTGGCTGAACACGTGCATTTTCTTATTGTAGTGGGAACGATTGTATTCTTTTTATATTCATTTCTGAAGTTATTTCTTTGTGTATTGTGTATGTATTACATGTTTCTTAACCTCCTTTTATGTTCGTCTACAACAAACTGTGAATAAATTAAATGTTATTTTATAGCTGTTTCTCCTATTTTTCTCATTCTGACACCCATGTGTGTTATCAACGAAAACTTCCATGGATAATGCAGCATCATATAACCATGTAGCCTTTTTACTTCAATATGATAAATATTCCTATTAGTATATATAATATTTATTTATTCACTATATATATATATATATATATATATATATATATATATATATATGGAAATTGAAAAAAAACACAAACCCAAAAATATTATTTATGTATTCATCAATGTTTCGCCTTTATTTCAAGACTTCCTCAGAATGATTGTCTGAAGAAAATAACACAAGTACAAAATGTTTGAAACAAAGGTGGTAGCAGGAGTGGACCTTATGAAAAAATAAATTATGAGATACAAATAGATGGTGGCAGTGAGAAATTGAGTTGACAGTAGAGAGGAGGGGGAATGGTGTTGGTTAGAGATCATTAGGGAGGGGGAGTAAGCTAATGCTATGTTAGCCAAAAGAGGTCGCTTATGATAAGATCAGTTATGGGCTTATCGAGATGGTTGGAAACATTACAATAACTATGGAAGGTGTGGGGGCAAACATTGGTATATAATAATATATATATAATCGAAACCGGAAGTTGTTTAATAAGAGGTTAATACCGGATAAAAATAGGTAATAAAACAAGAAATCATCAGATTTTTTAGCAAAAGAAAATAAGTCTATTTTTATGCAAACGCAGGCTCCAAATTCAAATATTTAATTCAATTATTTGTGTACCAACCAGAAAATGTGTGGAAACTGGTTTACCAAGAATAAAAAGCTTGTTAGATATATCGCATCACAAATACAACTGCCACAAACTGGTGACAGAAAATACACAAAGTGAGAAAGACATACACAGACATGAAAGAAGTAAATAGACACCCCACAAAAATGATTCATACATGTTTAAAGTTCCTGCTTCTGTTTGCCGATGACCCGCACTCAGAGCCATACAAAGCAGTAGTAAAAGTTTTGACACTAATTTATTTTGATTTTAATAAAAAAAAATATCTGCATCTAACACATGGTTTTTATGAAGGCATTTTGCCTCTTTCATTATTCTAAAGATGCTTAAAAAAATGAACTTTCCCAAATTTATACCTACCAGCGACCATGCGCGATTTAAGTTCAATTTAAAAGACATTTGCACCGTTAGTCCACTTAACATCGGACGCCACTTCCAGAAGACCAGGAAGGATTATTACGGAAAAAAAAAGATGGTTAATACCTTTTATTTGTCTAAAGCTCTGTCGAGGCTTGTTATATCAAGCGAAATATTAGATAAAAAAGTCAAGCTGAAGAGAAAAAAAAATGTTTTTATTTTGATTTTGATTTAAATAAAAAAAATATCTGGTTTTTATGAAGGTATTTTACCTCTTTCTTTATGTTTTACTAATTGACATGTTTTTGTGCTTATGATATCAATACATCTATTATATGTAATTATTTAAGTATGAAACCGGCCAAAAAATCATTAGAATTCTCAGAGTTTTAGAGGAGCCATATTATAGGTTAATCTTAAGGTGGACTTAATCAGCAAACTTTGTGATTCCACTTTCCACTGTTAACCAAGTGATAGTCCAATTCATCAGTGAATGGAAAAATAATCAATATTATCTTGCATAGGTCAATCAGAACTCTCTGACAACAGTCTTTATTATTCATAATAATAAGGGTGTCTATTTACTTCTTTCATGTCTGTGTATATACACACACTTCTTTGCTATGAGTTAACTGTTACAGTTAAAAAAAACCTCTACTCTCTTTCCTTTTAGAAAGATTGGAAAGAAATCAACTAATGTTCACTCAAAGTTTTATATCAATTATCTGTCATCATGTGTTACATGTACACATTAACCTTCTAAAGGTTCTTATAAATAGCATTGAGTTAACTGATATCTGTCAGTCAATGCTTTTCTCAATGGAGATTCTATTTTATAGGGTTTGTACATGTCATAGTTTCATAACTCATGTAGAATCAATCACGGATTCTTATTTCATGATAAATATCCTTTACATGGATAATTGCTGATTTCATATGCGTTGATTCCTGATTCCATAATAAGGCTTGTTGTGGTCTGATGTTCCGTGGAGATCACTCGGGGTCGTATCCTGGATCTTGAGGCACCAAATATGGTCCTATATGCTGTGGACCGCTTGCATTCTAACTGGTTTCTTTGTCAATTATTTTGCACTCAGGCTATGTTCAAAAGATCCACAGAACTTTGGTGTTGACAAAACTTTAATTGGGAACTCAAATAAGTGATTGGTCAGCAATTTTTCTCTGCCTTGGTCCAAGAAAGCGATGTGTTAATCTGTAGGTAGTCTTTTTCATTGTGCTGCGTCTGACAGGTTGTCAGCAAGCAAGCTGGAATAAATGTTCACATACAAAAATGAGACATTTTTGTCTTTAAAAAAATATACTTTATTATAACTGAACTAACACTGTGGGTCCATTTCCGAATTAAAATATAAGATGGACCTAAAATTCTACATCCTTCTTTGTTCAATTCCAGTCACTTACTGTCTTTTCATCTTGGAAATATCTGTCATACAAAAATGCCCTCTCATGTGTCACATGACAAATCCAACAAACTACAAGGGTTGTGCCGAGATTCACACTTAAACCTTGAAAGTTCATATATTAAAAACGACCTTTCAATATTGTTTTGTATCGATAACTCAAATTCAAAATGTGCAGGCATAATCTTTCCCTTGTTGTGCATACGAGATGACATCTCAAAATATTTTAAACAAAACTAATATTCTTAGCCACCATTTGACACCAATCATGGTGTCATAACATAAGCTTTTAAAATATAAAAAATAAATTTCCTCTCTTTTAACAATAAACATCTTCATTTTGCTCATTCCCTTTGAGCAACCATGTTTAATTTTATTTTCATGCTTAAATCCTTTGAAGAATTCATTTTTGTTTATGACTTGTGAAATGTGAAAGATTTTCTGTTGTAAAAATTTATTATTGCTTTTCTTCTTGAATTTCAGGGTTTGGGAGTTGTTAGAGAATGGTTTGATATTCTGTCCAAAGAAATTCTTAATCCAGATTATGGTCTTTTTACACAATCAGCAGATGGTAAATATGTTTGGATTAAAAGATCACATCTGAAGATCATCCTTGAACTTGATCTTAATTTTTTTATTTTTTTTTTTATTAATGAATCACTACTTATAAAGGCTGAAAGCCACTCGAGAATAAGGGTTAATGAGATGGATGGATTGACAGTTGAATAATGAGGAATATTATGGGAAATTTGAAAATAATGAATGAATGGAATGATTCAAATTTGAGGACGATTTATGACAAGTGCTTATTGACATTAGATTTGAAGATGACCATGTTGTAACCCTCAGGAAAGTAATCTTGAAGAAAGAAAGGAAATTTCTTTGTAGTTGTGGTGGAGGATGAGTTCTTGCTCTGAATGTTTTACAGACAGAAACAAGAAATTGAAGCTCAGTCAAGCACCTTCCATGGAAAAGATAGAGTATTTATTTACTCCTCTCCAGGAGTTAGGCACAAGGCCAGTTTTTATCTTACTCCCACAAGTAAGATGTGACCCGAGGTCAGGTCGGGAAAGTGGGGTTTAAAAATTGCCTGGGTAACCCCGTCGGCATTCCCCGGTAGGGGCGCCTCAGGCAGTAAGCAATAAACTTACTCCTCCCCAAAGAGGGGAGGCAAAGCCTGGGAGGGTGGACCTCCTAGAACTGCACAGGACAGACCCATAGACCTGCGTAAATCAAGACCCGAAGGCCAAGACAATACCAGTCTATGGGGTGCAGTATCTATCGGAACAGATACTACACTTTGATCTTGGCCAAAAGGCCAAGATAGAGTAGATAAAGACTAATAATGTCTCTTATGTGAGAAAGGGTCTGTAAAGAACAAAAGAGATCATCTCCAACTAGATTGCAAAGTCGATTCTACAACTGTGTCTAGGCAATAAAGCAACTCCTCCCCATATATGGTAGCAGTCTTAATACGTATCTGACTTCGATATAGATAGTCAAGTACTTTCTAGAGCAGTAGAATGATCCCCCAGTTTCTCCAGCAACAGTAGCAACAGATTAAATCTTAAGATGCATTCATTCAACCTATGCATTTTATGTGAAAATCTCTACATATAAAACGCAATGTATGTGTGTAATGTTTGTGTGTTGTTTGTGTGTTGTTTGTGTGTTCCCTACAGAAAGAAAGGTTAGAGAATCTACATAAAATCTAAAAGTTGTATTCTTATGTAAAATTTATCGGAGAGGAGAATGGAAGTGTTCCTGAATCTTTAAGTGCACTTCTAAGGGTGTTATAAAAGAATAACCCCCTTAAAACTTCAAATATATCCTATTTTTGTGGTCCTATATCTCAAAATGCACTCCTAACTTAACCTAAGGGAGTTAATGAGGTGGGGGGGGGGCATCCTTTAAAGCATCAAATATCTCCTATTTTGATGAAATTTATACCGTACGTATAAAATTCTTTGGAAAAGTCGATAGAAGTGGTCCCGAATCTCTGTTACTGTCTATGTCAGAGAGTTTTACAACATTTCATCATCTTCCGACTAAATTGGGGGGAAAAATGGGAGATGGGGGGGGGGGGGGGGCAGTAAAAACGAAGACAGTAACATGGTGTTATGAGCATAGTGAAAAAGTACATAGTAGTGAGCAATATCAGGTTTTCCTGCTGGTAATATTCAAAATACACGATAAACCAACGAATGTACTGACAGACCGAGCCTCTTATGACGGTGCATGGACGCATTTAATAAAAAGACTAAAGAAATAAAACATGTTTACCAATGAAAATGCTATTTCAAACTTTGCGTGACGGACTGATTGAGGAATGGGCAAAATAGCAAAATATAGCAAAACTCTACATGGGATGTGTGAATGACGTAGAAAAGAAAGTTCCATTTCGAAATCAGATTATATAGATGAATTCTCCCCATTAGGTTAGGAATTAAGTTAACATGTTCAAGAAACTGATGTTATGAACAGGAAGTGTTACATGGCGAGTAATCCAGAGATGTTCTCTTGGATGTTGAACTAGGAACAGACCTGTTTGAGAGATCTTCTCCCACCTCTTACGGGATGAACTGGGGAAGTAGACATAATACTGATTATTAGACATACTAATATTTAAAGAAAATAATAATACAGTGTAATGAAACTACAGAAAAAGAGTATTGTGCAATATCGGTGATGTTTGATGTTAGCAACTGTGTTTCCAGTTGAGGCTGGGGAGAACTGAATTTGGTCATAAAAAAAACTTTTGTATTTAGAGAAAATTAGAACTATTTCGGCAATTTTTGTGCCGATCCCTTTTTCATGATAGAAAATCTGTCATTGGTTCTTTTATCTAATTTTCTCTATTTGAGAACCGGAAGAGATGAGTGGAGCCCCTATGCAGAGAGATATTTTCTTGCTCGATTTTTGAACCTCATCTGTTCATTCCTTAATAAACTGGGGTTAAATTTTGACTTTGCCTAAAACATCTCTTATTCAAAGCTACTCAATATTTTACAAATTTTTTAATGAATCATCTGTTTTTTTTGTTTTTTTAATTTCACTTTTAAAATTATTTTCAGGTTGTACATTCCAGCCGAACAGTAATTCCGCCATCAACCCTGACCATTTGAACTATTTCCATTTTGCTGGCCAAATGCTTGGCCTTGCTCTTTATCACAGGCAGCTTCTCAATGTGTATTTCACACGTTCGTTTTATAAACACATTCTTGGTAAGTAACAGGGGTATGAGTTCTTCTGCTATTTAATGGAAATCGGTTTTCTCTGCTATTTGACTGAAATTAGCTCTTTTTTTCTCTCTTACTGTCATTTCTCACTAATGTTAACCCTATCCTTTTTTTGTTTTACTTTTGTTCAGTCCAAACAAAGCATATTGCCACTGAAGTGTAAGGATCTACTGTGATATAGGTCAGATTTATAGAAGGGAAACCTGGGTGGGGAGTTGGACAGCAAGATGTTTGTTCACATTACATTTAAATTCCTACATGTTAGTACAATCGGAGAAACAGGGAGCAGGAAGAGAATTCCAAAACCGAAGCTATTAGTGTAGAAAATTTTCCGGTATCTAGGGACCTCTACAGCAAAAGGTTGTGATTTTGCTGCTAGTCAGGTGGGTTGGGGGTATTTACGTTGAAGGGGTTACAAGTGCAGTAAGTTCGTTTGAGCACATTCCATGGAAGTACTTGTAAAACAAACGAATGCAACACTGCAGTGATGCAACAGGGATTGGAGCTTAGCAGACAATGCGGGACCTATTAGGTTCGAAATTATGAGTAGTATATATGACAGTTGTCTACTTTCTCTGAAATTGATAAATTTAATTTTGAAATAAGGCTGGTTGAGGACTTTGATTTCAAACGTTTTCTAATATTTTCTTAGAAACAAATGTAGATAGTTGGGGTAGAAATTAGGAATTAGATGGCTTTAGCTTTTTCCTCCCACTTGTCGATTGTTTTGGTATTAAATAACATCAAAGAGTCTTCCTGAGAATAATGATGTTATTAAGAATTTTAACAATTTGTAAATCTAACATATAAAGTTATGTTGCCGGATTTTCAAAGTCAGGCGCAAATAGCATTTAAACTGACAAATCAAAAATTGCATTTTATTTTTTTTAATTTCTTAGTCCAGCCCAGACGACTGCTAATATAAAACCTATTTAAATAATCACATTAAAAATAAAAATCAGCAAGGAGGATAACTCATTTCAAATTGAAGAATATAATAGGAGTTGTCTACCATAAAAATCTGCAAACAAAAAAAATTAAAATAAAATGCTTTAACTGCATCGCACGCAACGCTGGGTAGATACAGGTTGTAATAAATAAAATTAAAAAAATAACATTAATTTTTTTAAAAAATATATAATGTCTAATCTAAATGAATAAATGCAAAGGTTTTTTCATTTATCACTCATAGATTACCATCAAAACGGGTTACTGTTATTTAAATCAATAATACAGCATAATATTTTTAAATATGGTATATACAGCACATATGAACGATTAAGAGAGTGTTCTTTAAATGTCTAATTTGCATAAGTATTTTTTAAACAGTTCATAATAACTTAATGTTTCACTCACTATTTAGGATTATTGTCTATGTTCTCTCCGACAAGGGGTTCGACGCTGTCTGGTCGTCCTTATGCTAAGTCTCCAGTGATCACGGTTATGGGGATTGACTGTGTCCATTTGCCACTTTTTACGGTCTTGTATTTCCATATCTTCTTAGAGTACCCAGTTTTCTTTTGCTGTCCAGTCTTCGGTCTCTGCAAGTGCTGATATACCCCTTACTTCTTTCAACATACCCGAACCAGTGAAGATGGTTTGCCCTTATTAGGATATCAAGTTTTGGAATGGCTAATTTCTCAAATAGAGTGTCTGACTTAATGTTCTGGATCTGGTCTGGCTTTACATTGCATATCCACCTAATAATTGCCCTGTCATTTCTCTGGGGTCAGGCAAGTGAGGGCCCAACACTCACTGCCATACAACATGTTAGTGTTATTAATTTGGAATTGTATTGTACTATTTTTACTATATTTTTTTTTACTATATGTGATTTAGCTGAGAGTGTTAATCTACAAATTTACCCAAGTTTGTTATTAAAATGATAGAGTTCTCTCAGTAAAAATAGTTTTTTTAACTATACGTTTAATTAATTATTGCCAAGAGGGCAGGAAAGTTTTGTTAGTATAATATAATCTCTATATAAAGTTAGGTATGTGCATGCGTTTATATATTTCTATGTATAAGATACACTCCTAAACTAATTAATCATTATGAATTTTGGAACACAGCTGCTGGGCCTAAGGATGGGTAATGTGGAATATATTTAGTTTAATTTAGTTTCATGCAGAGGGGGCAGAGGGAGCCTTTCGTGAAGATTCAGATATCTCTGATTTTTTGTTAAATTTTAACAATAGGTATTAGACATTTCAGTTTCTTTGGAATATTTTCAAAGATTTTTAGGGGCATAATATGGACACAACCTCCCATATGAAAATTCAAATATTTTAGATTTGCATTTGATCCATAGTCATTAGACACCAATTAAGAAAGATTCCCTGAATTTCAATTTTTTAAGATTCCCTGAATTTTAATTTTTTAAGATTCCCTGAATTTTAATTTCTAAGACCCCTTAAGCCTTGAATTTGAGACATTTTCTAGAATCAAAATCACGTAATGGATTTTGATCAAAATTGGAATAAGGATTCTAGACATCAAGTTTTGTATTATTTTAATCTTGATTTTAATATTAGTAAGGGGACATAAAAGTGGTGCAAAACTGTTCTCTTCGGGAATTAATTTTACCCTTCCCAGGACGGGTATTCTTCTAGTTAAATATATAGAGAAGTGCAATTAGTGTAATGGTTACTGATGCAGATTATGAAAAAGGTATGAACCCCAATTCTTTCTAGCTTAGGGTAAAATAGTATTTTACCTTCGATAAATCATTTATATTGTGTTTTAGCATTAAATAATCCAAAAAAAGGGTTGATATGCTAGAAAACAAATCAAACTTCAAGAATACTTATATTTATATTTTCTTTGTAACATTTCCTCTGTCATCAAGTCTATAATGTGGGATCTATCTGTTCTCCATTATAATTAAAGTAGGCTGTAATAAAAAGTTCATTTGGCTTCAAAAATGAATTAGCAGACGACAAAACAGTTTTACATAAAAATACCTTTTATTGTGTTATGCTGAAAAAGAAATTAAAATAGCTATCAGTCTTTATAAAGTGTGCAATGCGACTGTTCTGGACGGTATACTTGCTCCAACTTCCGGAAGCGGGGAAGCAAAATCGCGGGGGTGCTGACAATTTTTATTCCTACGCCAGGACTTCTGATTGGTTGGTGGGTGAATCACTCTTGTGGTACATCTGTCTATTTACATTAAAGGAAAGGGATCAAAAACGACTTAAAGGACAGTTTTTGGCTTGACACCGGATTCTTTTACTTCCGGTTGAATTATAAACAAAATAATATGCACACATACTTGCTTTTGCAGATTTTTTTACAAAGCGTTTTGTTTTGTAAATTTTAGTGAGTTAAAAAAGAAAAATTAATTAAAACGAAAAAGTTACAAACTTTTTATTAAACAAAATTTAAATAAAAAAACAAGCAGGAAACGAAATTGCGTGGGTGCTGGAAGAAGTAGTCTGGTCTGACAATTTATATTCCTACGCCAGGGTTTCTGATTGGCTGGTGGGCCAATCACTCCAGTGGTACACCTGTCTATTTACATCAAAAGAAAGTAGTACATAATACAATTAGAATATGTGACTGCTACAAATTTAACGACATAACATTAGAAGTTAGATCATTTTTAATTTCTAGATTAATCGATAAAAGACAATGTTAACGACTCTGTTTATTTTTATCTTTTTATAAAACACTAGCAGTACATACCCGGCGTTGCTCGGGAGTCTGTTTCCTTTAAAAATGTTTCACTTTTTTTTAATAAACTATAAATTTAGACAGTTAAATTTAATTAAAACAGTATCGTTTGGTCATTTAATTAATTGAACCAAATTGTTATAAAACTGTAACCAATTTTGTTAAGTAATGTTTTAATCCCTATTTATAAAATTATTGGATGCAAATAATTTCCAAAACTTTAAATCTTAAATCTTAATACATGAGGATTTGCTTAAATTTCTAAATCCAGAAATGAATTTCTACTCGACTGTTTAAATACTTCCAAATTCGTTTCCAATTTCGAAGGGTCATGAAGCAGTTCATTTTTTTAACTGGTAACAAAAGATCGCTGACTTGTTTATGAAGAAACTGAAATGCATTATGGTTTATTGAATTTTGTAATAAAATTATGTTTTTCAAAATAATTTTTTTTAATTTCGTTTTATTGCATTTTTGATTTCAATAAATAATTGATTAAAATGTAAATAAATATGATTAATAATAAATTTAAAAAATAATAATAATTCAATGTGTAACTATCAAAGTTATGCTGATGTTAGTAATACACACACGTGAAGTTATCTCATAATTTTATTAATATAAAAAAATTTTTTTGCAGGTATTCCAGTCACATACAAAGATGTGGCATCAATAGATCCTGAATATGCCAAGAATTTACAGGTAAATATAAACATGTATTTTAAGAAAAGAAAACTTGTATAAGATTTTCAATCTCTCTCTCTCTCTTTATATTTATATATATATATATATATGGTAAAAATTGGTGAGTTCATATTCTTCTGAAGCATCCCTCAAGAAATTTAGCATAAAATAGAGGCATACACCTAAAAGCACAGAGGATGTAGAATATAATAATAAAAATAAAAATCAAGACAGATTTTTTTTTTTTTCATTTTAAATTTCAAGTATTTGTATTTTCGTTTTGCAATCATTTCGCTAAAAACATAGCCTTGTCAAGCAAAGAGATATTAGAAGTAGTAGTAGTACCTGTTGTCCGTCAGAATGGAAATAAGACGAAGATGTTTTATATATATATATATATAGAGAGAGAGAGAGAACAGTTTTTTATTATATTCCAATAACCATGGTTTGTTTTATTACTTTTATTTTTATTTTTTTCACATTTCCAAAAATTCCAAATTTCTGTGAGATATATTTAACGGTCCGTTTTATTTGTTTTGTGCCAAACAACATTTGTATGTCAATATCGTCTCTGCAACACTACAAAATCATCAGAAAAAGTTCACAAATAATAAGAGTTCTTAGATTAGAGTGTCTTGAAAAACACCCACATCATACATCAGTTTCATTTTAAGGTGAAAATAAACAAAAGAACAAACAAAAAATTTTAGAGCAAACACTCACACACATATATATATATATATATATATATATATATACTGGTCTCTTGTTTTTGAACATGGGAAACAGCATCTTCGTCATATTTCCATTCACGAAATTACACTATATATATATATATATATATATATATATATATATATATATATATATTGAATATCCATGTATGCTCCTTTTTAAATATGTTTTATTTAATTGACATGGAGCAAAACAACTTTTTTATATCAGAAAAGTTTTCATGCCCAGGTGTTGATGACACTAACCTTTATAGGAAAAAAAGTTTTTAGGAAACAAACGTTGATTCACTCATCTTTAGTATAATAATAGTCTGTCATCATTATCATCATCATCGATTTAACATCCGTTTTAGATGCTGGAATGTGTTGGACAGCTTTAAGAAATTGACTTCCAAACTAACTTATCTCTGGCCAGGTGTTTATTTAGCCCTCTTTCTCACAAGTCCATTTTTATCACTTCCCCCCATATTTTCCTTAGCCTTCACTTGTAGGCTGCCTCTGCTACCTTTATTGTTCTACATCTACTGACCCAAGAACTCTCATCCATATCTTCAACGTGACCATACCATCAAAGTCTCCTGTTCTACACACACCTCCCTATACTATCCAGATCTAATCTTCCTCTGAGGTCATTAGAACTAAGCCTATCTTTAAAACTCACATTACACATCCATCATATCATTATCATATCATTTCTCTCCATGCAACACATGTCCTCAACCCTCCCTTGGTCAGGTTTCACTTCTATACATCATCACACTGCGTAAACATGCCTAATAGACTCTTCCCTTGGACAACAGTGGTAACGCTCTGTTTGATTAGTAATGGCAGAAGTTCCCTAAACTTACTCCATCCACTCCTAACTCTTGCAATTACACTAACACCTGCTCCACCCTGTGCTCCAATCGTATCACCAAGATAACGAAACTTCTCGACAACCTCTTATAATATATTTCATGTCACTCTATTGAATTATTGTGCATTATTTCTTATCTTTTGTATTTTTCCTTTTCTGCCAGTGGCTCCTTGACCATGATATCAACAGCTTGGGATTGGACCTGACATTCTCCGTAGAGACCGACGTATTCGGTGTGCTACAGGAAATCGATCTCAAACCAGGGGGCAGTAAGCTGATGGTGACAAACAGTAACAAGGTAAGTATTTTTAAATTTTTTATTTTATTTTTACTTTTACTCACACCAAACAAGACATATTACGACTATGATTAGGGGGCAGATTGATAGAGGGGGGGCATCCTAAGTGGGGAGTTGTGCAGCAAGACATAAGGGGCTACTGTGATTATGGGTCAGATTTGTGCGCCTTATCTGTACACAAAATGTAAACTTGTAGCTGCTATTACGTTTACATACAAACGCATGAACATACATACGGACGTCGTGCTTTATCCTCCATTCTATAATAAAGACCAATGTGTATTTATTTGTATATACCATCATCATCATCATCATCACCATCATCACCATCTTCATATTCGATTTAACATTCGTTTTACATGCTGTACGGCTTTAAGAAATTGACTTCCAAACTAACCTAACCCTGGCCAGGTCTTTATTCATCCCTCTTTGCTTCAGGTCATTTTTCCTTTGCCTTCCCCTGTGAACTGAATCTGGTACATACACTGTTCTACACCTACTAACCCCAAAACTCTCATCCATTCTTTGAACGTAGCCACACCGTCGAAGTATACTCTTCTGAACACATCTCCCTATACTGTCCAGATTTAATTTTCCTCCGAGGTTATCAGATCTAAGTCTATCTTTAAGACTCACATTACACATTTAGTTCATATCATTTCTCTCATTTATATAAATATATAAATATATCCGTCACACCACACAAAAGTTAGCAGAAAGAACGGCCAGGTGAATTAGTGGATAGATTTATAGAGGGCATCCTAAGTGAGGAGTTGTGCAGCAAGATGTTTGTTCACATTACATTTAAATTTCTTCATGTTAGAACAGTCGGGGGAAATCGGGAGCAGGGAGCGAATTCCAAAGGCAGGTGGTCCGAGGAAAGAAAGCTGCTAGAGTAGAAGATTTTCCGGCATCTGAGGACCTCTACAGTAAAGGGGTGGGATTTTGCTGCTAGCCGGGTTGGTCGGAAGTATTTATGCTGAGGGAGTACAAGTGCGATAAGTAAGTCGGAGCACATTCCATGGAAATACTTGTAATAACAAGCACACGGATGCAACATTGCGGCGACGAGGCTGGAGTTTGGTAAATAGTGAGGGATCCGTTAGGTTAGAGATTATTACACCTACAAACTATACGACTACAGACATCGGCAATAAATAATTCAGCTATGAATTCCCACAATGACTAAGAAATGATTATACAAGATGATATATAGAAATGAAATCTGGTCAGTGAGGGTTGAGGACATGCGTTGCATGGAGATAAATGATATGAGAATGATACGGTGAATATGTAATGTGAGTCTTAAAGACAAGCTTAGTTCTGATGACCTCAGAGGAAGATTACATCTGAACAGTATTAGGAGATGTGTGCAAAACAGGAGACTGATGGTATGGTCATGTTGAAAGAATGGATCAGAGTTCTTTGGTCAGTAGATGTAGAACAGATAAGGTAGCATGTCCAGTTCATATGGGGAAGACCAAGAAAAACATGGGAGGAAGTTATAAAAATGGACTTGAGAAAAAAAGGAATAAATAAAGACCTGACCAGAGATAGGTTAGTTTGGAAGTCAATTTTTTATAAAGTTGTCCAACACATGCCAGCATGTAAAACGGATGTTAAGCTAAATATGATGATGATGATGATGATCCCCAACCCCCCAAAAATGCCACCCACGGAATCATTAATAAAATTCAGTGCTTTCTGCAATCCCACCATATCCAGTACAAATAAATTTCAGTCTAAGCCTAACTTGTCCACCAATTTTCAGTCATGAATGTCCAACAGTGTTTGTTTTATCGCCCTTCACTTATATGCAGGGACACTTTGGTGATCTTCTCATCAGTAGGAGGTGCGATCCTGAATCAAGTTCGTACTTGTAATAGAAGGTGGGTGTTGGTCCCTTCCTTACATTTATCGCACAAAATGAATTGAACGAACAACAACCGAGTAACAGACAACAAAAAAGGGTTTATTTAACAGAGGGTTGGAACTGTGTCCCAGTGAAGAAAAGAGGCTGCCGGGTCGTCAGCAAATATATTCCAAGTGGAGATGGCTGCTGCTGGAACGATGCAGGGGAAAGGCAGGAGAGAGATGTTTCTTTGTTACTGGCCGATTTCTCTCTCTGCTGAATTCTTCAACTGACCAGGTGGTAGAAAATAGTCCATGAGGGGACAGTTGATATCAATACGCCCTGCAAGCCGATTGGTCAGCGTATGACCAATTTGCTCACAGGGGACGAGAAGAAATAGATCCTATTTCAGTCTGCTACATACTCACCAAACCTTTACACCTCCTTCCCCCCCCCGATTTTTATCTGTGGTGTTATCTCAAGGATAATGTCTATTAAAACAATCCCCAAACTATTGCTGAACTGAAGAAGGCCATCACAACCAAATTCAGGACAGTGCCAAGAGAGGCGTGTCAGAGTTATTGACAATTTTGTACATTGTATTCAAGTGTGCTTTTCATTGATTAAACAAAGACTGTTGGATATTCATGACTGAGACATAGTGGACAAGTAAGGCATAACTAAAAATGAAAATTAGTGGCTTAAGAATGTATAAAAAGATTAACAACTGAAAATTCTAGTTGGTGACCTCAGGAAATCCGAGACAGAAACACGATTGCATTTGTGTAGCCATTCAACATTCTATATATTTTTGGTCCCCCGATTTATAAAATTGGGGGACTTATGTTTTGAGGCATGTCCGTCCGTCCGTTCGGATTTTTCTCCGCAACCATCCATTGAATTTCTCTGAAATTTTGCATAAAGTTGTAACTTTGGTCAGGTTAGAAAGTGGCATTCTCCGATTTTTGAAATAAAATCTGGTTAGCCCCCCAGGGGGTCAAAAGGCCCCAAAATGGCAAAAAATGACCCTTTTCTCCCATAACGTTTGATCCATCCATTCAATTTTTCTGAAACTTGGCCAAAATGTAGAAGCAATTGTTCTGGATATAAAATGAGCATCCTTGACCTCAGAAAAATTCTGGTTCGCGCCCCCAGGGGGTCAAAGGGGGTAAAAAATGCCCCAAATTGCCCAAATTTATTGCATTTTACACTCACCACATCTGGTCACATACAGAGGGGGACCACGCATGCGCGGCTTGTTTTTATTATATAATAGCTAGACCGGACTATATATAATTTTCTTTTCATTAAAAGTTGAAATCTGATTATTGATTTTACTAAGAGATGTGCAAAGAGTCATCATAAATAAACTAGCCTATGACCTTATTGGTTTTACTTACATTTATAAGCTATGAATTTTATTTTTCAGCATGAATATGTCCAGCTGGTCACTGAATTACGAATGACCAAAGCGATACAGCGCCAAATTGACAGTTTCCTATCCGGCTTCCATGAATACGTTCCACAATCGTTAGTCCAAATGTTTAACGAATGTGATTTGGTAAGTTAAACATCAACAATAACCATTTCCATTTGAAGGAGATATGTAAAAAAAATGAACGGTAACTTAGACCTGACAAATTGCTGCAAAATCTGATTATATATGACTTTTATTAAGTATTAATGAAGACATGAAGCATAATATACGTGTCTGTGTATGTTTCTTGCATTATTATTATATTTTTATTACTCGCAGAAACACCCGACGTTGCTCGGGATTGAATGAGGATCACTGCTATGTACTTTTTCACTCTTCTCATAACACCATATTATTTTCTTTGTTTTACTGCCCTGCCTCCTCCTCCTGTTTTGCCACTAATATAGTCGGAAGAAATTGAAATGTTTCAAAACTCTCTGAATTAGTGTCTTATACATATGGGTTTAACTTTCATTAAAATCAGATAAACGTATTTGTAGTTTTAAGGGAGTTTTGTCTCCAAGGGTCACTTAGAGGTGGGGGCATGTAGATATTCAGCATACAGAGGGTAACGTAGAGATTCGGAACCACTTCCATTGTCTTCCCTGGAGAATTTTATACATATGATATAAATTTCATCAAAATAGGATATATTTGAAGTTTTAAAGGATGCTTTAAGCTTCCTTAGGTTAGGAGGGCACTTAGAGATTGGGGACCACTTATATTGCCTTCCCCAAAAAATGTTATACATATGATTTAAATTTCATAAAAATAGGATATATTTGAAGTTTTAAAGGGGCTTATGCCCTCATAGCCCCTTTAGATGTGCACTTGGAGTTTAGGAAACACTTAACAGTACACTTTTAGATTTTACGTAGATTCTCTAACCTTTCTTTGTATAGGGAACACACAAATATCACACACACTGACATTGAGTTTTATGTATATTAATTATGCTAATTAATCATGTATTTAAATAAAAAAATTCAATAGCATAAAATACTAACATTAATTTTTTAAAATCCTATTTAAAAATAATTTAACTGAAGTGTGAAATGAAGTGAGGGAAAAATTTTGCTACTACATAAAAAACAGAGCAAATGCCTATTTAGTATTTACGTTCTTCTTTCGTTTTCACACATCAGACAATAAGTATGTGGCCAGTTTCTCCTTCATTCGTTTCATAATCAGTTGAAGGCTACTTTAATGAAGCACCAACAAGTTAAAACGCAATCAGATTAAAAACCAGATAAGCGATGCGCAAAGTTTTTAAAAAATGAAACATTTATTATTATTTTTTTTTTTTTATCAAATATTTCAGCATACACATGTCTTTTTAATCAATAAAACATTTTTTTTTATCAAAAAAAGATTAATGTTTTATTTATTAAAAATTCTCGCATCTGGTTTTTAATCTGATTGCTTTTTAACTTGTTGATGCTTCATAAACTAGTCCCCAACAGATTTCTTAAACTACCACGAACCAACGCGTATGCTACTACCCTGACTTACAAAAAACACTACCATTAACACTAGGACATTTCTTGATCTCAGGTCGGCAACGGGGATCTCGACAATGAAAAAGATGAAAAAAAAAATAAATCACTGTAACCGCTGAGGAAAACATGTGTATATCAAAATATTTGATAAAAAAAAAATAATAATAATTAAAAATTCTCACATTGCTTATCTGGTTTTTAATCTGATTGCTTATTTTATAAATGTTTTTTCAATGTTATCATGAAGTAATTCCTAATACGATAAAGATATGCTCAATATTTGGGATGGAGAATTGTTATAGTCAAGTGAGAGTGAAAGTACACAAACATAAAGTTACATACTTTACAAGTTTAATTAAAATAACCGGATTTGACATTAAATAACCCGAAAAGGGTTGATATGCCGTAAACCAACCAACAAGTTTAATTATTATAATTTCAGATAGTACAATAAAGCATAGTATGAATCTAAAAAAGTCCTTAAAACCTAGGTTTTTTTAAAAAAACAATATCTTCTCATCAGAAGGAGAAACCAATTATTTAATAATAAAAGCTTTGACTTCAATTATTAATTTCAAAAAAGTTTATAATTCATGTAATAAATCCAAAACCTCTATAATTCCAAGGGAAAAAAGAGATTATAATAATTAAACTTGTAAAGTATGTAACTTTACATTTGTTTATTTTCACTCTCACTTAACTATATATATATATATATATATATATATATATATATATATATATATATTAGTTTTCAGGTTCGATTATTTTCGATAGGATTCCGAATCAGAGAGCTCCATGTCCGTTCAAACACAGCATGAATACGTTATGAGGTTTAAAAAGACTAAATATACATTCGGATTGTACACATTATAAGTTATTTCGACCTTAACTAGGTCTCCTCGGATGTGTTTCCAATCACGATTCAAACCCAAATGGAAGAATTTTAACACCTTTATATCTTTTAAAACAAAGTAAAAATAAAGAATAAAATAAAAAATAAAAAGTAGAAAAATAAAAAGAATTTCAACGATATTCTATTTATTGATTAGTCTCTATAATATAGAAGGGATGGGAAGGGGTGATTATGTTAATTAATAAATTAGGGTGGTGGCATTAACGGAGTATAACAATATGTAAAATCAAAGTGCAAAAAAAAAAAAAAAAAAAAAATTTAGGTTTCCTATTTATTCAAGAAGTCAATCCTCGATTTAAAAGGTGAATATAACTGATCATGATTAAAACCTAATTGCGTTCGTTTAAAGGGATAAGAATTTTTTTAAATTATGTAAAATTTGCGAAAATTTTGATTAAATTTCAGATTGCGAATGTTATACGTTTAAAAATTAAAATACGGAAATTACGATTAAAATAGGTACTGCAACTACACACGATTAAAAAAATGTTATATTATATGATAAGTTTTGATTAAATTTCAGATTGCGAATGTTATACGTTTAAAAATATATATATATATATATATATATATATATATATATATATACAGGGATTTACGCGCTCCACTACTTTTGGAGCTGCTCCCGCACCTGCTCCAACGCCCAAAATTGGAGCTGGCTCCTCTCACGCTCCCTCTTTTCAAAAAGGAACGCTTCTGCTCCAACTCCTATAAAAAAGGAGCGGCTCTTTTTCAGCGCTCCATAATGAAAATGTACCTTCTTTCATAAACGTTCTATTCTGCCAATGAATGGTCGAAGGATAGGGGTGGGCGTCAAAGGATCTCTTCAATAAGGGTTGGGATGTTACTTTAAGTGTAAGGCCGTAAGATAATATTTGACAAAATCTCGCTATTTTGAGATGTGCTAAGGGTTATAGGAGAACATGTCGGATGAAGCATAGGATTATACGTAAATTTTCGTTTCCTGAGGTATAAAATAGAAATAGAAAAATCCCTGAAGTATTTTAAAACAATTTTAATTTTCATTACATTAACAACCTATTTTTTCAGGAAAGGAAAATTTGACCCGATATTTTTTCTATTTATTTTGGAAGGGAATTTAGATTTGTTTTAAGTAAATAAAGTTTTACTTTTAAACATTATTAGTGATTATTTTCTTTTTAAAGAAAACATTTCTCTGGGAGAGGAGAGACAGCCAGGGTAACATTACTCGTCGTGTTGTTGTTTAATATTTGTTTGTTTTACGAACGTAACTATATTGTATAATGTATATTATTATTTGTAACAGGGAAACGCGCAAATACTTTCAAACAAATCGATTTATCCATTTTTTTCTATAGTACAATTAGGGGCGAAAAAAACCCAATGAAATTCATTTTTAAACATTGAATAAAAAATATTTTTCATAAGTTGCCCAAAAAATATCAATAAATTGTCAATAAACAATTCAGAGATCCATTTAATGTCTTAAAATTTCTAACCTAGACCTTGGGAGTTGAAAAAATATTGGGTCAAATTTTCCTTCCCTCCAAAAAAATTAACCGGAGCTCGGGCAAAAACATTTATTAAAATTAAAAATTTGAGAAAAAAAAAGGCGAAAACGTCTATATTTTAAATCTCTAACAAAAGCAAACTGTTTACAATTTTAATATTCGATAATAGATTTTTTAAGATAAAGAAAGATATCTAATCTACTTTCGGTTCTAAAAAAACAACAAATTAGTCAGAAAGTCTAATTATTTGCTTTTTTAAATTAAAATTTAAGATATTTTCTTTAATTTAATTAAGTTTAAACATCAGTTTAATTGTAGAATAGGGGCCGCTGTTTTCTTTCGTTCATTTCGCTTGGTATTCACCCAAATTTAGGATGAAACTGATTGTTGGTCTTAATTGTATTTTCGGTCCTGAAATAAAATTCTTATTTACTTTTTAAAGTGTTGAGAATCTAACTTTAATTCCAGGTTTTAATCGCTGGCGGCCATGTTGGTTTTTCTTGTTTTTTTCCTTGGACTAAATATATTTTTTCTTTAGACTAAAGATATTTTTACTGCTTTAACATTTTATTACACACAAAAAAAAACTTTGAACATTCTATTTACAAAAGCAAGTTTTAACGGAATTTAACGAATTTAAAAGCAAACTAGTCGTGAATTTAAGAAAAACAAAAAATGTCTGCGAAAAGACGACGGGTAAAAATGTGGCATAAAAGTTCAATTTCATGTATGCTAAAAAATAAATGTACCATTTCACCCCAAAAATCGAATTTATCGAACATTTGAGTGAATACCAAGCGAAATGGGCGAGAAAATCCAACAGCTCCTATAGTATAATTGAACCTAAAATTCTTTATTTAAAAACACGAATTAAAAGAAAAATTTGCTTATATATTCAATCAGCAATAAATATCCTTCAAATCTATAAGAAAATAACTTCAAAGACATCTATAGACTCACTGGCGCATTTAAAGACATTTGGTGCCAAATTGTCTGTTTTCTGCCTTAAGAAAACTGTCCCATCAAAAATTAAACACATAGATTTAAAAATCTGAGGACTTCAAATGTTCTCCTTCTTTCCCACTCTCTCTCCCTCCCTCTCCCTCTTTCTCTCTCCCTATCTCATATACATTTACCAGATTTAATTTTTTTAAATAACTCAGAGTAAACTCTGAGCCTTTCTTTTCTTTTCCTTTTTATTGCTGAATAAAAAACTAATGTTTCAAAGAAAAAAAAATCAAATAATTTTGGAGCGCGGAGCAATAAAACCACCGCTCTTTAGTCCCAAATGGAATTGCTCCCGCTCCACTCCCAGTGAATATAAAATGAGCCCTCCTCTCCTTCGATCCAGCACGCTCCTTTTTGGAGGGCTCCGTAACGCCCTGTATATATATATATATATATATAAACTTAATATTTTATGACAAAATAGAGCTTAATAAATGTATATATTTTTTAAAGAAATAAATTATCTTTAAATCATATTCTAAAAAAAAAAGTTTTTTATAGTGGTGTTTCAAATTTATAGCTGTTTCAAGGCATATTCACGTTCAGCTATACAAAATAACAAAAAAATATCAGAACAGAATCCGATAAACAGATATTCAGTACTCCGAAAAGATATATATCAAAGTGCATATCATAAATACTAGCAAAATCTACTGCCTTTCAAGCCACAATTAATCTAGCTGTAGCCTTCTTTACAGAAAAACAAAGAAACAAATTTCATTTAACATTTTAGTAATTTGTTGAAAAATAACAAAAAGATGATTGTTATGGTGTTATTTGATTTATTTCAATGTTGAAGAAAATTTACTGTGTATGAACATACTCAGATTTTATTAATTAGGAAAAAACAAAAAAAGTTATTTTATATAGTCTTTTCAATATTCAAAGTAAAGGGATTTGATTTTGTATAAGTATAAAAATGAAAAAAAAATGAATAAAAACTGGTTATATAATGAAATGAAAAAACGAAAAGGTGGAACGGCAATTGGTCAAAATAAAACAATTATATATCCATGAGTAATTTAAAATAGTTACTTTGTATTTTTTGCCTTTATTATTAAAGACAGAAAAATAAAAAAAACTTCATGAAGATTTTTTTTAAATATGAATCTATTTTTTTTTTTTTTGTAATTTAGAAAGATGAGGGAGCTTTTCTTTTTTTCTTTTTCATGGCAAATGTAATCATCATCATTATCATCATCATCATCGACGACAATAACAACAACTTTAGTTTTAAAAATAAACATATCTATTTAATTATTAAAAGAAAAACTTTGTTAGTCATTGCATGCAGAGTTTATTTTTTTAAAAGAAATTATTCTAAGTTTTCGGTGTGTGTAAATATACACGTGCATAAATTTAACCGGAATTTGTCATTTCAATTTCAAAATAATCATTTTGAATGTTAAACTTTGTTCATGAAATCGCTTTAATTAATATTAGTACTACTACAAATATTAATATGAACAAAACTAAAAAAATAAGAGAAAGAAATTAGAAATGAATTGTACAGAATATTAATTTATAAAATTAGTATGCAAATGAAGCATATGGAGAGCTGTGTTTTGAGAGTTTTCCGATCAGCATATACACAGGGTATTTAAAAATATTTTATTGTATCATTTAATTAAATAAGCCTATGGTGGTTTAGTATAAATATAGTTTGGATAAATGGGGAAAAAAACTTTTGTATTTATTTATTTAGATAATCCAGAGATGTAGGGAAAAAATCCCTATATATATTTATAAACATATACACATACCTAACTTTATACATTTAAAGAAACAAATTAACATCATAACATTCTTCAAAAGAGTGGAAGTTTGACCGAATTTAAGTAATGTTATTTGTTTTATTACTGTGCAGGAATTGATGCTGTCCGGGTTGCCTATAATTGATTTGGAAGACTGGAAAACACATACCGAGTATAGCAGCTACATGGACAACTCTCCTGTTATTGAGGTGACATTTCTTTTTTTCTTTTCTTGCTGTTGTGTTTTGTTTTGTAACTTTTTCACAATGTTATATTTATGCTGTGCACGACACACTGATATATAAAAATATGATATATTTATTGTCAGTGGCGGTGAAGGAGTGTGAGTAAGTTAGGAAGGAAAACACATACAAAAGAATTTGACAAGGGTTTTTTTTTTCGGCCCCAAATCACCAATCAACTGACATTATCAATTTCGGGTTGTTATTATATAAATACACCCACTGTGGAACTTTACTGTCAATGTAGCTACACCCACAGGGCATTTTATTCGGCGACTGGGTATTTCCTTCTGCTGTTAACTTTTGTAGGTGGTTTCAATCAACAATTATTTTGTTTTTGATAATCTATCATATTTGCTTTTCCATACCGGGTGACTTGACTTCAACCAACGATTATTTTATTTTCGACAATCAATCATGTTATGTTGTTTTTGTCTGGCCAGGTGCGTGGTCGTGTCAAGTGCGCCTACTCCTGTCAAATTACCTTTTTGGTATACCCAGCATGGATATTTAGCAACAGTATGGACTGAACTTGACATGTTGTGTTCAAGCGCATCAAGGCTTTTGAATCAAGTTCATTGATACCATTGAGAAAGGCATGAATCCATTGTCCCCTCCATGCACACACAAACAGCTATGAGTGAAATAATAGGTTAGACTAGACACTAAAGCCTTAGTAGAGCAACTAGTCTAAGGGAAGAAATACTCAAACATAATACCTGCAAGCAAGTAGGTCTCTATCATGTGGCATACTGTGCACGTGTGCATACATTACTTGCCTGGTGAAGAGAGTGGGTCTTGTTTTTCACAATGCACGATTCACTTAAAACCAATTCATGTGTCGAGGACGTCTGATGGAGCGCCGTACTCCTTTTTGTCAGCGCTAAAAGCTTATGATCAACCACTTCCTGTCTGCTCGCCCTCCACCTTTTTTACAGGTCACACTTTGAAACTACTCTCTGTAAACGAATCAATGTTTTAATTACCAAAAATCAGAGGATTATCCAATTTTAATGAAATGTTCCGCATTTATTCAATGAATTATATCTAATATATAAAGTAACGCCAGTCCCTTTCTGCTTTTGCACATACGACCTCAATATTTAACTCTGTTTCAATATAAACTTTTTTCATTAAATCGCTTTAATTAATATTAGTACTACTACTACGAATAATATTAATATGAACAAAAATATTACGTATATAAAAGAAACTAGAACAAACATTTGGTTCATATCTGACTGTTTTAAAAAAAATGTACTTGAAATGAATTTTATATTTTATAAAAAATACATTTGAAAGCCGATTTTACGGAGATCAGATACCCTACACAAAGATCTCCATGAAACCGGCCTTCACCCAGACCAAGCCTGTGATCATGCCAAGTGGAGACAAAAATCCATTATTGTGAACCCCGCCATAGCTCAGGACTTACACAAAAGAAAAAGGTTGGCACTACCTTTCTTCTAACCCTTGACAACTCCCAATCCGACTTAGGAGGAAGGGGTGTAAGGGACGGATTTAGCAGCACTTAGTTTTATTTTTTTTGTCCTCTTACTGTTAGATACCGAAGGGGTGGACCAGATGGAGGATGCCCCAAAGAAAGTTGGAAATAACGTCACTTCCATTTGCAGAGCATTCTGTCTCTTGAGTATGAACCAGCTGATCGGTTAGATGTGAGAAACGTGTGGTCCTCACCAGCCCGAGGGGGAGGGGGGGGAGGGAAACAGGTAGCTAAAAGGTCGGCTTGTCTAAAAGTGAAAGGGTATCTCTCTCTCTTGTCCTGTTCAATAAAACCGCTTAAAACCAAATCTGACTTCCACATGTTTAGCGTTTCAACGGCCGAGATACACACGCCAGCAGTGACGAAACCTTGGTACACACCCGCAAAAGTAAGCATTGTCTAACATTACTTAAAATGTTGGCAGAAAATATGATGCAGAATCGCTTTTAACAGTAACAACATATTAAAAAGCAACAAAAACAAATTACTGTTTATGATTATGTGTGTTAATCTAGCCCAAACTTGCATATTTTTCAATATTGCTCAATACTGTTCAATTTAAAAATTCTTATTTTGTTTAAAACTTAATCTAAAAAATAATAATAATAATAATCTTCTATATAAAGTTAAGACGATTTTTCTCCTGTACCTTCTTGAAGAATAAGAAAATAACCACATTCATGCATCACAGGCTACTAAACTCACCACTATATTACGCTTATTCACTCGAGCGTGTTTTAGTAAATTGGTTATTATTTTTCACCAGCTAACACAAAATATTACTTTTAGCCTACCATCTTCGACTCTCCTCAAAACATACTCCATATAGGTGGTAGCAAAACCTTTTCCCCCCTAACACTTCAGTACTGACACTCCCCTCATCGACACCGGGAAGTAATAAACAACGTCTACTTTTCAAAAAAAGTGTCTGTTATTATTTCCTATTTGTCGGCTATTAATTTACTACATAATACAGAAAATTATGCACATGTTTAATGGACGCTCCCGCTAATTCTGCTGACTTTCGAGAATATCGGATTACGTTATTTCTACCTGTTACGTATACATTTATACTCATTCTGGTTTTTAGAGAATGCAATTAACGGACATAGTTCCTTGCAGTATTTCAGCATTCAAAATGGATGCTACAATTTCTTCAGTGACTCGACTTCCGACTTAAGTTAATATACACCAAGATACTCAACTGAACTCCATAAAGTTGACATTTTTTAATCCTTCACCTTTCACATGCATAATATCAGAAAATTGAAGAAAAAAAAACATTGATTTCTTCATATAGAAATGACCCAAAATGTGTGACTGGTAGATCTTACATTTGCTCGCCTTATTGCAGATCGTAAAATAAAACGCTTGCCAGTTACTGGCTGGCTTCGTTTACATGACCAATTTTCCAAATGATTTCCTACTCACTTTCTTAGCCCAATGGTTAAAAACCTAGAAACCGAGAGATTTAGCATTCGATCCCAGTCGAGCCACAGTAATTTTAAAAGAAATCATTGTCATACATAGTACTTTAACTATTGTGAATATCATCATTTCTATTCGAACACACGTGGTTTATTAGTGCTCTGCAGGCCACCTTAATTATATTTGTGTGTTTCAGTAGTGCTCATTTTTCGTTTTACTATCCTCACAAAAAAAAAGGGAATTTCAATACAAAGATAACGGGGGATGGGAGGATTTGGTTTTAATAGGGCTCTATAGGCCTCTTTAACTTTAAAAGTGCCCATTATCATAGACAGAGCAGATGTTTAATCAAAAAGAAAAATTCTAGGGAAACACCGGTACCATGGGATGGGCAGGAAGACTCCTAAAACCGCATCTCGTTCCTTCTATCCTTCCTTCCTTCCTTCCTTCCTTCCTTCCTTCCTTCCTTCCTTCCTTCCTTCCTTCCATGTGACCTATTTGCGTTCTGTTTTATGTTTCTCCCGTGCAACGTCAGGGAACGGGTTCAGCTAGTGATAAATATTTATTGATTCTAAACGACCAGTAAAACTAAAATCTATAGACCCCCTCCCCCCCCCCCCCCCATGTATTTTTACATTTGCAAAAATATATGCAATATTACATGTTTTTTTTATGGTAATCCGAAAATTAAAAGAAAAAACAGCAACTCTATAGCTAAATATTTAGAGATTTTAAAAGAATCATTATCGGAATCGGTAATTGTATCGGAATCGGGAAAAGTTTTGGAATCGTCCCATTACTAATAAAGACCCTAATAAACTATTGTCATGTACATTTCTCCAACACTCCTGAATACCACCCAGTCTTTTAACACTAAACCACCAGTGACAATGGTATATACATATATACTCTCAATGTACAATCCTCATGTTTTTCATTCCTCTCTTTTCACACTGTTTTTCTCTTTATTCCTTCTGCTGCTGTTATTGCTGTCGAACGAATCTGACTTCTGCACAGAGCTCATGTAGATCGTGTATTACTTGGCCATAGCTATTCGTTATACTTGCAAGATTACAAGTTTTTATCTCCGACACCTAGAGCAGAAACGCCTACCAGTTGCATACGAAGCCAGGAAAGGTTTTGCCAAGAACACACAAAAGAATGGCAGTTTCACATGCACAGAAGAAACATTGTTATACTCATTCCTGGATTTGTAGGTTCCGTTCCGGACACATCCATGGTTGCCACACTGAGAGAAAGAGACAACCAGAGGATGACGGATCCTGATGCTGTCCCCTCTTTGATTTTCACCAGAGCTCTGGGTAGCTTTGATTCTACCACATTGCCACCACCTCTACGATGGCGAGGAAGGGTTGGACTTTAAGGGGGGGGGGGGGTGCTGTTGGCTTTTTGGCATATCCTTTTTTCTATCAAACATTTAAATCTATATTTTATATTCTGGGCCTATATTTCGGATTTTGTATTATTAGACTGTGCTAATATTCAGGAGAGATGGAGAAAAATTATAGATTATTCAGACCATCTGTAACTATAAAAGTCTGATTTTCATAAATGAATGCTTGTAGGCAACTTTTTATAACGATTTCAAAAATTTCTCAAATTTATTCTCCACATTCTTGTCTTTGTTACTTGCAGTGGTTTTGGGAAGTTGTGAATGAAATGACCTCACCAGAACGTGTCTTGCTCTTACAGTTTGTCACAGGAAGGTAAGTCTCGAAATCTTTCAACTCGAAATTCTTATATCATTATAGTTTCTAAGCAGCAATACTTATGCGATTTATATAAGTATTTATGGTATAGAGAGGATTAGAAAATGTGAAAAGGGCTTTATTCATTCTATATGACGTTTTGGTAGATTATATGTTATATCAGCGTTACCTTCTTTAAATTATTCTAGCCAATCTTAGAGGGCTGCACTCTCCAAGTACTCATCTCACGCATATGTGGAAATTCAGAACAGGAGTCTTTTTTTCTGGCTGGTCTTTCAAAGCCATCAGATGTAGTTCGACTGGCTAGCCATTTTTGCATGGCCTTTACAAGCTTTTATGCCGTGTCTGATAGACACTTTTTCTGGTAGCAGTTGTATAGACACCAAGCACAGCCCAACACAAATGTAAGTAATCCATTACTCATATGTCTTCTCTACCTCGGCAACATGTGTCTTTATTGATTGTATTGAAAATTTATTCTTTCTTTTGTACAAGTGTTTGTCGTTCTCCTTTTATATCATATTAAGTATCATGTTTTCTTAATTACAATGCACAAAATGGTAGCCTCGCATTTGGGAAAGATATACCTGAAAACATGGTCGCTAAAATCGTATGCAGTGGTATAAAATATTTGTTAGCTTTAAAATACCTTCTTCAGCAAAAGACAAGAGAAAGATGTTTTCACATCGCATGTAGCATTACAAATGAATAATATTTTCAGATTTGGTTAAAGTACCAATCTTTTGGATTTGAATCGAAAAATTCTTGACAGGTGTTAGATAGAAGCAGATTTCTACCTAAGAATAATCATTAAACGTTTTGTATTTGAAAGGAGAGTAACTCTTTGCCCTTTGTTGTCTTTTTTGAGATAATGTGCGTTTTGGAAAGCAGTTATGTCCCTTGCATTCGGCTACCCTACATTGGGAGTACAACATTCAATGAGCATTTCACTCAACGACTACAATTAAACACGTCTTCATTGCAAAGTAATTCTTTTTCATTTGTAATTATATAATAAATAAATATATTTGTTGATCTATACAGAATCGTTTTCATCCAATTTATTCTTCATGCTTCTTCAACTTCATGTAAAGGCTCAAATTGGTGACCCTTTATGCAAAGTCGCTTACCACCAGAAAGACTAGCAGATGTTATTCCATCTGACGACGGTTTATTCCAATCAGAGCTTTATGTGCTCTACTACTTTTGGAACCGCCCCATTTTGCATTCACATGCCCAAAATTAGAGCTAGCTCTTCTCACACTAGCAACTTTCTAAAAGAAGTCGTTTCTTTGAAAAAGTAGCAGCTTTTTTTTTTAGTGTTCCATAGTGAAAATGTACCTTCTTTCATAAATGTTCTATTGACCAATGTGTTGTCAAAGTATAGGTATCGGCATCAAAGGATCTCGTCAATATGGGTTGGGACGTTACTTAAAAGTGTAAGACCACAGGATAATATTTTATAATATTTTGAAAATATTTTGAGATTTGCTAAGATTCTTTTTTAAGATATAAATTTATTTAAATATTTGAATGCCTATTTTTAATGTTTGTCCATTTTGCAGGTGGTGTGCTAAAAAGGTATTAGCATAAAAAAAAACGATTAAAAGTTTTTTAATCAAACGTTTTTATCAGTATATTTTGTTTGGAAATCAATCTTTTAAATGTATCTCAAAAAAATTAAATTATTGTCAGTATAGTAAATGTAATTTATTTAATTGTTATAAAAACAGACAATAATAATAATAATAATAACTGGAAAAAAAGACTAGGAGAAATTGGAATCAAAGGGAAGACTGAGACAATACAATGGACGAAATCCTCAGGAAAATACTTGAATGTGTAAACCAATTCACGCTAACAAGCCATTAATTAAAATAAAACAAAAACATAAAAAAACACCATCACATGAACTCAAGGGAACTAAAAGTGCAAGAAATTTCATAAACTAACCCCCCCCCCTCTCCCCTCCTCCCCCTAAAAAAATAAAAATAAAATAAAGTGAAAAAATAAAATGATCAGCCTCGGCTGATACCACACAAAATAGTCGTGACGGGTCAAGGAGAATGGAAAGACGAAGGAGGAAGAACACGTACCAGACCTCCACTGGAAGAGTGAAGAGAGTACTGAGACCTTGGGGAGGCTTATTGCCACCTAAATCACAGAGAAGACCAATGGTCGTTACCAATGGTAAGCAGCTGTTGCGATAACGCAAAGTCATTTGCAATGGTTATCGAAAGAGGTGGAGAGTACTGGAAATCTGGGGAGACTTTTTTTCACTACCACATGAACTTAAGGGATCTCAAACTGCAAGAAATTTCGCCCCACCTCCACCCTGCAACAAAAACACTCGAGAGAGAGAGCACTAACCAGACCTCCACTGGAAGGGTGCAAAGAGCACTAGGACTTTGGGGAGACTTATTACCACCCAAATCTCAGAGACTTGTTACTAGTAAGAAATCAATGGTTAGCGGCTGTTGCGATAACGCAAAATCATTTGCAATGGTTATTGAAAGAGGTGAGAGTGCTGGAAATCTGGAGAGACTTGTTATCACTAAGAATCCACGGAACACCACCGGTTATTGTCAGGGAGCAATCACTGATGATGACCTGTGTGAGAACCTGTGTAATTGTTTATCATTAGTAATAGTAGTAGTAGTGGCAGCAGTATAAGTAGTATTGTGATTTTTATTCTGTACAATCAACAGCCCATATATATGTTTATTTGTAGTAGCATTAGTTGTATTAATTGTTTTTGAAACACCGGACATTCCAGGGGTTATTCGCTTAAAATTTGATACGTGTCTGTTTGAGTATTTTCGAAGTCTATAAGTGATGAACACATGTGCGCACACGCATACACAAACGCACAGAAGAAATAATCGATTATAAATATCGATTTATTTGGATAACAAACTTTCAAAACATCAGATACTTATTTGTTTTATTTTTTTCAGCTCCAGGGTCCCGTATGGTGGATTTGCCAAATTGAACGGAGTTGGTTCCACTCAAAAGTTTTCCATTAGTCATGTCAAATACAGTCCACAGGCTTTGCCCACCGCCAGTACATGGTAAGATATATATATATATATGTTCCACTAGTTTGGCAGCGGCTTCCGCTCCTTTCCCACTCCATCTGCACCTTAAAATAACCTGTTGAAAAATTCAACACATTTCCAACATTATTTTCAAATAAGTCCCCATTTACTTTCCTCCCCTGGATAAAAAAAATGAGCCCTCTGCTCCTTGGCTGCAACAAAAACAAGCACGCTCGTTTCTGTAAACCACCACAGACAAGGACATGGTTGCCAAAGTGTGTGACTCATTTTGCGCCTGCCTTGATATGGTTGTCTATGCCGCCGCCGGTTACACTGAAAAATTATGTAGTATGTAACTGCTGCTAAATAAACTGTCCGGTCTCTGCATATACAACTTTTGTTTTTATTGACTATTTCGGTTTTTTAACACCCTGTATATATATATATATATATATATATATATATGAGAAAGGAAGGATGAGAGTAATCCGACGTAATGGGAAATGAAAAAGGAAAAACCAAAAGATGTTTTTTTGTTTTTCTTATGTATTCATCAACGTTTCGTCTTTATTTGTAAGACTTCCTCAGGATGATAATTTTTCTTAAAATTCTCATCCTGAGGAAGTTTTACAAATAAAGACGAAACGTTGATGAATACATAAAAAAAAAACATCTTTTGGTTTTTCCTTTTTCATTTCCCATATATATATATATATATATATATATATATTTTTTTTTTAATCCCTCGATACAGTCTTTGTTAAGAGAGGGCGAAACCGGTTGGCTGGCATATTATTATTATTTTTTATTTTCTCCTCTTCATTAACTTTTAATCATGAACGATAGAATTCGTCTTCCCTTCATGCTTGCAATAATAAAATTTTGTACTCCCCAAAATATCATGAAATATCTTAAGACTAGGTACAACCCAATTTTAATTAAGAAATTAAACTCAATCCTTTTGATTAAGCGTAAAATAAGATCAACGCAAGAAAACATATTATTTCTACATTTTTGTGTAAGTAATAATGTCTGTTCTTCGTTTATTTTATTCAAAATAAAGAAAGCGAAGTTACACCCGGGACATAAAATAGAAAATGCATTCATCCATAATTTCTTGTATAAATTAGCATTAAATCTCCAATCGTTTAAGACAAAATATGTACAAGTATGGAGGGAAACGGTGAGCATTCTTTCGTGCTGTGATAAAATTTGTTTCTCACGGTATGTTACAATTTTACAGAAGCGCAGTCGTAAAAAACTTATGCTTCAATTTAATAATAAGTTGCAGCATTTAATATACAAAAGATTTGTTTGCTCTACCAACTCAGATGTGGATAAGAATATCTTTAATCTATCTTCTCAGAAGTTGTCTCCTGCTGAACTTTCAATATTAGATCATGGTTTAGAATTCTGTCTTCCACCATCTGGTGTTCGGCGTGAGGAGGTATTTTCAGAATTTGAAATTCTCAATTCTCAAGCAGTGAAACTTCCTCCAGTTTCTGAGACCAAAGTAGGGGACCTAAAGGCTAAATTGAATGCGAGTACACCCATATCCCATTCAGAGTTTAAATGGCGCAAAGAACATTTTGCCGTCATTAAAACTCTACGACAAAATAAGTCCTTGGTAATAACCAGACCGGATAACGGTTCAGGAGTTGTTGTATTAAACCATCAAGACTACGTCGACAAAATGATGTTGATATTAAACGACACGGAGAAATTTGTCAAATTGGGCCCTGTCGGCACACATGATGCAACAGCTTCCTTAGAAACTAAATTCCAGAAACAACTGGTAAAATGGGTGAAAAGTGGTGTACTCCCTTCCGATGTAGCCAGTGAGATCAGACCCTCGGGCTCTATCCGCCCACGTTTATATAGATTACCCAAAACTCATAAAGCGGATATCCCAGTTAGGCCCATTCTATCTATGGTAGGGTCATCACAGCAGAAGGTTGCAAAATGGATCTTCAATATGTTACAGCCAGTATTGAATTACTATAGTAAATACTGTCTGAAAGATTCATTTCATTTTGCAAAGTACATTCAAGATTTTAAGGTTGCTAATAAATTTATGTGTTCCTACGATATTAGCAACCTTTTTACCTGTGTCCCTATTTTGGAAACTATCGATATCTGTGCCGATTTTTTATATCGTAGCCATTTATCGTCTCCTTCCATTCCTGAAAGCATATTCGTGCAGTTGATGAAATTTGCCACCACATCCGTTGAATTTAGTTTTAACGATGTGATGTATAGGCAAATAAACGGCGTATCTATGGGCTCAGTTCTAGGACCGACTATGGCAAATATTTTTGTGAGTTTTTTTAAGAAGACTTTATTATCGGGACCCACTAAACCTTTAGTTTACTTTCGATATGTAGACAATACATTTTGCCTTTTTAATAATGAAACGGAGGCAAATACATTCTTCTCCTTACTCAATAAAATGCATCCATCATTAAAATATATATATGAAGGAGAGCGTAATTCCACTTTAGCTTTCCTCGCTGTATTGGTAACAAAAACCCCATCGAGTTACCTTACATCAATTTACCGTAAACCTACGTTTACAGGATTATATACTCGCTGGGATTCATTTTGTCCTAAAAAACGAAAGGTAAACTTGATTTGGACATTAACACACAGAGCCCTTATGATTTGCTCAAAATCAAAATTGGACGAAGAAATTAAAACTATAACTAGTACTTTGTCTAAAAAACGGCTATCTCCTTGATGTGATTAAGGCAGTCACCCAAAGGAAAATAAATACTTTTTCCGAAATAAAACCAAGTATGGTGACCAAATGTCCAATTTACATTCGTTTACCTTGGTTAGGCACAGTAAGTGAGAAATTCGCCAAGCAAATCAGCTCAGCAGTTGAAAATTGTTATTTTTCTTCGAATGTGCGTGTTGTATTTTCTACAAAACCTTTATTGGCGTCCTCTCGTAAAGACGTTCTACCCCCCCCCCCCACCATAAAAATAATGGAGTTTATCATTTTAAATGTAGTTGAAGTGCTGACTACGTGGGTAGGACGACATTAAGATTGGATAGTAGGGTTCAACAGCACATTCCGAGTAGGATCAGGAATGGAACCTTCCGATCAACGGACGTTCAAAACAACACATACGGGTCTTCCACTACAGACCATTTACTTAAAAACCCACCGTGCGCTAGGAATATTAGCATAGACTCCTTCACCATTCTCAGTCATGCTCACTTGTTATACCATCTCAAAATCTTGGAGACAATCCACGTTCGTCTTAAATGTCCCTCCTTTTGTAAGCAAAGGGAATGTCTATTGGGATTAGATGTGATCAGTCTCTAAGATTCATCCTCCATTGTACATATAACATAACGCTATTTTATTTTCTGTACTCTTTCTTTTCACCCCGTTTTTTTTTTTTTTTTAATCCCTTTGGGGTTTTTTTTTTTAAATCCCTCGATACAGTCTTTGTTAAGAGAGGGCGAAACCGGTCGGCTGGCATATTATTATTTTTTTTTTTCTCCTCTTCATTAACTTTTAATCATGAACAATAGAATTCGTCTTCCCTTCATACTTGCAATAATAAAATTTTGTACTCCCCAAAAAATCATGATATATATATATATATATATATGTATGTGCATTGTAGTTGTGTATATATACTTGACCTTCTCTGAAAAATTAATTTATATATATATATATATATATATATATAAGAGAGAGAGATGACAAGAAATGATGATGATAATATTGTTCTCAATCAGTCTTGATCTGCTAGAAAATTATAAATACATTCCTTTTTTTTTTTTTTTTTCAGTATAAATCTTTTCAAACTTCCTGAGTATCCGACCAGAGAAGAATTGAAAGATCGACTTTTAGTTGCCATCCACTGCGGCAGCCAAGGATACGGCGTGGCTTAGACATTTTATGTCTTTCTAACAAGATGAAAGGAAATATCCACTGTTGAATAACGGACATGACTTCGATCTTCTTCATCTGGTTTACCGCAAATCCTTGCAGAAAATCTGGAATATTTCGTCTCAAACAAATAACCTATTATTTTTCTTATTCTTTTTTAAAAGAGACATTCTTATTCAAACAGACCTAGACATACTTAAAAAAAATTAAAATCAAAAATAATAAATATATATATATATCTAATATATAATGTAATGCAGACTTTTTTGTGTATCTGAAAACGTATTATTGCTTCACTCCTACAAGCTCAATTAAATATTCTGTTTTGCTATAAACAACTGACGCAGAAAGGACTATGCGTTTAAAGAAATTATTATTTATAATCAATTCTAGCTAAAACTTACTTTATCCGGATCAATATTCAATTATTTTTTCTTGCTGATATTAGTAGGAAGTAGGAGGATTTTTTCCCTACAGAAATAAGTACTCTTCCTTTTACTAATGGGGTATAGAGATCTCTGATATTAAGAATAGCTATACAAAAATGAACAAAACTATTAAAAAAACTTCTAAAAATAGTTTTGTTTCAATGGGTTTTAAAAATAATATCAGCCAAATGTCAGCTGTTGTTGGCAATACCTTGATGGAATCATTCCAGGAAATTTTCCATGACTCTTCATGATCTCAGATATAATTGCATAGTTTCCTTTCTGAAAGTTTCTTCCAAATCCTCAAACGTTTTAGGACAATATCAAAGAAAACCTTTCTATTAGGTATCACCAAAGAAAAAAGTTACAAGTTTTTAAATCTGGTGTGCTTGTCGGCCACCCTTAAAGCGACTAATATTTTTTTTTCAGACTAATGTAATTAAGAGTAATAGACTTAGCTTTGAACAAAGGAAATTTATCTTAAAGTTTTACTAGAAATTAGAAAATGTATTTGGAGTGCAAAGACAGTTAAGGAGAATTTCAAACAGGTGATACGTTTCTCTCAATCAATTTTAAAACATTCTTTTATGCTTTTCAGAACATTTTTGTGGACATTCTGAGCAATTCTTTAAAATTAGAATACTTGATATTCTATTTTATCAATTTTTAGCAACGATAATGAATTTAAATTAATTCTATGAGCACGTGGGATGTTGATAAAATTCAGTGTGTTCTGTTGGCTATGTATGTGTGTGTGTAGAAAGTTAAAAAAAAAACGGTTTAAAGCTTGTGGTAACCAAAAACATTTCATTTGTTAATAGTTTGTCTATGACAAACTATAAAGACAATAAATGAGACATGTATGCATAGATTGAACATACAATTAAATACATTATTTCCATACAAGTAGAAATGCACAAGTTATTCATAAGAAGGTAAAGAATACATGTACTAAACACATGGTAAAAACTTACATTTTCAGAATGTCGTCTTTTCTGTCCGGCGATGTTTCCAAACCAGGTACTGTCTGTAGAATGTCTACACAGCAATATATAATAAGTTGGAAAGTGTGACAACTGAATATTTTGACACAACTGTTCAAGACACATTCTGGAAAACAGTGTTTCAGCATTAAAAGTGTCAGTATGCCGTAAATATAAACTAACTAAAGACTTCCTGAATATAACAAAATTAACAAATTTTCATATTGTTTTGCAAAATGACATCTCATTAATTAACTATTCATTTTTATTGTTTTCTGATTCAATGATTGTTTTTATTTTATGATAACATGCATCTATTTACGAATTTGTTTTATATTATGGATAAAGATTTAGCATTTTGTGTGAAAAAGGTCTTTCCGGTCATTTTATTTTTGGAGGATTGCAATTCTAGGTTCCCTCAATTTTCTCGGGCAACACCATGATGAAATGAAAACAATCATTGAATAAGAAAACAACAAAAACTGAATAGTTAATTAATGAGATGTCCTTTTGCAAAGCAATATGCAAATTAGTTAAGCTTTGGACATCATCTGTATAGACATGACTGAATATACTAGAAAGCTGTTTTTCTATCATGAATATGAACTTGCCCTTTTAATCTCACTGTTAGTGTGACAAATGCCTTAACTCTCTCTCTATCTATATATATATATATATGCATAATATATATGTGTATATATATATATATATATATATATATAATTTTATGAAGTGCAATAGATATTTTTATAGTTCTATAAAATGCTTTATATCCACATGTTAAAGAATACATATATTATATATATATGCTTGCATACATTCATATTTTTTATAAATCTTTCTGCTAAAACACAGGACGACAACAACTGAACTTAATTGACTGTAGTTATTCTATCTATCTATATATATATATATATATATATATATATATATATATATATATATATGTATATATATATATATATGTCAATGTTCGTTTGTGTTATAGAAATCGAGATGTTAACAGTTAGTACATTTAAATAAGTTTCAATAAGGGTTAAATTTTTCAAGAAATCTAAAGACACTATTCAAATTTTCCTTCGATTCCATCTGGGCTCACTAGGGAAAATTATCGGTTAGGTACATAAAATAACTGGAATGTATTAGAACATAAAGGAACGAAATTAAAAAAAGATAGATTTTTTTCGTTTCATAAAACAAAAAAAATAAAATTAAACAAAGGATACCTCGGTGAAGAATCTATTTATAAAAGGTTTAAAAAATTATTTTTATTGGTATTTTTTAAGATTAAAAATAATTCGTTTTTTTTTTTTAATAATACGAATTCGTTTTGATTTGTTAAATCCATTTGCTGTTTTACAGCTGTCTGTAAGAAGCGTAGTTATTTTTTTTAGTAACACCGCCGCATTAACAGTTTTTTTTTATTACTTGACCTCATATTACAAATGTTATTTTTAACTTTTCTTTCAAGGCAAAACTTGTAAACATGACTACATTTGAAAGTGTCTTTTTCTAAAAAAAACAAAAACACTACGGACAAGCAATATATCCACACTGACAATGCCGGGTGAATACCACTAATATATATATATATATATATATATTCATTCAGACATTGTTAAATATAACAGAATTCCTTGCTTGATTATGCCTTTTTTTTTACTTTTTCAATTTTTCTAATGATCTTTTTTGTGTCGAAATCAAAAAACTAAATATATGTTCCATATGTATCCCAAACGTTTTCGATTCTTTGTCGAATCATCTGCAGTTGACAAAAACATTCTGCGATGCTAATTCTGGCCTCGCAGAATTTAAATTGGATGTGCACTGGTTCGTTCTTTTGATGTCTCACAGACTTCACGTGCACGTTCTAGGCTGCTTTTTCAAAATTCTCTTTTTCTCTCTCCAACTTTTTTGTTCATTTGTTTTTGTCAACTGAAGATGATTCGACAAAGAATCGAAAACGTTTGGGATACATATGGAACATATATTAATTTTTTTGCTTTTGACACAAAAAAGATCATTAGAAAAATGGAAAAATAGAAAAAAAGGCAAGCAAGGAATTCTGTTATGTTTAACAATGTTTGCATAAACGAAGAATGCGGCTTTAATACTCAATATATATATATATTTATATATATATATATATATATATATATATATATATATATTCAGAATTTTTTGAATACCATTTTAAGCACTAAAATCACTTTACTTACAAGAAACATTTATCATTCAAAAAGTTATTCTTAATCTTTTTGCATTCTGATATATATATCAAAATTTTACTTATTTGTGTATTGTTATAAAACTCTATCTGAATATATGTTGAGGCCTTTAAATGTACAAAAGTCTAATCTCTTGATTGTTGTTGAGAAGTTGGTTTTTATGTTAGTAAGTACATGTTAGTACTCATTATTCATATATATATATATATATATATATAATGTATATAGTAAGCTATGAAAATATATATGGCAATCAAGCTACACAGAGGCTCCCGCGTTTCATCCCCGGGGGGGAATCTTCAGGCTAAAATGCCTGAAGATTCCCCCCGGGGATGAAACGCGGGAGCCTCTGTGTAGCTTAATTGCCATAAATATATTTTCATAGCTTACTACCTAGCTCTACTTACGTATCGAGCACTGTTGAAGTAAATACTGAAAATTGATACATAAAAAATTATATCTCCTTATAAAATCTTATGTGGATACATGAAATACTAATATATATATATATATATATATATATATATATATATTATTCGATGGACACTATACATTAGTTTGATCTTCCATTGGTACCTTCGTTTTCATGGAAACATTGGAAACTCAACCCACAGGATTAAAGATACCAAATGTGATCGATTCATCAGCCAATGTTTTGATAGTGTCCATTGAATAAAAAAGATAGATATGCTCTTGCACAAGTAACTGAGCATTCTTGTTATTTCTCCTATGACACTGAATTACACTCCCCCCTCTCTCACTCTCATATATATATATATATATATATATATTAGTACTTCATGTATCCACATAAAATATTATAAGGAGATATAATTTTTTATGTATCAGTTTTCAGTATTTACTTCAACAGTGCTCGATACGTAAGTAGAGCTAGGTAGTAAGCAATGAAAATATATATGGCAATCAAGCTACACAGAGACTCCCGTGTTTCATCCCCGGGGGGAATCGTCAGGCTAAATGGTATTTAGCCTGACGGGAGCCTCTGTGTAGCTTGATTGCCATATATATTTTCATTGCTTACTATATATATATATATATATATATATATATATATATATATATATATATATATATATATGAATTCAGTATATTATTTTAGTAGATGTTAATTTATTTACTAAATAATTATCACTCTTATATGATCCCAGACACATTCAGGTGAGAAACACGATTTTCTCTCTCTCTCTCTAACTATCTATATCTATATATATATCTATATATATATATATATTCAATGGACATGATACATTAGTTTGATCTTCCATCAGTACCTTCGGTTTCACAGAAACACTGGAAACTCAACCCACAGGTTTAAAAATACCAAATGTGATTGATTCATCAGCTGACATCTTGAAAGTGTGACCCACACTATATGTGGGTCCAGTGTTTCTATGAAACCGAAGGTACCGATGGAAGATCATATTAATTTATTGCGTCCATTGAATAAAAGTTTATATGCTCTTTCACAAGTAATTGAGCACTCTTGTTATTTCTCCTATAACACTGAATTACACTCCCCCCTCTCTCGCTCTTATATATATATATATATATATATATATATATATATATATATATATATATATATATGGCTTTATGTGCCCCACAAATGTTGGAGTGACTCCTGCTCCCCAAAATTTAAGTTGGCTCCCCTCACGCTGCTCCTTTTTAAAACTCCAACTCCTTCTAAAAAGAGCAGCTCAATTTTTGCTCCATCTCGACCTTACATAGCCCGTTTAAAAATTCAACAAATTCCAAAATTTATTTTCACGCATAAGTCACATACTTACTGATTCTCAAAGGATTAACGACAAATCACAATCTTTAGATTTATTTATAATTAATAGGAAAGAGAAATGTGAATTTCCCAATTTGCATTTTCAGTATTAAATAAAGCGGGTGGTCGCTTATGGCAGTAGACATTTTAAATATGATTATTACTGTAGAATGTAGATCTTTCAAATCTACATTCTACTGCCGTTTGTGTAATTAAGAGATCTGGGGGGGGGGGGGGGTTGATGAGCCAGAGCCTGGATCAAGTGGTGGAAATAGTCTTGACTTAACTTATTGCCTCTATAAAAAACCCGTCTCTACCTGGCGTGCAGAACCTGGATGTGAGAAAGAACAAGTGCATTCCGGAACGAGAATATTTATGTCCATCGACCACTCGATGCTTCGCCATCCATCAAATATGGGTTCAATAGAAGTCGTCATAAGACGTTTTAGCACTCTAAGGGCTAAGATCATTGAGTATAAAGATCTAGTGGCAAACATATTGTTGTATTGGATACCATGTCACCTGAGAAAATTATACCACGTACCAAAGTTCCAGTGGCGAGCACGTTGTTTCCATCAACACAGATCATTTTTCCCTCCTTTTTATCTATTTTTTTCATTCCTTCATAATCATATGTAATCTGTGAGGGTGCGGAAGAAAGGTAATAGCTCAAATCATTTTGGGAGGACAAAAACAAAAAATGTATTTTTAAAGATGAACTATGGCTCTATACAAAAAAATATTGTTGTCATTCTATTGATTATTCAAAGAAAAGTGCCAAAATTAGATTTCTTCCTTTTTGTCGATTAGCATGTCTTTTTCACATCCGATGTGGATTGTATGTCGGCCATTCAGAAATTCTATCACTTATGTCAGTCTCGATGTGCCACTGCTTGATGTAATTTTTAACTGAGTCACTCCAAGTCTTCTTCGACCTGCCTTTTTCTCGCTTACCCTCAACTGAGATGTGTGTACATCTATCCATTCAAAGCTTCGTCCAACATGTTCATACCATCGCATGCAATTGCAGCACTAGGCTGACTCCAGTCTAGGCACCTTAAGCCCCAATAGCAAGGAGTCAGAACTAAGTCTGTCAGCAAGACGTATGCCACAAATTCACCAAATCATAGCCCTGTCATTCGTCTGCATACTCAGAAGGACCGAATTAATGGGAGCCTAGCATTCACTTGCCTGAGATTGTTTTGGAAATAAAATCAGACATTGTAGATGTTTCGGAATTTTTTAGATGAGGATTGATCGTTTAGATCATTCGAAATACTATTCTCATCTTGGTTGTTATTTTTCGCAACGTTTTCTTTGAAGGTTTTTACATCAGCCGAAACGTTGTGAAAAATAACAACCTAGATGAGAATAGTATTTCGAATAATCTAATAATGCAGACATGGTAGATATAATCCATTTGAAGTTTAGTGAGTGTCTCCAAAGTTTGTTTTATTATAAATCTAGGCAACGGCTGTCAGGTTGTAAGACAAAATGTTCAGTGGACAAAAGGTCATAAACAGCACAAAAGTTTCAAAAAATGGACGAAAGTTCATCGCAATCAAAATAAATTAAATAAAAATAAGATTATTCATTAAAGAAATCTTTTTTATGATTCTTAATAACAAAAGTAATATGATTAAAACCGATACTTTCTTTTGTATCTACGATGTATTTTTTGTTTAAATGCAGTATTTATTTATGAGGCGGCCAAAAAAAATATTTTAAAATAAAATCTATTTAAATAATATGTAAGGCATTTCATGTTCATACGTACTTTATCACACACATTTCAAAAATGAGATCGTCCTATCAGCAAAGATCGTGATTAATGTAATGTCGATGAGGTAAACAATTTCGATTTTACCCATTTTAAAATGAATTGTTCCAAAATCACATTATGTCGTCCAGTCGACTGAAACAGTATAATTTTGAATAAATACATTTCAAAAAATGACATTCGTTTTATTGATTTGAAGAATATTTAGCTGATAATTATTTTTATTGTAAGAAAACAAAGAATATTTATTGTTTTAAAAAGAATTAAATTACGTCAATTTTAAATAAAGAGACCGCCCCCGACTGCCAGAAGATTTATTTATTTGAAGAATATTTAGCTGACAATTATTTTTGAAGTTGCATCAACTTATTTGGTGTTCGTACCAGTCAAGGATACATCCTCGACAATCAGTCTGACAGAGGGCGGACAGTTGTGATTTCTTCTGGACCTACTCTGTCGGACTGGGGTATGGTCCTGTTTAGTCTCAAGAGGTCCACCTTCCCAGGCTTTACCTTCTGTTTGAGAAGAGGTTAGTTTATTGCTAAATAAACCTTACCGGGGATGCCGACGGGGCTGCTCAGGCATTTCTTTTTGTAGACCAGAGTGTGCTGATCCTAGTGCACCAGCTTTTCAACTTAACACCTGACCTTGTGTCTAACCTCCTGGAGAGGTAAATAAAATAAGAAGGAAAAGATTATTTTGAAACGATTTAAATTGTAACAATAAATCAATTAAATAAAACTGTTCAAATTTTCGTTTTATTTATTTAAAGAAAATATTTTGTTATTTTTACGGTAAGAATATTTATTGTTTTACAGGTATAAAGTGTTACAATTTTCAATTCAAGGAATATTTAACTGACTATAGCAATTATTTTTACAGGAGAAGAAAGAGGCAATTTTTGCTTAACATTATTAAACCTTACATAAATGTATTATTTCAAACGAAATATCATTAACAGTAAATTACTCAAGGGGAAGAATTGAAGAGTTTGAATGCAAAACTCGATAAACGCCATTTTGAAAATAACGAAACTGTCTCTACAAAAAAATGTTGCATTTCAACACTCGACGACACCCTCAAACTATGTGGTACATAATATGATACCGAAATAATTTCTCTTTAATTTCAATTAAAATCAGCTTTCATTCGAAGTCTAGATTTAATATATTTGTGTTTTTATTGCTGTTTTCTGGGTAAAGCACTTATCGTTGGCTAGCTTTTGACCTTGAAGTGGTATTTTTTTTTTGGCTTCTTACATCAAGTGGCTTCATGCCTTGTCTGGAGCGATTTCCATAAAAACAAAAAAATAATAGGTGAAGACAGCAAACGTAGAATTTCCACGGGTCCCGCTGATTAATTAATACTAGCAACAGCAAAAATGTGTACAAAGAATTGTCGGTTAATTAAAAATATTTTTTTTTATTCAGATTTTATAAAATAACTAAAATTTAAAATTTTATTATGAGTGGGATTCCGGATTTTGAAATGAAACCTTCTTTAAAAAAACTCAGAGATAAAAAAAAAAGAGCATCTATATCTTTAGTTAGTTATAATAAAATAATAGGTACTTGTGCAGTTTACGGCCTGTGCTATTTTTTTTTTTTTTCTAGATAGTATTTAAAGTTAAATTAAATTTTTATAGTATCTTTTGTTTATTAAATTGTTAGGTGAAAGTACAGAATAGTTAACAAAGCCCCCCACTCCTCATGTTAAGAATGGATTTCTAAATAATAACTTTATTATTTCAGCATGGTCCGTAAACTGCAGAAGTACCAAATAATAATTTATTATTTAAGCTTCCTTAAGGAACAAGCACTCTTGAGAGAAATATGAAAAGTGCAAAGTTTTTCACCTTGGAAATAGAACACTCCTTATGATTTTACTATATTCTTAAAAATAAATAGGATTTATTTCTCTCTCATTTATTTGGCTGTCATGGGGGCCGCATTAATTGTCGCATTAGATCTTAACAGTCAATGGTGACTGGGGTCCAGGTTTGAATCATTCGATCAGTGGAACAGTTTTATATAGCCACACTGATGATTCTTATTGAAGATGAAACATATGTATGTGGATATTAAAATAATATTTATTAAAAAAATAATAATTAATTTTATACATATATGTATACATATATATATATATATATATATATATATAATAATATTTTGAAATTACTCCAGAATTTATGCTTGGATTTTATCTCTTGAGTCACCATTTAAAAAAAAAAAATTTTTTTAAAGAAAGTATACATGTATTTTTTTAGGAAACCTCCTTTTTTGAGGCTGGGATATTTAAAAAAAAAAAATCAATTATATCATAAAATTGAAAATACCAACGCTTTAATCTTTTGACTAACATGTCAAAAGAGTGACTGCAATATCTCTTCATCTTATCTATTATATAAAAGAAAATTGTTTTTCTGTCTGTCTGTCACGTAATAACTACGAAACTATAGAAAAATAAACTTACAAACCTTACATATTCTGATTTAGTATTACCGCAAGCAGGTTATGGTAAAAAAAAAAAAAAAAAATTTTTTTTACTGTAATATTCATTCATTTGGGATCACCCAATTAGTGACTGTGGAACAAGTGGAAAAAAATGTTCTTTTGTTCAAAGAATCGTGAGAAATAAGTATAAATCGTTTTAAAGTTATTTCCTCTGAACCAAATAAAATTGAAAATTATAGAAATTAAAAAATTAAGAATAAAAATGGTAATTAGAGGATCAAGAAAAAGAAGTACACAGGGCTCATTATTTATTCGCAAGAAATGCCGGGTAGCCCTGCTCGTCTACAATAAATAGAACTTGTTTTTTTATTTCATACAGATGTTTACATCTAGTCAGTATTTTTTGAGAGAGGCAGGCTTATTTATATTTCTAGACCTTGCATCCTAATAAATATGTATTACACTGTTTTTTTTCCTTTTTTTTTTTTTTTTTTTTTTTGCTGTTGTTGTTGATGCTCATGTTTGGATGGGTAATATCATTAAATCATCATCATCATCCAATTTATTTTCAACATGCCTTTGATTAGTCCTCTATACGATGGTGGGGCTTGTCTGTCAGTCTTGATCAAAGTCTTCCTCTCCAGGCTCGGCGGTCGTGAGGATCAAAGTTTGCAATCCCCAGGGCTGCACGGTCACGTTTACACAGCTCATCCAAACAGAGCTTTGGTCTTCCAGCCTGCCAACTTGATGCAATGGACATGTCTCTGACCCCGGAGATCCAGTTGGAGCTTTGCTCGACATGGGCAAGCCATCTCACCCTGCTCAGCTTAAAGATATTGGATATTTCTTTTATACCAAGCTTAGAGAGAAGATTCTCGAGGTGAATGTTGTCTTATGGCTTGACATGGCTCTTTTGTTGCACTACAGTCTCTTGAGAGATAAATTTAGTCCATGGGGCTGGGAATAAACAAGGTAAACAGTAAAGTGAAAACTGAGACTTAAAGTAATCATTTGATGTGAGTTCTCCACTTTTTGGCTGAATTCCACCTTCTTTTTAATCCAGAAAAAGCGGATTTTCGCTTATATTGCTAGAACCTCTCATAGATGTGAGTTCTAATTTTTTTTAATCAAAATCCATTTTTTTTTTTTTAATAAGAAAAGGCTGATTTTCTCTCTTATAAAAGTTCTCTCTCAAAATTAAAAATCTTAATTTTGTTGTGAAGGCTAAAAGACTTCAAGCAATTCATGATGGGAGTAGAGGAGTTAGATGACTTTTGTTCCTTCAAAGAATGACTTTTTAAAAAACTTTTTAACTTAGTTCACCCCAAACAAGGCAAGTTGCCACTGTAGACGTAAGGGACTACTGAGAAATAGGGTGAAAGTTTCTTTCTGTTCCTTTTCACCCCAGGTATTTTTCTCTTAATTTTGACTTTCTTAGTTGAAACTGAATATAGTTGTTTAGGAAAAAAGTTGCTTTTTGTGTTGCGCTCTCTCTGCACACACAGGGGGTCGTTGCCCCCAGGTTGGGAAATTCATCTCGATTTCAGATTTTTTTTTTTTTTCATTAGCTACTCACATCCTCGATTTAATGATATTATCTACACAAACGTGAGCATCAAAAAAAAAAAAAGTAGAGTACTACATAATATACTGTTGGAAGTCAATTCCAATATTAAAGATATCCTAATAAATAGTTCTAGTTCGTTTTTGTTCCTCTTTAATACGGATTCTGGTAAATGAGTGTTACTTTTTTTCTTGTTTAAAAACCTGTGCACGTACCTAGGAAGACACGGCACGTTTTGTCTCAATCGAAAAATCAGGCCATGTCTTCTGTGCAATTGTGTCAGTGTTGTTGGTCCTGTTGTCGTGATTTCAGTCTACAAAAATGCTATTAGACATACACATGCATAAGGAAGTAAGTGTAGTATCTGTTCCGATGGATACTACACCCCATAGACTGGTATTGTCTTGGCCTTCGGGGCTTGATTTACGCCGGTCTATAGGTCTGTTCTGTGCAGTTCTAGGAGGTCCACCCTCCCAGGCTTCGCCTCCCCTCTTTGGGGAGGAGTAAGTTTATTGCTTACTGCCTGAGGTGCCTCTACCAAGGAATGCCGACGGGGCTGCCCAGGCAATTTTTAATGGCCAGAGTGCTCACTTTCTCGGGCGCTGGCTTTTCAAACCCCACTTACTCGACCCGACCTGTGGTCACATCTTACTTGTGGGAGTAAGATAAAACTGGCCTTGTGCCTAACTCCTGCAGAGGAGTAAATAAACATACACATGCATACATAGCCATCTAGATCTATGTCTATATACTATTTAAAAATCTATATTCTTTTTTCTCTTGCTTTGTCTGTTTGTACGCAAAATCCCAAGGTTTGATTGGTTGACAGAGACAGTACTAGCTTACATTCGGCATTTCATTGAATTGACTTATTATTTGTAGTAGTTAACGTTTTTGTTGGCAAGCCAAATGTTTTTGCTTCAAATTGCACAATATCAAATAAAGGTTTCTTTTTTTATTTTTATTTATTTATTTTTTGATTTCTTTTTTATTTCTTTTTTTTTTCTTTAATTTTTTTTTTTTTTAGAGTGAGAAGGTATAATATTTTCGAAAATCATATTTCTATTTGACACGGGGAAACATCTGGTGTATCAGTTTTATACGCACACATTGTTATCTATATAATAATATGCTAAGGCATTTCATGTTCGTATGTACGTTATCACCTTTCACACACATTTAAAATCTATATAATAATATGCTAAGGCATTTCATGTTCGTGCGTACGTTATCACCTTTCACACACATTTAAAATCTATATAATAATATGCTAAGGCATTTCATGTTCGTACGTACGTTATCACCTTTCACACACATTTAAAATCTATATAATAATATGCTAAGGCATTTCATGTTCGTACGTACGTTATCACCTTTCACACACATTTAAAATCTATATAATAATATGCTAAGGCATTTCATGTTCGTATGTACGTTATCACCTTTCACACACATTTAAAATCTATATAATAATATGCTAAGGCATTTCATGTTCGTACCTACGTTATCACCTTTCACAAACATTTAAAATCTATATAATAATACACTAAGGCATTTCATGTTCGTACGTACGTTATCACCTTTCACACACATTTAAAATCTATATAATAATATGCTAAGACAGTTCATGTTCGTACGTACGTTATCACCTTTCACACACATTTAAAATCTATATAATAATACACTAAGGCATTTCATGTTCGTACTACGTTATCACCTTTCACACACATTTAAAATCTATATAATAATATGCTAAGACAGTTCATGTTCGTACATACGTTATCACCTTTCACACACATTTAAAATCTATATAATAATACGCAAAGGTATTTCTTGTTCGTACGTACGTTATCACCTTTCACACACATTTAAAATCTATATAATAATACGCTAAGGCATTTCATGTTCGTACGTACGTTATCACCTTTCACACACATTTAAAATCTATATAATAATATGCTAAGACAGTTCATGTTCGTACGTACATTATCACCTTTCACACACACATTTTAAAAAATTGAGATCAGCAAAGATGGTGAGTGATAATTAATCTGATGTCGCTAAGGTAAAATAATTCCGACTTTACCCATTTCAAAATGAATGGTTCACAAATCAAATTATGTCTGCCCGTCAACAATTTTAAATAAATACGTTTTAAAAAAAGTGACATTCGCTTTATTGATTTGAAGAATATTTAACTGACGATTATTTTTATTGTAAGAGACATATTTGTTTTATTTATTCAAAGAATATTTTGGCTGGCAATGTTGGAAGAAGAAAGAGTAATTTTTTTCTTAACATTATTGATCCTGACAGACATTTATTTCAAAGTAAATATTATTAACAGTAAATTATACAGATTCATGTAGAAGGCATCTTGGAATGCCCATGGGGTCCCGTTAGTATCTTAAATAATGTAATAGTATATATATATATATATATATATATATATATATATATATCAACTGTATTTATTCTTCAGAATAAATGTCCAAAGAAAAGGTTTTAACAATAGAGTAAGTGCTTATCTAACGCTACTGCATTCTGTCGTCGACTAAATCTATTTGCTTATATGGCATTGGTTTATTCCATTATTTTGAGGGTGGTTCTACTACATCACAATATATATCCATCAATCGCTCTATAATAAGGACCCATGTGTATTCATTTGTATATATATATATATATATATATATATATTATATATATAAAATAAAATATGAAACTAAAAGTATACTTTTAGTAGATAGAACCTATAGTGAAATGGTTTAAGCTCAATATGCAAGATAGAGCAATTATAAAGATAAATGAAAGAGGGATAAACATGTACGAATGATAAATCTATTTCAACTTCGATTGTTCAATGCAAGGTGTACTCGGTAAAAACATGTTTATTATTCTTTCCTTAAGCCAAGGCTTTTCAAAGATTAAAATCTTATCTTCAGAGGAATTACAGAGCCTTGGCTTAATGAAAGAATAATAAACATGTTTTTACCGAGTACACCTTACATTGAACAATCAAAGTTGAAATAGATTTGTCATTTGTACATGTTTATCCATCTTCTTTCATTTATCATATATATATCTATATATATATATTTATTATAATGTATTTCCCTTCCATCACACAAGTAAAAAACATGTTGGGCGAAGCCATTTCAAGTGCTTAGGTGAAGGGAGAAAACAAATAGTAAGTCACATTCCCCCCCCCCCCCGGACACCGTCTGAAATTAATTCGGAAAGAAAACCCTCACTCTATTTCTATAATGAGACTTTTTTTCTTTTCTTTTTTCCTTTCTTCTTTCTATACCGATTGATACATGTTTTTTCTTTCTTTTTTGTTTCATTTTTTTTTAACTTTATAGTTTGAGACGTTATTTCTTTTTCTTAACTTCACCGATTGAGACGTTGTTTTATATGAATATTAGTAATACAAACACTGACGAAGCATAATTACTTTTTTCGTAATTTTTGACGAAGGGTGTACACTCATATATATATATATATATATGAGTGGTTTAAAAGTAGGTATACATTTATGAAAAAACTAAAACACATACAACAGTCTGTGCATATATTATAAAGAACAAACAAATGTTGTAATGACCAATAATGCTATATAGTATTCGCTATCGATGGTTCTTCCTTTCTTAAGGTAATTGATGAACAAAATATCTTGTACACCCCAAAATACGGAGGCCAAAACCTTGCCTGCTGATGTTTGCGTCTTTGGTCGTTCTGGTTTGCTTTCACCTGCTGCTATCCACTCAGCTGACTGCCGACTTGACTCCAGGGTGAAGGGATAGATCCATGTTTCATCCATTCACACAAACACCCCTATTTGTTGCTTAAAACAGATGCAAACAATGCTCTGAATCGTTGACGCATTATTGTTTTTGGTTGACTGTGAGCAAACGCGAACACAGCTTTCTCATTGACAAATTTTCATGCAAAAATGGTGCATACACTGACTTCTGATATGTATTGAACTCTTCTGCTATCTCATGCAACTTCAATTTATGATCCGCCCCAAAAAAGATTGTGGACTTTTTGATGTCTTCTTGTACAACTGCCAAATTTGGGCGATCTGAGCATTCAGCATCATTTGTGTCTGTACGCCAGCGTTTAAAGTTAGCATACTACCGTCTAACCGTTGTTTCCTACGGAGCAGACTTCGAATAACACTTATCAAGTCATTGCCTTGCTTGAACAGTATTTTTCCACATCAGAAAGCAATGCTTTATCAACACACGAACTTAAAATTTTTCCATTGTTTTGAAAATTCGCAACAGTAGCTTCACTTAAAAAAACTGTAATTTGTAAACTAATAATCTGAATGGGTTCCAATTTTGTTACGTGCCATTTGAAGGTTGGTACTTTATAAAAATCATATAGATTTTCTATTAGTGGCGCCATCTATGTGTTAGGCCCGTGACTTATTGAGTGGTGTGTTATTGTTCCTATTTACCTCCTACCACCACCACCACCACCACCACCACCACCACGAGGACAGAGTTAGATACAAGGTCGGTATTTAATGTGGGGAAGATCCAACTCCCCTAAAAAAGGCGAACACTGGATTGAAACAAAAATAAAAATTGTCTCCGTCTAGAAGGATTGCTCCTTCACTGAGTGGGGACAAAAAAGATGAAGTGTAGCATCGGAACAGATACTACACTTTGCTCCTAGCCAAGGAACAACAACCAATTTCAGCTTTTAATTAAAAGAAAATGCTGTGTAATCAATTTTTCGTACTTATTGAATCATTTAAAAATAAATATATTCATGAAATTGGTTTTGTGTAAAATAAATATTAGCGGAAATATTTTTGTCTATAACCTACCATAATTTTACATTTCCATTATTTGCAATAAGATGCATGTTCAGATGCGTTCAGAGCATCCCATAAGCAGGCTTCGTCTGTCGGTCAGTCCCATTTAAGATTGAAAGTAGATTTATAAATAGGTATTTCATATATATATATATATATATATATATAAGGAGAGGTAGTTTGCTTGAGAGAGAGAGAGAGAGAGAGAGAGTAAGATAATACTTTAAAGATGTAAATAATATCTTTAACCAGTAGACTATCAAGACAAAAACAAAGCTCAATATAGTGTATAGAGCAATAATATTAATCGAATGACATAATAAAATGAGAAATTAATCAGATTTTATTAAGGTTCAAAAACAAGGAGTGATACTGCGTCCTTAACTCATGAATTTTCTAAAGAAAATCTTCTCCTTAGAGGACAATTACCGCAATGACATTAGTGCAGGTAATAAAAATTAAGTTTTTAAAATATATAAAAATATATAAATATACATAAAAGTATATAAAATATCAAATATATTAGCCAAAACCACATTTTTTTGTTAAACTTATACAGTTCATCCAAGTCATGAAGTTTAAAACAATTTCCACAAAGAAGTCGATTAAAAAACAATCCAGGTGGTGAATGGTAGTCCCAAAACAAAAAAGTAATCCAGGCGGGAAATTGCTTGCTATCGATGCATTAGATGACAGTGAAGAGTGTATTCAGGGTGTATGCAAATTAATAACAAAACCATAGAAAAAGCAAAAGCATACAAAAAGTTCAGAAGACTCAATCGGTGTTGAATATTATAATGTCCAATTAAGGGTTCTTAGGAGCTGATAGTAGGAGTGTTGCAAACCATGGTCTGACGTATATATAGAAAAAATGTGATGGAGTAAAAATATGCAGTAAGATCCGATCAAAAAAACAATGGTTAATAATATATATATATATATATATATATATATATATATTTACTTTTTAAAAGTTATATATATATATATATATATAACTTTTAAAAAGTAAATATATATATATATATATATTACTTTTAAAAAGTAAACATTATATATGCATATTACTTTTAAAAAGTAAAAAATATATATATATTACTTTTAAAAATTAATATATATATGTATTACTTTTAAAAAGTAATATATATATATATTACTTTTAAAAAGTAATATATATCTTATTTTTAAAAAGTAATATATAGCTTATTTTTATAAAGTAATATATATATATATATTTAAAAAAATTTAATTGATATATATATTAGTTTTTAAAAGTAAAAAGAAATATATATATATATATATATATATATATATATATATATATTACTTTTCAAAAGTAAAAAGAAAAAAAAATATATATATATATATATATATATATATTACTTTTCAAAAGTAAAAAGAAGAAAAAAAAAATATATATATATATATATATATATATATATATATGTATACATATATATTACTTTTCAAGAGTAAAAAGAATATATATATATACATACATATTACTTTTAAAGAGTTAAAAGGAAATTATATATATATATATATATATATATTACTTTTAAAGAGTAAAAAAGAAATATATATGTCTGTTCGACTGACTTTGAATTTTGAGAACACTTTTCTTACTTATTTTTTGAATGAAATCTAATGGATTTCAATCGATTAAGTATCAAATTAACAGATTATTAAAAAATATATATATTTTAGATTTACACGAAGGTTTAATTTCAACATGTAAATTTGTGGTAACACGATCACCAAATTTGGAATTCGCCCTAATAAGTTGTTTCATGTTTAGGAAGAAATAAAAGTCACATGTTTGTAGGGATGATAAAACTTCCAAAAGGTGACGCATTTTTTTTTTTTTTTTTTTTTTTTTTTCTTGACATGATCCAAAGTAAAAAAAAAAAAAATAATAAAGTGTTCAACAATGTCAAAAGAATAAACAAAAACAAACGTGGTTTGGATTATTTGGATTATTTGGATTATTTGGACTACTGTTCTCATCTTGAATGTTATTCTCACAACGTTTCGGCCAAATTAACCGTCGACCTTCTTCAGGTGCGTCCTGTCGAATTCAAGAATCTTTATGTTAAACTCGTGAATCTATACAGATTTTCGAACGGGACCCTTTATTTAATCCACGGCAGGTAGATTGGTCTCATTCTATCAGCCATGACCGGGTAGAAGTCTTAAGTAATTCTTAAATATATTCTTAGTATCGCCTATACTGAGGATTGAACCTTCAACCTCTAGAAGACTGTCATGGACCCGTGGCGCAACAAATAAAATGCTAAGTAATAATCAGTTCTAAGAATATAATCAAGAATTGGTTAACACTTCGACCCGGTTATGGCTGACAGAACGAGAACAATCTATAACCGTGAATTAAATAAAGGTTTCTGTTCGAAATTCTATACAGATTTTCGAGTTCATCAAGGTGCGCCTGAAGAAAGTCGGAGGTTAAATCGGCCGAAACGTTGTGAGAGTAACATCGAAGTTGAGAAGAGTAGTCTGAATAATTCAGGTTATCAATCCTCATCTAAAAAATTCCGACACATAAACTTGGTTTATTAACTTATTTAGATGTTTGAAAAATAGGTTGTGTCATCAAAGATGTTTCCCGCCCATTTATAAAGAGTAAAGAAGAGCTTCATGTTTTTATAGCCTCAGACAAGTGAATGTTCACTATTTTTGAATTGCCCTTTTTTTTCTCCTTATGAAAACTTGCAATTTTGTTATCTACAAATAATGCTGTCATTAGTTTTCAACAAAGTTATACTTGCTGTATATGATACCACGTACAAAAAAAGTCTGTATTACAGAAAATAAACTCATCTTAATCTCTTTTGAATTTGATTATATGGGCCAAAATAAGGGTCCTATCTTTAAATTTGAATAACTTGAATTTGAATAACTTCCACAAAATAAAAGTTAAACTCACCAAACTTTATGTGTGTGTAGACTGACCCTTCCGAGATTTTTTGAAATAAACAAAACAAATTTTAGCCGAAAAACACTTCTTAAAACTTACAAAAACTAAAGTATTGTTTTTTACACTGTTTTGAGTTTTTTAAGCAAAAATAATGTTTTCTAAATGAGGGTACGTTCCTTAGGGCTAATACGGCTCATGCTTGCTTCGGAAGAGGTCCTTTACTTATTCTAAAAAAAAAAAAAATCAATAAATAAAAAAGTTATGAATTTTTAAAAATAGGACCCTTATTTTTGCCCACCCTGTATATATATGTATGAATACGAGAAGGCCAACCCCATATTGCCATTTTTATACTGTTCTGTAATTTTCATCCTTTCCTTTTCTTATTTATTTACGTCATTTATTTATTTACTAGCAGGGCTACGTGGCATTGCCCGGGGCAAGTGTGTAACATATTTCTATTAAAACTTATATCTCTATAACTCCTTCTAGCCGCCTCTCTATCTATCTTTCTTTCCCTCTCCCCCCGTTTTTCTGCACCCTCACCCGAACTTCCTCTTTCTCCTCCGCCAAGCCCATAACTCTCTAGCTAGATATACATACAGACAACTCTCCTCTATATAGATTCCTCGACGAATGAGTTGGCATAAGGGAATTAGCTCCTTGATTAAAAATTAGAGTTACTTCCCTTTAATAAATAGAATGGCTGAATAAAATGACTGAAAAACCAAGCCCCCTAACAAAACTTTGGTCAGTTTACCCCCAAAGAATTAATTTTTTTTTTAATTTTAGATATTATTAATTCCGGACAACGCTGATCAAGAATATACCAAGTTAGTGGATCTTTGTTTTGTAGTTTTTTTTACTTTTAGCTGTACACACACAGACACACACACACACACACACACACACAACTGCCCTTTATATAATAGATGGCATCTAAAAAATTATTCCATGTGCAAACAAGCAAGCAACAAGATTATCAGAGTTTTAGTATTATACTAGACCACCCGTGACCCGTTGAGTCAGTATTTGTTCTTATATATTATCAAGAGGAGTAGTACCAGGCGATCTACATGCAACAGGTGGACATCTAGAGCGACAGAATGGACCCCGAGGCAATGGAAAAGACTAAGAGGAAGGCCAAAATCTCAGCGGAGAGACAAGCTCTGAAGCTAACTGGGTCGTACGTGGCCACGTCTAGCCAGGTACAAAACAAGGTGGAAGGAAACCAGGGAGAGGTTTCTCCTTCAGGAGTGATCAAAAAACCCTAATGATGACGAGTACCTTTCTGAGATGGCCTATTCGTGGCATTCTCTACTGGTCACAGACTATGTGATATGCAAAATACAGCTTCTCCATAGCTACTGACCATCCATGCGTGGTGAAGAGCCACATCTTTCACGAGGATAGCCTGTTAATGTGCATGGGTATAGAAAGAATATGGCTGATCTAGAGGAGTAAACCTTGAACAAAAAATCCCTCTAATCTTTACGAGCAGTTGTAGTTGGTGTTCACAAACAGATCCCTTCGCAGGGGGAACATCACAGCTTTGCGGAAGACCATTCTTAACAATAGAAACGTGCACTGCTCCTGTGAGCGGAGAACCATAAAAGTGTACAGGTTTGGCGAGCCGTATACTTATAAAAAAGTAATCCAGGCGGGAAATTTGCTTGCTATCGATGCAGTAGACGACAGTGAAGAGTGTATTCAGGGTGTATGCAAATTAATAACAAAACCATAGAAAAAGCAAAATTATACAAAAAGTTCAGAAGACTCAATCGGTGTTGAATATTATAATGTCCAATTAAGGGTTCTTATGGCTGATAGTAGGAGTGTTGCAAACTATGGTCTGACGTATATATAGAAAAAATGTGATGGAGTAAAAATATGCAGTAAGATCCGATCAAAAAACAATGGTTAATAATATATATATATATATTTACTTTTTAAAAGTTATATATGTATATATATATATATATATATAACTTTTAAAAAGTAAAAAAGAAATATATATATGTAATTTGTACTTTTTAAAAGTAATATATATATATATATATATATATATTACTTTTAAAAAGTAAAAAAGAAATATATATATATAATTTTTACTTTTTAAAAGTAATATATATATATATATATATATATATATATATATATATATATATATACATATATAACTTTTAAAAAGTGAATATATATATATATTACTTTTAAAAAGTAAATATATATATATATATTACTTTTAAAAAGTAAAAATTATATATGCATATTACTTTTAAAAAGTAAAAAATATATATATATTACTTTTAAAAAGTAATATATATATATATATGTATTACTTTTAAAAAGTAATATATATATATATGTATTACTTTTAAAAAGTAATATATATATATATATATATTACTTTTAAAAAGTAATATATATATATATATATTACTTTTAAAAAGTAATATATATCTTATTTTTAAAAAGTAATATATATCTTATTTTTTAAAAGTAATATATATCTTATTTTTTAAAAGTAATATATATATATATTTAAAAAATGTTTTAATTTATATATATATTAGTTTTTTAAAGTAAAAAGAAATATATATATATATATATATATATATATATATATATATATATATTACTTTTCAAAAGTAAAAAGAAAAAAATATATATATATATGTATATATATGTATACATATATATTACTTTTCAAAAGTAAAAAGAATATATATATATATACATACATATTACTTTTAAAGAGTTAAAAGGAAATATATATATATATATATATATATATTACTTTTAAAGAGTAAAAAAGAAATATATATGTCTGTTCGACTGACTTTGAATTTTGAGAACACTTTTCTTACTTATTTTTTTAATGAAATCTAATGGATTTCAATCGATTAAGTATCAAATTAACAGATTATTAAAAAATATATATATTTTAGATTTACACGAAGGTTTAATTTCAACATGTAAATTTGTGGTAACACGATCACCAAATTTGGAATTCGCCCTAATAAGTTGTTTCATGTTTAGGAAGAAATAAAAGTCACATGATTGTAGGGATGATAAAACTTCCAAAAGGTGACGCATTTTTATTTGTATTTATTTTTTTTTTCTTGACATGATCCAAAGTAAAAAAAAAATAATAATAAAGTGTTCAACAGTGTCAAAAGAATAAACAAAAACAAACATGGTTTGGATTATTTGGACTATTTGGATTATTTGGATTATTTGGACTACTGTTCTCATCTTGAATGTTATTCTCACAACGTTTCGGCCAAATTAATCGTCGACCTTCTTCAGGTGCGTCCTGTCGAATTCAAGAATCTTTATGTTAAACTCGTGAATCTATACAGATTTTCGAACGGGACCCTTTATTTAATCCACGGCAGGTAGATTGTTCTCATTCTATCAGCCATGACCGGGTAGAAGTCTTAAGTAATTCTTAAATATATTCTTAGTATCGCCTATACTGAGGATTGAACCATCAACCTCTAGAAGACTGTCATGGACCCGTGGCGCAACAAATAAAATGCTAAGTAATAATCAGTTCTAAGAATATAATCAAGAATTGGTTAACACTTCGACCCGCTTATGACTGACAGAACGAGAACAATCTAACCCCGTGGATTAAATAAAGGTTTCTGTTCGAAATTCTGTACAAATTTTTTAGTTCAACAAGGCGCGCCTGAAGAAGGTCGGAGGTTAAATCGGCCGAAACGTTGTGAGAGTAACATCCAAGATGAGAAGAGTAGTCCGAATAATTCAGGTTATCAATCCTCATCTAAAAAATTCCGACACATAAACTTGGTTTATTAACTTATTTAGATGTTTGAAAAATAGGCTGTGTCATCAAAGATGTTTCCCGCCCATTTATAAAGAGTAAAGAAGAGCTTCATGTTTTTATAGCCTCAGACAAGTGAATGTTCACTATTTTTGAATTGCCCTTTTTTTTCTCCTTATGAAAACTTGCAATTTTGTTATCTACAAATAATGCTGTCATTAGTTTTCAAGTTTGCTGTATATGATACCACGTACAAAAAAAGTCTGTATTACAGAAAATAAACTCATCTTAATCTCTTTTGAATTTGAGTATATATATATATATATGTATGAATACGAGAAGGGCAACCCCATATTGCCATTTTTATACTGTTCTGTAATTTTCATCCTTTCCTTTTCTTATTTATTTATGTCATTTATTTATTTACTAGCAGGGCTACGTGGCATTGCCCGGGACAAGTGTGTAACATATTTCTATTAAAACTTATATCTCTATAACTCTTTCTAGCCGCCTCTCTATCTATCTTTCTTTCCCTCTCCCCCCGTTTTTCTGCACCCTCACCCGAACTTCCTCTTTCTCCTCCGCCAAGCCCATAACTCTCTAGCTAGATATACATACAGACAACTCTCCTCTATATAGATTCCTCGACGAATGAGTTGGCATAAGGGAATTAGCTCCTTGATTAAAAATTAGAGTTACTTCCCTTTAATAAATAGAATGGCTGAATAAAATGACTGAAAAACCAAGCCCCCTAACAAAACTTTGGTCAGTTTACCCCCAAAGAATGATTTTTTTTTTAAATTTTAGATATTATTAATTCCGGACAACGCTGATCAAGAATATACCAAGTTAGTGGATCTTTGTTTTGTAGTTTTTTTACTTTTAGCTGTACACACACACACACACACACAACTGCCCTTTATATAATAGATGGCATCTAAAAAATTATTCCATGTGCAAACAAGCAAGCAACAAGATTATCAGAGTTTTAGTATTATACTAGACCACTCGTGACCCGTTGAGTCAGTATTTGTTCTTATATATTATCAAGAGGAGTAGTACCAGGCGATCTACATACAACAGGTGGACATCTAGAGCGACAGAATGGACCCCGAGGCAATGGAAAAGACTAAGAGGAAGGCCAAAATCTCAGCGGAGAGACAAGCTCTGAAGCTAACTGGGTCGTACGTGGCCACGTCTAGCCAGGGACAAAACAAGGTGGAAGGAAACCAGGGAGAGGTTTCTCCTTCAGGAGTGATCAAAAAACCCTAATGATGACGAGTACCTTTCTGAGATGGCCTATTTGTGGCATTCTCTACTGGTCACAGACTATGTGATATGCAAAATACAGCTTCTCCATAGTTAATGACCATCCATGCGTGGTGAAGAGCCACATCTTTCACGAGGATAGCCTGTTAATGTGCATGGGTATAGAAAGAACACGGCAGATCTAGAGGAGTAAACCTTGAACAAAAAATCCCTCTAATCTTTACGGGCAGTTGTAGTTGCTGTTCACAAACAGATCCCTTGGCAGGGAGAACATCACATCTTTGCGGAAGATCATTCTTAACAATAGAAACGTGCACTGCTCCTGTGAGCAGAGAACCATAAAAGTGTACAGGTTTGGCGAGCCGTATACTTATCCAGCCCTAAAAATGCCTTTAGCAAGTACTTCAGTATGACCTGCTAAACCACACATGTGATGACACAAGACAATTTAACCCTGCGGTGGGGTTTGTTTTCAAGCATGTAGTGAATCTTTCGAGAGTATGCACATGGATGAGCAGCAATCAGTTAGGGCTGCTGCTGCTGCTGCTGCTGCTGCTGCTGCTGCTTTTATAGATCACAGCTCAGATTTGGCAAATATTATTCATCCTTTATGCCATCATAAAGGATGAATGGCATTTTGAAACTACCATTTATGACGTCACACTGCTTTTGGCAACTACCATTCATCCTTTATGATGTCATCCATTTTCAAGTAAATATATATATTTCCTTCTTGATAATAATCAGGAAGTGTTTCTTACAACCCAGGGTTTTTAACCCACCTAATAAACTGGTATTGTCCTGGCCTTTGGGTCTGGATTTACGCCGGTCTATTGGGGGTTGTCTGGTCCTGTGCAGTTCTAGGAGGTGCACCCTCCCAGGCTTTGCCTCCCCTCTTTGGGGAGGAGTAAGTTTATTGCTTACTGTCTGAGGCGCCCCTACCGGGGAATGCCGACGGGGCTGCCCAGGCAATTTTTAAATCGTCAGATGGCTCACCTCTCGAGTGCTGGCTTACCTAATCCCACTTTCCCGACCTTGTGTCACATTTGACCTTGTGGGAGGTAGATAAATAACAGTGTTTCTTACTTGGCCTTTTGGCCAAGATCAAAGTGTAATATCTGTTCCGATGGATACTGCACCCCATACTGGTATTGTCTTGGCCTTCGGTCCTTGATTTACGCCGGTCAATGGGTCTGTCCTGTGCAGTTCTGGGAGGTCCACCCTCCCAGGCTTTACCTCCCCTCTTTGGGGAGGAGTAAGTTTATTGCTTACTGTCTGAGGCGCCCTGCCCAGGCAATTTTTTAAGGAACCCTCGGTACTCTTCCTCTAGAGTGCAAATTCCCACTTTCCGACTTTGTGTCACATTCTACTTTGTGGGAAGTAGATAAATAGGGTGTTTCTGACGGTTTCTTGGCCTTTTGGCTAAGGTCAAAGTGTAGTATCTGTTTCGATGGATACTGCACCCCATAGACTGGTATTGTCTTGGCCTTCGGGGATTGATTTACGCCAGTTTATGGGTCTGTCCTGTGCAGTTCCTTCTCACCCTTTGAAAAGGGGTTAGTTTATTGCTAATCGCCTGAGGCGCCCCTACTGGGGAATGCCGACGGGGCTGCTCAGGCAATTTTTAAAGGCACCTAGTACTCTTCCTCTAGAGTGCGCAATTCCCACTTTCCGACCTTGTGTCACATTCTACTTTGTGGGAAGTAAATAAATAGGTGTGCCCAGCGACAAACAAGCAAGATAACAAGCTAGCGAGATCCACAGACTCTTAGTAGTATACTAGATTGCCTGTAACCCGTTGGGTCAGTATTTGTTATATTATTCTTACCTTTGATATTGGTTGATAATCATGTTTTCACAAGAAAATATTTACTTGAAAATGGATGACGTCGTAGAGAGTGATTGGCAACTTTGGAAAAAATAAAGCTCATTTTGTGACGTCATTCATTTTCAAGTAAACATATTTTTTTTTTTAATAATAATCATGCATTTTGTTTATCCGCTCTTCCCCCCCCCCTCTCTCTTTTCTCTCTCTTCCATCCTCTCTCTCCTCTTCCCCTCTCTCTTCTCCCCTCTATCTCCCCCCTTCCTCTCTCTCTTTCCTCTTTCTCTCTTTTAATTACATCATTACATCCTCCAACTACTGCTTTTATCAGTTGTCTTTAACTTATCAGATTTGCCTGTTGTGACGTCATCCACTAATATACTAGACCCCCCCCCAGTGGTCTAGACGGTTCATCAAGTGGACGACCCGTGACCCGAAGATAAAACGTCATAAAAATCCCCCCCTCTATCGCCCCTCTCTCTCTCTCTCTCTGACTTGATAGATGATGTAATTCGCCTTTTGTGACGTCATTCACTGTGCACTTTTCTCTGTTTTGATGGATGTCATCTATTGTGTACAGTTATCTCCCTTTCTGTTACATGGATAACATCACAAAACGATGACGTCATTCAGTGTGCACGAGGAAAAACAAGCAAGCAACATCCACAGATATATAGATAATATAGATATGTATTAATTAATATATTAGTACTAACTGAAAATACAAACATCTTTATCACATGAGACTGACTATCCATTCTTAAAGCATTGCTAATTTGATCATTCCAATCCACTATTGGCCAAACCAATTACGATCTTAAGAATGGAGGAGATAACATAGCACATAACTCAATATCTGGCATATAGATGGCACCACTAATAAAAAAAATCCATATGATTTTTATAAAGTACTAACCTTCAAATGGCATGTGTCAAAATTTCGTCAGAACAACGGTTAAGAGGGGTATGCTAAACGCTCACGCTACTCAAATTCGGCAGGTGTCCAGGAAAACATTAAAAAAGTCTGCAAACTCGTTTTGGCCAATCGCAAATTGAAGTTGTGTGAGATAGAAGAGGAGTTGAAGATATCAGAATGCGAAGGTGTATTCACCATTTTGCATGAACATTTGTCAGTGAAAAAACTGTGTTCAAAGTGGGTGCAGCATTTGCTCACAGTCGATCAAAAACAACAACACATTGACGATTCAGAGCATTGTTTTCAACTGTTTCAACGCAACAAAAAGTTTGGGTTTTTTTTCATTAATATGCTACAATGGATGAAACATGGATCCACCACTTCAGTATGGAGTCAAATCGGCAGTCAGCTGAGTGGACAGCAACAGGTGAAAGCCGTCCAAAGCGACCAAAGACACAAACATCAGCAGGCAAGGTTTTGGCCTCCATATTTTGGTATGTGCAAGGTATTTTGTTCATCGATTACCTTGAGAAAGAAAGAACCATCAATAGCGAATATTATATAACATTATTATTGGTGCATTTGAAGGAAAAAATGTCAAAAAAACGGCCACAAATTAAGAAGCAAAAAGTGCTCTTTCACCAAGACAGTGCACAGTGTCACACTCCATATTAATAATAAAAAGTATTTACGATTGAACTCCATATTAATAATAAAAAGTATTTACGATTAAACTCCATATTATCAATCAAAAAAAAATATCTCATTTCTGGATGTACTAATAGACCCTAGCAACAACAATAAATGAAAAAACTATAAGAAACAACTGGTGGGGATTTCTTTTCCCCTAAAGAAAGTTCAGTTCTTGCACAAGAAAAAAATAGAAATTGTGTTACTTTACGCATTACCGTAGGTGTATAGTCCTTTATACACCGGCGTTTCGTTGTGAACTCAGGTTGCCTACAAAACGCATGCAGGCCGATCTTCTCGTCTTTGCTGTGAAACTCAGGTTGCCTTCCCGCTGTTGATAAAACCCACATGAACGCCAATATTCAGTATTTTAACAGGATTTTTTTTTTAAACAGAAAACAGATTTACTTTTTATGTGTGATAGGGAGAGAAACAGACAGACAGACAGACAGACAGACAGACAGACAGAGACAGGTAGATCGCTTGTCTCGCTATACTTGGGAATCCTTGGGAACGGCAACGTTTTGCTTCTGCTTGCTTCAGTTGTCAACCAAAAAGAGACCGGAAGTCCCCCAGCCGGAAGTCACATGGTTGCATCGACTTTCGCTTTTAAGCCACCTCTGACCTTTAAAGTGTCACCGAAGTCCTTCCATCCAAACATCCCCTCTGCTATCTAACAATTATACTCAAAGATAAGTGCAGAAAGTTGAATCGGAGCAACAGCTTTTGAAAAAATGAATAACAACCGTGTATATTAATTAAACACTTTTACTTAGGCAAGTAATAAAGAATGATATACAAAGCAGTGAAAGGTGAATAGAAGGTTTTCAAACACGTGCATCTGCAGAACTTATGTGTTCTGTTAACAGGTGTGCACACTTCGGCTTGTGTCATAATGTAGTCAACCGTTAACCGACGTCGAGCAGTGAAAATGGAAAAAGAGATAGGAGTCCTAAATGTTTGAGTGTGTATAGTCTGGCTCACATCATATATTTACATAAAGCAAGAGTAAATAATAATATTAATAATGAAGAGAAAGTATACATAGGGGTTACAGAAAATAAGTTCAAGTGTAGATATAATTATCCTATGATGACATTCAGGAGTGAAAAATATCGAAATAGTATTACATTGTCTAAATATGTATGGGGAAAAAAAAAACATCAGCTCTAATATCAATTGGCAAATCTTAAAATTAGATTATCCTTGCAATATAAATAGTAGAAACTGGAAATTATGTTTAAAGGGAAAATACTAAATTATAAACTAAAAAAAACAAAAAATTAAATTATTGAATAAAAAAAAACAAGGATGTATAGCTAAATGAAGACATATGAATAAATACTTGCTTTGCTATTTTATGTTTTGTTAAAAAAAAAGACTATGTACAAGTTCGTTTGGTTTGGTTGTTTTGTTTTACGGCATATCAACCCTTTTCAGGTTATTTAATGCCGAATGCAGTCATTTTGGTGAAAGTTTTTATGCTTCAAGTTCTTTATATGTTCAAATATTTATTGATGGTGTTTGGTTTGGTTGTTAAAGTATATTTGTTTTCTTCTCTTTTTTGTTTCATCTGTTTCTATTTAACCCATAGTTGGGACCCTAACAGGTACTACCACTCCGGGTCAGGGTGGACCTGGGAGCAATGGTAATTAAGCGGAGGCTCCACATTCCCCAAAGTCCGTAAGCCGGATCTCACCATCGGATGTAGTTTAAGGTCATATCCAGGACCGGGAGTAGGGTAGGAAAAATAAAATAAAAAAGGGGAGGGAGAAAGGGAGAAGGGCTGTTGTTTTTGTTTTTGGTTTTGTAGAACATAATTAAGTTTTACAAAAAAAAAAAAAAAAAAAAAAAACGTCAATGTAGGTGAATTTCGTCTCAGGGAGCTACAGGGCAGCCTGATCTGGTATCACCAGATGTACAAGTTCAATTTACACATTTATTCCAGTTGACAATATATATAAAATGTAAACACAATATATAAAATGTAAATATATATCATTTATAAACACAGTTTATACTCATTATAGTGGCGGATCTCTATCTTTAGGGAGAGTATGTCTTTCTGAATATCTATTAGTATACTAAAGTTAAGTTAATCAACGTTTATTTCCCTAAGGTTTTTTTCTCCTGTATATTTTAATCACAAAAAAAATACATGCTAAAACATTCCTCAATTCTCGGATTAAGTTATGTTTTGGAACACTTCCATTTTAATTGTTCTAATTAGTCGTAATTTGTAATTAACTCACCAAGTAACCCATCTCTTACTAAGTTTCTATCTATTACTCTCGCCCTCTCTCACTGTATGTTGTTTGACCCCTCTCAACTCTTATTGGTATGGTATCTATCACTCTCGCTTCCGTCTCTTTCTTTCTCTCTCTCTCTCTCTCTCTCTCTCTCTCTCTCTCTTCTGTTTATTAGCAGTTGAAGGTAATAAAGAAAGGAAAAAGTAAAACGATTGGAATATTCCATTATAAGTTAAAGGGAATATCACCAAAAGTATTAATACTAATTAACTGGTATCTGTAGAGAGAAAGAGAGAGATATACCGAGCAGAAAAGGACTAATTTTGTATTTTGTCACTTTATTTTGTTATAGTTAACTGGTTTTGCAAACTCACCTTTTCCTGATTCAAACCAACTTTAGCTCAATGGGTGACCCAACGGTCACATTTTTTTTTCTATACTTACAGAAATTCTCCATCTTAACTGGACATTAGGCAACAAGCATCTGACTTGATTTACTTCTGATTCTCTCTTTGAGGTCAGTTAATGGCCATAACTGGCTTGTGTCATGTAACCGTTGGAATCATGGATTCATTTGATATCCCTACAACCTTACTACAAATAAAATTACATTTAATACAAGCAAAAACATATTAAATATATTCAGTGGCGTGCAGAGGTTTGATGATGCCCTGGTGATACCCAGGGCCAACTCCTTGATTGTATGCCCCAAAGACTTGAGTATGTCCTCGTACTGAGAAATATTATGAGAAATGGAGATAGTTTAAATATGATTGGATGCCCCGCCTCTAAAAAGAACATTGGATGCCTGAGGCCACCGCCCTCCCCCCCCCCCCTTCACACCACTGTTTTGAGGACAATGATGGTTTTGGTCATGCCGTCTTCAAGGTGAAACTCTGATAGTGGGTTGATGTCTTTTATCACTTGGTTGAGCCATATCATCTTTGGTCGTCCTGGAGGTCTTCTGGTAAGCTTTATAAAGGCCGGAAGTGCTTGACGTGCACGTTTTTGGGGTTTTTTTTTTGCAGTTTCATTAAATACTTTTGAGTATAACAGCACTCTGGTTTTGCTTCTATGCGATGTTTTTATTCGAGACTGTCCTTGGCAGTGGCATGCAGTGAGTGGGTAACCAAATTAGAGGGGGGATCAAACTGTCTCCCTTTCTCATGTTTCTCGGTACTAGGACTTATACTTGAGTCTTTGGGGCATAGAATCAAGGAGTTGGGCCTTGGCATGCCCAGACCTTTACACACTACTGGTTCTTGGCCAGCTAATTTGGATGACTTTTCTCTTTAAAAAGCATTGATTTTCTTTTCTAATGTTTTGGTCACAATTTGTTTTCACAATTGCAGTTTTTAATCACTTTGAAGTATTCTTGAGTCGGACCTGTTCCAAGTATTAAAGAGCCCAATCGTGGCTCAATATAATATGAACCTGTCATGGGACGGGTATTCCAGCTGTTAAGAATAATTTTATTCTTCCTGATAATCAGTGGTTGTAGTGTTGGAAAGCTCCCAGAAAGAGGAAAGTTCCCCTGTTCAGTTTGTGAAAAGGGAGTCGGGTTCAACTCAATGTTTTTGTGGTACTTGTAAGCATTGGGTACACAAAACGTGCAGTGGAATCACCGGTAGGTTGAGAGATGATAACCAGTTTGTGTGCAAAAAGTGTAAGACAATGGAGATGGATGAGAACTCAGATGTGGAGAAAATATATTTGGATGGCAAAGAAGGCTTATGAAGACTTTAAGTGCTTGACATGCAGGTGTTTCAGTCTCATTAAACGCCCCAATCATGACAGTCTTCTTTTTAGTATAACAGCACTCCATGGCTTTGTTTTAGTGCGATTGTAGAGATCTTTGTTTGAGACTGTTATTGGCCAGCTGATTTGAATGACTCGTCTCAGTAGCTTCCTTTGAAAAGCATCAATGTTGTTTTCTAAGTGTCTACAGCTCCGAATTGCCCTTACTAATATATCTATTACCCACCATGTTAATAATAATATGGGGATAACAATCAATGGAAATCAAAAACCCTTGTGACATGAACCTAGCGTCTTTCCTCTATTCATTGAACCATGAAACAAGACGAATTACATGAAAGCAAGAGGAATACCAAATGAAGATTTCTAACAAAAATAATACTGTGGTCTTTAACAACACCTGTCTAAAAGAAAGACAATTTAGAGCTCTCTCGGCAATCGATAAGGTAAACAAATATAAAAACATTGTTGGCTCAGAATTATCAGGGAGTTATCCCTCTTGAACATTACTAGCCAACGAGAATGCACTCTATTAATGAAAAAAAAATTTTGTATGGATAGACTTTGTCATACTTTCATTTGATAATGTCCTATCCTTTTCGAATGGTGAGGACTACGACCATGAAAGTCATCTGATGGGCATCGTGTCAGACTTGTGAAAACCATGCAAAGATGGACCGTTGCTTGGAGCACGTCCAGAGTTCCAAATATAATATCAACGTCTTCTCTACAATAAAAATCAATTTTTTTCTAACAGGAACATAGGAATAGAGGAACGTACGCATGTAAGGTAACAAGGTAAGTTGATTTGGCAGTCATAGAAATGAGTCCAAGTTTTGTAACTCTTGTCACCATGATGAGAGACGAGAAGAAATGTACGTCTGTCTACATTGCACATTACGGTCTCAACTGGAACTGACTTGCGGTTGCCCGCAAACCGGTTTGAACAGAAAATTAAGGAAAAGCATGCATGTGCAGAAGTGCTCCAAAACGCCCAAATTGCGAGCAAAGTTTGAGCATAAGAACACATGTGCAAGAGATTACATGCAAAATACAATAGAATAGATTTCACTTATGCAACTGCTGCATATGTAAATTCAACTGTTTCTTTCATCATTATCCTTTCTTTTTTTTATTCCGACTCCATGTATGCCAAAACAAAAACCCAACAGCATACAAAATGGCGGTGCATGTGTTGGAGAAGAGACTCCAACAGGTGCGTCGCTACATATCGTAGTAGAAATGAATTAGTATTATTTGGATTATTCGGACTACTATTCTCGTCTTGGTTGGTATTTTCACAACGTTTCAGCCGATGTAACCTCCGACCTTCTTCAGAGGCATCTTATCGAACTTAGAAATCTTTATGTCGAACTTGCGAACCTATATCGAATTTGGAACAGAACCATTTAACTTTGTTCTCGTTCCGTCAGATCGGATAGAAATGTTAATTAATCATTATATTATTCGTAGTTATTATTGCCTGTCGTAAGGACTGAACTTTCAACATCCAGAAGATTGTCATTTAGACTGTTAATCAACGCCTTTATCCGTTGCAATATGTGTCAATATCTAAGAATGAATTACTCCATGTCTCTTCTAAATTTTAAATGAATTCGGAAGCATTTAAACTGTCGCATAGAAAGTCATTTTTTGGCTTCAAAATTCTTAGCAAATCCGCATGTATTGCTCTGAAAATCATATTTAAAAAAATTAATTTGGTAAAGAAAAAAAAACGATATAGTTAATTGTTACACCGGCCGTTCTTACACAGGAGAAACTACACCGGTTGTCACTATAAATAGTGCAAGTCACCAGAGACACTGAAGACAAAGCACAGTCTTGTAACTGTCTAGCCAAGAGCTAGTCAGTTTCTTACTTTGTTAATACACTTGTTAAACCAACCCTCGACTTGACTTCCTTTATTTATTTTTTACTGTGGAACAACTTCACAACATTAATAAAAACGAAAAGTGAAACAAAGATGAAAGTAAAAAAGTCGCCGGGTAGGTCATGGCCATTGTAAAGGAGGTCTGTCAACTGAGTCGAGTTTTTCTGGTGACGTCATTGATAGTGGGAGTAAGAACTACTATCAATTAGAACCGGAAGTGCTCGAAACACTTAACGCGCATACGCCCATCTGTAATCAGAGTAAGTAATCAGAACAAGCAGACTCAGGTTCATAGGATTATTCATTCACTTAGAAATCATTGTTAACTTGTTCCTGCTATTGTGACTTTATTCCCCTGTCAAGAACACGGCTACTCTCCTAAGGATTATTCATTCACTTGGAAATCATTGTTAACTTGTTCCTTTTTTAAACGTATTTCCTTTTTTATAGATGTTAAGCGTGAAAGAAAATCAAAGGAAATTACAAGATGGCGTCCAACGATTAAGGCATTGCATTAAAGCTCGGATTTCAAGTCTTCAAAAAATAAATTAAAATTTTATTTCGGGATAAAAATACAATTTTAGACTAATTAATAAGTTTCGTCCAAAATGTGTGCAAAAATACAACGAAATAAGCGAGATATTCAAATAATACATTGTAAATAAACTGTCTATTTGGAAAAAAAATCCCCCCCCTAAAAAAAACATGACTGTTTTAGTTTATTACAAATTTTACTATATTGTAAATAAACTGTTCGTTTTACAAAAATAAAATTTTAAAAAACTTTTTAATTTATTTCAATAAATGTTCTATTAATGAATTATTTTTAATTATTGATTTTGTGTTACTTTACTGAATTCGTAATCTTTCATGTTTAATTTACTTTTCCAGTTTGATTTACTTTTAAGTTAAAAAAAATCCAGAAACATTTATTTTTTTCGGAAATGAGAGCAACTCTCATCAAATTATTCAGCTAAAACTAATGATAATGAAATGTTCATATAAAGAATAAAACTGCCTAAGAATAGGGATTTGTCTTCTTCTTGTGTTTATAAACCAATAAATATTTCCATGCAGTTTAACTGATACTAGTCTTTTCATTCGATGTAGACAAGGATGTCACAACAATCAACTCAAACATTAAAAATAATCCGGAAAGAATGAACTTATTTAAAGAATGAATATTAAATCAGATAAATTATTTTTCAGAGAAAAATTTTCATGTTTTAAAAATTAAAAAATTTATGACAACACCATTTTATTAAGTATTAATTTAACGTTTGCTGTCTAGCCTACGTAAATTACACGAAATAATACATTTGCACTAAAGTTTATAATAAAGGGTTAGTTATATTCTGTGATCGTTAATTATTTAAATACTGAAAATTTCATTAAAATTGGTTGATTTCCTGAATTTGATGCATTTTAAGTGAAGAGAGTCTAACTGTTCGACAGATCTCGTTTGTTATTTTATAGCATGACGTCATTTTCCAGCGCTCTGGCCTCCTTTACGATGGCCGTTGATTTGATATAAAACTACATTTAGACAATTCTGTTCTTTTTTATTCTTTTATTCTATTTTAAGTAATAAAAGCAAAAGGTATCCAACAAATTTCAAATCAAAATTTGCAAAAGTAATAAAAGTATCCAAAACATTCCGTAAGAACTCTTTCTAATTCCAAATTCAGCCTACCAAGTCGGCAAGGTATCTGATGAAACTTCCTAATATTTGCATATTGGTTTTGAAAAAGGACATTTTATTAATTAACTATTATTTGTTGTTATTTATTGAATAAATATTGTACTAATATATATATATATATATATATATATATATATACAACAAATATTTTATGTCGCTCCTCGTAAAATAAGTAGAGCACTCTTAATGGTAGTACAAACACAGCATGACGTCACTTGCTTTATAATGCATCATTCCTTCTTTAATAGAAGTAGAATGCCTGGATATCGTGCCGCTTTAAATGTGTTAAATTATCATTGTTTATCGGCTATTCAAATGGTGGGCGCGCGGTTAAAGACGTTGGATGCAAGTTGAAAAATACTTGTTATCCAGGGTTTCGAATCGTACGACCGGTAGTGAATAGTCATATCTCTATGCTGATGAGTCCTGATTGAAAAGGGACGAAACGTATACGTACATAGATAATAAACAACAACAAATATTTTATATTTGTCGCTCCTCGTAAAATAAGTAGAGCACTCTTAATGGTAGTACAAACACAGCATGACGTCACTTGCTTTATAATGCATCATTCCTTCTTTAATAGAAGTAGAATGCCTGGATATCGTGCCGCTTTAAATGTGTTAAATTATCATTGTTTATCGGCTATTCAAATGGTGGGCGCGCGGTTAAAGACGTTGGATGCAAGTTGAAAAATACTTGTTATCCAGGGTTTCGAATCGTACGACCGGTAGTGAATAGTCATATCTCTATGCTGATGAGTCCTGATTGAAAAGGGACGAAACGTATACGTACATAGATAATAAACAACAACAAATATTTTATATTTGTCGCTCCTCGTAAAATAAGTAGAGCACTCTTAATGGTAGTACAAACACAGCATGACGTCACTTGCTTTATAATGCATCATTCCTTCTTTAATAGAAGTAGAATGCCTGGATATCGTGCCGCTTTAAATGTGTTAAATTATCATTGTTTATCGGCTATTCAAATGGTGGGCGCGCGGTTAAAGACGTTGGATGCAAGTTGAAAAATACTTGTTATCCAGGGTTTCGAATCGTACGACCGGTAGTGAATAGTCATATCTCTATGCTGATGAGTCCTGATTGAAAAGGGACGAAACGTATACGTACATAGATAATAAACAACAACAAATATTTTATATTTGTCGCTCCTCGTAAAATAAGTAGAGCACTCTTAATGGTAGTACAAACACAGCATGACGTCACTTGCTTTATAATGCATCATTCCTTCTTTAATAGAAGTAGAATGCCTGGATATCGTGCCGCTTTAAATGTGTTAAATTATCATTGTTTATCGGCTATTCAAATGGTGGGCGCGCGGTTAAAGACGTTGGATGCAAGTTGAAAAATACTTGTTATCCAGGGTTTCGAATCGTACGACCGGTAGTGAATAGTCATATCTCTATGCTGATGAGTCCTGATTGAAAAGGGACGAAACGTATACGTACATAGATAATAAACAACAACAAATATTATATATATATATATATATATATATATATATATATATATATAAATTTCCAAATGAAAAGGTAAGTACTTTTTCTAATTGATTGAAAAATAGTCGTCTGCCCAAATGTAATAATCGGTAAAAGTCGGAACTCTATTCAGCTTTCTCTGTTCGTAGTCGGAACTGCTTACGTCACGACTACAAATCTATGGGTACCTATTCATAAAAAGCACTTTTTAAAAAAATTTTACTATTGCTTTTAGAAACTTTTGAAAAAAATAATATTCGTTTTGTGACGTCAAAAAATGTCTCTTTTTATTAAAAAAAAATCAATGATGTCATAAAAAGAGAATTGTTTAAAAAAAGGAAAAATAACTAATAAGAATGCTGTTTGTTTATGACATCATTAATCAGTGACATCATAATTTATTCTATTCGCGTCTTTTTTGTCCATAAAAAAAGAAACAGTAAGAAGAAATATTGGAAATGTCGTTTGAGAAAATTATTTGAATATATTGTTTTCTGATTGTCTATATAATCTGGTAGGTATCAGGAATATATTTTATTTTTACATATTATTTGGCAGTATATTTTGTATTTTATTGTTTGATAATTTCAGATATAAAACAAAAAGAAATGGAATAAAAAAATTGAAATATACAGGGTCTTCGAAAAGTCATCATCTATTTAAAAATCTAATAACATCAAAACTGTATTTCTGATAATAACAAAACTTATGCACAATAAACAATATATATTTAAAATGTATGTCATGCGACGGGACATGGAAATGTTTAAGAATTCTGAGGTTCCCTAGTTATTTCCACTATTATTCTATATGAAGATAAATGTAATCTTATTGTCTAATGCATGCTACATACATTATCACACTGCGTACATGTCTGATCAACTCTTCCCTTAGTCGACATATTTTTATTATAAAGCTCTACTAATGTATTGAGCACTATTGAAACAAATACGAGAAAACCCCCTCATCCTCCAGTATTTAAACATTATTGTGGTGTAAACATGCACTAGGTTGCATGTTTTAGTGGTGCATGTTTTAGTGGTGCATGTTTTAATGGTGCATGTTTTAGTGGTGCATGTTACAGTGGTGCATGTTTTAGTGGTGCATGTTTCAGTGGTGCATGTTTTAGTGGTGCATGTTTTAGTGGTGCATGTTTCAGTGGTGCATGTTTCAGTGGTGCATGTTTTAGTGGTGCATGCGAATGGCAGACGTTGCAGGTGATAGATGTTCGGCCAAAGGAAAAATGGGAGACGGCACAGAGGAAATTGAAAATATCTTTGATTTTATATCGGGCCACCCAGAATTTTCTTTTTCTTTGAAATAAAATGAATGCCTCATAAAAACAGGGAATCATACTGAGAAAAGTAATGTTCTTAGATGGGATCCAGATAAACCCTTTTGAGTGGACACTGGCTGGATATTATCTTTAGTGGATATTGCAAGTAGTCAGTCCTTTGGTGGTCGAATGGTGACCACTGAGAAAGATCAGAATTTAAGATTTCTGGTTAGGAGTGAAAATATTCCAGGAGAGAGGAAGAGGGGAGTTTAACTTGGCGCTCTGGGCATGACACAGATACACTTCTGTAATCGATCTATGATTCTATATTTCTGCATTTACCTGTTTTTGTTATTTCTATTGCAGTGGTCACTTACTGGACAAAATGAGGGAGGGAGAAACTCCTAGTCAGGAGAACAACACCGACTTCGACTCCTTGGCAGGTATGGAAAACAAAAATAATATTTATTGGGGAATGCTGACGAGTTCATTCATGACTATTTTTGTACCAACCAGAGTGCCCCCCCCCCTTGGGGAGCTGGCTTTGTCCACCTTCTAGTTTTGCTTAAGTGGGAAGCAAGTGAACATCCAGAAGAAAATAAGATAATACGAAAAGCAGATATTGATTATTTTGGATTGCAGTGAATGGGATATGTCCATACGGTTGTTTATAGCAAGATATAAGTGTGCCTGGCTATAGTCGAACATATGTGTGGCAGTGGCATGTAAGTGTGAAAAGCTTAATAATAGTCATAAGCTGTGATCAAAAGTGCAATGGAAAAGGATACTTAAGTGTTCGTTAAAGAGGGTCACCTAGTGAAGTGTAGAGGTGAAGGAGAATCTCATGCAAAGTTTTTGGAAGCTCCACCTTTGTTCCCCCCCCCTCCCATTCATGGAAGAGGGGCTATGGGAAGCTTACGTGTAACCTTACAGTGCTGTGAGAGAATGAAGGAATAAAACATCAAGGGACATGAGCCATTGAACAACACTGTTATTGGAGTTTTTTCTTATATGTTGTACATAATTGTAATTACCAAGTGAAAGAGAAAGATGTCAACTTCAGCTGCCACACCACCACCGCAACTACAGAAATACGACCAGCAGGTTCCGTCAACGAAGTGGACGCACTGTGGGGATTGAAGAACGTCCCAGCTACGTTACACATGGAGCCATTTGTGTATGAACCATTTTAAAACACTTTTTAGTTGGGCGTCACAAGGTGACCATCTGGAACTCTGTACATCACTAAAAGGTCATATATCGTTTAAATAATAATGATTATATGAAAACTTTGATCGGGTTCAAAAACAGACAATTTTGTATTCATTAATTTTACCGGAAATGCTGCATGGAACTACTTGCGTATGAATCATTTTAAAACACTTTTTATTTGTGCGTCGCAAGGTGAACATCTGGTTTTCTGTACAGCACTAAAAGGTTACATGTCATTTTAATAATAACGATTCTATTTGTTACTTTTTTATTTGCCATTTTTTATAGTGAATCCTTTTACTGGACAACGGATGACCATGAGACTATATGGAATGAAAGAGTATGATAGAGTAAGTATTATTTATGTTGCTTTCATTTCAATTGGTGTACTTTTTTCTTATAATGATACCGCATGATTGGCCTACTGTCGCCGACTATGGAATCGGCAATGCCGTTTTCATATCTTACCGGATCTATTGTGGTCATTTATGCATTAACATCTAGATGAATTGCATCTTCCGGGCCAAACCTGTCAGATGGAAAACCTCGAAAACCCAAAAGATAGAAACGATATTTCTTTTTTACTATGTACTTCCTCCCATGATGTAATTTCCAGTACACGTCAGTCTTAAATCTAGTTTTTAACTTATAATGGAATTTTCCACTTCTCTGCTTACTCTAACCTTATGTGGAAAATACCGTTGATAACACTATTTTTACACACCAGCATCCAATATAACTAAAGTATTCTACCGGGTCTATTTTGATCATTCATGCATTAATACTTTTTGTAAAATTATGAACCATCAAACTTTTTAACTCCCCCCCCCCCACTTTACGGTTATATATGCATGTGTTTAACGGCCCCCCCCCCCCACTTTTATAACTGTCCCGCCGGTCCTGACTAGTCTCTTATTCTTAGACAGAGTCCAAAAAAGAATCTCTAATCTAATAGGTTGAACGCTTGTTTTACAAGTACTTCAACATAATGTGCTGTGACGAACTTGTTGAACTTGTGCCCCCTTTAAGATAAATACACCCCGACAAACCTGTCAAGCAGCAAAATCCCAACCCTTCACTGTAGATATCACCAGATGCTGGAAGGCTTTCTACTCTAATAGCTTCTTTCTTCGAACCGCCTGCTTTTGGAATTCTCTCCCTGCTACCTGTTTCTTCGACTGTACCAACATGCAGAAATTTAAATGTAATATGAAGACGCATCTTGCTACACAATTCCCCACTTAGGATACCGCTGATGTCTCAGTGGCAGTATGCCGTGTTTGGGGTGAATTGAAGTTTTTTAAAAATGCTGTAAAACAGATAAAACAAATCCAAAAGATAATTTAGAATATTGATTCTTTGATTCTTTGATTCTTTAATTCTTTGATTCTTTGATTCTTTGATTCTTTGATTCACAAATAAAATGAGCTTTAAATAATTATTCAATGACTTTATCTAAATCAGATAACATTTTTTTATACTACGAGAAACTGTGAGTAAGATTAAGAAGGGTATAGTTGCAGGATCCACAGGTGTTGTTGCAAAAATGTTGAAGCCTGCAGATTGGACAGGTTTTGAGATGATAACAGACTTGAGAAATCAGATCATAAAAGAAGAGGTTGTTCCTGAACAATGCAGTCTTAGTACAATTGTGAACTTCTACAAAGATAAAGAAAGAGCTTTAGACAGAGTTAATTATAGAGGCTTTAAGTTGATGGATCAGATCTTGAAATTGGCTGAGGAAATAATTGAGCTGTAGACAGAGTTAATTATAGAGGCTTTAAGTTGATGGATCAGATCTTGAAATTGGCTGAGGAAATAATTGAGCTGTAGACAGAGTTAATTATAGAGGCTTTAAGTTTATGGATCAGATCTTGAAATTGGCTGAGGAAATAACTGAGCTGTAGATAGAGTTAATTATAGAGGCTTTAAGTTGATGGATCAGATCTTGAAATTTGCTGAAGAAATAATTGAGCTGTAGACAGAGTTAGTTATAGAGGCTTTAAGTTGATGGATCAGATCTTGAAATTGGCTGAGGAAATAATTGAGCTGTAGACAGAGTTAATTATAGAGGCTTTAAGTTGATGGATCAGATCTTGAAATTGGCTGAAGAAATAATTGAGCTGTCGACAGAGTTAATTATAGAGGCTTTAAGTTGATGGATCAGATCTTTAAATTGGTTGAGGAAATAATTAGGGCTGTAGACAGAGTTAATTATAGAGGCTTTCAGTTGATGGATCAGATCTTGAAATTGGTTGAGGAAATAATTGAGCTGTAGACAGAGTTAGTTATAGAGGCTTTAAGTTGATGGATCAGATCTTGAAATTGGCTGAGGAAATAATTGAGCTGTAGACAGAGTTAGTTATAGAGGCTTTAAGTTGATGGATCAGATCTTGAAATTGGCTGAGGAAATAATTGAGCTGTAGACAGAGTTAATTATAGAGGCTTTAAGTTGATGGATCAGATCTTGAAATTGGCTGAAGAAATAATTGAGCTGTAGACAGAGTTAATTATAGAGGCTTTAAGTTGATGGATCAGATCTTGAAATTGGCTGAGGAAATAATTGAGCTGTAGACAGTGTTAATTATAGAGGCTTTAAGTTGATGGATCAGATCTTGAAATTGGCTGAGGAAATAATTGAGCTGTAGACAGAGTTAGTTATAGAGGCTTTAAGTTGATGGATCAGATCTTGAAATTGGCTGAGGAAATAATTGAGCTGTAGACATAGTTAGTTATAGAGGCTTTAAGTTGATGGATCAGATCTTGAAATTGGCTAAGGAAATAATTGAGCTGTAGACAGAGTTTGTTATAGAGGCTTTAAGTTGATGGATCAGATCTTGAAATTGGCTGAGGAAATAATTGAGCTGTAGACAGAGTTAGTTATAGAGGCTTTAAGTTGATGGATCAGATCTTAAAATTGGCTGAGGAAATAATTGAGCTGTAGACAGAGTTAATTATAGAGGCTTTAAGTTTATGGATCAGATCTTGAAATTGGCTGAAGAAATAATTTAGCTGTAGACAGAGTTAATTATAGAGGCTTAAAGTTGATGGATCAGATCTTGAAATTGGCTGAGGAAATAATTGAGCTGTAGACAGAGTTAATTATAGAGGCTTTAAGTTGATGGATCAGATCTTGAAATTGGCTGAGGAAATAATTGAGCTGTAGACAGAGTTAATTATGGAGGCTTTAAGTTGATGGATCAGATCTTGAAATTGGCTGAGGAAATAATTGAGCTGTAGACAGAATTAGTTATAGAGGCTTTAAGTTGATGGATCAGATCTTAAAATTGGCTGAGGAAATAATTGAGCTGTGGACAGAGTTAATTATAGAGGCTTTCAGTTGATGGATCAGATCTTGAAATTGGTTGAGGAAATAATTGAGCTGTAGACAGAGTTAATTATAGAGGCTTTAAGTTGATCGATCAGATCTTGAAATTGGCTGAGGAAATAATTGAGCTGTAGACAGAGTTAATTATAGAGGCTTTAAGTTGATGGATCAGATCTTTAAATTGGTTGAGGAAATAATTGAGCTGTAGACAGAGTTAGTTATAGAGGCTTTAAGTTGATGGATCAGATCTTAAAATTGGCTGAGGAAATAATTGAGCTGTAGACAGAGTTAATTATTGAGGCTTTCAGTTGATGGATCAGATCTTGAAATTGGTTGAGGAAATAATTGAGCTGTAGACAGAGTTAATTATAGAGGCTTTAAGTTGATGGATCAGATCTTGAAATTTTCTGAGGAAATAATTGAGCTGTAGACAGAGTTAATTATAGAGGCTTTAAGTTGATGGATCAGATCTTGAAATTGGTTGAGGAAATAATTGAGCTGTAGACAGTTAATTATAGAGGCTTTCAGTTGATGGATCAGATCTTGAAATTGGCTGAAGAAATAATTGAGCTGTAGACAGAGTTAATTATAGAGGCTTTAAGTTTATGGATCAGATCTTGAAATTGGCTGAGGAAATAATTGAGCTGTAGACAGAGTTAATTATAGAGGCTTTAAGTTGATGGATCCGATCTTGAAATTGGCTGAGGAAATAATTGAGCTGTAAACAGAGTTAATTATAGAGGCTTTAAGTTGATGGATCAGATCTTGAAATTGGCTGAGGAAATAATTGAGCTGTATACAGAGTTAATTATAGAGGCTTTAAGTTGATGGATCAGATCTTGAAATTGGCTGAGGAAATAATTGAGCTGTAGACAGTGTTAATTATAGAGGCTTTAAGTTGATGGATCAGATCTTAAAATTGGCTGAGGAAATAATTGAGCTGTAGACAGAGTTAGTTATAGAGGCTTTAAGTTGATGGATCAGATCTTGAAATTGGCTGAGGAAATAATTGAGCTGTAGACAGAGTTAATTATAGAGGCTTTAAGTTGATGGATCAGATCTTGAAATTGGTTGAGGAAATAATTGAGCTGTAGACAGTGTTAATTATAGAGGCTTTAAGTTGATGGATCAGATCTTAAAATTGGCTGAGGAAATAATTGAGCTGTAGACAGAGTTAGTTATAGAGGCTTTAAGTTGATGGATCAGATCTTGAAATTGGCTGAGGAAATAATTGAGCTGTAGACAGAGTTAATTATAGAGGCTTTAAGTTGATGGATCAGATCTTGAAATTGGCTGAGGAAATAATTGAGCTGTAGACAGAGTTAGTTATAGAGGCTTTAAGTTGATGGATCAGATCTTGAAATTGGCTGAGGAAATAATTGAGCTGTAGACAGAGTTAATTATAGAGGCTTTAAGTTGATGGATCAGATCTTGAAATTGGCTGAAGAAATAATTGAGCTGTAGACAGAGTTAATTATAGAGGCTTTAAGTTGATGGATCAGATCTTGAAATTGGCTGAGGAAATAATTGAGCTGTAGACAGTGTTAATTATAGAGGCTTTAAGTTGATGGATCAGATCTTGAAATTGGCTGAGGAAATAATTGAGCTGTAGACAGAGTTAGTTATAGAGGCTTTAAGTTGATGGATCAGATCTTGAAATTGGCTGAGGAAATAATTGAGCTGTAGACATAGTTAGTTATAGAGGCTTTAAGTTGATGGATCAGATCTTGAAATTGGCTAAGGAAATAATTGAGCTGTAGACAGAGTTTGTTATAGAGGCTTTAAGTTGATGGATCAGATCTTGAAATTGGCTGAGGAAATAATTGAGCTGTAGACAGAGTTAGTTATAGAGGCTTTAAGTTGATGGATCAGATCTTAAAATTGGCTGAGGAAATAATTGAGCTGTAGACAGAGTTAATTATAGAGGCTTTAAGTTTATGGATCAGATCTTGAAATTGGCTGAAGAAATAATTTAGCTGTAGACAGAGTTAATTATAGAGGCTTAAAGTTGATGGATCAGATCTTGAAATTGGCTGAGGAAATAATTGAGCTGTAGACAGAGTTAATTATAGAGGCTTTAAGTTGATGGATCAGATCTTGAAATTGGCTGAGGAAATAATTGAGCTGTAGACAGAGTTAATTATGGAGGCTTTAAGTTGATGGATCAGATCTTGAAATTGGCTGAGGAAATAATTGAGCTGTAGACAGAATTAGTTATAGAGGCTTTAAGTTGATGGATCAGATCTTAAAATTGGCTGAGGAAATAATTGAGCTGTGGACAGAGTTAATTATAGAGGCTTTCAGTTGATGGATCAGATCTTGAAATTGGTTGAGGAAATAATTGAGCTGTAGACAGAGTTAATTATAGAGGCTTTAAGTTGATCGATCAGATCTTGAAATTGGCTGAGGAAATAATTGAGCTGTAGACAGAGTTAATTATAGAGGCTTTAAGTTGATGGATCAGATCTTTAAATTGGTTGAGGAAATAATTGAGCTGTAGACAGAGTTAGTTATAGAGGCTTTAAGTTGATGGATCAGATCTTAAAATTGGCTGAGGAAATAATTGAGCTGTAGACAGAGTTAATTATTGAGGCTTTCAGTTGATGGATCAGATCTTGAAATTGGTTGAGGAAATAATTGAGCTGTAGACAGAGTTAATTATAGAGGCTTTAAGTTGATGGATCAGATCTTGAAATTTTCTGAGGAAATAATTGAGCTGTAGACAGAGTTAATTATAGAGGCTTTAAGTTGATGGATCAGATCTTGAAATTGGTTGAGGAAATAATTGAGCTGTAGACAGTTAATTATAGAGGCTTTCAGTTGATGGATCAGATCTTGAAATTGGCTGAAGAAATAATTGAGCTGTAGACAGAGTTAATTATAGAGGCTTTAAGTTTATGGATCAGATCTTGAAATTGGCTGAGGAAATAATTGAGCTGTAGACAGAGTTAATTATAGAGGCTTTAAGTTGATGGATCCGATCTTGAAATTGGCTGAGGAAATAATTGAGCTGTAAACAGAGTTAATTATAGAGGCTTTAAGTTGATGGATCAGATCTTGAAATTGGCTGAGGAAATAATTGAGCTGTATACAGAGTTAATTATAGAGGCTTTAAGTTGATGGATCAGATCTTGAAATTGGCTGAGGAAATAATTGAGCTGTAGACAGTGTTAATTATAGAGGCTTTAAGTTGATGGATCAGATCTTAAAATTGGCTGAGGAAATAATTGAGCTGTAGACAGAGTTAGTTATAGAGGCTTTAAGTTGATGGATCAGATCTTGAAATTGGCTGAGGAAATAATTGAGCTGTAGACAGAGTTAATTATAGAGGCTTTAAGTTGATGGATCAGATCTTGAAATTGGCTGAAGAAATAATTGAGCTGTAGACAGAGTTAATTATAGAGGCTTTAAGTTGATGGATCAGATCTTGAAATTGGCTGAGGAAATAATTGAGCTGTAGACAGTGTTAATTATAGAGGCTTTAAGTTGATGGATCAGATCTTGAAATTGGCTGAGGAAATAATTGAGCTGTAGACAGAGTTAGTTATAGAGGCTTTAAGTTGATGGATCAGATCTTGAAATTGGCTGAGGAAATAATTGAGCTGTAGACATAGTTAGTTATAGAGGCTTTAAGTTGATGGATCAAATCTTGAAATTGGCTGAGGAAATAATTGAGCTGTAGACAGAGTTTGTTATAGAGGCTTTAAGTTGATGGATCAGATCTTGAAATTGGCTGAGGAAATAATTGAGCTGTAGACAGAGTTAGTTATAGAGGCTTTAAGTTGATGGATCAGATCTTGAAATTGGCTGAGGAAATAATTGAGCTGTAGACAGAGTTAATTATAGAGGCTTTAAGTTGATGGATCAGATCTTGAAATTGGCTGAGGAAATAATTGAGCCGTAGACAGTTAATTATAGAGGCTTTCAGTTGATGGATCAGATCTTGAAATTGGCTGAGGAAATAATTGAGCTGTAGACAGAGTTAGTTATAGAGGCTTTAAGTTGATGGATCAGATCTTGAAATTGGCTGAGGAAATAATTGAGCTGTAGACATAGTTAGTTATAGAGGCTTTAAGTTGATGGATCAAATCTTGAAATTGGCTGAGGAAATAATTGAGCTGTAGACAGAGTTTGTTATAGAGGCTTTAAGTTGATGGATCAGATCTTGAAATTGGCTGAGGAAATAATTGAGCTGTAGACAGAGTTAGTTATAGAGGCTTTAAGTTGATGGATCAGATCTTGAAATTGGCTGAGGAAATAATTGAGCTGTAGACAGAGTTAATTATAGAGGCTTTAAGTTGATGGATCAGATCTTGAAATTGGTTGAGGAAATAATTGAGCTGAAGACAGTTAATTATAGAGGCTTAAAGTTGATGGATCAGATCTTCAAATTGGCTGAGGAAATAATTGAGCTGTAGACAGAGTTAGTTATAGAGGCTTTAAGTTGATGGATCAGATCTTGAAATTGGCTGAGGAAATAATTGAGCTGTAGACATAGTTAGTTATAGAGGCTTTAAGTTGATGGATCAGATCTTGAAATTGGCTGAGGAAATAATTGAGCTGTAGACAGAGTTAATTATAGAGGCTTTAAGTTGATGGATCAGATCTTGAAATTGGCTGAGGAAATAATTGAGCTGTAGACAGAGTTAGTTATAGAGGCTTTTAGTTGATGGATCAGATCTTAAAATTGGCTGAGGAAATAATTGAGCTGTAGACAGAGTTAATTATAGAGGCTTTAAGTTGATGGATCAGATCTTGAAATTGGCTGAAGAAATAATTGAGCTGTAGACAGAGTTAATTATAGAGGCTTTAAGTTGATGGATCAGATCTTGAAATTGGCTGAAGAAATAATTGAGCTGTAGACAGAGTTAATTATAGAGGCTTTAAGTTGATGGATCAGATCTTGAAATTGGCTGAGGAAATAATTGAGCTGTAGACAGAGTTAATTATAGAGGCTTTAAGTTGATGGATCAGATCTTGAAATTGGCTGAGGAAATAATTGAGCTGTAGATAGAGTTAATTATAGAGGCTTTAAGTTGATGGATCAGATCTTGAAATTGGCTGAGGAAATAATTGAGCTGTAGACAGTGTTAATTATAGAGGCTTTAAGTTGATGGATCAGATCTTGAAATTGGCTGAGGAAATAATTGAGCTGTAGACAGAGTTAGTTATAGAGGCTTTAAGTTGATGGATCAGATCTTGAAATTGGCTGAGGAAATAATTGAGCTGTAGACAGAGTTAATTATAGAGGCTTTAAGTTGATGGATCAGATCTTGAAATTGGCTGGGGAAATAATTGAGCTGTAGACAGAGTTAATTATGGAGGCTTTAAGTTGATGGATCAGATCTTGAAATTGGCTGAAAAAATAATTGAGCTGTAGACAGAGTTAGTTATAGAGGCTTTAAGTTAATGGATCAGATCTTGAAATTGGCTGAAGAAATAATTGAGCTGTAGACAGAGTTAATTATAGAGGCTTTAAGTTGATGGATCAGATCTTGAAATTGGCTGAGGAAATAATTGAGCTGTAGACAGTGTTAATTATAGAGGCTTTAAGTTGAAGGATCAGATCTTGAAATTGGCTGAGGAAATAATTGAGCTGTAGACAGAGTTAGTTATAGAGGCTTTAAGTTGATGGATCAGATCTTGAAATTGGCTGAGGAAATAATTGAGCTGTAGACATAGTTAGTTATAGAGGCTTTAAGTTGATGGATCAGATCTTGAAATTGGCTGAGGAAATAATTGAGCTGTAGACAGAGTTTGTTATAGAGGCTTTAAGTTGATGGATCAGATCTTGAAATTGGCTGAGGAAATAATTGAGCTGTAGACAGAGTTAGTTATAGAGGCTTTAAGTTGATGGATCAGATCTTAAAATTGGCTGAGGAAATAATTGAGCTGTAGACAGAGTTAATTATAGAGGCTTTAAGTTGATGGATCAGATCTTGAAATTGGCTGAAGAAATAATTGAGCTGTAGACAGAGTTAGTTATAGAGGCTTTAAGTTGATGGATCAGATCTTGAAATTGGCTGAAGAAATAATTGAGCTGTAGACAGAGTTAGTTATAGAGGCTTTAAGTTGATGGATCAGATCTTGAAATTGGCTGAGGATAAAATTGAGCTGTAGACAGAGTAAATTATAGAGGCTTTAAGTTGATGGATCAGATCTTGAAATTGGCTGAGGAAATAATTGAGCTGTAGACAGAGTTAGTTATAGAGGCTTTAAGTTGATGGATCAGATCTTGAAATTGGCTGAGGAAATAATTGAGCTGTAGACATAGTTAGTTATAGAGGCTTTAAGTTGATGGATCAGATCTTTAAATTGGCTGAGGAAATAATTGAGCTGTAGACAGAGTTAATTATAGAGGCTTTAAGTTGATGGATCAGATCTTGAAATTGGCTGAGGAAATAATTGAGCTGTAGACAGAGTTAGTTATAGAGGCTTTAAGTTGATGGATCAGATCTTAAAATTGGCTGAGGAAATAATTGAGCTGTAGACAGAGTTAATTATAGAGGCTTTAAGTTGATGGATCAGATCTTGAAATTGGTTGAGGAAATAATTGAGCCGTAGACAGTTAATTATAGAGGCTTTCAGTTGATGGATCAGATCTTGAAATTGGCTGGACAAATAATTGAGCTGTAGACAGAGTTAATTATAGAGGCTTTAAGTTGATGGATCAGATCTTGAAATTGGCTGAGGAAATAATTGAGCTGTAGACAGAGTTAATTATAGAGGCTTTAAGTTGATGGATCAGATCTTGAAATTGGCTGAGGAAATAATTGAGCTGTAGACAGAGTTAATTATAGAGGCTTTAAGTTGATGGATCAGATCTTGAAATTGGCTGAAGAAATAATTGAGCTGTAAACAGAGTTAATTATAGAGGCTTTAAGTTGATGGATCAGATCTTGAAATTGGCTGAAGAAATAATTGAGCTGTAAACAGAGTTAATTATAGAGGCTTTAAGTTGATGGATCAGATCTTGAAATTGGCTGAGGAAATAATTGAGCTGTAGACATAGTTAGTTATAGAGGCTTTAAGTTGATGGATCAGATCTTGAAATTGGCTGAGGAAATAATTGAGCTGTAGACAGAGTTAATTATAGAGGCTTTAAGTTGATGGATCAGATCTTGAAATTGGCTGAGGAAATAATTGAGCTGTAGACATAGTTAGTTATAGAGGCTTTAAGTTGATGGATCAGATCTTGAAATTGGCTGAGGAAATAATTGAGCTGTAGACAGAGTTAATTATAGAGGCTTTAAGTTGATGGATCAGATCTTGAAATTGGCTGAGGAAATAATTGAGCTGTAGACAGAGTTAGTTATAGAGGCTTTAAGTTGATGGATCAGATCTTGAAATTGGCTGAAGAAATAATTGAGCTGTAAACAGAGTTAATTATAGAGGCTTTAAGTTGATGGATCAGATCTTGAAATTGGCTGAAGAAATAATTGAGCTGTAAACAGAGTTAATTATAGAGGCTTTAAGTTGATGGATCAGATCTTGAAATTGGCTGAAGAAATAATTGAGCTGTAAACAGAGTTAATTATAGAGGCTTTAAGTTGATGGATCAGATCTTGAAATTGGCTGAGGAAATAATTGAGCTGTAGACATAGTTAGTTATAGAGACTTTAAGTTGATGGATCAGATCTTGAAATTGGCTGAGGAAATAATTGAGCTGTAGACATAGTTAGTTATAGAGGCTTTAAGTTGATGGATCAGATCTTGAAATTGGCTGAGGAAATAATTGAGCTGTAGACAGAGTTAATTATAGAGGCTTTAAGTTGATGGATCAGATCTTGAAATTGGCTGAAGAAATAATTGAGCTGTAAACAGAGTTAATTATAGAGGCTTTAAGTTGATGGATCAGATCTTGAAATTGGCTGAAGAAATAATTGAGCTGTAAACAGAGTTAATTATAGAGGCTTTAAGTTGATGGATCAGATCTTGAAATTGGCTGAAGAAATAATTGAGCTGTAAACAGAGTTAATTATAGAGGCTTTAAGTTGATGGATCAGATCTTGAAATTGGCTGAGGAAATAATTGAGCTGTAGACATAGTTAGTTATAGAGGCTTTAAGTTGATGGATCAGATCTTGAAATTGGCTGAGGAAATAATTGAGCTGTAGACAGAGTTAATTATAGAGGCTTTAAGTTGATGGATCAGATCTTGAAATTGGCTGAGGAAATAATTGAGCTGTAGACAGAGTTAATTATAGAGGCTTTAAGTTGATGGATCAGATCTTGAAATTGGCTGAAGAAATAATTGAGCTGTAAACAGAGTTAATTATAGAGGCTTTAAGTTGATGGATCAGATCTTGAAATTGGTTGAGGAAATAATTGAGCCGTAGACAGTTAATTATAGAGGCTTTCAGTTGATGGATCAGATCTTGAAATTGGCTGGACAAATAATTGAGCTGTAGACAGAGTTAGTTATAGAGGCTTTAAGTTGATGGATCAGATCTTGAAATTGGCTGAGGAAATAATTGAGCTGTAGACAGAGTTAGTTATAGAGGCTTTAAGTTGATGGATCAGATCTTAAAATTGGCTGAGGAAATAATTGAGCTGTAGACAGAGTTAATTATAGAGGCTTTAAGTTGATGGATCAGATCTTGAAATTGGTTGAGGAAATAATTGAGCCGTAGACAGTTAATTATAGAGGCTTTCAGTTGATGGATCAGATCTTGAAATTGGCTGGACAAATAATTGAGCTGTAGACAGAGTTAATTATAGAGGCTTTAAGTTGATGGATCAGATCTTGAAATTGGCTGAGGAAATAATTGAGCTGTAGACAGAGTTAATTATAGAGGCTTTAAGTTGATGGATCAGATCTTGAAATTGGCTGAGGAAATAATTGAGCTGTAGACAGAGTTAATTATAGAGGCTTTAAGTTGATGGATCAGATCTTGAAATTGGCTGAAGAAATAATTGAGCTGTAAACAGAGTTAATTATAGAGGCTTTAAGTTGATGGATCAGATCTTGAAATTGGCTGAAGAAATAATTGAGCTGTAAACAGAGTTAATTATAGAGGCTTTAAGTTGATGGATCAGATCTTGAAATTGGCTGAGGAAATAATTGAGCTGTAGACATAGTTAGTTATAGAGGCTTTAAGTTGATGGATCAGATCTTGAAATTGGCTGAGGAAATAATTGAGCTGTAGACAGAGTTAATTATAGAGGCTTTAAGTTGATGGATCAGATCTTGAAATTGGCTGAGGAAATAATTGAGCTGTAGACATAGTTAGTTATAGAGGCTTTAAGTTGATGGATCAGATCTTGAAATTGGCTGAGGAAATAATTGAGCTGTAGACAGAGTTAATTATAGAGGCTTTAAGTTGATGGATCAGATCTTGAAATTGGCTGAGGAAATAATTGAGCTGTAGACAGAGTTAATTATAGAGGCTTTAAGTTGATGGATCAGATCTTGAAATTGGCTGAAGAAATAATTGAGCTGTAAACAGAGTTAATTATAGAGGCTTTAAGTTGATGGATCAGATCTTGAAATTGGCTGAAGAAATAATTGAGCTGTAAACAGAGTTAATTATAGAGGCTTTAAGTTGATGGATCAGATCTTGAAATTGGCTGAGGAAATAATTGAGCTGTAGACATAGTTAGTTATAGAGACTTTAAGTTGATGGATCAGATCTTGAAATTGGCTGAGGAAATAATTGAGCTGTAGACATAGTTAGTTATAGAGGCTTTAAGTTGATGGATCAGATCTTGAAATTGGCTGAGGAAATAATTGAGCTGTAGACAGAGTTAATTATAGAGGCTTTAAGTTGATGGATCAGATCTTGAAATTGGCTGAAGAAATAATTGAGCTGTAAACAGAGTTAATTATAGAGGCTTTAAGTTGATGGATCAGATCTTGAAATTGGCTGAAGAAATAATTGAGCTGTAAACAGAGTTAATTATAGAGGCTTTAAGTTGATGGATCAGATCTTGAAATTGGCTGAAGAAATAATTGAGCTGTAAACAGAGTTAATTATAGAGGCTTTAAGTTGATGGATCAGATCTTGAAATTGGCTGAGGAAATAATTGAGCTGTAGACATAGTTAGTTATAGAGGCTTTAAGTTGATGGATCAGATCTTGAAATTGGCTGAGGAAATAATTGAGCTGTAGACAGAGTTAATTATAGAGGCTTTAAGTTGATGGATCAGATCTTGAAATTGGCTGAGGAAATAATTGAGCTGTAGACAGAGTTAATTATAGAGGCTTTAAGTTGATGGATCAGATCTTGAAATTGGCTGAAGAAATAATTGAGCTGTAAACAGAGTTAATTATAGAGGCTTTAAGTTGATGGATCAGATCTTGAAATTGGCTGAGGAAACAATTGAGCTGTAGACAGAGTTAATTATAGAGGCTTTAAGTTGATGGATCAGATCTTGAAATTGGCTGAAGAAATAATTGAGCTGTAAACAGAGTTAATTATAGAGGCTTTAAGTTGATGGATCAGATCTTGAAATTGGCTGAGGAAATAATTGAGCTGTAGACATAGTTAGTTATAGAGGCTTTAAGTTGATGGATCAGATCTTTAAATTGGCTGAGGAAATAATTGAGCTGTAGACAGAGTTAATTATAGAGGCTTTAAGTTGATGGATCAGATCTTGAAATTGGCTGAGGAAATAATTGAGCTGTAGACAGAGTTAGTTATAGAGGCTTTAAGTTGATGGATCAGATCTTGAAATTGGCTGAAGAAATAATTGAGCTGTAGACAGAGTTAGTTATAGAGGCTTTAAGTTGATGGATCAGATCTTGAAATTGGCTGAGGATAAAATTGAGCTGTAGACAGAGTAAATTATAGAGGCTTTAAGTTGATGGATCAGATCTTGAAATTGGCTGAGGAAATAATTGAGCTGTAGACAGAGTTAGTTATAGAGGCTTTAAGTTGATGGATCAGATCTTGAAATTGGCTGAGGAAATAATTGAGCTGTAGACATAGTTAGTTATAGAGGCTTTAAGTTGATGGATCAGATCTTTAAATTGGCTGAGGAAATAATTGAGCTGTAGACAGAGTTAATTATAGAGGCTTTAAGTTGATGGATCAGATCTTGAAATTGGCTGAGGAAATAATTGAGCTGTAGACAGAGTTAGTTATAGAGGCTTTAAGTTGATGGATCAGATCTTAAAATTGGCTGAGGAAATAATTGAGCTGTAGACAGAGTTAATTATAGAGGCTTTAAGTTGATGGATCAGATCTTGAAATTGGTTGAGGAAATAATTGAGCCGTAGACAGTTAATTATAGAGGCTTTCAGTTGATGGATCAGATCTTGAAATTGGCTGGACAAATAATTGAGCTGTAGACAGAGTTAATTATAGAGGCTTTAAGTTGATGGATCAGATCTTGAAATTGGCTGAGGAAATAATTGAGCTGTAGACAGAGTTAATTATAGAGGCTTTAAGTTGATGGATCAGATCTTGAAATTGGCTGAGGAAATAATTGAGCTGTAGACAGAGTTAATTATAGAGGCTTTAAGTTGATGGATCAGATCTTGAAATTGGCTGAAGAAATAATTGAGCTGTAAACAGAGTTAATTATAGAGGCTTTAAGTTGATGGATCAGATCTTGAAATTGGCTGAAGAAATAATTGAGCTGTAAACAGAGTTAATTATAGAGGCTTTAAGTTGATGGATCAGATCTTGAAATTGGCTGAGGAAATAATTGAGCTGTAGACATAGTTAGTTATAGAGGCTTTAAGTTGATGGATCAGATCTTGAAATTGGCTGAGGAAATAATTGAGCTGTAGACAGAGTTAATTATAGAGGCTTTAAGTTGATGGATCAGATCTTGAAATTGGCTGAGGAAATAATTGAGCTGTAGACATAGTTAGTTATAGAGGCTTTAAGTTGATGGATCAGATCTTGAAATTGGCTGAGGAAATAATTGAGCTGTAGACAGAGTTAATTATAGAGGCTTTAAGTTGATGGATCAGATCTTGAAATTGGCTGAGGAAATAATTGAGCTGTAGACAGAGTTAGTTATAGAGGCTTTAAGTTGATGGATCAGATCTTGAAATTGGCTGAAGAAATAATTGAGCTGTAAACAGAGTTAATTATAGAGGCTTTAAGTTGATGGATCAGATCTTGAAATTGGCTGAAGAAATAATTGAGCTGTAAACAGAGTTAATTATAGAGGCTTTAAGTTGATGGATCAGATCTTGAAATTGGCTGAAGAAATAATTGAGCTGTAAACAGAGTTAATTATAGAGGCTTTAAGTTGATGGATCAGATCTTGAAATTGGCTGAGGAAATAATTGAGCTGTAGACATAGTTAGTTATAGAGACTTTAAGTTGATGGATCAGATCTTGAAATTGGCTGAGGAAATAATTGAGCTGTAGACATAGTTAGTTATAGAGGCTTTAAGTTGATGGATCAGATCTTGAAATTGGCTGAGGAAATAATTGAGCTGTAGACAGAGTTAATTATAGAGGCTTTAAGTTGATGGATCAGATCTTGAAATTGGCTGAAGAAATAATTGAGCTGTAAACAGAGTTAATTATAGAGGCTTTAAGTTGATGGATCAGATCTTGAAATTGGCTGAAGAAATAATTGAGCTGTAAACAGAGTTAATTATAGAGGCTTTAAGTTGATGGATCAGATCTTGAAATTGGCTGAAGAAATAATTGAGCTGTAAACAGAGTTAATTATAGAGGCTTTAAGTTGATGGATCAGATCTTGAAATTGGCTGAGGAAATAATTGAGCTGTAGACATAGTTAGTTATAGAGGCTTTAAGTTGATGGATCAGATCTTGAAATTGGCTGAGGAAATAATTGAGCTGTAGACAGAGTTAATTATAGAGGCTTTAAGTTGATGGATCAGATCTTGAAATTGGCTGAGGAAATAATTGAGCTGTAGACAGAGTTAATTATAGAGGCTTTAAGTTGATGGATCAGATCTTGAAATTGGCTGAAGAAATAATTGAGCTGTAAACAGAGTTAATTATAGAGGCTTTAAGTTGATGGATCAGATCTTGAAATTGGTTGAGGAAATAATTGAGCCGTAGACAGTTAATTATAGAGGCTTTCAGTTGATGGATCAGATCTTGAAATTGGCTGGACAAATAATTGAGCTGTAGACAGAGTTAGTTATAGAGGCTTTAAGTTGATGGATCAGATCTTGAAATTGGCTGAGGAAATAATTGAGCTGTAGACAGAGTTAGTTATAGAGGCTTTAAGTTGATGGATCAGATCTTAAAATTGGCTGAGGAAATAATTGAGCTGTAGACAGAGTTAATTATAGAGGCTTTAAGTTGATGGATCAGATCTTGAAATTGGTTGAGGAAATAATTGAGCCGTAGACAGTTAATTATAGAGGCTTTCAGTTGATGGATCAGATCTTGAAATTGGCTGGACAAATAATTGAGCTGTAGACAGAGTTAATTATAGAGGCTTTAAGTTGATGGATCAGATCTTGAAATTGGCTGAGGAAATAATTGAGCTGTAGACAGAGTTAATTATAGAGGCTTTAAGTTGATGGATCAGATCTTGAAATTGGCTGAGGAAATAATTGAGCTGTAGACAGAGTTAATTATAGAGGCTTTAAGTTGATGGATCAGATCTTGAAATTGGCTGAAGAAATAATTGAGCTGTAAACAGAGTTAATTATAGAGGCTTTAAGTTGATGGATCAGATCTTGAAATTGGCTGAAGAAATAATTGAGCTGTAAACAGAGTTAATTATAGAGGCTTTAAGTTGATGGATCAGATCTTGAAATTGGCTGAGGAAATAATTGAGCTGTAGACATAGTTAGTTATAGAGGCTTTAAGTTGATGGATCAGATCTTGAAATTGGCTGAGGAAATAATTGAGCTGTAGACAGAGTTAATTATAGAGGCTTTAAGTTGATGGATCAGATCTTGAAATTGGCTGAGGAAATAATTGAGCTGTAGACATAGTTAGTTATAGAGGCTTTAAGTTGATGGATCAGATCTTGAAATTGGCTGAGGAAATAATTGAGCTGTAGACAGAGTTAATTATAGAGGCTTTAAGTTGATGGATCAGATCTTGAAATTGGCTGAGGAAATAATTGAGCTGTAGACAGAGTTAATTATAGAGGCTTTAAGTTGATGGATCAGATCTTGAAATTGGCTGAAGAAATAATTGAGCTGTAAACAGAGTTAATTATAGAGGCTTTAAGTTGATGGATCAGATCTTGAAATTGGCTGAAGAAATAATTGAGCTGTAAACAGAGTTAATTATAGAGGCTTTAAGTTGATGGATCAGATCTTGAAATTGGCTGAGGAAATAATTGAGCTGTAGACATAGTTAGTTATAGAGACTTTAAGTTGATGGATCAGATCTTGAAATTGGCTGAGGAAATAATTGAGCTGTAGACATAGTTAGTTATAGAGGCTTTAAGTTGATGGATCAGATCTTGAAATTGGCTGAGGAAATAATTGAGCTGTAGACAGAGTTAATTATAGAGGCTTTAAGTTGATGGATCAGATCTTGAAATTGGCTGAAGAAATAATTGAGCTGTAAACAGAGTTAATTATAGAGGCTTTAAGTTGATGGATCAGATCTTGAAATTGGCTGAAGAAATAATTGAGCTGTAAACAGAGTTAATTATAGAGGCTTTAAGTTGATGGATCAGATCTTGAAATTGGCTGAAGAAATAATTGAGCTGTAAACAGAGTTAATTATAGAGGCTTTAAGTTGATGGATCAGATCTTGAAATTGGCTGAGGAAATAATTGAGCTGTAGACATAGTTAGTTATAGAGGCTTTAAGTTGATGGATCAGATCTTGAAATTGGCTGAGGAAATAATTGAGCTGTAGACAGAGTTAATTATAGAGGCTTTAAGTTGATGGATCAGATCTTGAAATTGGCTGAGGAAATAATTGAGCTGTAGACAGAGTTAATTATAGAGGCTTTAAGTTGATGGATCAGATCTTGAAATTGGCTGAAGAAATAATTGAGCTGTAAACAGAGTTAATTATAGAGGCTTTAAGTTGATGGATCAGATCTTGAAATTGGCTGAGGAAACAATTGAGCTGTAGACAGAGTTAATTATAGAGGCTTTAAGTTGATGGATCAGATCTTGAAATTGGCTGAAGAAATAATTGAGCTGTAAACAGAGTTAATTATAGAGGCTTTAAGTTGATGGATCAGATCTTGAAATTGGCTGAAGAAATAATTGAGCTGTAAACAGAGTTAATTATAGAGGCTTTAAGTTGATGGATCAGATCTTGAAATTGGCTGAAGAAATAATTGAGCTGTAAACAGAGTTAATTATAGAGGCTTTAAGTTGATGGATCAGATCTTGAAATTGGCTGAGGAAATAATTGAGCTGTAGACATAGTTAGTTATAGAGGCTTTAAGTTGATGGATCAGATCTTGAAATTGGCTGAGGAAATAATTGAGCTGTAGACATAGTTAGTTATAGAGGCTTTAAGTTGATGGATCAGATCTTGAAATTGGCTGAGGAAATAATTGAGCTGTAGACAGAGTTAATTATAGAGGCTTTAAGTTGATGGATCAGATCTTGAAATTGGCTGAGGAAATAATTGAGCTGTAGACAGAGTTAATTATAGAGGCTTTAAGTTGATGGATTAGATCTTGAAATTGGCTGAAGAAATAATTGAGCTGTAAACAGAGTTAATTATAGAGGCTTTAAGTTGATGGATCAGATCTTGAAATTGGCTGAAGAAATAATTGAGCTGTAAACAGAGTTAATTATAGAGGCTTTAAGTTGATGTATCAGATCTTGAAATTGGCTGAAGAAATAATTGAGCTGTAAACAGAGTTAATTATAGAGGCTTTAAGTTGATGGATCAGATCTTGAAATTGGCTGAGGAAATAATTGAGCTGTAGACATAGTTAGTTATAGAGGCTTTAAGTTGATGGATCAGATCTTGAAATTGGCTGAGGAAATAATTGAGCTGTAGACATAGTTAGTTATAGAGGCTTTAAGTTGATGGATCAGATCTTGAAATTGGCTGAGGAAATAATTGAGCTGTAGACAGAGTTAATTATAGAGGCTTTAAGTTGATGGATCAGATCTTGAAATTGGCTGAGGAAATAATTGAGCTGTAGACAGAGTTAATTATAGAGGCTTTAAGTTGATGGATTAGATCTTGAAATTGGCTGAAGAAATAATTGAGCTGTAAACAGAGTTAATTATAGAGGCTTTAAGTTGATGGATCAGATCTTGAAATTGGCTGAGGAAATAATTGAGCTGTAGACATAGTTTGTTATAGAGGCTTTAAGTTGATGGATCAGATCTTGAAATTAGCTGAAGAAATAATTGAGCTGTAGACAGAGTTAATTATAGAGGCTTTAAGTTGATGGATCAGATCTTGAAATTGGCTGAGGAAATAATTGAGCTGTAGACATAGTTAGTTATAGAGGCTTTAAGTTGATGGATCAGATCTTGAAATTGGCTGAGGAAATAATTGAGCTGTATACAGAGTTAATTATAGAGGCTTTAAGTTGATGGATCAGATCTTGAAATTGGCTGAGGAAATAATTGAGCTGTAGACAGAGTTAATTATAGAGGCTTTAAGTTGATGGATCAGATCTTGAAATTGGCTGAAGAAATAATTGAGCTGTAAACAGAGTTAATTATAGAGGCTTTAAGTTGATGGATCAGATCTTGAAATTGGCTGAAGAAATAATTGAGCTGTAAACAGAGTTAATTATAGAGGCTTTAAGTTGATGGATCAGATCTTGAAATTGGCTGAAGAAATAATTGAGCTGTAAACAGAGTTAATTATAGAGGCTTTAAGTTGATGGATCAGATCTTGAAATTGGCTGAGGAAATAATTGAGCTGTAGACATAGTTAGTTATAGAGGCTTTAAGTTGATGGATCAGATCTTGAAATTGGCTGAGGAAATAATTGAGCTGTAGACATAGTTAGTTATAGAGGCTTTAAGTTGATGGATCAGATCTTGAAATTGGCTGAGGAAATAATTGAGCTGTAGACAGAGTTAATTATAGAGGCTTTAAGTTGATGGATCAGATCTTGAAATTGGCTGAGGAAATAATTGAGCTGTAGACAGAGTTAATTATAGAGGCTTTAAGTTGATGGATCAGATCTTGAAATTGGCTGAAGAAATAATTGAGCTGTAAACAGAGTTAATTATAGAGGCTTTAAGTTGATGGATCAGATCTTGAAATTGGCTGAAGAAATAATTGAGCTGTAAACAGAGTTAATTATAGAGGCTTTAAGTTGATGGATCAGATCTTGAAATTGGCTGAAGAAATAATTGAGCTGTAAACAGAGTTAATTATAGAGGCTTTAAGTTGATGGATCAGATCTTGAAATTGGCTGAGGAAATAATTGAGCTGTAGACATAGTTAGTTATAGAGGCTTTAAGTTGATGGATCAGATCTTGAAATTGGCTGAGGAAATAATTGAGCTGTAGACAGAGTTAATTATAGAGGCTTTAAGTTGATGGATCAGATCTTGAAATTGGCTGAGGAAATAATTGAGCTGTAGACAGAGTTAATTATAGAGGCTTTAAGTTGATGGAGCAGGTCATTAAATTGGTTGAGAAAATAATTGAGCCACAAATAAGAAGTCAGATAAAGATTAATGAGATTTTTGCATTCGAAAATTAAATGAGCTTTAAATAATTATAAAATGACTTTATCTATATCTGATTACATTTTTTTCTATAGCATTATATTACTAGTATTATTGTATGTGTCATCTTGTCACATGCTGAGGTTAGACGTTTTGTGAATAACTTTCAACTTCTCCTGTCTGTTACCATTTCACTTATGCTGTCCGCCAGGATCAGGTCGTCATCAATTGATCCCCTTCATATCGTAAAGAACCTACCACGTGGCTTTGGGTCATCAACATCAATTTGACACACATATATATATATAATACACACAATGCTTCCAGCAAACTACATCAACCTCTTTAATTAATCTTCTTTTCTTTTATTTCTATTTTCAGATGATAGAAGAACTTAGAAAAGAAAATTTTGAGCTTAAAGTGAGGATATATTTACTTGAAGATGGTCGAAAAGAAAAATTTGGAGGCAACGTATGTAGCAATTTTTTTTAGCTTGCATGCAACAAATTCATACAATAAAGATCTAAAGTTCAAAATCCCTCAGATCTGTTGTATTCTATAGACTTATATATATATATTTAGGGAGGTATAAACTCTGAATCTTTAAAAAAAAAAAAATTTTCATCAATAAATAAAAAATAACTAACTAAATAAAAATAATCGATAGATAAAAAATCCAAAGAGAGATATCTTATTGTTCACAGTAGTTCAACACATATAAGCGTTTGATTTTCTTTTTGCTCTCTCCAAAAAAGGTATTCCTTGCTAGACATATATATATATATATATATATATATATATATATATATATATATATATATATATATATATATATAAAACTCAATGTTTGTGTGTGTGTGTGTGCTCCCTATAGAAAGAAAGGCCCTGAAACGGTGCGTATTCTCTCCTGATGACCCGACATTGTCTGGAGACTGAAATGAAGTATTCCACCAGTAAAACAGCCAAGGAAATATATATATATATATATATATATATATATATATATATATATATATATATATATATATATATATATATATATATATATACCAGCTCACAAGGTAAGCTGTTTCTTCCAAACAACAATATCTTCTGTTATCAGCTCGCTTCATAGCAAGTTTCTTCTACTGTTCCGGTAGCTAGTTTTATTCTACTTCTCACTTGCAGCAAGCTTGTTATTTACATATCATTGTTATGAACGTGTGTCTATGTGCATTCACTGCACAGACCGTGATCGTCCTCTCGTTGTTCTGGTACAAAGTCGTGACTCGATTCCGACACCGATCGCAGTCTCAATGTGGGGGGGACCGATACGCAAAAAAGCCATCAAGAGAAAGGCCCTGAAACGGTGCGTATTCTCTCCTGATGACCCGACATTGTCTGGAGACTGAAATGAAGTATTCCACCAGTAAAACAGCCATGGAAATATATATATATATATATATATATATATATATATATATATATATATATATATATATATATATATACCAGCTCACAAGGTAAGCTGTTTCTTCCAAACAACAACATCTTCTGTTATCAGCTCGCTTCATAGCGAGTTTCTGCTACTGTTCCAGTAGCTAGTTTCATTCTAGAAAACTAAATGCTTGTGTGTGTGATGTTTGTGTGTTCCCTATAGAAAGAAAGGTTAGAGAATATACATAAATTCTAAAAGTGTATTCTTATGTAAAATTTACCAGAGAAGACAATGGAAATGTTCCTGAATCTCTAAGTGCACCCCTAAAGAGGCTACGAGGGCGTAACCCCCTTAAAGCTTCAAATATATCCTATGTTTATGAAATATAAATCATATGTATAAACATTTCTGGGGAAGACAATGGAACTGCTCTCAAATCTTTAAGTTCCCTCCTAGCCTAAGAGAGCTATGGGGGCCAAACCTCCTTTAAAGCATCAAATATATCCTATTTTGATGAAATTTATATCATATGTATAAAATTCTCCGGGTAAGACAATGTAATTGCTCCCAAATCTCTACGTTACCTTCTATGTGTCGAATATCTACGTGCTCCCACCTCTTAGTGACCTATAGGGACAGAACCCCTTTAAAACTTCAAATACGTATATCCGATTTTAATGAAATTTAAACCATATGTATAAGAAACTAACTCAAAGAGTTTTCCAACATTTCAGCTTCTTTCGACTATATTAGGGGCGAACGGGGGGGGGGGGGGGCAGTAAAAACAAATAAAGTAATATGGTGTTATAAGCATAGTGGAAAAGTACATAGTAGTGATCCTCATTCAATCCCGGGCAACGTCGGGTCTTCCTGCTAGTATCATATATAAGTAATTACTCTCTGTCTTGTGTGCGTTATTTTGTAATCTCATCATTTTTATAGAGTCTTATCACTTTAGTCAGTTGATAGAGGGAGACGGGGGGGGGGGAGGTAAAGTAAGGGAGGGGTTGGAGAGAGGTAGAAAGAGAGAGAGAGAGTATTTAAAAAAGAAAGATGTTACACATACGTTTTAACTCTTCTATTTTTTTGTCCATGGCCCCGGGCAATGCTAGTTAAATTCAAATATATTGCAGATAAGAACATTGATTTATTCAACTATGACAATATTTTCTGTTTGATTTCAGTCAACGGAAATACAGACTCAAATGGAAGAGATGAAAAGAATCATCCATGACAAAGAGATAGAAATACTTGGAAAAGATGAATTACTTTCGGAAAGGAAATCACAAATGACGCAGTTGATTAATCGACTGGAAATCGAACAGGCACGGAGTGAAACGTGAGTTTTTTTTTTTCGTTTCATTAAAAACATTTTACTGACATATGTAAACACGTACACTGTGGCCCTATTATGGCATCAAATGGGACCATATGTGCCGCGAAAGTCACTGAATGTTGTATTCTGGGTGACTCGCAATGCTAAATGTATTCCAATGCCATGAGAACCGCATGTGTTCCGACTGGTTGCTCTGTCAATTGTTCTCTGCCCACGCTGTGTTTAAAGATCCGCAAAACTTTGGTGTTGGCGCAGCTAGTCGGGAACTCGGGTAAGTACTCAGTTGATAATTTCTCTCTGCTTTGGTCTGATAAAATGTTGTCTCAATCCATGGACAACCATTTTTTGTTGTTCTGTGTCTGACAGATTGTAAATTATCAATCTGAAATAAATATTTACATTAATCGACTGGAAATCGAACAGACACGGAGTAAAACCTAAATTTTCATTTTATTAAAGACATATGTAAACTTGTTCACAATCTTCATCCACATAAGCATAATCACGTTAAAACACCGGTTCTCTCTCGTTAGATCACTGAAGTTAAGCAACCTTGAGCCTGGTCAGTACCAGATGGGTGACAATTTGGGAATACCAGGCGTTGTATGTAGGAGGACGTCGACATCTCTTGCAAGAACTGAAAAAAAAAAAATAACGTTGTCATCTCTCCTAACCGGGATATACAATGTGACTGGGGACCGTTTGTTAATTTGATACTCCCACGAAACTTCTTCCTTTGGAGGAAGCCGGTTCAATCCACTAGGGTGAATGCCTTACCAGGTAGATACAGGTACATAGGCACGGATATCTTGGTAGACAGAGCCAGCCATACATAACTCAGAACCTACCGACTTGGTGGGATGAACAGGACGAGATAGTTTAAGTTGCTCTCTGGGGTGCCCCTTAGTTATACCTTTGCTCCACTTAAAATAGTCTTGGAAACAAAATTATATAGGTTCGTTTCTAACATATGCATTAATTTGGCAAAAATTGAAATGCTGTCAAACTTCCACTCTTTTGAAATTCACAAAATGTTGCTCGCCTGTGTTATTCTTTATTCATTCCTTACATACATCTTATATGATAACATTTTACCTCATAACTTTTTTCTACTTACTTCTGTTAAATAAAGCTAACATAATTGGATTTGTCCATTTGTCTATCATTTGAGTCTAAAAAGTATACGTTTTGTTTAAATAAAAAAATATTTTTAATTACAATGTGGACACATGCATCACTCCCTCACTTTAGTTTAATTTGAAACTTGTATTCTTATCTTTGTTATGGCTTTGTTAATACTACAACTATTACTAATTGTTAATACTACAACTATTACTAATTGTTAATAATACTACTATTACTAATTGTTAATACTACTACTATTACTAATTGTTAATACTACTACTATTACTAATTGTTAATAATAATACTATTACTAATTGTTAATACTACAACTATTACTAATTGTTAATACTACAACTATTACTAATTGTTAATAATACTACTATTACTAATTGTTAATACTACTACTATTACTAATTGTTAATAATAATACTATTACTAATTGTTAATAATACTACTATTACTAATTGTTAATAATACTACTATTACTAATTGTTAATAATACTACTATTACTAATTGTTAATACTACTACTATTACTAATTGTTAATAATAATACTATTACTAATTGTTAATAATACTACTATTACTAATTGTTAATAATACTACTATTACTAATTGTTAATAATACTACTATTACTAATTGTTAATAATACTACTATTACTAATTGTTAATAATACTACTATTACTAATTGTTAATAATACCACTATTACTAATTGTTAATACTACTACTATTACTAATTGTTAATAATACCACTATTACTAATTGTTAATAATACTACTATTACTAATTGTTAATAATACTACTATTACTAATTGTTAATAATACCACTATTACTAATTGTTAATAATACTACTATTACTAATTGTTAATAATACTACTATTACTAATTGTTAATAATACTACTATTACTAATTGTTAATAATACTACTATTACTAATTGTTAATAATACCACTATTACTAATTGTTAATAATACCACTATTACTAATTGTTAATAATACTACTATTATTAATTGTTAATAATACTACTATTACTAATTGTTAATAATACTACTATTACTAATTGTTAATAATACTACTATTACTAATTGTTAATAATACTACTATTACTAATTGTTAATAATACTACTATTACTAATTGTTAATAATACTACTATTATTAATTGTTAATAATACTACTATTACTAATTGTTAATAATACTACTATTACTAATTGTTAATAATACTACTATTACTAATTGTTAATAATACTACTATTACTAATTGTTAATAATACTACTATTACTAATTGTTAATACTACTACTATTACTAATTGTTAATAATACTACTATTACTAATTGTTAATAATACTACTATTACTAATTGTTAATAATACTACTATTACTAATTGTTAATAATACTACTATTACTAATTGTTAATAATACTACTATTATTAATTGTTAATAATACTACTATTACTAATTGTTAATAATACTACTATTACTAATTGTTAATACTACTACTATTACTAATTGTTAATAATAATACTATTACTAATTGTTAATAATACTACTATTACTAATTGTTAATAATACTACTATTACTAATTGTTAATAATACTACTATTACTAATTGTTAATAATACTACTATTACTAATTGTTAATACTACTACTATTATTATGGCGCTTTTCATTATAGTTTTAGAGATCAGATATTTAATTCCACTTTCTAAACGGATGCTCCTTTATTAATGTTATACAAGGGTGGACTTGAGAGAAAGAGGGATAAATAAAGACCTGTCCAGAGATAGGTAAGTTTGGAAGTCAATTTCTAAAAGCCGTCAAACACATGCCAGCATGTAAAAGTAATGTTAAACCGAATATGATGATGATGGTGATGTCAATTGTTACTTTCATTTTTTTAAATTGCAGGTTAGAACAGAACAATTTTGATATCAAAAAACAGTTGTCTGAAAAGAAGCGTCTTATTTTCACCTTAAAACATGAGATAAGCATGTACGAACAATTGGAAAGGAAAACCAATGGTATGTTTCCGCCATTTTGGATTTAAAAAATTTATTTCACTTTTGAAATACTTTTATGAAATTATTAGGTACTTATGCAGTTTACGGACCGCGTTATTGTCTGCACATTCCGACAGGTTAGGTAAATCGACGGAAGTTGCCGAACGCAAACTTTGTGTTTTTTTGCGAAAACTCTAGCCAATTCAACAATATTTGAAAATTGGTTAAAGTCAGCATGAATCAATCTAGTTGAGACAGACGCTTCAGTCTCCTGAAGCAATTATTGACTTTTTGTCAAAAAAGGAAACTAATAGGCGAAAAGAAGAGTTGCTGAACGTGTGCACATACATGCAATTTGAAAAGAATAAATGATTTGAAGCAAGTATTCTTAGAGGTGCACAAATCTAAAATGTAGACAGTGGACGTCGGTGCAAGGTGGGACTTTTTTCGAGCAGCTTCCTTTAACCCTAACAGAAAAACTACATCATCCTAACCTAACCCTAACCTAGTTGGTAGGGTTGAAAAATAATTGTCAAGAAAAAAAAAAAATTTGAAAATCATTAAAAAAAATGTTTGCTATCAGTTGTTGCACTATATTGAGAGTGGTTTTTTTTCCTTGCTTTGAACTATTTTTCCTTTATTTTTAAAGTTTCTTACAAAATTACATATCTTTCCATCAATTTTTCATTGTATTTTCTACGTATCAAAAAAAAAATGTCCCTTAATTATTACTGATTGCTAACGTTTTAACATTGGCCAGCGTTTTTGCCAAAAAATCACGAAGTTTTCGTTCGGCACCTTCCGGCAGTTTATGTAACCTGCCGGAATGTGCCAACGATAATGCAGTCCGTAAACTGCATAAGTACCAATTATTAAATCAGTTTTTTTAAGCGCTCAACATGTTTTACTTTGCACCAGAAAATTGAGTAAATTCACTCAGGATGTACACATTTTTTTTTTATACTAATGAGTCACTACTTACCAAGGCCGAAAGGCCACTCAAGTATAAATGTTAATGAGATTTGTCAATTGGATGGTGAACAATACTATAAAAGGATTCGAAACGATGAGTGGAAAGGGCAGGATTTGATTACTTAAGAGGACGGCTCAACAAGTATTTGTTGACATTGGATTTGAAGATGATTATGTTGTAGTCAGTAGGGAAGCAGTCCTGTGGTATTACATTCCACGGATAGGAAGTTTGTATTATTTGGATAATTCAGACTACTGTTCTCATCTTGGATGTTATTCTCACAACGTTTCGACTGATGTAACCTCTTCCCGAGGAATGCTGTCGGTGTCTTTTGATAGTTATTCTCTAATTTCAGGTGCATCTTGTCGAACTCGAGAATCTTTATGTCGGACTCGGGAATTTAATCCAGCTGTGACCGGGTAGAAGTCTTCAATAGAATAACATCCAAGATGAGAATGGTAGTCCAAATAAAACAAATAATACAAATTATCACTCCCCATTTCAAAAATTCCGAAACAGATTGGAAGTTCTTGGAAAGAAATTCTGTTATGGAAGTTCTGTTTGACTTTAAGTGCATAGAGGAAGAAATAGAAGTTTTTTGCAGTGATGGTAGAGAAACAAATTCTTGCTGTATCGTCGTCATCGTCGTCGTCGGCGGCGGCGTCATCATCATCATCATCATCATCATCATCATCATCATCATCATCATCATCATCATCGGTTTAACGTCTGCTTTACATTCTGCTATGCGTTGAACGGCTTTAAGAAATTGACTTCCAAAGTAAACTATCTCTGCCCAGGTTTTTATTTATCCTTCTTTCCCTCAGGTCCATTTGTATCACTTCCTCTCATGTCTTCGTTGGCCTTCCCCTGTGAACTGAACTCGCTACCTCAACTGTTCTACATCTAATAAACCAAGAACTCTAAGCCCTTATCAAATGTGATCACTTGAAATATATTTTATACTTCTTAGCACACTTCATAATATGACTTGAATATATTGCTAGCTTTTATGGTAAATATGATTTTCAAAATGTATTTGAGATAGTATATTTAAACTTGAGCCATAAACACAACAAATATCGGGTAATTTTAGATCTTTAGTATAAACGGTGTTTATATATAAACATCCAAGGTAGCAATCAAAAGCCGCGCTGAAAATAGCTAACACTAAACTGAAAGAAATTAAGTCAAATTCTTTGGATAACCAGTTGAAGGTTAAAGAGAGTGAACTCATGGTTCCAGAGATGGAATCGCTGAAGTTGCAACTCAAAGATGTCTTAGAAGAACTAAAGACTATAAAAGATAACGTGACTTGTCTTGAAGTTGAATGTCGAAGCAAAGAAAAGATTTTTTCCAAGTTTAAAGATGGGCTCCAAAAGCAGAAGTCTAGAATAAAAAAACTGGAGGATATCAGATCTTTTGTTGCTAGAGACATAGAGTTCTCTCATAAGGGACATACATCTGCATCAAATTAGGAAACGACTATCAGAAGACACCGACAGCATTCCTCGGGAAAAAGTTTATGGTCACTGGATACGACAATTTTGGCAAACGGATAACCCAAGAAGCCTCAGAACAGCGTCAAGCTAAAAAGGAAATGATACTGTAACTCCCGAGGAGATAAGGCTTGGGAGGGGGTGTTATGGTACCTTACCTATACGGACTACTTGAACTCTTTCACTCATCATAAATACTTGGAGCACCTGCTTCTCGGTGTTGGAACCACACCATCCTGCTCAGTCTCTCATTAACTTCGGTTGATTGAGGGCGTCAGGATGGGGTAATACCAGTCGAGGATTTGTTCTCGGCAATCAGTCCAGCAGGAACTGGGCCATTTTGGTAGCCTTTTATCTGCCGGGCTGAGGTATACTGTCCTGGGTTGTCCTAGGGGGTTCACCCTCCCAGGCCTTGCCTCCCCTCTTTGTGGAGGGGTAAGTTTATCGATTACTGCCTGAGGCGTCTTGACCAGGGAATGCCGACAGGGTTGGCCAGGCTATTTTTGCTAGGCCAGAGTGCTCCTTCTTTAGGGGTGCTGGCTTGGCTCTTCCCCCACTTTCCGACCTTGTGTCACATATTGCTGCTGTGAGAAGTAATTAAATATCTGAAACCACACCAGTCTATACTGGCAGTCAAGACTGACGTACAACCAATCTTGTTCTCTGTTGTATTATACTTTTTTCAATACATTTGTTTCTCTAAACTCCGAGTTCGTGTTTTCCTTCCGGACCCTTTACAGGCCCACAACACACATAAGTGCAACAGTTTTACACAATACAAAGTATTTTTTCTGTTCAATTTTTACAAAGGGGGGATCATTTGGATAAAAAAAAAATCGAGTTGGATAGCGTATGTAATCTGCAAAATCAATTGGATTTTTTTTATCTAAAGAACACAGACTGAAAAATATTGTGATTCACCGACAGGGCAGAATAAAAATCGATTTGTCAGATGCAATGCTATTTAGGTCTGAAATTGAAAATCTGGTTGACTTCTTTTTGTATATCATTTCGTTGAAGACCCATTGAAAAAATAAAGAAGGCGATCATTTGGATGTGAAATTTATATAGAAAATTGAACACCCCGCCAAAAGCTGAACTAATCCTTGATGAAACACAAACCACACCGATGTTTTCTCACATAAAATAAAATAAGAATCTAATTTGTTAAATATGATAAATTTATAGAAGTTTACATTCAGATCCAATGTTGAACATGTTGAAAATGAATGACTTTTTATGATTTACAACTCCCATTTATGCTTTAAACTGTTTTAATAAAAAATGCTGTGTAGCAGTTAATCCCTACAACAACTCTCATCTGTGCTTTCCGCTGTTTTAATGTTAAATGCTGTGTAGCAGTTAGACCCTACAGCAATAAATCTCTAAATCATTCGATATATATGTTTACTTAAATGCTTGGTACTAATTTGATCAAATACACAACTTTGATTTGTTGCCTATACTGGCATTTAACGAATCAGAAAACTGTCTTCATGTTTCTTTACTAACATCTATTTATTTACTTGTTGAACAAAGATAAAGTTAACATATTATGTATGGTTTAGTATTTGTCATTATTTATAATAAATACTTTCTCCACTACAGCTGTTTTTATTTGTAAATAAAAAAAATCGTTATTTGAAACTTATATTTTTTTATAATTTTTTTTTACTTATATGAGTCAGGTAGTCAGGTCTGGTCTGCTTTCTTTAGTCAGGTCGGGTCTGCTTTCTTTAGTCAAGTCTGGTCTGCTTTCTTTTGTCAGGTCGGGTCTGCTTTCTTTAGTCAAGTTTGGTCTGCTTTCTTTAGACAGGTCGGGTCTGCTTTCTTTAGTCAGGTCTGGTCTGCTTTCTTTAGTCAGGTCGGGTCTGCTTTCTTTAGTCAGGTCGGGTCTGCTTTCTTTAGTCAGGTCGGGTCTGCTTTCTTTAGTCAGGTCTGGTCTGCTTTCTTTAGTCAGGTCAGGTCTGCTTTCTTTAGTCAGGTCGGGTCTGCTTTCTTTAGTCAGGTCTGGTGTGCTTTCTTTAGTCAGGTCGGGTCTGTTTTCTTTAGTCAGGTCGGGTCTGCTTTCTTTAGTCAGGTCTGGTCTGCTTTCTTTAGTCAGGTCGGGTCTGCTTTCTTTAGTCAAGTCTGGTCTGCTTTCTTTAGTCAGGTCGGGTCTGCTTTCTTTAGTCAGGTCTGGTCTGCTTTCTTTAGTCAGGTCTGGTCTGCTTTCTTTAGTCAGGTCGGGTCTGCTTTCTTTAGTCAGGTCTGGTCTGCTTTCTTTAGTCAAGTCTGGTCGGCTTTCTTTAGTCAGGTCGGGTCTGCTTTCTTTAGTCAGGTCTGGTCTGCTTTCTTTAGTCAGGTCGGGTCTGCTTTCTTTAGTCAGGCCTGGTCTGCTTTCTTTAGTCAGGTCGGGTCTGCTTTCTTTAGTCAGGTCGGGTCTGCTTTCTTTAGTCAGGTCTGGTCTGCTTTCTTTAGTCAGGTCTGGTCTGCTTTCTTTAGTCAGGTCGGGTCTGCTTTCTTTAGTCAGGTCTGGTCTGCTTTCTTTAGTCAGGTCGGGTCTGCTTTCTTTAGTCAGGCCTGGTCTGCTTTCTTTAGTCAAGTCTGGTCTGCTTTCTTTAGTCAAGTCTGGTCTGCTTTCTTTAGTCAGGTCGGGTCTGCTTTCTTTAGTCAGGTCTGGTCTGCTTTCTTTAGTCAGGTCGGGTCTGCTTTCTAACTTGCTACTAGTACCATGAAAACTAGTATTACTTGTTCCATCAGGAAGACCTTGGCTTGTCCCATGAGTTCCTTAAGTTAAATAAATTAAATTTTGTCACATAGATTTTATAAAGAGAAAGAAAATTACTTTTGTCCCCTCCCCCACCCCCCGATCTTTTAACATCTCAATGGAGGGGGAGGAGAGAATCGACTTTGGGAATCCATGTACTAAAATATATCAGTATTAAATATGTCTTAAAAAAACAACAACAGGAGGCTTTGGCACCTAAAGGCATTTGCTGTTGAATCTGGTTGGCGTGCAGCGACTCCTGTCAACAGCATACGAGCAACAAGTGTTCAAATATTTAGATTAGAAAATTAGATTTTGTCAAGCAAATTTTATAAAAAGAAAGAAAATTACTTTGCTTTTGTCTCTCCCTCTCCCCTCGATCTTTCAAAAACCTCCATGGAAGAGGGGGGGGGGGTATCATCCACTTTAGAAATCCCATGTACTAAAATATATTCGTATTAAAAAGTATGTCTTTTATTGTTTGAAACAATTGATATTTTAAAGATTAGACTTACTGAAATGTAGTTAAAAATCTGTTTATTTTTGTTTCATTTGTAGTCGCTGATATTTCTCTGCTACCTCATGTTGGTGATGATGATTCAAGTCCCAGTAATATTTCTATGCTACCTCATGTTGATGGTGATGATTCAAGTCCCAGTAATATTTCTATGCTAACTCTTGGCAGTAGTGATGATTCAAGTCTCACTGAAACCATAAGTAGTGGCAGCAATCTTCATCCCAAGACGTTCAAAGCTGAACCTCATTCCAAGTCAAACCAAGATGAACAACCTTTAAATGAAATTGTTGAATACCAAACAGCTTGTAGTATGCCAACATCAAGTCACCACCTACAGTTGTCCCTGCATAATAAGCGATCATGCCTGGGAGGAGATTCCATTTCATTATCAGAAGCAAAGCGTGGAAACTCTGTTCCAGAGCTCGCTTTATCTCCATCTGGTTTTAAATATCGACGATTCCAAATAAATTCAGAGCTACAACAGCTGCTGGAAGTTAAAACCAAAGAGAACTTTTGGCTGCGTTCCAAGCTGGGTTTGTCGGAGCAAGTTGGCGAGATTGATCCAACATTTCTCCCCGATGTGAACCAACTTAAAAAAAAGGTTAGACACTTAAAGACCGAGCTGAACAAATCAAGTGAGATGATCCGAAAGCAGCAAATCTCAATAAATGTACATTGTAAAGAGATCGAACGAATGCGGCAAGAACGAAACGCTTGTCTGTGTGGCATTTTAGGGGCAAAAGAAGGACAGATATCAGATGCATTGGACAACAAGAACTTTGATAATCATCATCATCATCATCGAAAGAGTCGGAAAGAAGAAAGTTTGTTGAAGAATCAAACCGTCCAAAATGCTGACGATACTACCGATTCTGAGCAGCGGATCAAATACTTGACTGATAAGTTCATCAACATGAATATGATTATAAGTCAACAGTCTAAGGAGCTCAACTGGTATAAAAATGTCTTTGAAGCTTCAGCGTTCCCAATTAAAAAATCTCTGTCGTCCAAGGACTTTACACCCAACATTTATGGCGGACAGAAATTTACTGTTGACTCCAAAACAGAACCAAATTTTACATTTCAGAAAGTACCATGCGTAGAGAATTCTCATCGGACGAAGAGCGAAATTGCCGAATCAAAAGACCGGTATCAACAAGATTTGGGGATCAACAACACATTACAGTCGGAACTAGCAATATATAAAAGTGAGCAGCAGCAGCAGCAGTGGATATCCACGAGTTTGAATAAAGACTGTAGTTCTAATCACTTAGCCGACGTCTCTGCTGGACTATCACTTATGTTGGCAAACCAGTGTCCATCTTCTAAGTTGAACAACAAAACAAAGTCACCAAATAATAACTTTTTGAATACTTCGAGTTATCTCCCTTCAAAGCTTTACCAAAAGATAGATCCTTTAGAAAACAACGGCCACAAATCTGAAGTGGTCATGTTACTCAAGCATTATTTAACAGTAAACTTTAATGTATGCAATCAGCTTTCTGACTACCTGGTGGACATTGAAGGTTTATTAGATACCTGTGTCAAAGAATTTCGCCCGAAAGTGATGCTTAAAAAGAAAATGAATAATGTGCATGCCACTGTTCAGCGCCTACAGACATTATTACAAGGTAAATCCATCATTTATTTTTCTTTGTTTTCCTTTCGTGTCTACAATATTGACGTTATAATCAGGACTGTAGAATCGATAGCCCAAACGCTTGACTTTTATTTCTACTCTTGAAATTTTAAAAACGTACAATTCTAGCTCTGACCTAAAAACATATTCATCAACTAATAGTAATTTATATTATTTTGATTATTCGGACAACTGTTCTCATCTTGGATGTTATTCTCCCAACTTTCAGCCGATGGAATTTTGAACGGGACCCTTTAATCCACAGGGTAGCTTGCTCTTGTGCTATCAGCCATGACAGGGTAGATGTCTTAAGTAATTCATAATTGTATTCTTAGTATTGCCCATACTTAGAATTAAATCTTCAACCTCCAGAAGACTGTCACTTAGAACTGATTATTACTTAACACTTATATCCGTTGCGCCACGGGTCCTTACGGACAATTCTAATATAAATTTTAGGAGCCTTACACCTACTTTTGTTTTAAATGTGTAGTCTTACAACTTATTACTATAACATAAGAATACAATTACGAATTACTTAAGACTTCTACCCTGTCATGGCTGACGGAATGAGAGCAAGTTTAAATAAAAAATAAAAGATTAAATAAAAGGGTTCTGTTGGAAATTCTGTACAGATTCCCGAGTTTGACATAAACATTCTCGAGTTTGATGCACCTGAAGAAGGTTGGAGGTTACATCGGTAGAAACGTTGTGAGAATAACATCCAAAATGAGAACAGTAGTCTGAATAATCCAAATAATACAAATTATCAATCCTCATCTAAAAATTTCTGAAACATGATAGCAATAATTTATATGTATGATATATTATTTATAGTATTGTTGTGGGCCCTGTAAAAAATGGTTTAAGACATGTGCGACACTATGGATGCTGCAAAGGTCGAGGCTCGGTCAGGAATAGGAAATGACTCATGAACGCACACAAAAAAAAATACGGGAGTGGTCAATTTCTATTTTTCAAGGCGAGGTCTTGTCACTGACTAAGACAAAGGAGATAATATATTTAGGAGTGACAGTGTTTTATGATATCTTTGACGACAATGGGTTGGTTTTATGACAGGGGACAGTTTTATGGCAAAAAGTTGACATGGTTGGGACTCTGAAGGAAGAGATTCAGTTTAGTGTCGGCTTCAAGAGAGGGTAGATCTAGCCGAGCAAACGATGATATGAATTGATCAACCTAGTGGCGGTGGTGACCTCGACAGACGAATTATCGGAGTTTGAAGTCAGCTTCTTTCAAGAGCAGGTCGCAAACAAAGCTCGGAAAAGGTTTAGCAAGTGATGAGATTAGCTGACGACTTGAGCAACGACAATGGGGGTCTCAACAGTCTGCGACGGTGTCACACACACTCATAGTTCCAACTAAATTATACACAACGTATATGTGTTTGTCTTCTTTCTCGGGAGTTGTGTTTCTTTTATTTAACTTGTGGACCAGTGCTGTGCCCTCGACGATTCGTCAGTAGATAGATGACTCGGCTAGACGATGAAGACAAGAAGCAGGCCACGGACACACAACGTTGGGGTTGACGCTCGTCGAGTGGGGCAGCATGGTTCTACACATGACAAACATAATTAAAAGAAAAAGGACAATGGTCATCAATTCGGCCACTATTTCAAAAAGATTATAGTTAAGTAATTTTAGATAATTTCAATTATATTAGAAAATAATTCATCCTGTTCGTTCTTAAAATGTTATATACTAATGCTATTTTGAAAACTTAATTAGGTAATTCGTACCACACAATTAAATGTTGGTTTAATAGAGTAATATAACTCTATTAGACAACAATCTAATTGTTTGATAGATTTAGTTTTAAAATTCATTTTGTATTTCCTTTTAAAGTATTGAGTATTGATTTACTCCTCTCCAGGAGTTAGGCACAAGGCCAGTTTTTATCTTACTCCCACAAGTAAGATGTGACCCAAGGTCGGGTCTGGAAAGTGGGGTTTAAAAATTGCCTGGGCAGCCCCGTCGGCATTACCCGGTAGGGGTGCCTCAGGCAGTAAGCAATAAACTTACTCCTCCCCAAAGAGGGGAGGCGAAGCCTGGGAGGGTGGACCTCCTAGAACTGCACGGGGCAGACCCATAGACCGGCGTAAATCAAGCCCCGAAGGCCAAGACAATACCAGTCTATGGGGTGCAGTATCCATCGGAACAGATACTACACTTTGATCTTAGCCAAAAGGCCAAGAACAGTTTTAAAGTATTGAGTATTATTTACTCCTCTCCAGGAGGTAGGCACAAGGCCAGTTTTATCCTACTCCCACAAGTAAGATGTGACCCAAGGTCGGGTCGGAAAGTGGGGGTTGAAAAGCCAGCGCTCGAGAGGTAAGCACTCTGACCATCAAAAATTGCCTGGGCAGCTCCGTCGGCATTCCCCGGTAAGGGCGCCTCAAGCAGTAAGCAATTTATTTACTCCTCCCCAAAGAGGGGAGGCAAAGCCTGGGAGGGTGGACCTCCTAGAACTGCACAGGACAATCCCATAGACCAGCGTAAATCAAGCCCCGAAGGCCAAGACAATACCGGTCTATAGGGTGCAGTATCCATCGGAACAGATACTACACTTTGATCTTAGCCAAAAGGCCAAGAACATTGAGTAGGCCAAGATGTTCGTTCGTTTTTATTAATATCATCTTTCCGGCCTATTAAAGATCGTTTTATATTCCTATTCTTCAAATCCTGTATTTGGTGTAGCAAGTATGTTGATGTCAGTGTGTAATAAGCCTCTGAGCAGAGGAGTTCTTAGATTTTTGCTTGTATTTCAGGGCTTGAAATGGAAGATCCAAGCCGAGCACTACCGATATCTGATGGGTTTTTTTACTACAGAAAAGGAGAAAAAAATTACTAAAGCTTGCATAAAGAGAATGCTGTTACAGAACTGGTGTGCCAGAAATGGTTTGCTCGATTCCGAAAAGGAAATTTTTCAGTGAGAGATGCTCCTCACCCTGACCGGCCCAAAATGATCGATAGTGACAAAATGAAAGCCGTAGTTGAACAAGATTGCCGTTTGACAACCAGACAAATCACAGACATTCTCAAGGTTTCCAAATCGAGCGTGGAAAATGAATTGCATAAATTCGGTTATGTTTCTAAACTTTATGTTGGGGTTCCTCCTTCCTAAAAAAACGAACGAACTTTTTGGCCAACCCAATACATGGTAACAACATAGAAATAGTCCAGGGTGAGTCGAAAAAGACAGCCGGCAGTAAATTTTCATCTGTTCTTCAGTCAAAAACACATCTACTGTTATATAGACCTATATCGACCTATAAAATATCGATCTATAACTTTCTGAATTAAGTGAGCATTCATATATTTTTTTACATTTCATAACAAGTTGTTCTTTTTAAATGTTGTTCATTTGTTTTAAATTAATTTAAATTTTTTATTTGTATTTTTCAGTTGATAGAAGTCCTTAGAAAAGATGGAGAAAGACAAATATTTGGAGGCACCATAAGGAGCAGTTGCTTTTTGGCTTGCATGTAATCTATTCATACAATTTGAAGTTCATAATCCCTCAGATCTGTTGTGTTCATAGACGTGTATGCATTTGGAAAGGTATGAACCCATACTCGAAAAAAAAAAAAAACACAACTATTATCCCAAGAGAGACATTTTATAGTTTATAGTAGTTCAACACATTCGTTTCTTTTTTCTAAACTTTCCAAAAGTCAGAGATTTTTATGCATTCAATAAATTGTCAGATTTTTAGTGAAATTTCCAGATTAATTTTTGTATGAATTTCCACATTTCTTTTTTTTGGGGGGGGGGGGGGGGGGGTAAATTTCTACATTTTTGCACTTCAGTGATTGGCAGGTCTGATTCGTTCAGATTTCACCACATGCAAAAGTACAGAAACAAAGATCGAGGTCAAGGTCACAAAGCAGAGGCCGTAACAAACAAAGGTCACGGTGTCAACCTGAACACAAGAACTCATACAAGAATAGGCAATCCATCCAGATGGACGCAATACACAAAGACTAGAGGAAGTGCGCGAAGGCGTAACATTTAGTAGCATAAAAATATCCTCCATCTCTCTTTGCATACATCAACATAAGACTGGCAAAGAGAAATGGAATCCACAGGCTGCAATCAAATAGATACGGGTGCCGAAGGAAACACACCACCAGTCTCTACATTTCATAGAATGTTTCCAGAAAAAAATAGACCTCTGATGGTTTTCTAAAATTGAAAACAAAACAAGTGAAATGAAACTGGTAGCATACAATGCATCAGAATAGCATGCAAGTACAACAATTCAGAATGGCATTACAGCAACTTCTTCATAGTGAATCTACAAGTACAAGCAGTTTTAGAGTATCATCGACAGAACAGCCTAAATTAGTTGTTTTACACTGCACAACAAAGAAGGAAACCGACAACAAACCCCTGTGGAAACACAGTTGAATACAATCAAAGAACGGATACAAATGTGCCCAGACAGTTTTTTTATAAAAATGGGTTTTATGCCAGGATCTGTGAAACTCTGTCAACAAGAACATACATGCACCTAAGAAAACTCCCCAATTTTTTTTAATATGGAAATCGCTCCTGCGAAGGCATGAAGCTACTTGATGTAAGGAGCTAAAAAAAAAATACTACTTCAAGGTCAAAAACTAGCCAATGATAAGTGTTAGATGGATAGATTCCGACCCAGAAAACAGCATTTCTTCCCCCTTTGTCAGAAACATCGCTCATGGAATACATTAATGGACTAGAAAGAACTTGTCTTATTACCACCACTACAAATATACGGCATAATCACGTTGACACACCAATTCGCGTTAGAACTGAGCATGGTCAGTACCAGATGGGTGACCATTTGGGAATACCAGGCGCTGTATGTAGGAAGGCGTCGACACCTCCATGCAAGAACTGAAAAAGAAAATAACCTAAGCCGGTTCAACTCGCCCAGGGTGAATGCTGTACCAGGTACAGGTATCACTGCAAAGAACTTTCCTTTATTCCTCCGTGTGCCTAACATCAAACGGAATTTCGCATCTGTGGAACACGTTGCTACAAGATTGCTTACCTGAGGGCTACAACATGGTCATCTTCAAAACTAACGTCAATAAACATTTGTCATAAACCGTCCTCAAAAGTCATCAGATTTTATTCGTTTGATTCATTATTTTCAATCCTCTCATAATATACATCATGATTCAACTGACAATCTATCCATCACATTCACCCTTATCCTCGAGTGGCTTTTAGCCTTGATAAGCGGTGATTCATAAGTAAAAGACAGACGAACAGGTGCTTGATCACATGATCAAGAAATGATCAACGTGTCAGGAAAATCTTCTTGCACAATCAAAGAGAATTCTACACCCACACAATATCCCTAGGCGAGTCAGACCACTTTGATTTTCAACATCGATTGATCGATTTCTAAATTGAAAAAAGGTTTCTGTTTTCTTCACGGTCACATTAAAAGATAAATAAATTTGTATCAAAATCACCAAAATGTTAATGTTTATTTATCTATATGAATGAATAAGAAAGATTTTGTTTTTGTGTGTTTACAACAAAGTTATGAATGAAATATTTATTATTTTAAATTAGGGGTGGGACGTAATGGGTGAAAATTTCAGATTCATGCGAGTAGTATTTTTTTGTCTTCATTTATACATAAATAACACTAAACAATCAAACATTTTGAAAATTTTGCAAAATTCAGAAGGTGCAGGCAACTAGTTTTTAGCTATTTTACATTCATGAAAACCCTTTCACAGCCTGAAAATGGTCCTAAATTAAAGTACTATATCAGATTTAACCATCTATATCCATTCATAGCTTTTGAGGATGTTTTAAGACCTGCAATGTCGCATGAAACCACTTTTTCACCGAAAAATGATGGATTTTGAGTCCCGTGGAGCCCTAACGGCTATTTTTGGCCTGCACCTTCTGAATTTTGCAAAATTTTCAAAATGTTTGATTGTTTAGTGTTATTTATGTATAAATGAACACAAAAAAATACTACTCGCATGAATCTGAAAATTTCACCCATTACGTCCCAAATAAATTAATGTTTCACATATTTTAAGTAGTGAACTTTGCGAATCAACAGCAAACAGGACAAAGCCAATTAGTTTTATATACACCAACCTCAAAATGTGTCCTCCATCTAAAAGTTTACAACATATTTCAAAAACAAAAAACCTAATAATTGCTGATTACTACAACAAATTCCAGGGCATATGCAAACTAACAAGCCATAGTACAAGCAAAATGGTCTGGTGATCTCAGCAATGGAACAGATATTTTCTGCATATGGTATTCTTACCAAGGTGGTCAGTGACAATGGACTACAATACTCCTGAAAAGCATTCAAAGAATTCCCTCAATAATAGTAAGTTGATCATCATCACCAAGTATTCATGAATCAAATGGTTTTGTGAAAAGACGAATCCAAAATATGAAATTGACACTATTCACGGCAAAGCTAGCAGGAAGTGATCCGTACAAGCCCAGATGAACTATTGAGCAACCACATTATAATGACAAACCGAATTCAATTGCAAAGATCCCGAACCCTAAGGTTTACCAGCTTGATTTTTTCTTTCTTTTTATTAAAGAGTCACCACTTATCAAGACCCAAAAGCCACCCGAGGATAGGGGTTAATGAGTGTCAGGTGGAGGGTGAGACAACAGCGTAATGATTGGTAACGATGGTGGAAGTTTGTCAGAATTTTATTATTTAGGAGGACGACTTAACAAGAATTTGTTTACATTGGACTTGAAAACAACAATGTTATAGTCAGCCGGGAAGAAGTCTTGTGATATTGTGTTCCACAGACAAATAGTTCTAGGAAAAAAACTCTGTTCATGGAAGTTTCGTTTAGTCCTAGGCACAGAGAGACAGAAAGGGAAATTATTGACTGTGGTTGTAGTTAGATGAGTTTTTGTTGTGAATGTTTTACAGGAGGGGGGGTCATAGATTTAAGCTCAACCGAGCACCTGCCATTTAGGTTGTCCATTGTACTCTTTTAAAGGCCAACTGCTCTTGCAGTCCGAACACGAGAATTCTGTTTCAGAGGCATATTTCACAGGGAAAAATCAACATTGTTTTATTATACATATATAGCAAACACTTTTTAGCATTTTATACCAGTCAAGAATACGTCCTTGACAATCAGTCTGACAGGGTGGACCACTACAGCAAGGACTGCCCTGCTCTATCAGGCTAAGGTATTATTTTGTGCAGTCCTAGGAGGTCAACCCTACCAGACTTTACCTTCTCGTTTTGAGAAAGGATTAGTTTATTGCTAATCACCTGAGGCACCCCTACAGGGGAATGCCGACAGCGCTGCTCAGGCAATTTCTTTTGGCCCAGAGTGCATTGCCTATTGTGCGCTAGTCTTTCTATCTTCACCTTCCGACCTGTCACATCTACCCGCAGTGGGAGGGAGGTAAATACATACTGACCCAATGGGCCACGAGTTGTTTCTAGTCTCTTTTAAAAAATTGTCAGGAATAGGGTCCCAAAGATTTTTTGTTATGAAAAAAAAAAAAAATTACAGCAGCAAAAATAAATAAATAAAAATAACAACAACAAAAAGCAAGGGAGGTAACTTAATTTGGGATGGATGATTTTTTAATTTAGTAATGAAACAATTTAACCATTTTATTTAGTTATTATTTAAAGGAAGCAACGCAATAATCACTTCTTTGTGATCCTTGTATGTATTTGTGAACAACATACATTTTCTATGTGCTAAGCCATTGTTAAAAGTCATTGGTGTAAGCACAAAGGTTATCAACATCATTAAACACATGTACGACAACACACAAGGTACAGTTTTAACTGATAGCAACTTAACAGACTGGTTCAAAGTTGAAGTAGGTGTGGGTTATCCCCAACACTCTTCAGCATCTTTCTGGAATTTGCGATGGATGATGTTGCAAGCTTGAGTCAGTTCCATCTACACAGAGATATGTCACGTGACGTTAGATATGCAGATGATACTGTGGTGTGTGTCTTTGGTTCCCTTTTCAGGGTCTGGTATTTTAGACGACGGTTGCATCTTTAGAGATTACCAAGCACCACACTAAACAATTAATTTTGTGTCGGTAAATTGAGACCGATTCGATAACAAGGATCAACAGTTAGCGAGTGCTAACTTTTAACAATATAATATTGTTAATAAAAAAAAAGGAAACTGTAAAGTAAAAAAATAAAACTTTTATATATAAAAACTTTACAAAAATGTAAAATATCACAAAGTTTGTGCAGGATAGAAAATGTTTGAAACGACACGAGCGTTAACTTTGTCCTTCAAGTTTAGTGTGCATGTGTGTTTTCTTGTTGCATATTATTGTGGGGAAGACAGCAGGCGTGCTTAAAAGTGGATCTGGGGTTCGCACTTCAAGTCGGGTGTTTTTGTTGTTGTTGCTGTCTTCATTGATAGCGAGGCGAGTTATTCCGTTGTCGGCAAGAAACTGATTTTTTTTCCGATAATTCCCTGGTTTTATAAAAGTTTATTTCTCACCCACTTGTTCAAAACATGTGTGAACACTTTTCTGAGTTCACACTTTGGCCACATCTGTTATAACTTATTTTTACGAGCCTGACCGCTAGGTGATCCTCTCTTCAAGAACAAAGAAAGAAAGAAAAAGAAGAGGAAGAAGAGGAAAGAAGAGGAGAGAGTAAGCCGAACGAGCCTAGAAAGAAAAGGGGTAACTAAACAGACTAGCATTTTCCTTCAATGCCTGTTCGTCTCATCGATCTATTGATCTGCCACAAGACTACTCAACTGTTTGTTGTGTTTGGAACGCTATAGTTATCGACTGAAGAACTGGAAAATGTTTGCTTCAAATGGGACTTAAGATAAATGCAGCAAAATGCAAAATAATGACTGATAAAACCAACTCTGACATCAAAATTTCGTTTTTCTTGGATCTTCAGTTTCGACTGTATCAAATGACGTAAACAGAAGGAAGAGGAGAAGAGGACGAACACGGAAGAGGAGAGGAAGACGAACGTGGAAGAGGAGAGGAGGACGAACGCGGAAGAGAAGAGGAGGATGAACGCGGAAGAGGAGAGGAGGACGAACGCGAAAGAGAAGAGGAGGACGAACGCGGAAGAGGAGAGGAGGACGAACGCGGAAGAGGAGAGGAGGACGAACGCGGAAGAGGAGAGGAGGACGAACGCGGAAGAGGAGAGGAGGACGAACGCGGAAGAGAAGAGGAGGAGTAACGCAGAAGAGAAGAGGAGGACGAACACGGAAGAGGAGAGGAGGATGAACGCGGAAGAGGAGAGGAGGACGAACGCGGAAGAGGAGAGGAGGACGAACGCGGAAGAGGAGAGGAGAACGAACGCGGAAGAGGAGAAGAAAACCATCTAGGGCAGAGAAGATTTATCTTGCACTTTGAAACTCAGACTCTACAATGCACTCGTCGTTCCAATAGTTAAATATGCTTCTGAGACTTGGATGTTAAAGGCAGAGGATGAGTGCAGACTCTCTGTATTCGAAAACGAATATTTAAGAACCATGATCGGCAAACCCGTCTGGATCAGTGCAAGATTGCCCAAATTAAAGAAACTCTTTGGTTTCAAAATGATATCATCAAGGTTATCAAAAAAAGAAGAATGAACTGGTTTGGCCACGTCGTTAGAAGAGGTCTTGAAAGCAATGTGTACTGAAAATTTTCTGGTAAAAGACCTTGTGGTAGGCGTCTATGCACTGGACTAATCAGATACGCAGCAATGTAGAGCTTCCTTTGTTACTGGTGGAAAGATTGGCAAAACACAAAATAAAATGAAAAGATTGTGCATCCAGAAAGTGGGCAAAATACTTCTGAGGATTATGCAATAAAGTAAAATAGTTATCTTCCTTACAAAAAAACAACAACTTATTCTTTGTCTATTCTGGACAATCGGATGTTGTTTCATTGGTATTAAACCAATTTTAGTTTAAGGTGACAACGTGTTATCTCAAGGGAAAATAAAGATAACTTTTCTTACCTCAATTTATGGGAAATATTTTTCTTCTATGTTTATCTTTTTTAACTCAACCTAATTTTAGATTTCTTTTATTTGTTTTGAAATGGAAATGAAAAAAACAATTTTTATTGGCTAAATCTACTTTTCCATTGGAAGAAACAAAGAAAGACAGCATTAAAAATGCAGTTTCATTGGCTATTGGAATTTAATTTTTTTTTTTGAATTCATAAATAAAAAAAAATTCAGTTCAATTCAATTCATTAATTTGACAAATAATAAAACAATCATGTTTTAGTTGTCATGCACGGAAAGAGTGGTAGAAATTTCACAGAAGAGGATACAGTAGCCCAACACCTGTCCAAATTCACCTTGAATTGTTGCGTTACTGATACTTTTATTACCTATCTTGGGAGTCTATTCCAAGGTCCAGGGATCCTGATTGAGAAGGTTTCTCGTAGTGTCCGCATAGACCTCTTTCTGGTGCAGGAGTGAATAATAGGTCCTGAGGTATATTGTAATGAACATTGAGGAGATTGTAGGTCAAAATGAGATCAACGCGTAATCATCGGCGCTCAAGGGAGAAAAGGTTAATTTTCTTGAGTCGGCTTTCATAGGGCAGATCTGATAGACCCTAGACGGATAACGTAAATGAAGGGCAAATGATAAGAGATGTGATGAGAGATGTAGATAATTAATAGAGAGCAAGAGAGAGAGAGAGAGAGAGAGAGAGAGAGAGAGATAGACAGTGAAGAAGAGAGAGAAAGAGGGAAGAGAAAGGGGAAAGAGAGAGTTTCATGAATACTTATGAAACCTATTGGAATTTCTAAATAGAGGGAAAAGAGAAATAATGGATGAGAGAGAGAGAGGAAGGGGAGAAAGAGAGAGTGGGGATGAGAGAGAGAAGGGGTCTATTATGATATCATAAGAGTGTTTCATAAATATTTGAAAATTCCCAAAGGTATTCACAAATATTTGAAAATTCCAATAATAATATAATAAAATAGGAATTAGTTAGACTGTGGAAATGTAAAGAAGTCAATGTGATTCCCGTTGTAATTGGGACGAGTGGAACCATAACGAAAAGCTACCAGATTGACAAGACAATCTCTTTTCCAATTCTACAAAAGACCTGCCTGTTAGGAACGGCGAAAGTGTTAAGGTTCAGCTTGAATGTCTAAAGTCAAAGGGAATTGACTTTATGTTCAAAAAGAAAAGTTCAACTAAAACATCCAAAAGTCAAGACTACTATGAAATAATAATAATAATAATAATAATAATAATAATAATAATAATAATAATAATAATAATAAAACTGAAGCAGAATGTTCAACGGGTCAAAAATAGCTTGTGACTTTTTAATAACTAAAAGCAAGCTATTTCGTTTCACAAGTTTAACTCGGATTCCCATTTTGCCTTTGTTAAAATGAATGGTTCTGTGTGTATTTTTACAATTTTGGAACAGTGACCAAGTTCTGAATTGACCATTACCACGCAGCCATTGATAGGTATTGGTTATTTTAGTAGTGAAGATTCGTCATGTAATTTGTCCATGAAGCCATTGAGAATTGTTGTCGATCACTACCCATTCGTCGTGGATCCTGATCTTGTAACAGAAGATGGTTTCAACAGAAAGAAACCAGATATGGTTTAGAGGATAAGTGTTTCTGGGACCTTGGGGAGGCTTGTTGCCACTCAAACCCCAGAGAAGACCAATGGCCCTTATCAGCGGGAAATCAGTGGTAGATGGCTGTTGCGATACCGCAAGGTCATCAGCGGTGATGAACGAAAAGAGGTGGAGCATACTGGAAATCTGAGGAGACTTGTTGTCACTCAGACTCCAGGGAATACCACAGGTTGTTGGCAGTGGGCGATCACTGACGATGACCAGTGTGATAACTCCTAGTGAGTAAAAAAAAAAAAAAAAAAAAAAAATAATAATAATAATAATAATAATAATAATAATAATAATAATAATAATACTACTACAAAGGAACAGAAACAGAGATTACTAAAGAAACCATTAAGGACACCCTAAGGAAAATGGCAAACTGGAAAGCACCAGGCCATGATGGAATACATGCATACTGGTTTAAAAAATTCACAACCCTATATGAAAGACTGGCTCAGAAACTGAGAGGATGTATCCACAAACCGACATACCAGTGTGGATGACCAAAGGAAGGACAACACTTATACAAAAAGACGCTACAAAAGGAACGACCCCAAGCAACTACAGACCAATAATCTGCTTACCAACAATGTGGAAAATCCTGGTGGCACAACTGAGAGAACAAATCTACCAGTCCCTAAACAAACGTGGACTACTCCCTGAAGAACAAAAAGGATGCCGTAAAGGGAAAAGAGGGACACAAGACCTCTTATACATCGATCAAAAGATCCTGAAGGAGGTAAAAAACAGAAAAAAGAACATATCCATGGCATGGATTGACTACAAAAAAGCTTACGATAGAATCCCTCAAGCATGGATAATTGAACATTTGAAAACATACAAAATACCCGAAAGGATGATTAATCTTATTAAGAAAGCAATGGAAACATGGAGACTGGAACTGACAGCCGGAGGACAACACCTGACTGAGATAAAGATACAGAGAGGCATCTTCTAAGGAGACTCCCTATCATCACTACTGTTTATAATAGCTATGATGCCACTTAACTACATACTCAGAAAATGTGATGCCAGATAAAAGTTTACAGACACAGAACTAAGAGTAAACCACCTGATGTACATGGATGACCTAAAACTATTTGCAAAAAGCAAAAAGGAACTGGAAAAGCTGATAAATATGACCAGAATCTTCAGCCAGGACATCCAAATGGAATTCAGAATGGAAAAGTGTGCACTACTAGAAATAAAAAAAGGAAAACTGGAGACAACAGAGGGCATGGAATCCCCAACCAAGAGGAAATGAGGGCGCTAGGCGAACAGGATAGCTACAAATATCTTGGAGTTCTGGAAGCAGACGCCATCAAATCTACAGAAATGAAAGAGAAGATTGGAAAAGAATATTTACGAAGAACAAGAAAACTCCTAGAAACGAAATTATATAGCAGGAATCTAGTAACAGGAATAAACACCTGGGCAGTAGCACTAATAAGATACTCTGGACCATTCATAGGCTGGACCAAAGAGGAACTCAGGCACCTGGACCAGAAGACTAGAAAATTAAGGACCATGCACAATGCACTACATCCAAAAGACGATACGGACAGACTCTACATGAAAAGAAACGAAGGGGGAAGAGGACTGGTAAGTATAGAAGATTGTGTGGAAGACTAAAAAAAAGAGCTGGAAAAATACATAACTCAACACACGGAAATCCTTATCACTGCAGCAAGAGACACCGTTCCAACGAACAACTCAGGAAGCACCGAAACCAGAAACAAAACGACAAGAAAAGAAAAGTGGGAAGACTGACAAGAGAAGAAACCAACGAAAATAGCTGGGCATGCCTAAGAAAAGGACACTTGAACAGAGAAACGGAATCTTTACTGATGGCTGCACAGAACAATGCAGTTAGGACAAACTACATTAAAGCTAAAATAGATAAAACCCAGGAAAACAGTAAATGCAGACTGTGTGGACAAAGAGACGAAACAGTAAATCATATAAGTGAATGTAGCAAACTAGCCCAAAAAGAATATAAGAACAGACATGACTGTGTGGGGAAAGCAGTACACCGGGAACTGTGCAAACAATTGAATTTTGAATACGCAGACAAATGGTACAAACATAAACCAGAAACAGTACTGGAAAACGAAAAACACAAAATCATCTGAGATATGGATATACAAACAGACAAACTCATACAAACAAGGAGACCGGATGTTATAATAATCAACAAGAAGGAAAAATCTTGCAAAATCGTAAACTTCGCCGTTCCAGCAGACAACAGAGTGAAAATCAAAGAAACGGAAAAACGAAGCAAATACACGGAACTAGCCAGAGAACTTAAAGGAATATGGAGCATGAAGAAAGTCAGTATAATACCAATAATCGTAGGAGCACTAGGAACAATTAAAAAAAACTGGAAAAAAGACTGGGAGAAATTGGAATCAAAGGGATCATTGGAACTATACAAAGGACAGCAATGATCAAAACAGCTACAATCTTAAGAAAAATCATTGGATGCGAAAACTAACCCGCATAAGCTACGAAGGATCACACGGAATCTACTACAGGAAGAAAACAAAATCACAGAAAGAACACATCACAAACAAAGAAACAGAAAATGCAAGAAACATCGCTTTATAAGCTCGACCCCCCCCCCCCAATAAATTACTACGGCCTCAACTGACACGACACAAAAATGAACCAATGAACAGAAATAGCAAAAAACACCAGCAGCACCCCCCAAAAAAAAATTTCAAAAAAAATAATCAGCCCCCCACCCCCCCAAAAAAAAATAAATAAATAAATAATCAGCCCCCACCCCCCCAAAAAAATGGTACCAGCCTAGGCTGACACCACACACAATATTTGCATAGGGCCAAGGATGATGAGACGACCGAGGAGGGACAGCACAAACCAGACCTCCACTGGAAGTGCAGAGACTGTTGGGACCTTGAGGAGGCTTATTGCCACCCAAATCCCAGAGAAGACCAATGGTCCTTACCAGCGAGAAATCAATGGTAAACGGCTGTTGTGATACTGCAAGTTTATTTGCGGTGGCTATCGAAAAGAGGTGGAGAAGACTGGAAATCTAGGGAGATTTGTTGTCACTCAGACTCCAGGGAATACTACCGGTTGTCGGTGAGCAATCACCGATGACCTGTGTGAGAACTCCTAATAATAATAATAATAATAATAATAATAATAACAATAATAATAAAAAAATTTAAAATCGGGCAAACACATAAAATTATTAGTTATTCTATTTGATATGTATTTAAAAAAAAATCTATTTAATATCTTTTTGTTTATTTTTCAAAGTAGTGCGCCGGCAACAGTAAATGTCCTTTTGTTCAGGAGGGAGTTCGGTCGGTTTACACCGGTAAATGATCTCATAAGGGGAAAAAAGATGGGGAATTATGTCCGCCATAACAGTGAACAAAAATGGTTAAACTGATGACCGAGAACCGTAAATGCAAAGAGAGTGGGTGCGTATGTTCCTCTTCTTTGCAAACATATTGTGTATTTATCGCTGGTTCTCCTGTCGGTGGGAATCCATCTTGTTGTGGCCTCTAAATACATTTTTTCCTCGGAAGGAAGGGTGATGTAAGCGAGAAATGAATCGCTTTCCTTAATATTCTACGACTACTAAAACAGTGTAACACACTCACTCTTTCCTTCCTTTTTTTTTGTTGCCGATATTCGACTAAACAAAAATAGTGGTTGGCGTGTATATGTTATATAAGTAGCGTAGAAATATACTTATGGCAAGAGAGCTACACAGAAATGTTTGTTTCGTTCCATCGAAGAAATTCTTCAGGCTAAATCCACTTCAGCTGATGAATTCCTTTGATGAAATGAAACAGAAATGTTTGTGTAACTCACTTGCCATAAGTATATTTTTATACTACCACTACTACATGTATTGAGCACTATTGAAGTAAATACTGAAACAAAAAATATATACCTAATCTCTCCTTCTCAAGTGTGTGTATATATATATATATATATATATATGGATATGGCAAGTGAGCTTCTCGGAAACGTTTGTGTTAGGGTTAGTGTTTCATTCCCGAAGGAATTTGTCAGGATTTGCTAAGAGTTTTATTCGTTAGCCTGGCGAATTCCTTTGGAGATGAAACGTTTCTATGTAGCTCACTTGCCATAAGTAAAATTCTATACTACTACTACGCTCTACTCATTGGTCAGTGAGCACCATTGAGAAGTAAATAGTGAAATATATATACTTATATATAATTAACCGTAATGTATATAATAGATATTTTCTTAGATAAAAAAGCATTCCAACTGCATTAGGTGGAGTCTCAGAATAAACTGGTTTTGTCTGAGGAAGCTGTTTAATGTGGTTGAAAAATAAATTACCTTAAAACCAAGGTTTGGTTTGGGTACTTCTATAGAATTTAAATCGAACTGTTTTTTGTTTTTTTGTTTTTTTGTTTTTTAATGTTACGCTAAACTTAAACTAACCCTAACCTAAGTTTTGCATTTAGTTCGGCAAAAGTCGGTTTGGTTTGGTTCGGTTCAAATTCTGTAGAAGCACCGATAGCTTTAATAAAGCAGCCGCTTAAATTGAAATAAAGAATGGTGCTTCTCCCGAAGTCGATTGACATAAAAAAAAAAATTTTTTTAAAGAAATATCTTTATGATGCGCGTAAATTGATCAAATAGTTTGTTTTGTTTGGGGTTTTTTTTTACAAAAAAAAACCCCAAACAAAACAAACAAACAAAAAAATCATTTTAAAGCGATTATTGGGAAATTGTAGTGATTACGATTATGTACAAGGGTGATTCTAAACTCTATTCTCGAAGAGTTGGAATTTTTGGAGTTATCTCCCTTTGGTGTTCAAACATGGTGACGAGAGATTGACACTCGTCTTTTAGCAATAAAATTTGATTTTCTTTTGTAAAAAGGAACCTACTTGATCAATTTACGTTATTATTATTATTATTATTATTATTATTTTACGATATATGCTTTATTTCACGGGTACGTACATCATAAAGATATTTCTTAATTTTTTTCTTCATGTCAGTCGACTTCTGAATAAGCACCTAAACTGTTACCTAAAAACTGCCATGTTTTTTTTTAGTTTTCCATATCCGCTTATCATGTGTGATTGTATACATGTCACCAACAGCAACCAATAATACAATAATATCTCGCACAGTTAAAGCTCACATTGGAGGTGACAACAATGGCGACCCTATAAAACCTTAACAGCTGTGGCCATTTACAGTCAACTACTAAAATATTACAAAGATTAACATGACTTAAAAGGACATTAAATAGATACATTGCTCCCCCCCAAAAAAAGTTATCACTACTAGTCGTACACTGTACAGTCTACGGTACGTATATACATCAGCCCGCATGGCGGCTCATACGACAACAGGCGGAAGGCGATCACACAAATCAAACTCGGGTTCCTGAAACGGAAAACGAAAATCACTTACAACTTATTTATTTACATTACATTCTTTATTCTATTTATTTTTTTAATATTATTGTAAATGAGGACCCCCCCCCCCATAAAAAAAAATGAGATTCTAGTTTTTTAGGCGATTACGCTAGAAAACTTTGGAAAAATAAATAAATTAAACAACCGTTTTAAAATTTAGCATGGGGGATCTGTTTCACATATAAATCTAACGTAAAATGATCACCCACTTTCCGACCAGGCAACGTTTGAACATGTAACCATTTTAGTTTAATTAGATGTAACTATGTTTTTTTATTATGGGGAGGGGGGTTAGCACCACTAACTCAGAGTTAAGATAAGTTTTTTTGGGAGGGGGGCACTCAGAATTAGGGTTAGTGGAGGTTTTTTGGGAGGTGGGGGTTTGTTGTCATCCGAACTTAGGGCTAGTGATATGTATAAGGAAGGCTTTTGGGGGGGGGGGGGACACCCGCACTTGGGTTAGAGAAGGGTTTCCCCCTCCCCCAAAAGTCACAAAATTTATCTCTCTTAGCAAAAATAAAATTTTACTAAACTACCCTAAACCGTTATCTGGTTTGACAATGGCCCGGAAATGGGGGTATCATTTTACGTTAAATTTATATGTGAAACTGATCTAAATTCTAAAATAATTTTTTATTTCGACAAATTTTTCAAGGTGTTCATGTGTAATCGTCTAAAAAAAAATAGAATCTTATTGGTGGGGGGGGGGTAGCTGGGTGTGCTCATATACAAATTTACCATTTCTTTTTTTATGATATTGCATTGTATTTTTTTTTGTAAATTGTTGCTTATTTTGCAATTATTGTTTTTTAGTATTAGTTTTCTTAATTTCAGTCATGTGAATATTTGTTTTTTGTAAATTGTATTTCATGAGGACAATTTTTTGTGTTATTTCAGTTGTTGTAATAACAATAGAAAATTTCCTCAGAATTAACAGCACAATTAGTGACAGCTTTAATGTTAAAGTAGGAGTACATCCGGGTTCTGTACTGAGTCTGTTGCTTTTCATTTGTCTCTTAGAAGCATTGTTCAGTATGGGTTGTATGGAAGAGATGCTGTATGCTGATGATTTAGTACTTGACTGTGAAATAATGGAAGGTCTACTTGTTAAGTTATAAACTTGGAGAAATACAGGGTGTTTCAAAAGTCTTGGGAACATAACGATTTTTAATAACTCAAAAACTATTAGGAGTTGAAAAATGAAATTGGTACCGTTGGAAAGGTTAAAGTTTCAAGTTTTGTGGGGAATCTTCAAAGTTGCTCAATATGAGCACCATTCGTCACACGGCAGACATCTAGTCGATAGTCCATTTCCTGCCAAACGCGTTCCAGCATCTTGACGTCAATGGTTCCCACAACTGCCGTTACTCGAGCCTTTAGTTCGTCAATATCTCTTGGAAGGGGCGGCACATAGACTTGTTGCTTGACAAAGCCCCAAAGGAAAAAGTCACACGGGGTAAGATCTGGAGACCTAGGAGGCCAGGGCATGAGAACGTCATCACCTCGCCCAGATCTCCCAATCCATCTACCAGGCAGCCTTGTGTTAAGAAACTGCCTTACTCTAAGACTCCAGTGTGGTGGTGCACCATCTTGTTGAAAAATGAAGTCATCAGATTCTGCTTGTTCCAACTTAGCCATTAACCAGTCTTCCAGCATGTTGAGATAGGATTCACCAGTGATAGTTGCCTCTTCAAAGAAGAACGGTCCATAGACACGTTTCTTGGAAATTGCACAAAACACGTTCACTTTTGGTGAATCTCGCTCGTGCTCAAGAAGTTCATGAGGATTCTCAGTACCCCATATGCGAGTGTTATGCTTGTTAACTTTGCCATTCAGATAGAAGGTCGCCTCATCGCTAAAAACAAGCCGGTCATCAAAGCCGTTATCTTCCAACTTCTCTTGCATTGCAATGCAAAAGTCACGGCGAAGTGGCTTATCAGTGTCCTTCAACTTTTGGACCAACTTGAGCTTGTAAGGTACCATTTGCAGTTGTTTCCTTAAGACACGCCAGACAGTTGCTGGAGCAAGCTGAAGTTCCCTGCTGGCTCTTCTCACTGATTTACGGGGGCTCCGCTGAAAGGCTGTCCGAACTTGCTCAACTGCATCTTCTAAAGTTGAAGGGCGACCTGTTCACTTACTTGGGCACAAACACCCATCTTTCACAAATTTAGCATGCCATCTGACAATGGATTTCCTTTCAGGGGCTTCTTTTTTAAATTTCCTGCGAAATGCATGCTGAACACATGTCCACGATTCAGTCTTTGCAAATTGGAGGACGCAAAATGCCTTGTCTTGTTTAGAGAACGCCATTACTGCACCTGGAAAGATAACACGAAAATCATTAGTATGACCAAAAACTTGATTAAGCAAGCTTTAAAATGGCACCAGTTTCATTTTTCTACCTGGAATAGTTCATGAGATATACGCATTTGTAATGTTCCCAAGACTTTTGAAACACCCTGTACTATGGAAAGTAAAGGTCTGAGAATGAATGTTACCAGAACCAAAGTAATGATCAGTGGTTGTAGTGTTGGAAATACATCAGAAAGAGGACAGTTCCAAGGAGGTTCAGGTGCTAGTGTGATTGTAAGAATTACGAGTAGATAAAGCAGGTTCAGGGAACTTCTGCCATTACTAACCAACATAGTGTAACCACTGTCGACCAAGGGAAAAATCTATCAAGCATGTGTATGCAGTGTCATGATGTATAGAAGTAAAACTTGGTCAGTGAGGGTTGAGAACATGCGTTGCATGGAGAGAGACGATATAAAAATGATATAGTGGATGTGTAATATGAGTCTTAAATACGAACAGATCTTATGACTTCTGAGGAAGTTCAAATCTGAACAGTACAGAGAGATGTGTGCAGAACAGGAGACTGTGATGGTATGGCCACGTTGAAAGAATGGATGAGAGTTCTTGGATTAGTAGATGTAGTGGAACCAAAACTAAGGCCATTGGCTGCAACACTTCACTTTGGCCTTTATCGGACTAGATGGATTGTCAGAGAGGCCCGATCTGATCAATCGGCTGGTCACAACAAGCCCTAACATCCCTCCAAAAAGGATTAAAAAAAAAAAAACTTATCTAAATAAAACTTCCAATATGAATTTTATATAAATGGCTTTACCAGGAAGTAAAATGAAATAAATCAACTAAAGACTAAACTAAATATATGAGTGTTAGAAAGCGGTGGCTCAAAGTCGATCGATCCTGGGGAAGAAAGCTACAACATAGCTCCCTACACCCGCGAGGCATCCCTGGACTTTGCCCGTGAAACCTACGAAATGCAGGTGCTTGTAGCGTCCCTTGATGAAAGTATACCCTTTCTGTAGCCTTGAAGTACCAGGGCGAAGTGGTTCTCTACACACACCCACCCACCCCCGACACCTCCTTCATAGTTGAGTTCCGAGGTGGGGGAGAGGGGAGCTGGAAGGATGAAATGGAAACAAGATAAATGTACAATCAATGCACACAAAAATCCACCAAGCGACCTCACTGTGAAAGCTCAGATAGCGAGGTTCAAATAAAGTATTAACATACATCAACATTTGTCATAATACAGGGTGGGCCAAAATAAGGGTCCTATCTTTAAATTTGAATAACTTGAATTTGAATAACTTCCACAAAATAAAAGTTAAACTCACCAAACTTTATGTGTGTGTAGACTGACCCTTCCGAGATTTTTTGAAATAAACAAAACAAATTTTAGCCGAAAAACACTTCTTAAAACTTACAAAAACTAAAGTATTGTTTTTTACACTGTTTTGAGTTTTTTAAGCAAAAATAATGTTTTCTAAATGAGGGTACGTTCCTTAGGGCTAATACGGCTCATGCTTGCTTCGAAAGGGGTCCTTTACTTATTCTAAAAAAAAAAAAAAAAAAAATCAATAAATAAAAAAGTTATGAATTTTTAAAAATAGGACCCTTATTTTTGCCCACCCTGTACAATCAATTGAAGACAGTTGAGCGATAACCAAAATATCGCCCTTCAAAATAGAACAAATCTTCTCCAAAAACATAAAACAATAAAAAAAAACCTCAAATTAAAGAAATATTAAAGTGAGAAGGCAACAATGATATAAAAATCAAGGCTTATCTCCACCAATCTCTAAACTCTTCAAAAGATGTAGTAAAAGGTTCCGAACTATCATTATGCACAATAGACGAAAATCCTTATAAAAAAAAATCAATACCTCATGAGATACTTCAATTAAACACCCACCTACAGGCAATAGCAGTAAAAGCTCCACTCCACCACACAATAACAATATGCTTAATATACATTCCACCAAAATACAGGGTGGGCAAAAATAAGGGTCCTATTTTTAAAAATTCATAACTTTTTTATTTATTGATTTTTTTTTGATTTTTTTTTTTAGAATAAGTAAAGGACCCCTTCCGAAGCAAGCATGAGCCGTATTAGCCCTAAGGAACGTACCCTCATTTAGAAAACATGATTTTTGCTTAAAAAACTCAAAACAGTGTAAAAAACAATACTTTAGTTTTTGTAAGTTTTAAGAAGTGTTTTTCGGCTAAAATTTGTTTTGTTTATTTCAAAAAATCTCGGAAGGGTCAGTCTACACACACATAAAGTTTGGTGAGTTTAACTTTTATTTTGTGGAAGTTATTCAAATTCAAGTTATTCAAATTTAAAGATAGGACCCTTATTTTGGCCCACCCTGTATAACTTTTAAAAAGACAACTTCAACAATTTGATAAACCAATTTCAGACACCCATCCTATTAGTGGGAGATTTCAATGCCCATAGTGAAATCTCGGGGTGTAACAATTCCAACCCAACTGGTAAAATGATAGAAAGCATACTTGAAACAACAGGTGTATGTATGCTAAACAGTAAATCCTACACTTACATACACCCAGGAACAGGTTTAATGTCAGCCATCGACCTATCAATCTGCTCTCCCTCCATCTTCATGGATTTTATTCGGAGAACCCACGATGACCAATGTGGAAGTGATCACACACTTTATTTCATAGATACAAATAAACCAATAACCGAAGGAAAAATACCCCAGTGACAAATACACAAAGCCAACTGACCCAAATATAAAGACCTCTGTACGTCCCTAATTAAAAACGGAATTCTCAGAGAACCAAACCCAGTCACAACATTCGCAAATATATTAATACTGATAGCAACAGAAGCAATCCCCAAATCCTGAGCAACCTCACATACAAAACAAAATCCCTGGTTCAATATAGAATGTAAAGAAGCCATCAATAAACACAAAAAAGCAAAAAGAATGTTTGAAACAAACCCTATCACAATGAATCTACAAAACTATCAATAAACCCACGTGAATGCATGGACGCATGGATGTTATTAAGATGTTGGGTGGGGTCAGCATTGACCAGTTTGGCGAAGCCATCTTTTACAAACTCCAATTGCCGAAGAGCTTGCATCAACCCAAACATCGACCTCACGACCGTCAACACACCACCTGCCTTGTATGGGGTCTCCTTCGTGCACTCTCGCAACAATTTCTGTTATCATCGTGGTCAACGGAATATCGTCCACCTCATCGTCCCAGCCCTTGGTAACTGCCACTGCTCTCCTTTTGATAAATGCGGCTGCCACTTTGAGCCCAAAACCCAAGCAGTACCTCTTCCCCTCCAATATGACAGTCTGGTATGGCCACAGGGATTGATGCACATGTACCTGTAGGTAAGCCCTCCACAGATCGAGCACTGATACATTAGGGACGATAAGGTGGACGATATTCCGTTTACTACGATGATAACAGAAATTGTTGCAAGAGTGCACGAAGGGGACCCCGTACGAGGCAGGTGGTGTGTTGACGGTCGTGGAAGTGGTCAGGTGATCAACCACCTGGTAAACTCAAAAACGTCGTTCAGTTCAACATAAAAAAAATCCAGCACTCTTCTTTTCTTTCGTTGACTTTCCAATCCCACGTTCAGAACGATCTCCACATTCAGAACGATCTCCACAAGACTAACTGAATCTTCACTTTCGCTCTCTTATAGAAAAAAAAATGTGACGCATGCAAATCAACTTAATTTGCATGAATCTCTCACTCGACACAGCTGCCCGGATTTTCAAATAAAAACCTTATTTGACTTTCTGACGCCTTTCTCCTCCCACTCCTCTTTCTTTTTTGTCGTCAGCGAGCGTTTTCGGGTTCGTCTCACACACACAGCATACCAGACACTGCCTCTTTGAACGGCGCCAACACGTGTCTGCATCTGCGTCAATCGGCCGCTCTCCGTTACAGAGAGAGCAGCCTGGAAACAATATTTCTCCAAGATAAATACCAACACACTATAGAGAAAGTATGGGATATGACTTCTGGAGATTGAAGGTCCGATCCTTAGTACGAGCGATAATAACTGAGAATAACATAAAATAATTAACACAGTTGGAAGTTACATCGGCCAAAATGTTGTGAAAATAAAAACTCAGATGAAAATAGTAGTCCGAATAATCGAAATTATCAGTCCTCATCCCCAAAATTCAAAAACACAAAAGGCTTAAATACAAAATTTCTTTTCTTTTTAAATGTTCAAGGACTTCTTACTTTTGTTTTTTTCCAAATGTATTTTTTTCGTTTAAAATCTACACTAAGACAATTCATGTTCGTACATACGTTATCACCCATCTCCTCTTTTTTTTAAAGATGGGATCACCCAATCACCAAAGATGCAGTGCAAAGAAAAGTAATTTCTAAAATTGAGACTTGTTTTGTTTAAAGAATATTTATTTTTAGTTAGGGCTTCACGGGAATCAAAATCCATCATTTGTCGGTGAAAAAGTGGTTTCATGCAACATTGCAGGTCCTAAAACATCCTCAAAAGCTATGAATGGGTATAGATGGTTAAATCTGATATAGTACTTTAATTTAGGACCATTTTCAGGCTGTGAAAGGATTTTCATGAATGTAAAATAGCCAAAAACTAGTGACCTGCACCTTCTGAATTTTGCAAAATTTTCAAAATGTTTGATTGTTTAGTGTTATTTATGTATAAATGAAGACAAAAAAATACTACTCGCATGAATCTGTAATTTTCACCCATTACGTCTCACCCCTAATAACATGATGCTCCTGACACAACTGCTATGCAACTTACCTCAGATGTAGGCAGGGACAGCTCGCAATGTTATCAGAGGCAACAGCTCATGAAATTACGCCCAAGCTGCCTTCTTTCTTTGTGGTTCTACTGAGTTCACATTTTTTTTCAATTCAATAAATTTATAAAAAAACAAGCCGTGCGTGCGTGGTCCCCCTCTGTATGTGACTCGATGTGGCGAGTGTAAAATGCAATAAATTTGGGCAATTTGGGGCATTGTTGACCCCTTCTTTAGCCCCCTGGGGTCACGAATCAGAATTTTTCTGAGGTCAAGGATGCTCATTTTATATCCAGAACAATTGCCTCTACATTTTGGCCAAGTTTCAGAAAAATTGAATTGATGGATCAAACATTATGGGAGAAAAGGGTAATTTTTTGCCATTTTGGGGGCTTTTGACCCCCTGGGGGGGGGGGGGGGGGGGACCAGATTTTTTCCAAGGTCAGTGATACTTATTTTCTATTAGGCACAATTGCCTCCACATTTTGTCCAAGTTTCAGAGAAATTGAATGGATGGATGAAAAGTTATGGGGCAAAAAATGTCATTTTTTGCCATTTTGGGGCCTTTTGACCCCCTGGGGGCTAACCAGATTTTTTTTCAAAAATCGGAGAATGTCACTTTCTAACCTGACAAAAGTTACAACTTCATCCAAAATTTCAGAGAAATTCAATGGATGGTTGCGGAAAAAAGTCCAGACGGACAGACGGACGGAAATGCCCCAAAACATAGGTCCCCGATTTTATAAATCAGGGGACCAATAAAACAAGCCTGCTTCAGTTGCCATGTAGAGAAAGGAGGAGCATAAATTTACACAGAAGAGGATACAGTGGCCCATCACCTGTCTAATTTTATCTTGAATTGCTGCATCGTCGGCACATTTACTACATCTCCTGGAGGTCCATTCCAAAATCCAGAGATCCTGATTGAGAAAGCGGCCGTCCTCTGGTTCAATCAAAATCGTCAGTGACATAGTTTGTGGTAATCCCAATGCTGACCTCTTTCTGGTGCAGGAGTGAATAATAGGTTCTGAGGTATATCGTAATAACCATTGAAAAGATCACCGCATAAACGTTGGAAGTCAAGGAAGAAAAGGTTAAGCTTCTCAAGTTGGCTTTTGTAGGGCAGACCCTGTAGTGTCTACACCATTCGAGTAGCCAGTTGTTGAACTCTCTCCAGGTGCCGGATATCGTGTATTAAATATGGAGCAGAGACCTGAACACCATACTCTAACATCAGTCTGACGAGGAAGACGTAAAGTGGGAGAAATATTTAAGGAGTGAGTTTGAAGAAGGAGCGTCGAATGAGAAACTAGGGAGGTGAATGCAATGTTTAGATGGCTTGAAAGACAAGTCTACCAGAAGTCGGCAAAATCTTTTGTCTTGTTCACCTCCTTGAGCAGAGCTGTGCCACTGTCAAAAGTAAGAGCCGAGTTGGAAGAAGAAATCACTGCAATATGGCAGAAGTTACCGACATTAAGGTATAAGTCTCACTCAATGGATCATCTCCAGACACGTTGAAGGCTAGACTTGAGATTGTCAATCTCGCTCCTAAGAGCTACTAATTTGACGTCATCTGCAAATAAGAGCACGTTTCCACCAATCACGACCGGCAAGTCGTTGATATAGAATGGGACACAGATTTATTGTCGTGTTCACCTCCTTCAAATTTATTATTTTAATTTTGATAATGCTATTTACTATGTTTGTATTCATGATATTTTATTTCTAATCTTTTTTTTTTTTTTTTTTTTTTACATTTTCAGATGTCTGTATTTCTAACTGCATAAAAACAAAAATAGACTGTTGAGTCGACTTACGAGTCTTTACACCACGGGAAAAAATTTTTCTGAAAAATAAAAATAAATTTAGTGTTTGAACATTTATCAACCGAGGAAACGAGAAAGAAAGAAACTAATTGTTCAGAACTATGACTGCTAATGCTCAGACATAAGCGGAAACAGATTAAAATCATGTGAACGTTCCTGAAATACAAACCATCACTCAATCGTATCTCTCGTCAAAAAACATTAAACTGGACACTCACCTGACTTTATTTACCCAGCACTGCATATGTGGAGTGTGAACATAACTTGTCCAGAAGATACTCCGTCATCCAACCCTACCGACAGCTTTGCAGGGTCGACGCAAGAACCTGAAGCATCACCGCAGCCCGTGTTGATGATGGAGGCGGGCAAGTCACTGAATTGTGATTACTGTGGTAAGGGTTTCACCTACAGCTCCCACCTGGCAATGCACAAGCGGCTGCATACAGGGGAGAAGCCGTTCTCTTGTGACTACTGTACGAAAACCTTCTCTTATTCTTCCCATCTGAAGATGCATGAACGCCTGCACACGGGTGAAAAACCCTTTGTGTGTGATTATTGTAATAAGGCCTTTAGTTTCTCCTCCCACCTCAAGATACACAAGAGGTCGCACACGGGCGAAAAGCCCTTCTCGTGTGACTACTGTGAGAAGCAATTTGCTTATTCCTCTCACATGGCGATGCACAAACGTGTGCACACCGGTGAGAAGCCTTTCTCTTGTCAGTATTGTGCAAAAGCTTTCAGTTATTCTTCCCATCTGAAAATACATCAGAGGACACACACAGGAGAAAAACCCTTTGAGTGCAACTTTTGCGGAGCTGCGTTTGCACTCTGCGGGACTCTGGTCAAACACAAGCGGAGACATATTTCTGAAAGTGGGGCCGCCGCTGTCACCGCCAGCGCAACGTTATCACTACCCATAGATGTAAAACCAGATGTATATTCATGCGTCAACGAGACTTGTGCAGCGTGTGGCGGGGTTTATAGTGGGTCGCATTGTTGCGGAGTGAATGCTGAAGGGGAAGTTATTGAAGTCGAAGGAATGGGCGTTAAGACCTTCGCTAAAAGCGCCACGGATGTCTTACAGAACCATATACACGGGGTGCACATAGAGGAAGCCAATTGCTGAGTTTAGGATTTTATTCTGGCAATTTTGTCGTTTTAAAGTTTTAAAATTATCAGTCTTAGCAAGGGTGTGCATGTATGTGTTCGTACTAAAGCTTGCCTTTCCCGCACTTGTGGGATCAAAACTTCGAAAAATCTAAAATTAAAATCTGATATTGAAAAAAGAAAATGGCTAAATATTTTCAGATGGAAGACCATGTTCTCCTGTTATGATTGTTGATAAAGTAATTATTTTGTTATATTAAATTAACACTATAAGTCTTGTTAAATGCATTTCAAATCTATTTATCATTGAAAAAAAGTTTATTAGAATAGAAATCTTTAGTAACCTTGCAGTATAGTTAACAGCGGAGGAATCTGGAAAAAAATATATACAACAAATAGCTTTTACCAAACGAATTAAAATTTGATTTTTTACCGACCTGTATACTTTTAAAGTGTGGAAACTGATTGTAAGATTTATTATTTCTTAATTTGTTATCGTTACGTTGACTTAACACGAAAAAAAAATGGTGTTGATTTTTTTGGGGGAGGTGGTGGCTTAACTTTAAATAACTTTAGGCTAAAAAGATAGTAAAAACAATGACTTACCCTACCACTAACTTGCCACTCTGACTTCGGTTAGTGGTAGGGTAAGTCATTCTTTTTTTTTTTTTTTTTTTTTAACAAATTCTAATTTTGAAATTAAAAATTAAAAAAAAAATATTTTCAGACGTTTAAAAGTATACAGGTCGGCAGAAAATAAAATTTCAATGCGTTTGATGTATATGTATATATTTCTCAGCTATTAACTATAAGATCTCAAGGCTGAATGAAAAATGTCATTAGCCATGTTTGATTTTTACTGTGTCAAACAACTTATTTAAAAAAAACGACGACTTTAAAACAGTTTCAGAACGTTAAAAGTATACAGGTCGGTAGAAAATCAAATTTTATTGTGCTTGGTAAAAGTTATTGTATATTTCGTTTTTTGTTGTTTTTTTTTTTCAATTTTTTGGCTGTTAACTATACTGTAAGATTACCAATTTTTTTTAACTGATATTCTTACTATCATTCTTGACACCTGTGAATTTATTATGATTTATTTTATCTTTGCATAAATACGCATGTGCACCCTGCGAACGCTAATAATGAGATTTTAAACAATGAGATTGGCCAATTTTTTTTATGTGATAAAGACCTATTCACATCGTAATGATAAAAATAAAATGCTTACAAGAAAGTCTCTATTTATATTGACTACAAATTTTTTATACATTTTTACCAAGTCAAATATTTAATACAATAGTAATAGAGCCTTCTTTTTTTTTTTCTTTTTAAATTCAATTTTAGATTTAAGAAACTTTATTGGCATCAGATAAAGTGTAGCTTCTTTTTACGATTAGAATATAAATCTAGTTTTTGTTTTTAAAATATTTTGTCAAATGTATTCTTTGGGTGTCTTCAATGTGAGACACTGTGTATATAATAACCTGAATGTTTTTTTTTTGTTTTTTTTTTTTTGAAGCTGTTTGCTATTTAGAATGTGGGTCCCAGAATTTAGGCAAACAATACAAAAGCGCAGAATTTGTTTGAGGTTATGCTGCATGCAATCTTAACTAAATAGTCTTATTTAATGAAACATTGTTTTTAAAAGGTAGAACATTTTTTAAGTATATACTAACAAGCATCTCCTGTCTTTTTTGAGGACCCTTTTTGTACTCCTTGGGAATGAGTGAGGACCCCTTTTTGTACTCCTAGGGAATGAGTGAGGACCCCTTTTTGTACTCCTTGGGAATGAGTGAGGACCCCTTTTTGTACTCCTTGGGAACTAGTGCAGACTGTACTCCTTGGGAATGAGTGAGGACCCCTTTGTACTCTGAGAACAAATGAGGACCCCTTTTGTACTCCTAGGGAATGAGTGAGAACCCCTTTTTGTACTCCTTGGGAACTAGTGCAGACTGTACTCCTTGGGAATGAGTGAGGACCCCTTTGTACTCTGAGAACAAATGAGGACCCCTTTTGTACTCCTAGGGAATGAGTGAGAACCCCTTTTTGTACTCCTTGGGAACTAGTGCAGACTGTACTCCTTGGGAATGAGTGAGAACCCCTTTTTGTACTCCTAGGGAATGAGTGAGGACCCCTTTTTGTACTCCTTGGGAACTAGTGCAGACTGTACTCCTTGGGAATGAGTGAGGACCCCTTTGTACTCCTTGAGAACAAATGAGGACCCCTTTTTGTACTCCTTGGAAACGATTGAGGACCCTTTTTGTACTCCTGCTCCTAGCATTGAACCCCATTTTACCATTTTTATTTTTTAATTTTATAACTTTCAATTTTCCAGTTATGAATAAAGTTAAAATAAAGTAAAACGTTGTCTGCTGTATATAACCTTCCCCCCCCTCCTCCTTACAAACTTACACCTCAATTGAATTCCTCATATAATTTTACTCAAGGATAGTTGTTTTCAATCTTGGTATAGTTTTGTTTTCAATTACATCCCTGGACAGAGAAATCACATTTATATTATAGATATATACATCTATATTTACCGTGGATACAACCCATAGCCTGAGAACCAGTTACAAAAAAATGCAGAGTCTTCCTAATAGCCCAGAAGTGCTTTAGGCCACAGGGCTGGCGGTTCGGGAAAAGTTGAAATGATCTCAAAGCTCTGTGACAGACGACTTAAGACATGGATGGAATCAATTGATGGTGACCTGCTCCTAGCGAGTGGCACAAGCAAAATAGCAATGGACAGCAGTTTGAAGCCATTCACGAAACATATAACCTGAAAGATGAAAATTAAGATAATAATAAGTCTTTGAGTTGTCACTCGTTTGGTGTATAACTAAACTCTTAAAGTTATCTGCTTAGAATTCCCAGATATACTCTTTAATTCACATCACTGACATAAAATGTACCCATAACTTCTGCCAGTTGCCGAATTAGCTGAAAACCGATCTCGTTTTCTTCACTAAGTAAATCTAATAGAAATGCTTGTTAAAAGATTCCATTTTCTCAACAACTTGATGACATACAAACTCAGAGATTTAATATTATAATCTATATATTCTGGATCAGTCGCTACAGCATCGCTCCGACCGAGGGCAAGATGAAAGAATGGCGGCTCAGATGGTTTGAACATGTGCCGAGGCCGCCGACGACACTGTCGCGAAACCCGCTCTTCAATTAGAAATCACTGGGAAGCGACCAAGCGGAAGGCCGATGATGAGTTGGGCAAACACCTGACCCAATGATATCCGTAAAACCGGCCTTTACAAGTGGAAAAAAATCCATTATTGCGGACCCCACCCTAACTTGGGACTAGCGCAAAAGAAAAAGAAAATATATTCTGGGTAAGAAGGAAAATGAAATGTCTCTTTACTGTTGTGTGATATCCTTGTGACAGACTTGGCCACACTGCACATGTGCATGCAGATGGAAGTAAAGAAAAGCTTGTTGAAGTTTTGCCCCTTCCCCTCCCCCCTCGGGTTCACCTGTTGCTCGTTGCATGGGTAAAAATATGATTTTTTTTTTCTAGGAAAGTCGTTCCACACAAGGCATGAAGCCACTTGATGTAAGGAGCTAAAAAAAAAAAATACTACTTCAAGGTCAAAAACTAGCCAACGATAAGTGTTAGATGGATAGATTCTGACCCAGAAAACAGCAATTATTTCCCCTTTGTCAGAAACATCGCTCACGGAATGTGAGGACTAACTGACAAAATAAGAGAAGCAAGAGTTACGAGGCCGAAGAAAGTAAACCCAACGTCCACTTTCGACTCTCCCAAAAGATTGGTTTGTTCGATCATGTGACATAGTAGAATATTGAATTTAAAACAGTTGCCATTTAAATGTTAGCAAGGAAACACGACTAATGTAAAACCCTGCAAGATAGGAGCTTTCATACCCTGCGGGAATGATTCATCCAGAAGCAACTCGTAGTTAAGGAAATTGGATCTATAGTTAAGTTTATAAAGTATGTCTTGAGATGAAAATAGTTGTTGTTTCCCTCGTCGTGCATGAACATGTTCCAGTTGGCTGTCCTTATTAACTTGCCTCCCCACGAGGACAGAGTTAGACACGAGGTCGATTTGTAGGGAAAATCCAGCTTCCTGACCGAGGACAGAACAGATGAAGTGTAGTATAAGAACAGATACTACACTTTGATCCCAGCCAACAGGAGAACAGCGTCAACCTTGTATCGTGAGCTGCAAAAGCGAACGACATGTGTAGCCCCTGTTAAAAGGGTCATGCAACAAAATCAGTTTGTATGTAATGCATTGTTTAGATTTAGGCATTGTTTTTTCAGCATGAAATAGGCAAAAAAGGGTTGATAACAAAGACAAACCAAATCAATATACTCAATAACACAATAAGTATTACAATAGTACAATAAATGTTCATGTTTCGTGGGTTAATTGGTTAGTACGTCATATTTATAGATAGAGGTTGTGAGTTCAAACCTCACCCGGGGCATAATTATTTTTATTCTAATTTTGTCTCAAAAAGAACTTAGACATTTCAAATTACAAATTAAGCAGATTGTTTAGTTTTATTTTTTTTTTAAATTTTCTGTGATCTACATAATAATTTATAGGAATTAAGACCCTGGGCAATGCTGGTAGCCCTGACAGTTTTAACTAAAATATTTACACATTTCTTTTTGGATTCCATATTTTAATACAAATGATTTTTTTTTAATTTCTTAAATTTTAGTTTATTTACATGATTTAGACTGTTTCACGAAAGGTATCGAATTGAATCAAAACCTATTTGTTACAGAAGCGGAAAATTGCGTAATATCATGTAAAAAAAAAAGAGTGAATGGTAGGGAAAAAAAGTTATTTACAAGTATATATATATTTACAAGTATATATATCCTCAAAAGAGTTGTTGAAGGTTCTCTTGAATGTGCTTGTAGTAATCTGCTGGACTACATCCTAGCGAAATCTTCTATGGAGCAGTGATGCGGACAGAGTAAGCAGCCAAAATGGTGGACAATACAGTTTGTGCGTATGACCACAGAGGCCTTGTACAGTGGGCTATGGGGTGTCCTTTGGTGAAAAATGAAGTCATTCAAATGGAGAATTCATTAGGATATTGCAAAACTAGATAAAATTCTCAATATTTTGGCAAAAAAAATCAAGTCAATATCAATATGTATTAAAAAAATCAAGTCAATATCAATATGTATTAAAAAAAATCAAGTCAATATCAATATGTATTAAAAAATTATGGCAATTCACCAAAAATTTCCACAATCTTGTACCTAGAAATCTTATAAAATTCACATTGAGATCTGCCATGCGTGCAGTTAGCTAGCTATCTGAACGGGGGCCCACCAGTGTGGATGATGCCCCTCAACCTTAATAAAGATGAACCGATGATGATGATGATGATGATGATGAATACATTGGATAGATGGTTTAAAGGAGATGTTAACTTTCCTCATGAAAAATATATAAGATAGTAGGACAAACTAGACCCCCAAGTTTTAGTAGAGCAACTAATATGGAGTAAGACATTTTCAAAATAACACTTGTCTTTCAATGTGAGACAAACAGGCAATTCCACTTCATCATCTACTAGTCTCTCCCTCCTTGACAAGGTCCAAAAAAGACTCGCCAACCTAATAGGTCCCTCACTGTCAACCAAGCTCCAGTCCCTGTCCCATCGCCGCAATGTAGCATCCTTATGTTTGTTTTACAAATACTTCAATGGATTATGCTCCGATGAATTGCCTACTCTGGTGCCCCCTCGACGTAAATTCACTAGACTAACTCGACAATCAACTAAATCTCATTCATTCATTGTGGAGGTCCCCAGATGCCGGAGAGCCTTCTACTCAAATAGCTTCTTTCCTTGTGCTGCTGGCCTCTGGAACTCCCTCTCTGCCCCCTGTTTCCCCGACAGTACTGACATGCAGAAATTTAATGCTAATGTAAACAGACATCTCGCTGCGCAGATCCCAATTTAGGCTGACCCCCCCCCCCTCCCCAACCGTCTCCCCTTTTCTTTTTTCTCAGTAGCCCCTTACGTCTACAGTGGCGGCCTGCCTTGTTTGGGGTGAACCATGTTAAAAAAAATTTTTTTTTAAATTAAGACCTATTTGCTATCGAAATAATAGTTTCGTTACTGTGGACCTGTACACTTCCTATGGGAGCTTATAGCTTTCTTTATACACTACTCACAATATTCACTCGGTGTTGTCCATTTGGTGATATATTACTGATCAGAAATAATTTGAAATATAGTCATGTTTACAATTTTTGCCTTGAAACAAAAGTTTAAAATAACATTTGCAATATGAGGTCAAGTAATTAAAAAAAAAATTAGCATGGTGGTGTTTTCTTTAAAGAATAGATCTACTTATTGAAGCTGCGTTTCTGTTGTAAAATGGCAAATGGTTTTAACAAAGCGAAACAAAATTTGTTTTCATTTAATTATCTTAAATCGTAAAAATACCAATAAAAATAATTTTGTAAATGTTTTAAACTTTTTTTAAAATACATTTTCACTTTGTTTGATTTTATTTTTGTTTTATGAAATGGAGAACATCTATTTTAAAATAATGAATTTCGTTTCTTTACGTTCTAATATATTCCAGTTATTTTATGGACCTAAACCATAATTTCCCCTAGTGACCCCAGATGGAATCAAGGGAAAATTTCAATGGTGTCTTTAGATTCCTTGAAAAATTGAACCCTTATGTTTCAATGTTTTAATTTTCTAACTGTTAGCATATCGATTTCTGTAGCACACAAACAAACATTGATTTTCCAAAATAACACTATATATAACAGGATGTGAGTTCTACGCTTTGTAATTCAAAAAAAGCGGAATTCCGCTTTTTTTTTTTATAAAAGGCCAAATCGCTAAAGCTTTTTGTCCTTATTTGTTCCCCATTTGTCTGATTTTATTTTTCTTTCTTTTGCTTTATCTTTCTTTCTCGTTTCCTGTTCTTTTCTCCTTCGCGTTTTGTCTCTGAAAATGTTAATTTTGCCACACTTCAAATGAGTCGGGGGGGGGGGGGTAGAAGACTTTTGTTTCATCAATGAATGTCTTCTTGTCTCTTTTAAAACATATCAGTTGATACTTTCAGTACGAAAAAAGGTATTATAGATTAACACCCTTAGCTAAATCACCTCACCCCCCTCTAAAAAATGAGATTATATTTTTTTTTAGGCGATTATGAGTGAACACCCTGGCCCCTTAGGTTAAGAAATTCATCTCGATTTCAGATTTTTTTTTTTTTCAATAGGCCACTCGCATCCCTGATAGAAGAAGATAGGTAACCTCAGATTTTTTACCCTTTTCGATTGACTCAATTCTGGGATCTATGTTCAACATCCCCCCTCACCCCAAATCATTTTGGTAAAAAATCAATGTATAACTTTAGTTTATAATATTTATTAAAATTAAAAATTAATTAACGAGTAGCCTCTAACCATCGTGCAAACCTTGTTTTTATTTTTATTGTTTGTATTTTCAGTTTTTAATTTTTTTTTTTTACTTGCAGCGGAATATTTTCTACCATACGGATTATATAGAAGTAAAATATAAAAAAATAAAAATCCAAAATTAGTCTCTTTCTGCTCAGTATACCCCTCTCTCTAGTTTTATTTATTTCCCTCTACAGCTATGAGCTAAATAGTATTACAAGCTGTGATATTTCTTTTTGTTTATAATGGATTATTTTAATCTTTTTATTCTCTTCTTTCGTTGTTACCCTTGACTGTTAATAAACAGAGAGAGAGAGAGAGAGAGAGAGAGAGAGAGAGAGAGAGAGTCAGAAACGAGAGGGATAGATACCTTGTAAAATAGTCACAAGTGGGGCAGGGGGTCAAACAATATCTAGTGAGAAAGAGTGAGAATGATAGACAGAAGCTTCGTAAGAGATGGGTCACTTAGTGAGTTATTTGCAAATTTCAGCTAATTAGAACAGTTAAAATGAGAGTTTTTTTTTTTTAAACATAACTCAATCCCCAAACTGAGGAATATTTTAGCACATATTTTGTGCGATTAAAATCTATAAGAAAAAAATAGTTAGGGAAACAAACATAAATTAACTCAGCTTCATTATAATATATATATATATATATATATATATATCATCATCATCATCATCATCAACCGGTTTATTTGTTGAATCAGGCCACAATTAATCCTCTGATGAGGGTGGGGCCTGATTGTCTAGTCTCGAAATCTAAGTCTTCCTCTCCACTCCTGTCTTTGGCAAGGCTTGATGGAATCCATATCCATGGCCTTCCTATCACGTTTGACTACTTTCTCCCAAGTCAACTTGGGTATATATGTATAAAAATGATTTCAATTTCCATTTTCTTCCTTGAATAATTTCACCAAGAATTTTCATTATCTTTGTCCCAATTTTTTTTTCCTGGTTTCTTACATAAAAAAATGTAAGCCAGTTGTATGCATATGTATGGCAGACCATCGTTATTTGATGACACTGATTGCTTAATAGGTCTTATTAAAACAAAAATCTGTACAGTTGTATACCCATCAGAACTTCTTTGAAATAATTCACTGTTTAAGGTCCCAGGAAGAAAATTTTGAAAATTGTCTTTTGAATTCATTTTAATTAACTGTAAGAATAAAGCGAGGGGCGTTACGATGTGAACGGTGTTGACCATGTAATGCAAATTTATATGATACACATTAGATCTCTAAGGGTCGCAAACATTCGCTGTGTATTGTTCATTTTTAATTTTCCATGTTTATGTCCTGTTTTACCTGTAGTAGAAGCATTCCCCCCCTCCTCTCGTCCAAAACCCTGTATTTTCTTCAATTTCAGTTAATAAGCCAATCGGAGTAATCTCCCCTTTGTTTCTTAAAAGCACGCTTAAAATTCATGAACCATCATGATTATTTATGTTAACTACTAGCTGTACCTATTCGGTATTGTCCGGGATGCACTGAAGTCAGCACTGAAGTCATTTATTTGGGACGGGTGAAAGGTATATGATTTTGAAAATATAAATGTTTCGGGGTCTAACAGCATCTTGGCGGCTATTGAATTAAGTAGGAAGTCGATTTAATGAAGGAATTGTAGCCGCCATATTTGAAGAATAAATGTTGCAGGAACTGTGTTCGTTAATGTCATTCGCTTCATTCCGGAATGAATGTAAATGTGGAAATCATAGTTAGAAATAGGAAAAATGTAATCTGATATTCGCGGAATATCATAGGATTCAACGGGAGCGGTCATTATTTGTTTGCGTATTGTTTTATATTATGTAGTAAATTAATACCAGGCAAATAATAAATAAGGACGGACTGTTTTGTGAAAAGTAAACTGTGTTTATTACTTCCCGGTGTCGATGATTGTAGTCACAGTACACAATTGTTAGGGGGAAAAGTCTTTGCTACCACCTATATGGAGTTGGTTTTTCGGAGAGACGTTGATGGTGGGCCAAATGTAATATTGAGTGTTAGGTTGGAAAAAATAACAACAACTTTACTAAAACACGCTCAAGTGAATAAGTGTAGTATAGCGGTCAGTTTAGTAGCCTGTTTTGTATATGGTTATTTTCCTATAGTCCGAGAAGGTACAGGGGAAAAAAACGTCTCTACTTTATATATTAGAAGATATATATATATATATATATATATATGTGTGTGTATGTATGTATAAAAATGATTTCAATTTCCATTTGCTTCCTTGAATAACTTCACCAAGAATTTTCATTATCTTTGTCCCAATTTTTTTTCTTCCTGGTTTCTTACATAAACAAATGTAAGCCAGTTGTATGGCAGACCATCGTTATTTGATGACACTGATTGCTTAATAGGTCTTATTAAAACAAAAATCTGTACAGTTGTATACCCATCAGAACTTCTTTGAAATAATTCACTGTTTAAGGTCCCAGGAAGAAAATTTTGAAAATTGTCTCTTGAATTCATTTTAATTAACTGTAAGAATAAAGCGAGGGGCGTTACGATGTGAACGGTGTTGACCATGTAATGCAAATTTATATGATACACATTAGATCTTTAGGGGTCGCAAACATTCGCTGGGTATTGTTCATTTTTAATTTTTCATGTTTATGTCCTGTTTTACCTGTAGTAGAAGCATCCCCCCCCCTCTCCTCCAAAACCCTGTATTTTCTTCAATTTCAGTTAATAAGCCAATCGGAGTAATCTCCCCTTTGTTTCTTAAAAGCACGCTTAAAATTCATGAACCATCATAATTATTTATGTTAACTACGAGCTGTACCTATTCGGTATTGTCCGGGATGCAGTGAAGTCATTTTAGTTTTTAATTTCTATTTGTTGGCACATTTTTTTAAAACTTATACAAAAAATAAAATAAAATTTTAGTTTTAAGGGAGACAACTATTTTTATATTCTTCAATTAAAAATGAGTTATTCCCTTTGCTAATTTTGATTTTACAATCATTATTGAAAATATATCCATATTACCAGTTGTCCAGGCGGGACTAAATAGTTTAAAAAGTAAACTAGCAAAGTATGTCATAGTGCGAATAACATTGTACAACAATAACAAATGAAAATTGGTTGGTCAGAATCAAAGTTTGATTCGTCAGCTTAAATGCTATTTAGGTCCAACTTTTAAAATCTCACAAGATAACTTTATATGTTATTGGTGATATTGTTGCTTTTGTTATTTTGTTTTTGTTTCTTTTGTTTGCGATCGTGTTCTGTTCATATTTAATTGCCTCACCATAGGGGCAAAGTTAGACATAAGGTCGGTTTTTAATGTGGGGAAAATCCAGCTCCCAAAAAAGGGGCTCTCTGGATTGGTACAAAAATAAAAATTGCCTCAGTTTGACCGAGGGCAGAAAAAACTAAATGCAGCATTAGAACAGATACTACACTTTGCTCTTAGCCAAAAGGCCAAGGAAAGTGTTTCTCCTGTAATTTTGCTTGTTTTTGTCATATAATTTGTCCAAATTCTGCCTATCGTTCCTGTATCTTTTTGGCCTAAAATATGGTTGCGATCTCTGGATACCCTTTAATCTGACGTAAAATGGTTCACTATTCAAGAATTCCGGAAGAAAATTCAGATATTGTTTTTTTTCTTTTTGTTAAATAATTAATACTATTAAACGGCATTCTCTTTCATAATTGCCACTGCATCCTGGGACAATATGCAATTTTAAGGTGGCTGTAATTTGAATTGAAAAATACCCTTTACCACAAAAGTAAATCTTAAAGTATCTTACTTTGATTCTAACAATTGTAAAAACCTGTTAATAAAAAATGGATGTACATTTTTTTAAAAACATTTTTTAGATTAAATGCACAGTACTTTTAAAAACAGTGATATCGATTGTAAACATTGAACTATTAGGTTATTACAAAAATAATGGTCGATTTCAGAAACATAGATTTATTCATGAAAATTTTTTCACCTTTCCAATACTCTGTAAATGACGTGAAACTGTTGCAGCGCTGACAGCAAGTGTTTGAGACGTTTCTTTGACACTTTGACGTGGATTTTGCTTAACAATTGCTTATTGTCAAGATTACACGGCCATCCTTTACCTTCTTCATCTTGAAGGCTCTCATCTCCACTACGGAATTCTTGGAACCACCTTTGTACTGTCCGAACGCCTGTGGATCCATATTCCCATGCTCTATTAATATTGGCAGAAGTTTTTGGTGGCATTATGCCTAAGTTTAAACTCATGAAACATAAGAAGGCTACGGTCATGTTTTGGCATGTTCATCATTGAGGGCCTTCTATGTTTCAAAAATACTTTCTATCCGAAAAAAAGTTACAAATTATTATTGATAACACATTAATTATTATATATGTTAAAATTTACCAGAAATAAATTAAAAATTCTATGTTAAAATGACTTTTTAAAAACCAGCACTTCGGGTGGCCATTATTTTTGTAACAACCTAATATTTTTATTTCAATAATTGTAACATACACCCAAGTTTTGTTGGGGTTTTCAGTCATGTGATATTTTTTTGAACTTCCATGGTTTGCAATCTGGTGGGAATCCTGTTTTTACCATTGAAAAAAAAAAAAAAAGATTTGAAAAATAAATTGTCAGAACTTAGGACCAATCGCCCACCTAAAAATTTTGAAAGTGATTTTTTTATTTTTTTTTATATTTTTTTGTTTATATATATATTTCTTAAGTTTTGTCCAAAGTTCCAGCAATACGTCTAATTACATTTATCATGATACAACATTTTTCAGTCTGACAGTGATCCACCCTGCCAGGCTTTACTCTCTCTCTCTCTCTCTGAGATGTAGTTAGTTTATTGCTAATTATCTGAGGTGCCCCTACTAGGGAATACTGACAAGGCTGCTTAGACATGTTTTTGTAGGCAAGAGTGCTGGCTTCTGAAAACCACACCTGGCCTTGTGTCTAACCTGCTGGCAAGAAGGCAAATAACATGTCTAATTGCCTGACATATATTTTAATTTAATTTTGTGATTTGATTAGGTATTCTTGATCTTTCTTGAATTAAATCTTTTCGATGTGATTTAATTACATAGCTGGAGTCTGGTAGCCGGGAAACATGTCCAAACCATGTTTATCTTTTTTTTTTTTCATTTTTCTTTTTTAATAATGTCGTTGATGGATCTGTAATATTAACAGATCCATTTTGAAAGATCAAGAGGACGACCATTAAAAAGATGGGTCAACCAGATAAGGTATGAGAGTGGAATGCCTCTCCTGATAGCTGAAAGACTGGCCCAAGACCGTGATAAGTGACAGAATTTTATTTTCAAGCATGTGGTTAAACTCTCTGGAGTATAGACATACGTAATTAGGTATTTTTACACTACAATATTTGAACTCTAGAAATATGTTTTGATTCGGTACGAAAGTTCACACTTATTGAGAGAAAAGAAATCGCCGCATCCTCTGTGTGTGTTGACATCTTCCTCCAAGGCCTGAGGCCAATTCCGTTAGTTACAATCTAAGTCATCTGACATGTTTTCTTGATATAATTATCCATTTAATTTAAACATGTTTTTAGAAGAATAAAGGATTTATTCAACCAGATGATCATCTTGTAGCTGAAAGGTCAAACGGGGACTAAGGAAAGACAGACATTACCACTCAAAATCAAAATGGCAACTAAGGGTGATTCTACACTCCCTAAAGCTCCCAATTTGGTATCTCAGCACATTTACCATATTAGCATAATCGAATGGATAACCAGAACCATTGTCTTGACAGGATGCTAGTCTGTCACCGATTATACTCACAGCAATTTATTTATACACTTGGATAGAATGTTTTCTTACGGCACCTGGTATTCCCAAATGGTCATCCATCTAAGTACTGACCAGGCTGTGTTGCTTCACTCCAGTTGTCTGACAGGGAGGTGTCTACCAATCATTTACTTCCATCGTGTCGTCGTGCGTCAACTTCTTCCAAGGACTGAGGCTATTCCGTTAGTTTCAATCATAAGCTATCCGACATACTTTTTTAATATAATTATCCTATTAATTCAAACAACACAGGAGAGGAGAAAGAAAGAGATAGTTACTTATTGTTTAAGTGCATAGCTTAATTTATTAACTGTTTTGTTAGACAACCTTAAAAATGCTTTTTGTCTCATTCGAGCTCTCACCAAGACTGACACTCCTTCAAACGCTACTTTCTCTGTTGGTCATGTATGACCACTTCATCGGCTTCCGGTTCTTACGACTCAGCCGGGTCGATCTCTTGACTCCTTTGTGACCTTTTGTCTAAACCGTTTCCTGTTTTTCAACATATATCTCAACAATAGGTACTAGCTAATAACTACTCGTAGATGTACCCCCCCCCCATCAATATTTAACAAGTCGATATGAGGAAATCATAAAAATCTACACTTTTCTTCATGGCCTGTAAATAAGGGTTCATTTTACCATGAATTCATGTTGGAAACGACCCATCCCCTTTTTACAGTTAAAATTATTTAAAGAAAGGTTTGTTTTTTCGTAATCGTAATCTTTAGTGCTTTATCTAATCTATAAAGTTATCTTGTTGGATTTTAGAATTTAGACCTAAATAGCATTGCATCTGACATTGATATTTGATTCTGCCTAACCATTTTTGGGGGGAGGGGGGTCAGCATGTTTTTACAATATTAAAATACCTGGCTTCAGTTTGATTGAAAAAAAAAATATTCTGCTTTAAGAAGTTTATTATGATAGTGAAAATTTTAAATAATTAATAAAATAATGTAAGAGGATTAGATTATTTGAGTTATTACTGAGCATTTTTTTTTTTCATCTCTTATTTTCTCTTTTTTTTTTTTAATTTAAAAAATTAATAACCAATGAATCCCGGGTAACGCCGGATAGATCCAGCTGATCATTAATAAAGTGAAGAAATATTTTGAAAATAAAAATTTGTTAACAAGCATTTCCGAGGGTGGATGATTCATTAAAAATTCCTCCAATAAATCTTATTGAATTGAACAGAAGATTTATTACCGGAAATATATTGTACCGATTTACTTGCCTCCCCACGAGGGAAAAGTTAGACACAATGTCGTTTTTTTTTAATGTGGGGAAAATTCAGCTCTCCAAAAAGTGGCTTCTGGATTGGAACAAAAACTTTAAAATTGTCTTGGTATGTGAACGAGAAATCCTTCACGTACCGAAGACAGAATAAAAAGAAGTGTAGTATCAGAACAGATACTACACTTTGCTCTTGGTCAAAAGACCAAGATTGTAATTTAATTTTATAATTTCATTGGTCATTTTTTATTATTTTTTTTATTTTTAAACTTACCTGCAGTTCTTGTTAGTCGACAATAGACTTCACTTGCAAGACTAATAATTTCTAAATAGTAAAACTAAATTGATTTTGAAAAGAATATTTTCATTATCATTTTGGATTTTACTGTATCGTAAGTTGAAGGTTACCGCTCATGATAAAAGACACTTTAAGAAGGCTAGAGTACAGGGTGTCCGTAAAGTCTAGACACACAGGTAAAAATACAAGTTTTTATTCAAATAACATCTTAAATATGATTTCCATCAGGTAAAAGTACAGAATAGTTAACACCCCAGAACTCATAATTAAAAAAAAAAACAAAAAAAAAACACATAATTTATAAAAAAACACATTAGAATGGAATTCTTTCCCGAATCCTTTTAGTTGTAATGTGTGGAAACGATTTGTAAGATTTTTATAAACAGTAAAAAATCTTACAAGTCGTTTTCACACAGTAAAACTAGCCAGGTTCGATAGAGAATTTAATTCTAATGCATTTGATATAAATTGTATGTTTTTTTTTTAGGGGAAGGTACGAGTTCTCGAGTGTTAACTATTCTGCACTTTTATCTTTCTATCATTTACAAATGCAAATAGTGATGTCTTACACAAAACTTTCATGAACTTGATGCAATAAATCCACATTGATTTCAATTTTAGCACATTTACTTCTAATTCGTTGAGTCAAGTGATTTTTTTTTTGTATCGAGCATACCTCAGAAAATGAAATCAAGATCACTAAGGTCTGGTTTACGAGGAGCCCAATCCACATGACCACGTCTTCAAATCCAATTAGGGAAACTTCCATTAAACCAATCTCTTACCTTCGTAATCAGTTAAAAATATGAAATTTTGCATTTCATTTCATTAAATGAAAAACATCCAATTATCCTATATGACCAGACTTCACGGCCACCCTGTACAAGGCATGAAATATTGTGACCATAACAACAACAATGAAGATAACAGTTTAAAACATCTCATCAAATTTGAAACAACATTTTACTTTTAACAAAGATCCTTTTTTTTTTGTTTTTAAAACAGTTGAGTTATATTTTGCAGATAAACATTTTGAAGCCTTTCTTTTTGTACATGAATGAGTCACTATTACTAAGGAGTTATACTCGGTATTGGCACTTAACAAACCCAACAAAGCCGGCAATACAATCCTCCAAGAGAGATCTGTTCTCCAAAGATCCTGTATTTTTACTTATCTTTGTCTCACTTATCCAATTATCGTCTGGTAAGATATCATTTATCGATCAGAAACAAATGCCAATTTTTCTAACATGTTGTACAGCTGTTTTCAAAGGGACTTCTTGGCCTTTTGGCTAAGATCAAAGTGTAGTATCTGTTCCGATGGATACTGCACCCCCATAGACTGGTATTGTCTTGGCCTTCGGGTCTTGATTTACGCCGGTCTATGGGTTTGTCCTGTGCAGTTCTAGGAGGTACACCCTCCCAGGCTTTGCCTCCCCTCTTTGGGGAGGAGTAAGTTTATTACTTACTGTCTGAGGTGCCCCTACCGGGGAATGCCGACGGGGCTGCCCAGGCAATTTTTAAACCCCACTTTCCCGACCCGACCTTGGGTCACATCTTACTTGTGGGAGTAAGATAAAAACTGGCCTTATGCCTAACTCCTGGAGAGGAGTAAATCAATACTTATTAAAGTCTATGAAACGGAAAAATATTACTTGCTGCAGCCATTTCTTTTTTCGGTACTACTCCAGATGAAGCGCCTAATTTCCGTGACTGCTCGGCAGCAACGATCGGGCAAGTCGCGGAAGCGCCCGAGAGCTACTGAGATGAAAATGAGGCTGAAGCAAAACTGAAAGTCATAAAATCGAAGAGTGGCAGACGACAGTATAAGACGAAGAATACAAAAGAAAAAAAATATATATATTAGAAAAAAAAAAAAAAAAAAATGAACAAACCATAGCTGAAGAACTATAAATAAACTTTTTTTTAATTTTTTTCGTGGGCCAAATGAACCATTTTAATTTTTTTTTTGTCTTTTTTTTTCAGTAAAGAATGTTCAAACTTTATTGTTAGTCAATGAAAAAAAATTTGTTTTTATCTGTAATTGCTTGTGCCTAACTCCTGGAGAGGAGTAAATCAATACTCCTTGAAGAACTAGTCATTATACTCTCTATATTAAAATTATGCGATAATTTCACGTGTACATGTATTTCTCACATCTACGTAATTTTGATAATTACACATTGAATTATTTTATTTACTATTAAACGAATATTTATTAAAATCAAAAATGCAACAGCGTAAAATAAAACGAAATTTTAAAAACCCTTTTTAAAAAAAAAATGGATTTAATTACGAAATTAAATCCACCACAATGCATTTCGGTTTCTCCGTAAACAAGTCGGCCATTTTAATCTTTTGTTAATAGTTGAAAAACAAAACGAATGAATTACTTTATGACCCTTGGAAATTTGAATGGAATTTGGAAGCATTTAAGCTATCCAATAGAAAGTCGTTTAAACTAGCTTTGAAATCCTTAGCAAATCCTCATTATTATCCGTGTATTTGGAAGCTGTTTACGCCCAACAATTTTATAAATAGAGACGGAAACATTATCTTAAGAAAATTAGTTATGTGACCCACTACTTTTGCAACATCCAATATATCTGCGGCTGAACAGATCTTTATTTACTCCTCGCGGAGTTAGGCACAAGGCCAGTTTTATCTTACTCCCACAAGTAAGATGTGACCCAAGATCGGGTCGAGCAAGTGGGGTTAAAAGCCAGCGCTCGAGAGGTGAGCACTCTGGCCATTTAAAAATTGCCTGGGCAGCCCCGTCGGCATTCCCCGGTAGGGGCGCCTCAGACAGTAAGCAATAAACTTACTCCTCCCCAAAGAGGGGAGGCGAAGCCTGGGAGGGTGGACCTCCTAGAACTGCACAGGACAGGCGTGCAGTATCCATCGGAACAGATACTACACTTTGATCTTAGCCAAAAGGCCGAGAAGTGTATTTTATGCGGCTAGCTTTAGGATACGCCAGGTTTGGATTGGTGATGGTGATCGTCCGATGACAGGACGAGTGTGTGTTGTGTACCTTGCGAACGGCCGTAGTTGTTCACAGAGACATGATAACCATTTTTCTCCCCTTCTATCAATGTAACATAATCATTCAGTCTATAATTATATATCACATCAACCGAAGCGTGTCGAACTCCGACGTAGTTAATGTACACAATTATCAAATCATACATCGTTCCGCCTTCTCCTCCCTGAACTTCGCTCATCTTTGTCTGCGTGAGTCTCATCTCTATCAACATTTGCCGAAGCTGAACTTGAACTCCCGGAGATTCTTTTTTAAGGGACAATCATCGTCAAGTGGACACCAGAGGTTTACTGAGTCGCACGCTGTTCTATTACATTATAGTTGGTTAATTAAAGCGGTGTTGGTTAATCATATCCTCGCTAGCTAGTTGTATCACGGCCGTAAGTAATCACATCATGGACATAGAAATGATTATTAAGCATAAAGTTTTTAGCTTATATTAAAACGTGTGTCATTCTCAATAGCTTCTTTCAAGAGTGAGTTGCTTTTTTGACCAGAATTCTCTCCTTTTTCCTATGACATCACTTCCTTTCCCTACTTCCATTCTTATACTTTTGATTCCCAGTCATTGTTGACCTTTTGATCTCTGTCTGATATAGTTCCTGTCATTAAGTCTCATATTTTACCCATTAACATATTTTACCCATTAACATATATTACCCATTAATATATTTTACCCATATGTACTAGCTAACTTACAGCTGGTCCGTTTATTCCGAGAGTGAGACGCTTACTTTCGACCAGACTTCTCTCGTTTTCCTATGACTGTCACTTTCCACGATCCTGTATTCCTACTATCGTTCCCACCTTTTGATTCCCAATCGCTGTTGACCTTTAGATCTCTTCTCGTCTTTAGATCCCATATTTCACCAACTGATATATGTACTAGCTAACTCCCCTACCTGAATATTTCACATCAATCTATAACTATAGCAAACAGTCCTTGGCCATTTGTTGTGATCTGCGCTAACTGGACACTGGCCGTCAGTAACAGATTTCAGGTTTAGATGCAAGAATTATACATGGATCTTTTCTATTTTTATTATTCTACTACATGTGCCCGTGACCCGATGGGTCACAACCACTACCACCATTTGTTTCACTTTGATTTTGTTCAAAAATTCATAAACTGTGACATGTGTGTTAAGAAATACTTCTTGCATGACAAGAAATAATAAATCTCTTTACTTTTATATTATCCTTATGGATTATTTTACTATCTAATTTACATACATGCTTATGGAGTGTTTTTGTACGCATTGTAAACACACGTGTAAATTAGATAGCATGTACTGTGTAATTAGTGCATGCTAGCTATTTATAGCTATATAATTTAGCTGGAAAGAGAGTCACTCTTTCTTTAAATGTTCAAAGAGACATTGAGAAATATTAGCAAGTGCTTGAATCAAATATTAGCGAGTGGTTTGAATCAAATATTAGCGAGTGGTTGAATCAGCATAAAGTGGGAGAGGAGAGAAATATATAGATAGCTCAGAGATAGATGGCTAACTTGTTCAGTTAATTATAAATTATGGTTACTTATAACAATAAAAACAGATTTTATTTTCAAGCATAACTCGATCCCAGAACTAAGTTATATTTTCTGTTATTAAAGTATATAGGAAAAAGGCCTTAGGGAAACATTTAAATATCCAGGCCGGGTGTACCGAAATGGTCATCTAGCAGGAGTAGGTGCACTTGACACGGACACACACCTGGCCGGAAAAAAAAACACCATGACATGATTGATTGTCGAAAATAAAGTCAAGCCACCTATTTATTGAAACCATCTGCAAAGGTTAGGGGCAGAAGGAAATACATTGTTTCCGAATAAACACCCTTTGGGGCGTGGCTACATTGACAGCGAAGTCCCACAGTAGGCATTTGCAGGTGGAGACATGGGTGTCACATTGTTATATAATAGCAGTTGAAAATTGATATGGTTAGTCGATTGGCAATTTTTGCCCTGAGAAAAATAACCCTACCAAGTTGTTAATGCGTTTTTTATAGATAGAAATATAAAAGAAAAAGTCTCAAAGTTATTTTTCCGGGAGTAACAAGACATTCGGAACCCGTTCTACACTGGTACAAATATTAAACAGATGACGATTAAGAAACCTCATTTTGTGATCTTCAGTCCAATGCTCTATAATTTTGTTGTTGCTGTTATTGCTGTCGCTGTTTTGGATAAAAATAAATATTATACACAGAATTATTAAATATTTTTTAATGTTTTAAAAGTAAAAAAAAATTTTTTTTTTTAAATAATGTAACTTTACCAAGTTGATATAAAACAAGATCTGAAACCTCAGTTTTTCATGCCCGGTGCCGCGGTCATTCTCGTAATCAGTTTTGTTCCACAAGAAAATATTTTTCTGATCTTACTCCGTCAAATAATCATTTGTTAATGAGTTTACAAAAACATTTTGATGGATTAAGATTGACGTCAAGTAGAAAACGAAGTGGTTCGTAATTCACATCAGAACCTAAAGAATTTTACAAACAAAGAATTAATGAATTCATCGAACAACGCTGGAAGATTTTATTTATCATTAAATGGGGGTCATTGGACATGATTTAAAACAGAATAAAGCTTTGTCTGAACCAGCAATTTCTTAATAATACTCATCTTATTATCAGATCAACCAGATACTAATCATGTATATATATAGAGATTTTTAGTTTTTTTCACAGCTTTGCACAGACTATCTGTTATTACCTGAGGCGGTCACCCATTCATGTACTGGTCAGCTTTTATGTTGCTTAAGCTTGCAGTGGTCAGGAAAAAAAAAATTCTTAGAACTTTGTATAGTTGAATACGATTCAAAATTTATCATATGTGGACGACTGTATAGTGACCCTGCCCCCCCCCCCCCCAAAAAAAAAAAAACATTAAAAAATACTTCATCTTTTTCTGTATAGTGCAATGGAGAAAGTGCTGATGAAGAGTCATTTCCTTTTGTGCTTAAGAATTCTTCTTGTGAGAAGGGACTATAAAGATTGCATCATATAGACAGAAACGACCTGGGTAGGTTCTTCTCAATGGAGAAGCTGCAGAATTAACAAAAACCTTTTAGTCTCTGCCCCACCCCCCTTTCCACGAAGATAACTTTTAAGTAAAATTTTTAGCACAACTTATTCCTTTCCTTTTTTTTTTTTTTACTTTCTGATCACGTATCATTCATCTAAAATTAGTTTCAACAAGAAATACTTAATTGCTTTTCAATTAGTCCACATGGATTTCTTGTATTTTTTTCTTCACTTATAGAACTCGTGTTATCTTATAAAGTAGAACCAGTCTATTTACCATTTCTTTGACATTAATATCTTTTTTAATACAAGGTAGTCAATTATGGCCAATATTAGTTAGCATTCTCAAAAAAGAAATATTGTATTTCCAATCTATTTTAATATTTAATCCTGATCTGTATTTTATTTTTGATTTGTCATATTTAGAGGGGAACTTTTTACTCTCACAGTCATAAGTCCTCCCACTCTCACTCATTAAAAAACTAATTTTATTTAATAATATAAAATAAGATTCTACGTACAATGCACCTTTGTTTGTTTTTAGGTTGACACAGTTAATAACATTATTAAATAAACGTTTATTTATTCTACGGGGCTGGGAAGATAGAAAATTCACCATGTAGAAACAAGAGGCGAACATGAATTCTTTATCACAGAAACGTCTGAAATTTACTATTTTTCTTTGATTTAGGAACACAAAAGAACCATAATACTTGACTTTTACCTTTTAAGTCAATCCAGAAATTATTTACTAACCAGCCGTTTAAAGTTGGAAAACTTTGCGAATCTATTATTTTCAACCGATCATGACTGACCCCATAATTGATGTGGCCTCTCTGTTGCGAAACTGTTCGTTTTGTAGGATCTGAAAGACCCATAATCAGGAGCTCCTCTGTTATTGAGCTTTCTGAAGTTTATTCCTTATTATTGTTATTTGCTATCAGTTTAGATATTGTTGTCTACTGTATTGAATGTAAAAGAGGTGAGTTGGAGTTGTGTTTTATTTTTAGCAATTGTTATTGTAATTTCTTGTAATCAAACTTTTTTTTTTTACATTGCACGTTACGATTGGAATCTTTTACAATTGTGTTGAAAGATTATCATCAAATTGTTTTTATTCATTTTTTTTTTTTTTAATAAACACCCAATTAAACTGAAATACTTAGTTTTTCATTGATTCTTTTATTTCATTTGCATTCCAGCAGCTGCATTGTAATTGAGTATTTTTCTTGTATATCTATGGGATATTTATAGGTTCCAAAACAATTTGACAGAATTTTTTTTTTCTTTCTTTTTTTTTTAATGGAAGTTGCTCCAGACAAGATGTGAAGCCATTTGATGTAAGAAACTAAAAACCACGAAAGATAATTAAGGTACATAAAAACAGAAAGGATGAAGGTAGAGTCATTTAAAAACAAGGTAAATTTTTAACTGACACTGATAAATTCAGAGGCAAAATAAGCTAACCTGAAGCTGACACATTGGCAGCGACGGACCCAGGTGTGACACCATGGATGCCGCAAAGGTCAGGAATAGGAAATGACTCATGAACGCACACAAAAGAAATACGGGAGTGGTCAATTTCTATTGAGGTCTTGTCAGTGACTAAGACAAAGGAGATAATATATTTAGGAGTGACAGTGTTTTATGACATCTTTGACGAAAATGGGTTGGTTTTATGACAGGACGGTTTAATGGCAAAAAGTTGATGAGGTTGGGACTTGGAAGGAAGATTCAGTTTAGTGTCGGCTTGAAGGGAGAGTAGATCTAGCCGAGCAAACGATGAGATGGACTGATCAACCTTGTGGCAGTGGTGGCCTCGACAGACGAATTATCAGAGTTTGAAGTCAGCTTCTTTCGAGAGCAGGTCGAAAACAAAGCTCGGAAAAGGTTTAGCAAGTGATGAGATGAACTGACGACTTGAGTAACGATAATGGGGGTTTCGACAGTTCGCGACAGTGTCACACGCACATATATATTGTGTATACGTTAGTTGGAATTATGTATTTGTGTTCTTTCTCAGGAGTTGTGTTTCTTTTATTTAACTTGTGGACCAGTGCTGTGCCCTCGACGATTCGTCAGTAGATAGACGACTCGGCTAGACGATGAAGACAAGAAGCAGGCCACAGACACACGAGTGAAGCAGCATGGTTCTACACAGGCATCCACACTGGAAATATCCCAAGAGCCATGCATCTATGCCCAACATGGCACTTGAGAATACCCTGACATTTAGTGAATGTTGATGGAGAAGCTTCTTAAGGAGCTACCCCTGAATTTGGTCTCCTGTACTATCACCCGGGAAAGTGCCGACCAGAAAAGCACTATAGCCTCGCCCTGAACGACCTTCGTTATCTGTCAGTTATCAGAGAAACCAAGCCTAAAAGAGACCCCACCACCAGCATTCAATCTCCTGGACCCCAAACAGGCTAGCCAAAAGGTAAGCCCTTCAAAATCAAAATAGAGGTTACAAGGTTGGCTTACAAAAAAAGTCTACCTCAATTGCACCAAATTTGTCATGAAACATTTTTAAGCAGTAAGATGTTGATATTATGGGTTGCATTTCAACCAAACTCAGCTTGCAAATAGCCTATGACATTTCTTGTGCCGTAGGCTATGTAAAACAGTGTAGATTTATATTACAACTACCATCATATTCAGTTTAACGTCCGTTTTACACGCTGGCATGTGTTGGACGACTTCTAGAAATTGACTCCCAAACTATCTCTTGCCAGGTCTTTATTTATCCCTCTTTATCTCAAACCCATTCTTATCACTTGCTTCCATGTTTCTCTTGGCCTAAACCTGCTACCTCAATTGTTCTACATCTACTAACCCAAGAACTCTCATTCCTTCTTTCAACGTGGTCATACCATCGAAACTTCTGTTCTGCATGCATCTCCCTATACTATCCAGATTTAATCTTCCTCTGAGCTCATCAGATCTAAGCCTGACTTTAAGACACATTACACATCCATCATATTATTCTGATATTTCTCTCCATGCAACGCATGTCCTCAACCCTCTCTAGCCAGGTTTCACTTTCATACATCAATCTGATAGACTCTTCCCTTGATCGACAATGGTACTGCTCTGCTGGTTAGTAATGGCAGAAGTTCCCTTAACTTATTTGATGTTATCCCGAATTGGGAACTTAGTACGATTGTGAATTGTTACAAGAGTAAAGGGGAAGCATTAGATAGAGGTAAACTAAAAACAAAACACTTATAGGTGTGATACAATGGAGGTCGCGAGAATAGGAAGTGACTCATCGACAAAGACAAAAGAATTGCGGGAGTGGTCAATTTCCATTGTTCAGGACAGGCGGCAGTTAGGAGTGACAGTGTTTTACGACATCTGACTACAGTAAGGTAGGTTAGTTTTACGACAGTTTGACGACAGTAAGGTTTATGACAAAAAGTAACGAGTTTGTGTTTCAGAGAGAAGCCGAGCAGTAAGGATCGAACTTCCCGAGAGAGCAGATCGGACCGGGAAAACGATGAGATGAGCTGACGATTTGAGCAACGACAATGGGGGTCTCGACAGGACGGTGTCACACACATTCATAGTTCAAACTAAGTTCTACACAACATATATGTGTTCGTGTTCTTTCTTTTGTTTAACTTGTGGACTAGTGCTGTGCCCTCGACGACTCATCAGTAGATAGATGACTCGGCTGGACGATGAAGACAAAGAAGAAGGCAACGGAAACACAACGTTGGGGTTGACGATCATCAAGTGGGCCAACATGGTTCTACATAGGCTCCAAAACAACTTGAAGAAATTTCAAATTTGGCAGGATGATGAGCGTATAATAAAGCGTTAATACTACTACTACTACTACTAAAAACAGTAAATGCTTTGTCAGAATTTGGCTAGGAAAATTCTTGGCAAACCGGATATGTTATGGGATCAATATTTCTATTACTACTCATAATAAACACTTAGAGCCTCCAAAAGTATTGGTCAGAATTGCACTACATTTAGCATGAAGTTCCCTTGGGATATCAAGTGTTGCTGCAACGACTTTCTCCCTGGTTGATTAAGCTGGCTTTTTCCCTGGGTTGCACTACATCCCGAACCATTAACGATTCCACCATTGAAGTTCAACCACTTGTTGACCTCAGAGCACAACGAAGACTTCCTTGATCGTTATCGCCCATATCCTCAGCTGCCAACCGATGCGCTTGCGCCACCTAGGCAGAGAGGATTACGCTGCAAATTATATCCCTTCTCTGGGTGACGGACTGCATGCCCAAATCATCGAAAATTTTGCTGCAACAAGATAGATGGCAGAGATTTCAGTTTGAGGCAGGTAAGACACTGTCAGTCCACCGACAACACAGGATGTCAAAGACATCCAATAACCATCCTCATTGACCATGTCTCAAAGTTATAGAGGAGAATCAACCCGATGATAGATGCACCCCTTTGTTGCTATTTAAGTTTCCCAACGTTTCACACAAAGGCAGATCTAGTCGCCCCCAACTCAACGATTGACCTGCTGCACCCTGCTCAGACAGAACAATGAACCTGATGTACACGAACAACTCCATGTCTTTCAAAACAACACATTTTTTGAATCCAAAAATTGATTTTTCATGAACTCGTATTTGTGTAAGCACTGCAATTATTAACTTGTATTTGTGTAAGCAATGCAGTTATTAAATGAAATGGTTAGTTCATTTTGGGAAGATCAAAAAATTCTAGAGAGTGAGATCCGTACAGAATTCTATTACAAATAATTTAAAAAAGCAGCCATCTTCAGCGTTTGTTTTCTTTGCAAATTTTCTGTTCCCAGACCCATAGATACATTAACAGTTTTGCTTAATAACTGTATTACCGAGTGTCCATAATAAAGCAGCATTGCACATATATTACTGCTTCATATATATATATATATATATATATATATATGATATAACATTGAACACAAATTTAAAGATAAATGATGTATCCGTAAATGATAATCTATCGTGATAACAGAAAGCTCAATATAGTGAATAAAGCAATAAATTCAGAAGATGAAGATGAAAATAAAAAGTTGTTCAAATACAATATTTATTAAAACATCAGAAGTTCAAAAGCAAGGAGTCTCATTATCCTTAATCCATGGATTTTCAAAGAAAAATTCTTTTCATCAGAGGATAAAAAACTGGTAATGTAAATATTACCAGTAACATCAAACTTTAAAAATCAATACATATACAAAACTTTTTGTTTCTATCAGTGGACGCATTTGGAGGTAATATGATAGCGTCTGGGTTAGAAGGTGGTATTAGATTATTATCATTTACTGGGGTTTTGGGGGCAGGTCTGGTATTAGATTATTATCATTTACTGGGGTCTTGTGCGAATTATTTGGGGGCAGGTCTGGTATTAGATAGAGCTATGAGTTGAAGTAATAAAAAAGAAACCCACTTGTGAAAAAAGCAGTTTATAATGAAGAAAACAACTTTTTAATAAAGGCATAAAATGAGTAGTTTATTGGAAATGATGAATTTATACAAAAATCAGCGTCTACGCCTATCTTCACGATCTCCTCTGTCTCTGTCACGATCACGTCGACTCCTGAAGAGAAAAAATAATAAATAAAATACAACATTAAATATGAAATCAAACAAAGTCATTTTCATAATCAGGCATTAATTTGTGTGTGTTAGTCACTTACAGGCTGAAAACGTACGAGTAGCCAATGACAAAAATAAGCTGAAATCAAGATGAATTTCTCAACCTGATCCCCCTCCCCTCTGTGTAGAGAGTGCAAAAAAAAAAAAAAAAACGTTTTCATAAACAATTCCAATCAGTTTCAACTAAAAGTCAAAATTAAGAGAAAGACACCGAGTGTGCATTTGAGGAAGTCATTCTTTAATGAAACAAAAGTAATCTAACTACCCTACCCCTTCATGAATTGTTTGAAGTTCACAGCAAAATTAACATCTTCAATTTTCAGAGGGAATAGAAAGGCAAGGGAAGAGGAAAAAAAATAGGAAGAGATAGAAAGATAAAGCACGAATGAGAGGAAGAAAGAAATAAAATCTAGCCAAATAGCAACGAAAAAAATAAGGAAGGAAGGTTCTAGCAATTTGGCAGAAATCAGCTTTTTTCTTAAAAAAAAAAGGAGAAAAAAAACAAAAAAAAACGAATTTCAACAAAAAAGTGAAGAACCATGCGAGGCTCTAGCAATTTAAACGGAAATCCACCTTTTCTGGATTAAAAAAAAAAAGCGGAGTCACATCCCCGGAAAGTTTATGTTGCTATGTGCATCTATCTGTTCATCAAACATCATACTAAGCAGCAACTAACTTTAAGTATTAGTATTGTTTTAAAAAAGAAAACAACTGTTTTTCCCCCCCATTTAATTATAAAAGTTATTGGAAAACAATCAAAAAAATATGGCATCACTTCAGATTGCATGATCACACTAATAATAATAAACATTTAGGACTTATTGGAAAACTGTCATCAAGTGTCACTTTGGTGTATTATTGGTAGGTCAACATTATCATACAGGGTGATCTCACAAAAAAATGCCACCCATGAAATTGTTAACATTCACAATCCTTTCTACAATCAAATGGAGGCGAAGACTTAGATCGAAACTAGACAATCAGGCCCCACCCTCATCAAAGGATTAATTGTGGCCTGATTCAACAAATAAACCGGTTGATGATGATGATAAAAACATATTTGGTACAAATAAATTGCAGTCTATGCCTGACTCGTCCACCAAGTTTCAGTCATTAATGTCCAACAGTCAGGGATGTGAGTGGCCAATGGCAAAAAAAGTTGAAATCGAGATGAATTTCCCAATGTGGTGGTGGTAGAGATGCACGCCCTCCCCCATGTGTGTGGGTGAAGGGTCGCCATTACCATTAGAAATAGAAACCTCCTTTAACCAATCCCATCTAAATTTGTTAAATACAACTGCATCCATTTGCAGCAATATGGCTCCATTTATAGTCCCTATTAAATTCCCCCCCACACACACACAAGTGCAGAGTTAGACACAAGGATCGGTTTTCAATGTGAGGAAAATGCAGCTCCCCAAAAAAGGGAACACTGAATAAGGACATAAATAAAAAATTGCCTTAGTTTAGAAGGATCTCTCCCTCACGGATCAAGGATGGAAAAGATGAAGTGTAGTATCAGAACAGATACTACACTTTGCTCCTAGCTAAAAAAAAACAACAATCATTTTTAACTAAGAAAGTCATAATTAAGAGAAAGGACACTAGTGCGTATGTGGGGAGAAGAATCATTCTTTGATGAAACAGAAATCATCTAATCACCTACCCCCATCGTTTGAAATCTTAGCTTTCACAGCAAAATTAACATTTTCAGTATTTCAGAGAGAACTGTCATAAAAGGGGATAGAACGGCAAGACAAGGTGGAGAGGAAGAAAGAAAAACAGGAAAAGAAAGATAAAGTGAGAGAGAGAGAAGCGGAAAGAGAAAAAGACAAAGAAAATACAGCCAAATAAGAAAGTAGGGCTTTAGCAATTTGGTGGCGGTGAATTTCGACCAAACAGGGATTTAAGCGGAAATCGGCTTTTTCTGGATTAAAAAAAAGAAGCTGAATTCTGCTAAAAAGCTGAGACCTCACATCGCTGAACAATCTTCGTTTCATTGTCGTTCAATGATGAGACAATTACCCTAGTGTCCTTGCTTATCAGAACAGGTTTCACACTCACCAGACCATAACCCACTGGATTTTTATCTGCGAGATTATCTCAAAGATATTGTCTATCAAAACAATCCCCAAACTATTCCTAAATTAAAGAAGGCTATAATCCCAGCCAAATCCGAGCCAGTGCAAAGAGAGGATTTTTTTTGATAATTCTGCATTTTATATCCACGTGTGTTTATCATTGAATGGCGATAAAACAAAGACTGAAACTTTTTTTTACTCTTATTTTGTCCTAAACGAACCTAAACACCTCAAAGCAGAATTCCGTACAAAAACGAATTGTTTAGCTTTACTTTTTTCTGTAATCTATGTAATTTATGGAAATAAGGATCCCGGGTGATGCCGGGTAGCCCTGCTAGTAGATGATAAAAGAAACAAATTTAATTACCTGCTTTTTCTTGGCCCTCTTACAAAACACCAATCAACATTGATTTTCTGGCCTAACATCACAGAACCATTCAAAGCATCCATTGCATTTTGAGCTTCTTTAAAAGTTTCATATTCTACCATGGCATAACCCTGTGAGAAAGAAGAAAACAAAATTATTTAATACAAAAGAAATATATATATATATATATATATAAATGATTATCGTTCGTCAGCAACTGATAAAAAAAAGATACTAGCTTGTATAAACTGCTCTGTCTTTTTCTCGGTTCGTTGGGATTTGAGGGGAAGGGGCATTGTCACCCAGACTTAGGGTTAGTGGTAGGGTTAAGGGAAGGTACGTTTTGTATATATTTCTGGAAAAAAAAGAAGCTAAACAAATCTAAATAAGTAATATCCATTTATTTTTATTTTTTTACACAAGTTTCAAAGATTGCGAGAGAGTGTTCTAGAATTTAAGGGATGTTGCGATCATCTTAGTTTGTAATTTAGTAAGGAACAAATAATAGAATGAAACTGTTTATTAAAAATAAAATTGAAATATATTAGAAATTAAACGTTATTATATAGAACATTGCCGAAGAAATTGTCTTGTCTACGACAGACATTTCACAGTGGATTGCTTTATCACTGCTACGAAAACCACACAAAACTAGTTGATAAAATATGCCAGCTTCTTTTGCAGCCAACTTATATATATATATATAGAGATTAATTATGAATTTTGTAACACAGCTGCAAGGCCAAAGGGGTTGTAATGTGGGATATATTTAATTTAATGCAAAGGAGGCAAAGGGGGAAACCTGTTGTGAAAATTTTGATTTGATTTTTGTGAAATTTTAACAAAATGTATATTAGACATAAATTAATAAATATTTCCCAAATTTTAATTTCTTTGGAGTATTTTAAAGGGTTTTTTTTGGTAGGCATACTATGGCCACAACCTTTCATTCGAAAATTCAAATATTTCAGATTTGCATAAAATTTGATCCATAGCAAGATGATCAATAATTAAGGCCTGGCAAACATGCGACTGGGATCCACGACTGGGGGGAGGGGCGGACATGTGAAGATGAAAATTATTACTAAATAATAATTACAGAGAAATGTATTAGTAATGTCCAGTAATTAGCAACTATACATATTATTAGGAAAGCAGCTTACAATAATTGATTTATTTCCATCAAATCAAATGTAAAAAGTACAAAAATATAAAAGAACTAAATTCATAAAAAAATCACCATGAATTAGGCACATTTTAGATATTTCAAAAATCATGAGTCAATTTGTTTATATATGACTACTTGATTACAGAAAATATGACATAATACAATCAGAAAGCAATTTCAACATTTTACAAAATCAAATACTTTATGAACAAAATAATCTTCGAAGTAAAAATTTTGATAATTTTTTACAAAATTTGTGTTTGCTACATATACAATTTGTTTTTACAAAAGATGAAGAAAATGCTTATTTCTTCATGATACGATAATACATATTATATATACAGTCTTGATAATAAAATCAACTTACATTAACAAGAACATAAAACCAATAAAATATATGTAAAAGAGGGGAAAATTATGCATAAATTTAAAAAAAAAAAAAAATGAGATTCTACTTTTTTTTTTTTAGACAAACCTCAACATGAGAAGACGAAAAATAAAAAATAATGTATAATAATATTACTATGTTAGAAGATGACTAAAAGTTTTTAGTCATCTTCTGGCGGTAATTTTTATACCATTGGATTGAATGCAGATCAATCCCCAAGCATAATGTATGGTGTTATTTATATGAGACCCGAGTGCCGTGGATCAACCCTTTATCTTGAAATCTATATCGTAATTGTGTATTTCACTTACTTTTATGAAACCAGTTCGACGATCCAAGTTGACGTTGAGATTCTTTATTTCGCCATGCGTAGCGAATTTGTCGTAGACATCATCTTCTTGGGCCTCTTCATGCACCCCCGTTACGAAAAGAATCCAACCTTCCACAGCTGAAAAAAAAGGGAAAACAATCAAAATAATTAACTCACTGGAATTTTTAGAAAGGATTTTAAAAAATCACTCAAAGTATCTTTTATTCAAAGAATATTTTTAAAAACTAGCAGGGTCAGTAGAAATTCCATAGTTTATTAAACAAAATAGGTTTTAATTGTATCTACTTATCTATATACCGGCCCATTTGAAATAATGGTAAGAATGTTAGCTAATGGGTCAGGAGACCAGGGTTCAAGCCTCGGTCGAGTCATACCAAAGACTAAATAAAATGGTATTTGATGCCCCTTGCTAAACACTCAGAATTCTAAGATGAGAATGAAGGGTAAGTGGAGAAATCCAGGAAAAAGAGTGACGCCCTCCCCTACATCAGGTCACATTGTTTGTGTTATGGGTGTTAAATGGAAGAATTAACAAGACGCGTGTTGATTAGTGTTGAGACGATTAATCGGAAAAATCGTAACTTTTGGGGTTATCTTAATAAGTACTGGAAAAATTTGTGTCTATTTTCTGATGTCAAAAACGATTCTTTTAATTTTTTTCTTTATTTTTGTTTAAAACAAAATTTTACCTTGTTAGTAGGAATGCTAAATATTTATTCATTTTAAACTACCAGTAAAACTAAAATCTATAGAGTACCACCCCCCCCTCCAAGTGTATTTTAACATTTGTGAAATATATGTACATATTACATGTGTTTTTAAGGTAATCTGGAAAAAAAAACAAAAAACAACAGCTCGATAGTTTAATATTTAAAAAGAATCAGTATCGGAAAAAATATTGGAATCGTCCCATCACTGATGTTGATTTTTACAGACAACTATAGAAACGTCTTTATCAGAAGGATGCAGAACGGGTTATAAACGAAACGATAACATCGTTACACCCTACATCTCGATGTAGTAGACATTGAAAAGGGAGCTTTGGAGTAATCCTCGACTATAGTCGATCACTTTACTTTTATTTATATTACTAGCTGTACCTACCCGGAGTTGCCTGGGAGTCATTACCATAATTTTGTGTTATCACGTATATGTTTCGGTTATTACATTTCGTTTTATATTTCTATGAGACAAAACGATTGAAATTATTAAAATTAAGATTTCCTTCAACGATAAAAAAAAAAAAAAAAAAACATTTTTTTTTTCACCCAAAGTTATAAAAAAATTGGAAAAGCAGTGAAAATAGTTTCTGTTGTGGACATATAACAATGAAAATCAAACTGATACTGAAATGAATATTTCTACTGCTTACAGCTCTGTTTTTACAGTCAGCAGTGACGTGTATGCTGGGGCAAAAAAAAAAAAAAAAAAAAAAAAAAAAAAAATCACTAAATATTTTTTGTTGTAAATGTATAAGAATAAAATCAAACTGTTACTGAGTATTAGCTGTAAGCAGTACAAGTAGTTGTCGTCTGCTGCCGTTATTATCGGCGGTGACATGAGAGCTGGAAAAACAGTAAAAATAGTTACTAATGGAGATTTGATATCTGTCTGGAGCCGAACCTATCCTGGTACTATTTTATAATGCTCAATTCAGTTTACTATACTATTTCAGACTAATGAATTATTTCTCAATGCTCAAATCGGGGGAGGGGGTAGAGTAATGTCTATTTTCTGGTCATGATACCACCCTCTCAGAGATGACCCCCTTTTTGGGGTGGGTCTTTTCTTTTGTCATGATACCATCCTTCCATGGGGAGAGAGGGGGGGAGTGTAGCATATGTTTGTCCGTCATATGTACTAGCAAAAATATGCTCCCTCTAGTCGCATATTTTTGCTACTGACATTGTATTAGCTGTAAGCAGTCGGCTGTTGTTATAGTCGGTGGCGAAGCAGTAAAAATAGTTTTTGTTGTGAACATATTAGAATAAAAATAATCAAACTAAACTTCTAATGCAAAAAAAAAAAAAACGGCCTGTTTCATACGAGAATAAATGTAAAGTGAAGTTAATGTTTTTGTGAAAAAGAAATTATTTTGGTTTGACACGTAATATTAGTTGGTTTTTAAATATTCCTTTCGTGTTCTAGTGTTTCAATGTTTTTCTCTTTTGTTAATCTATAAAACCATGTTTTGATTAAAAAAAAAAAAAAAAATCAATTACAAACAGTAAGTTATAGCAATTCCATCGTTGCGATAAAAACAAAGATGGCTGATTGATGATGAAGCCACTAAAAGAGAGAGAGAGAAAGAGAGGTTTAAAAAAGGAAGTTATTACACTTAACTCATCTGTTTGTTACCCATGCCCTGGGCAATGCCGGATACCCTGCTAATTTTTTTTATATAAATATTTTCACGAGAACAAGAAACCCAATAAATATAGGAATTTCTTTAACAATAGAGTAATTAATCACTAGAACAAGTTGCTGAAGCGTGTCGAGATTCTTAAGAGTGTCAACAGTTTATAAAATATTGACCGATTTCATGTACGGGAGCTTTCAGATGAGATATTTAAAAGAATCTAAAGTTATACCAAGGTGTTAAAAGAAAAAGTTAAAATCTTTTTTATGCCATATATACACGCCAAAATTTCTTTTATTTCAAAAAATTTTCAATCACACTTTACAAAACTTAACTTTACAACTCAATAGTTAATGCGAACAAACATTTGAATGTATACTTACATCGTTGTGGACCTGGCCCTCCATCGTCATCAACATCCATGACTTCATAGTCTTCCACACCACTTTTCGTCTGGCCATCTAACAAAATAAGAAGGAGTTTAATTTTTCGATTTTATGAAACAACTACGTAGCAGTGTTTCTTTAAAAACAGAAACAATAGACGAAAGCATTGGGTTGGCCAAAAAGTTTGTTCGTTTTTTTGAATGTCATCTTTCCGGCCTACTAAAGATCGTTTTATATTCCTATTCTTCAAATCTTGTATTTGGTGTAGCGAGTATGTTGATGTCAGTGCATAATAAGCCCCTGAGCAGAGGAGTTCTAACATTTTTGCTTGTATTTCAGGTCTTGAAATGGAAAATCAATCAGAGCACTACCGACATCTGATGCTTTTTTACTACAGAAAAGGGGAAAAAAGGCTACAGAAACCTGCATAAAGATATGCCCTGTGTATGGGGAGAATGCTGTTACAGAAATGGTTTGCTATATTCTGAAAAGGAAATCTTTTTTAGTGAGATGCTCTCTGCTCTGGCCGGCCAAAAATGATTGACAATGACCAAATGAAAGCCGTAGTTGAACAAGATTGTCATTTGACAACCAGACAAATCACAGACATTCTCAAGACTTCCAAATCGAGTGTGGAAAATGAATTGCATAAACTCGGTTATGTTTCTAAATTTGATGTTTGGCTTATTCCTTCCTAAAAACGAACAAACTTTTTGGCCAACACAATATTTAAAATTAACAATTATCATTCTTGATAGAAAATTGTTTGTGCTTCTGCGATACTGTAGTGTCTTGCATTTGGAGACAACGACGTGTATCATAATTACCTCACTTACATTGTATAATTATCTCCCTTTGTATATTTCTCTTGCATATATAAACGAATGCTGACGAAGATCGCTCTCTTTAGAAGAACGTCTCGGAAGCGTAAACATCAAACCATGTCTCTCTTTCTTATTCATTCTACGTTCTCGCTTCGCATTGTATGTATAAGTATCTATTATGTCGCTAGCCGAATATTAATAGATTCACATAACAATTGACAAGCGAGAACATTATAAATGGCGACGAGGATGAGATGAACATTATAGATACTATAAGAGAGCTCCATCCTAGCAGAAACTATCAAAAATGAATACTTGATGAAAGTAACGAGATAAGTTTTGTTTCATTAAATGTTTGCTCTTTGCACCAGCCTCTGTAGCATCGCCATGTCATGTAGGTGTAAGAAAAACTTGAACGGATTTTTGACTAAACGTGTGAAAAGTTTGTTAAGACCAGAAAGAGGTAAGGATGACGGGATTTGAGAAGAGAGTGACAGGAAGTCAATAAAGTAAATAATTATTTATAACCGAGCCATGAACTATTTTTTTAAATAACCAATTTGTGAGGTGAGTACTAAAATAGACATAAACTCTTAAAATCTAAATACATTTTGATAACAAAGAAGTAGTTTTTCTTTTAACATTTTACTTACATCATAATATATAATTCATGCACTAGGAGAACACACAGAGCCAATGGCCTTGTGCCATGCAGGTGTAAATGAAAAGTAAAACAATATAAAATTGACCTTAAAAACAGGATATGAACATACAAGTCACAGAGTACATGAGTAGACTAGCAAACGGATTTAAAAATCAAGTGATTACATTTAGCACGAAAAAAGAAAACAAATTTAATCAGTTCACAAATCGGACATGGAAAAATTTCTTGTGGTTCCATCGTCATCATATTCGATTTAACGACTGCTTTATATGCTGGCATGTGTTGGTCAGCTTTTAGAAATCGACTTCCAAACTGACTTCTAAACAGGTCTCTATCTCCGCTTCATCTCAAATCTTTTGTGTTTCTTGGACACAACATAGGTAAATATGTCTTCTCTCAAGAAACGCAATCTCTCGTGATCTTCCTCAAACTTTCAACATTCAAACTGCACAGCCTGAAGTTCGACAAATTTATTTTCAAAGTCATTTCATAATCAAGCCAAATACAAACCAACAAAGATTAACCTTAGGATATAATAAAAAATGCATCAGTTTCTTTTTGTAATATTGGGTTGAAGGGATTCTTTCACTCTTGGATAGAACACAAAACGCTCATTATTTTCAAGTTTAGGCGCACAGGGAATAAAACGTTAGATTCATGAAGCTTATATTGGGGGGGATCAATTTACAGAGGAAATTGAATTTTTAAAAATATTTAATGGATCAGAAAAAAAAATATAGACTATTTTTGGTCACAGTGCTTATTATAAAACTGCAGCATTTAAGTTGAATAATCATAGGGTTTGAGAGAGGAAATTGTCCGAAACTGCATGATCCATACTTTTCACTCAAAAATCACAGATGTCATGCAAAAAAAAAAAAAAACCCCGCAAATAAATAAATACACTTATAAATGTGTCTACTGAATGTACAACAGTTTTCAAATAATTGGATTGAGGTGGACTAGTTCTATGGTTCACATGTCCACCTGATCTCTTCCTAGTGGATTTTCTGGTGGACATCATAGTAGCGTTTCTGTTTACTCACCATCAGCTAGTTGTCTGAATAAATCGAATGTCAGAGCTACAAACAGAATTCAGGCAATATTCAAGAATCAATTCAAAGGGTTTTTCAATGAATTTTTTTTTATGGAAATCGCTCCAGACATGGCATAAAGCCACTTGGTATAAGGAGCTGACAAGAACGAAAGATGATTATCGCAAAGACATGAGATGCCTATTGGCCGTAGTCTTGAAAAGACCAAGGCTATAGGTAGGAGGAAAACATTCAGCAGGAAGAGAGTTCCACAAGCTTGCGGTTCTTGGAAATAAGCTACTGGAATACAATAAGGTATCAAACCAGCAAATTGATGGAGACCACTAAACCAACGAGCTGGAACAAAGAAATCAGAGAAGAGAGCAGGCAATTCTGAAGAACACGTGCATGTCTGTTATTTTTTAATATTTCTTTTGAAAAGTAATGGGATTTTCCCAGTGTTTAGGCTGGCTGAATGTAATAATCATTCTTTCCATTATGATTAATTTTCATTTACTACAAAATGACATTTTCACATTTTGTAAAGATGTAATAGAAAAGAACATTCAGTTTATTCATTTTCGGGATACAAAATGATGCGGCACGATAACCTGTACGATATCTTACAGAGCTGCGTTTTGGTGATTGTTGCTCTATTGCTTAATGGTAGTCTTAACAAGACTTTCGGACCACCCTGTATACAATTTGAATAAATGAATATCATTTTATTCACATCCAGATCAAATATTTTTTGTTTTCTAAATTTTAATTTAAAAGAGAGGGTTAGTTTCATCTGTAAATTCATCTCAATTTTGCTATTCCATCCAATTTCCCTTTTTTGTATTGTGTTTTATTCAATTTTTTTTTTTTTTTTTTAGATATTGCATGAACTTTTTGTGTTTTTATCCGATAGGTATAGAAAGTAGGCTATCAAGTGGTATGAACTATGTTTTGGGTTTGAATAAGAGGGATCAATTTACAATAAGTTTACATAGTAAACTGAACACCCACTTTTAAAATTTAGAAAATAATTTGTGATAGAGTACTTAATGGATAGTAATAGTGAAAAATATTTACAAATTTTTATTATTTTAAAAATAAAATAATGTATTGTAAAACTTAAAATAATGTATTGTAAAACTTAAAATAATGTATTGTAAAATTTAAAATAATGTATTGTAAAACTTAAAATTTAGAAAATAATTTGTGATAGAGTACTTAATGGATAGTAATAGTGAAAAATATTTACAAATTTTTATTATTTACAAATTTTTTTTTTTTTTAAATGATTATTTTATGTAGCAGTCTCTATTGTAAAACTTCAATTAAAGTTAAATGATCATATGGCTGTTATTAAATGATTGTTATTTGTTGTCAAAATAAAGAACTAAGATTTATTAGAGGGTACACTTTCTTCCTCTTCACGGTTTAACTTCCACTGCACTCTTTCCTACTACCTCCGCCCAACTTTTCCTCTTCTCACTCCTTCCTCATGCGTCTTCTTATTTGCTTTTTCTGCAGTCGAAGTCATACTGCCCCCACTGACGAATTCTCAGCCTTATATAGCAAAACTAATATTGGTATTGTATATCAGCCGAAACAAAGGTGAGCTAGTGTGGCTGTTTAGCTTCAGATAAATCATTGACATTCATCACATTTGTACAATGAGAATTATCAAATTCTAAAACCGCTGCACAACTTTATGAAGCAACGTGTATCAGTAATTGCAACAAAAACAATTTGTATTTGATATATACAAGAAATATAACCAAATTCATGAGAATGAGATATTAACATTTTTTTTTTAAAACTTACCAGCTCCAAATCCTCTCCCTTTTCTTTTTTTAGCATTTTCTTTTAATTTCTGAAGACCTTCTGAAAAGAAAAAAACAAATATCGTGAAATCATGTATGAGAAAGATTTCTTTTTAACAACAAGCATATTTAGCAGTAATGAAATCTGATAAATTATAATCAAGATTCTGTGTTAATAGTGTTAACCTTCATTTAACGTTATCTTATAGACAAAAGAATATTGATTAAGAATGGTAGTGTTTTCTTTTTGGTTTAATTTGCTTTACGGCATATCAACCATCTATGGGTTATTCAATGCCGAATAAAGTTGTCAAATATAATTCTATAGGTAGGATAATTATTTATATTTAGAAAATACATTGCTCTCAGAATACATTGCTCTCAGAATACTTTGCTCTCAGAATACATTGCTCTCAGAAGGAAATTTCACAGAAGGTATGTATCATCATTACTCAAGAAAAGACAACTCACCAACTGCATGAGGACGCAGTTGGTGAGTTTTCTTTTTGGTTTTCCTTTTTATGGGATGATCCTATAACTAAAGAAGTTCAACCGACGATTTATCTTGGATTAAAGTTTTCAGGATTGTGACATCATTTTGGTCAATCTTTATTCTTCAATCCGTCCAAAATCTATGCAGTTTGTTTTTTAATTATACAATTTTTTCCTTACTCAACTCTTGATAAAAGTAGACATGTTTTTAAACTGGTCTGATAAAGTATTAAAATAATTAAACATGAACTTAAAATAATTAGCTCTCTTTCTCTCTCTCTTTTGCCCCCAACCCCTCTCGACTTTGCAGCTCACTGGGCGATTAACTGTGGCTGATGTGAATAAATTATTCTGTTTCTAAAAGACTGTATTGAATTAATTAATGTAGTAAGCATGAGATGGCTTTTGATTGCAGTTATGAAATTGTCATCAGTCGGCAAGATCACTACGACACACAAAGGTATGATTTTGAGTTGAAGTATTAATTTGTTAAATAACTTTTTATAAGGGGTCAACACAGAGGCACCACTTGGGTTGCACTGAGTCGAGATTTTCTGGTGATGTCATTGATAGTGGTAGTAAGAACCACTATCAATGAAGACCGGAAGTCCTCGGAACGCTTAACGCGCATGCGTCCATCTGTAAGCAGACGCAGTTCCATAGGATTATTCATTCACTTGGAAATCATTGTTAACTTGTTCCTGCTATTGTGACTTTATTCTCCTGCCAAGAACATGGCTTCCCTCCTAAGGATTATTCATTCACTTGGAAATCATTTTTAACTTGTTCCTTTTTCAAACGTATTTCCTAAAAATGATCAAATTAAATGGCGATTTTGTCTTTTCCAGTTGATTTTGACTACGAACGGCTGATTAAGATGGATGTCTTAAAGTCTTAAAAAAATAAATTAGAATTTTATTTCAGGATAAAAAATACAATTTTAGACTAATTAATAAGTTTTGTTCAATATGTGTGTGAAAATCAAACGAAATAAGCGAGATATTCAAATAATATATTGTAAGTTAACTGTCCGTTTGGAAAAAAAAAATCCCTTCCCCCAAAAAACTGACTTAATTTATTACAAATTCTTACTGTATTGTAAATAAACTGTTCATTTTACAAAAAAAAAAAATAATTCAATAAATGTTCTATTAATTAATTAATACTCTCATAGAGAACGACCCGCTTTTCTGTAACTTTGCGTCGTCAACGTTCGGGCAGGTCTCTGAAGCACCCGAGAGTTGACGAAACTATTAACCAATCAGATTGCAGCAGGCAGACGATAACTTTTGGAAGAAATTAATTTCTACGATCTGCGGCGTGTTAACAAAAAAAAATATGAATTTTTACGATCTGTGTCAGTGTGTTGAATCTCCCAGCGAAAGACTAACCCTAACCCAGAAAATGTTAAAAAAATATTTTTTTAAACATTTGGGGGGGGAAAAAAAAAATTGTTTAAAAATAGTTGTTTCATTGTTTGTTATATAGAAATAAAATCATTTTTTGAAACTTTTTGTTGCACAAAAAAACATTTTATTTATAAACATTTGATTAACAATGGTTCCTTGGACAAAAAAAAAAATAAACATCTAATTAATAACAATTGTTTAGCTATGGTTTGTTCGTTCTTTTTTTATATATGTATTTATTTTGATTTTCTTTGTCTAAATTTTGTTATTTGAAAATTTTCTTGAATTTATCGCCTGGCAGTTTTCGCCTCATCAACTTCAGGCGCTTCCAAAACCTGTCTGAACATTGACGACAAAAAGTCACGGAAACGTGGGTCGTTCTCTATAAGAGTACCAATTAATTATTTTGAATTATTCATTTTGTGTTACTTTACTGAATATGTAATCTTTCATGTTTGATTTATTTTTCATGTTTGATTTATACTTAAAAAAAAAAAAATCAAGAAACATCATTTAGTTTTTTCGGAAATGAGAGCAACTCTTATCAAATTATTCAGCTAAAACTAATGATAATGAAATGTTCATATAAAGAATAAAACTGCCTAACAATAAGGATTTGTCTTCTTCTTGTGTTTACAAACCAAGAGATATTTCCATGCAGTTTAACTGATACTAGTCTTTTCATTCAATCTAGACCGGAAAAACTGAACTTATTTAAAGAATGAATATTAAATCAGACAAATTATTTTTCAAAGAAAAATTTTCATGTTTTAAAAATTCAAAGATTTATTACAACACCATTTTATTATTAAGTATTAATTTAATGTTTGCTGTCTAGCCTATGCAAATTACAAAGTAACACATTTGTACTAAGATTTCTAATAAGGTAATGGGTTAAATATTTGTTGATTTCCTGAGGAAGAGGTCAAAATGGCCATAGTCTGACTGTTCAACAGATCTCATTCGTTACTTTATAGCATTACGTCATTTAGCATGGATCTGGCTTCCTTTATTACGATGGCCGTGATACAGGTCAGTGGAGGATTAAATTACACTGCGTTTGGTAGAAGTTATTTGTTTTATTTTGTTTACAATTTCTTGTTTGTTAACTATTCTGTACTTTTATCGGTGCGAACTGGGCTTGGCGTGCCAGATTCGAATTGTTGGAGCCATCACTTTCACTAATATGGATCTATATACCCCCTCCCCCTCTATGGATTAAATAGTAAAGTAGACTAGACTCTCAAGCCTTGGTTGTGCAACTAGTCTAGGAGAAGGAACAAAAAAAAAACAACAAAAAAACAAACTCCAAAATAACACCAATCTTTGCTTATCCAAGAATTGTTTCTCGGTTGTCTCGACTTCTTACCACTGAACTTCAGCAATGTCGGTTCAGGAAGGGTGAGTTTTGTGATTGATCGCGCAAACCTTGTTTCGCTATAGACTCCATGCGCTGCCACCATTAAAGGGGGAATTCATTGCCTCTAGAGACTGTAGCTACGCTACAGTGACATATATTCTAGTTCGATTGTTTCTGTTCAGTGAGTCGAGCAAACTCTGCGCTCGTAGTTGTTTGTTATTGTATTTTTGTGAAGTACGTAATCGGTTTTTGAGGGCTTTTCAGGCTGTGCAGCTTATGATGCCGTTTTACACATGTTTTCCTCTCCATGCTGGTTTTTTAAATTTCCGAATACGCCCACGACAAACGGGAGAAAAAATTGAGTGAAGTTTACGCTCATTTTTCTAACACTACAGTTTATAAAGGTGACTAAGTTGTATTTTTATAACATATAGAAGTGGTAGAATATTTATTTTTCTCCATAACTGCCAAGTTTCATGCAAAAATAAGCATTAGCACATATATTTCTAGACCTCGCAAATCCCCCCCCCCCGAGTATACAGTGACAGCCATTTTTGATTTCTGACGAAAATCCACCTGCATTCGATCGTTGATATTTGCTAATCTGTCTCTTATATTTTGCTTTAGACACCAAATACTCAAGAATACAGATATATGAAATATTCAACTAAATGATCGCTGAAGACTATGAAAACCATGTTTTATATTCTATCAATCGTATGGTTAATGTTTATTGTCAGTTTTTACATTGTGATTTTGAGACAACCAGGAAGAGTGTGGTTTCAAGGATCAGTAATACTCTCACTGATAGGGTGGTTGTCAACTTCGCTACAATTTCCCGTCTAGAGGAGACATGGAATGTATCTTTAAATAAACTGAATTGTCATTTACATCCATTGGAAAGTATTGCCAGTGGGACACGTTCTGCACTTAAAGCTGTTGAAACTGATAAGGGCCATTTGTTAGGAAATGATTGTGTAGCTGGCAACATTGTATTGGCCATCAATAAATTCAGATATAAGGACAGTAAGGGAGATCCAAAGGGATTTATCTCATTTTTAGAGAAGTCTGGCTTACCAAAGGGGTTTCTGCCAAGATATAGAGGAAACAGATTACATATATTATTTGACATTTCTCAAAAATTAGTAGTTCATTATGAAACATTCTCAGAATTTTTCTCTACAGGCACAGTTTCATGTGGTGGATTACAGTCTGCCATCCTCAAAGACTTCACCTCTCCAGTATTCGTATTATAATAAAAATCAGTCAATTACTTTGAATCTTTGTTTGTGTTTTCTGTTCTTATTAAGAATTTCAAAAGCTTTCTAGTGGTACCTTACTTTTTAAGATCTGCCAAAATTAAGAAAGTTATGATAGTTTAAACTGGACGAATATAGAACTAGGTCACAGATCTCCATTGACTTAACTGTGTAATTAGAGACAGAAAATCTCCTCATATTTCCGTAATTAAAAATTCCATTATTTCCTTTTTATTTGTCATAGAACAATAATTTATACATCATTTGAAAGCTTTTTAAATGCACTTTAATGTGGTATTAGAAAATATGTGATGAATTATTTTTGAAAATTTTTGTCACATCCCTAGAGACTGAAAGGAGGTCTTTTATTTATTTACTGTATCTAACAGAACAAAAAAAAAGGGGTGAAAAGAAAGAAATATGCAACAAATAAATGTTACCAAAGGCAAGATAAGTTACTCTTCTACCTACCTGGATATGCTTATTTGTGTTTTAACTTATTTTAAAGCGTTTTTTTTTTGTTCAAAACAAATCTAGTGTCCACCGTGTTAAGCTAGAACGAAACAAAATGGCTACCCATAAATAAGCCTTGCACAAGGAGCCTTAATAATCGCTCAAAAGTCAAAAAATTAAACAAAATATTGAAAGAACACATGTCACCAAAGTGTAATGTTCAACTGAACTGTATATTTTTTCTACCAGTATTTTGGTTAACTTTCGATTTTTGAGCGATTATCAAGGCTCCTCGTGCAGGGCTTATGGGTGGCCATTCTTTTTTCATTCTAACAAAGTGGACACTTTGTTTTGAACCACAAAAGAAACGCTTTAAAATAAGTTAAAACAACCAATTTAGTTTTACGCGTGTACGCTTAAAGAAAAACACGCTTGAAATCTGTAAATAGTCGCTAATGGAGTCCTCGAAGAAATCGTATAGGATTTCTTCTCGATTCGAGGACTCCATTAGCGACTATTTACAGATTTCAAGCGTGTTCTTCTTAGGCGTACATGCGTAAAACTAATTAAATTTTAACTCGAAATTGTTCAAATTTACTAATATTAAACAAAAACAACAACAGGAAACAATATTTATCGCCTATACACAATTTTTGTATCGCATTATGTTCCGAACGCTATTACCCCTTTTTTTTTTACCGCCGGTGTAAAATTTTGAAACGAAAAAAATCCCAAACAACTTCTTTAAGATAAAAACAATTTTATTTTTAATCTCGATTATTTCTTCTTTTTTATGTTATTTACTTTTTTTTAAAAATAATATACAAATCATAAATTATGAATTTATTCAAAAAATAAGTTATTTTAAACTAATTCCCAACTTAATTATTTCAATTTCTTGAAATTCATGCCGTCTAAAGTAACTTAACTTCGTTTTCTATCAATAATAAAACGAGGCTGCTTTTCTCGGCGTAAACAGCAACAAAATAGATCGACCATTACAACTGCTGAAAAAAAAAAGTAGAGAAATTAAAAATATATTTACGATCGCCCTCCTCATCTACTTCAAACTCCTCAGCGGCTTCTTCGAGATCGAGTACATCGGCCATTTTACTTTGTCTATTTTTAATTTTCCCTTCTAAAGTTTATGTAGATTACCTCCCTTGAAGCTAGAAATCACGGAAGTAGAACTAAAGAGCGAATAACAGATTCGGCAATTTGCGGCATTTGTTGGTAAACTCCGTCAAAAATAAAGTTGTAAATTAAAAAAAAATAATAATAACATTTTTTTTTGTTATTCTGATCTGTTTTTGTTTTTTTACTGTTAAATTCTCGCTCGGTACTTTTTGTGGCTTCCGTTAAGTGCGTAATGACTCTAATGGCGGTGAATCCCCTGAGAATGTCCCTTCTGGGTATAGTCACGACCCTCGGTATATTTATTTACTCCTCTGCAGGAGTTAGGCACAAGGCCAGTTTTATCTTACTCCCACAAGTAAGATGTGACCACAGCTTGGGTCGAGTAAGTGGGGTTTGAAAAGCCAGCGCCCGAGAAAGTGAGCACTCTGACCATTAAAAATTGCCCGGGCAGCCCCGTCGGCATTCCCCAGTAGGGGCGCCTCAAGCAGTAAGCAATAAACTTACTCCTCCCCAAAGAGGGGAGGCGAAGCCTGGGAGGGTGGACCTCCTAGAACTGCACAGGACAAACTCACAGACAGGTGGAATCAAGCCCCGAAGGACAAGACGACATCCGTCTATAGGGTGCAGTATCCATCGGAACAGATACTACACTTACTTCCTAGCGTGCCAGTTATATAGTTCAAACAAATACTCAGATTGGTTTTATAGATTTTATTAATTTTTTAATTTTGTGAAATAATACAAATAAAACAAAAGTAATACAAATAATGAAACAATTTTTTTTTTATTATATTTCAGAATTTATAAATATTTTATTAAGAAATTTTTTTAAAGCAAATAATTAACTTTTTAATTTATTAATAAACAATCAAACCAATTTTATTTATTTTTCAGAATATTTAACAAATAATCAACTTTTTAATCTCTTAATAAACAAATAATCAACCTTAATAAAGAATTTAAAAAACGGAACTCGAATTTTAATAAAAAAATATATATATCATTATAAGGGTATATGTTACGAGACTCAGCAGAGGCGCGAACGGGGTCCAAAAAAAGAACGAGAAAAGGTTTAAAAACATAAATTTGCAACAAGTGAAGTTGACCTACGACGAGAATAGATATTTTTCTACTTACCTATGTAATTTGTTTTTATTTTTACGTATTATAAATGGGTTTTCATTAGATGTAAAAAAAAAAATGTCTTGTTTTTTTTTTCCAACGTTTTCACAAAAATCAATATGGCCGCTCCAGGTGCATTTGTTAGTAATTCCCCCCAAATCGGCCATGTTTGTTTTCGAAATTACGATGTCAAAACTATTGATTTCTAATAAATAGCACTTCAAACGGGTTTAAAATACAAACAAATATCATATGCAAGTTTGAAACTAACTTTTACAGCTTACAGTTACTTTTATTTGTTGTAATTTGTTTTTTTTTGCGTTTTTACTCTGCTGAGTCTCGTAAAAGATTACCGAATTTTTTAACATATCATTAATCACGAGGGACATTAAATAATGAATACAATCTATAAAACCAATCTGAGTATTTGTTTGAACTATACCGAGGGGCGTGACTATACCCAGAAGAGACATTCTCATGGCATTCACCGCCATTAGAGTCATTACGCACTTAACGGAAGCCACAAAAAGTACCGAGCGAGAATTTAATCTTTTTAAGGTACTTCTGCAGTTTACAGGTCATGCTGAAATAATAACGTTATTATTTAGATTTAAAGGTACTGTGGGGGTACTAACGAATTCTAAACGTTAAACATGAAAGAACGAGTAAAAATACGCCAGTAACCAACACAAAGAGTAAGAAAGCCAGCACTCAAAATTCATATAAACATAACAATTTATTTAACGTGGTTCATTTAAATTGTATAAAGTCCTCAATGAAAGTCTGAGTTTTGTGTACAGGAAAATGTCCCTTTTACTGTTTGTATAAAATGTCTCTTTTAAAGTTTGTTCTTGGAAAGCACACGTGTTTTGGTGTGCGCGTATATTTGAGAAAATGAGCCGTCTCTCTACCCTTTTTTTTTCAGTGTACGAAATGGTAGGAATTTGTGTTGAACGGTACTTAAAAACAGAGAAAAGAAAGAAAGGGTTTAAGCTTACTATTTGTCCTCTGTCCGGTGAGGAGGGAGGGGGAGACGGCGTGTAGTAAGTGTAAGACAGTGGCAGGCAGCTTCTTGCCCCCATGCTTTAGGAGTCTGTTGACGGGACCGTCTTCGTCGCTGGTCGTAAGGAAAAGGGATGAAAAAGAGAGAGGAGGAAGTGCGTTCTTTCTTTTATATCACTCAAAATCTCGCGTGGTCAAGCATGACCTGTTGGTCTTTGATTGGCCGGACCCTCTGACAGCGTGATTTGGCGAGAATATGCCCTGTCTTCTTCCTTAGAGACGAAGAAGGGCTGAGTCAACAGAGAAAGAAATAATAACATATTAGGATGTTAATCCGATAGTACTTCTGCAGTTTACAGGTCATGCTGAAATGATAACGTTATTATTTAGAAATACATTCTTAACATGTAGAGGGGGGTGTTAACTATTCTCTACTTTCACCTAACAATTTAATAAAAAAAATTTTTTAAATACCGTAAAAATTGAATTTAACTTGAAAATACTATCTAAAAAATAGCACGGTCTGTAAACTACAGAAGCACTTTTCTTTAACTTTCAAAGTAAAAAAGGGGGCTATGTTCAAGGTTCGTTGCTGATATTCAGTTCCGGTTGCTGCTTCACAGACGCGAAGACAGTGACAAGGCAGAAACTGTTCCTCATTATAATTCACATAAAAAAATCAAATGTTTTTAATTTAACTTTTACAGTAACTTTTGTTTATTAAATTCTTAGGTGAAAGCACAGAATAGTTAACAAACCCCTCTCCCCATGTCAAGAATGGCTTTCTAAATATTAACGTTATTTCAGCACGGCCTGTAAACTTTTTTTTTTACAAATACTCAAATGAATCAAAAAAAATTTTTTTTCTCTTTACAAATACTCATTTTTTTTTTTTTAACAAAAAACAGTTTATAATGAATTATATTAAAAAAATAGTTCACGAGTTTCACCATAAATTCACTTTATTTGAGAGGAAGATAATCAGAAGGGACATTTTCTGTATTGACACCGTCCCCCCATTTGCGAAGTAGCAACCGGAACTGAATTTCAGCAACGAATCTTAAACATTACGAAGAAGTGGATTCTTGTATCAGTTCATCAAAAACGAAAAACGAAATTCTACTTTTTGGGGCGATTACATGTAAACAGCCTGAAAAACTGGGTGGTAAAATTAAATAAACAAAACAAAAATATTTTAGAGTTTCAGTTTAGCATATAAATTTAACGTAAGATGATAACTCACTCCCGACCAGATAGCGTTTTATGGCCATGTAAACAATTTTTTTTTTTTAGTTAAATCTTGGCAATTTTCTTAATTTCTTGGAAATCAATTGTAGGTGTTAGGGATGGGGGTCTATTACGACCTGGAGTTAGAGTTTAGTGGTATGGTTAAAAGAGGGCAGGTCAGGTTTTTTTAAATTAATTATGTGCCGTGCCAACCCCTGTTTATGACTCAGCACGCCTAACAAAGCAGATTTTTGATCCGTCAACACCTAAGCCGTTGTCGTGCGAAACCCACTTACGACTTGGCCCTCCTAACAAAAAAAACCGGATGTTTAACATGAAGATGTTTTGGCCGATGCTTGGCAGCACCGGTTATCCTATATACGTTTATATATGTGTTCAAATACAAGCATGACAATGAAAACAAATTAACAACTCAGAAACAATGAAGTATACAACAAAACATTTATTGGTCACAAATGCGACTGCGTTCGCTATGAAATTGTGTCCTTGAGAATGTGTACAAAGAGAGTCTGCAAATGATGTGTGTTTAAGTAGAGGAAATGTTTACATACTGTGTGAAATGAGTTTGTAAGAAGCACACGTGTTGTTTGCTATGAAATTGTGTCCACGAAAATGTGTTCAATAAAGTCTGAGTAGAATGATGTATGTGTGTGCAAACAGAGAAGAGAAATCTTACATACCGTATTGTGTATCTTGTGTGGAGCGTGCACATGGTGGAAAAGGTGTTTATCAAAGCAGCCAGACCGTACGGAGGAGAATGACAATCAGACTGATATTATCTGCAGCCAATCCTGGATGAAATATAGAAGAGCGAGCGAGGGCGTCTGGTAGGTCTGTAGTCTGACGAGGCCAGCCATACAGCACTTTATAATCACCGATACTAGCGGCACATGGCATTTCTAAAGGTGAGATAATTTGGGTCTTAAAACGCCCTCTGGTGATGTGTATTAGAAAAGGGTAAGTAATGTTACAGACACTTGAACACTTTAGCCCGTGTGACATTTCTGGACATATCGTCACTCCATGTGACCAATCAGATCTCATCAAAACTAGCAGCTCACAAAACAATATAAGATGAGTGTGTTTCTTCACTCAGTTTCTCATTCGAGGCTTTGCCCCTCGCCTCGACACCTGACACGGCCTCCTCCGTTTCTGTTGATCGCACCTTGCTCCACTGACCTTTTACCAGACATTACGCCGCCCTTTCACCACTACCATTGTACATTTTGTCTACAATGACTGCCTGTCATCATCAACATCATAACTATCATCACAGCAGCTATAGCAGTTATCAACCGATCCATTCATCATCAACATCTTCAGCCTGTTCCTGCTCCTGCATCTCCTGCATCTCTTGCACCTGCTGACGTCCCCCTGTTCCTGCTGTTCATTAAAAAGCAAAAACATTTTTTCATCAAAGAACAAAAAAAAAAAAATTCTGTAAACTGAGTTCATTTTTTTGTCTTTCCTTTTTGTTCTTTCCAACTGCTACATGTACCAGCAGACTACCTTTTTCTGTGTTGGCTTTCTGGCTAAGCAGGTGGCGATGTAGCAGTCATAAACATGAACATTTCTTCTTGTGGAGGGCAGCCCGTTTAGTCACACAAGCACCAATCAGACTCCAAGGCATATTAATTTCGACTGGACCCATGAAGAACTACTTCCAACGAAGAAAGACGTCCTCTCTCCTGCCTCTCTCCACTGGACAGCCAAGAAAAGCTATTTTCCACTGAAAAATATACAGCTTGAAGAAAAACGGCCGCCAAACTTTCTTACTTTATTACTTCCTTCACTGTTATACGCTTTTAACTTTCAGCTACCTACACCCAACTGTGTAGGTCACACAAATAAATACATTATTTTTTATTTTGACATGACAGGATACCTCCCACTCTCCCGTGAAAACAAGCATATGCACGGGCTCGGAGTATATCCGTAACACCCTCGCCTTGGCTAGAGATCTTAGTCTAGAATCAGATGATCAGGCGTACATGTGCTTTAGATTAACCCTATAACACCACGTTAGTTATCTATATTTCCTCTTCTGTTCTCCTTCAATCCAGGACTAGACCCTACTCGATTATGTCTCCAATACTGTAGACGAAGCACTTTCCTTAGATCCAAGCGACCAAATCCATGTATTTGGGCATTTTAATATCCATCACAGAGATTGGCTAGGTTTCTCAAACTACAGATACAGCATCTATAGTTTCTCTATTGCACATTTTCTTTCCCAAACCGTGACTTTCTTGACTCATCTCCCAAATCGTGAAGATCAGCAAGTCTCACTTATCGACTTATTTTTACTACACTGCTCGAGGTTTGTGTGATGGATGCCCATAGCTTACTCGGAAATGCTGATCACCTTGATGTAATGGTTGATATCACTCATAACTTCCGACCCCAAACTGAAGCGTTGTTACGGAAAACGACGGGATTGGGAATCCTTCAGAAATCACAGAGATGCCCCATAGAGTAAATTTTTTCTTTCCCTGCTGACAGTGCACAAATGAGATAACTGAATGGGTCAAAGAAATTCTATAGTAAGCCTCCACTTTCTCCAATGGTTCACTTCGGCCTGTGCAGCTATTATTGCATAACATAAGTCTCCTTTCATTTTTGTGCTCAAATCTTTGAATCATTAATCAATCTAGCAATAGTTTGCCACCTCGTAAATGCTAAACATTTTCTGACCAACAATATGGATTTAGGCAATCCTATTCTACTGTGGATATCCTAATGGTCATCTTTGAACACATATACCATCCATTGGATTAAACATGTGAAGCTAGATATATCTAAAGCCTTTCACAGGGTCTGGCATGAAAGTCTTCTCAAGAAAATTAATTTGTACAGTATTACTGGACGAATATTTAATATAATCAGATCCTTCTTAGCTAAAGTAAAGATCCAGGTCGTCCTCGATGGCCGAATATCTAAAAAATATTATATTAATGCAAGTGTGCCACAGAGGTCGATCCTTGTACCTTTATTATTCCTGATTTTCAATTTGCAATTGCGTCCGAGAGGGGAATATTTGCTGATGACACCATGCTTTATTCTCGACATGAGAGAAAATCGAATGCATACATATCCAAGACAATGGCTAAATCCTTTGAAAATGTCGTCCAGTTTGTAGTAGAATGGAGCCATGAATTAATAGTTACATTTAATGTGACTAAGACAAAGCTTCTTTCCTTCAAAAATTATAAGAAACCTTACTAATCACTGATTGCCATGGCTCATAGCACTCTTCCCGGGAATTCAACATTCAAACTCCTTGGCCTAACATTCGCAGGTAACATGAATTGGAAAAAATACATAGACGATACTGCCAAGTCTGCTGCAAAGAAAGTGGCCTCCCTTTACCTGGCTAGAAAAGTTGCCACACCTGCCAGTATTCTATATCTCTAAAAGGCCACCATTCGCGCATGCATCGAGTATTGTTGCCACATCTGGGCTGGTGCACCAACCACCAGTCTTTCCCTCTTGGACAATGTCCAAAAAAGAGTCTCTAACCTAATAGGTCCCACACTGTCTACCAAGCTCCAGCCCCTGTCTCATCGACACAATGTTGCATTCCTGTGCTTGTTTTACAAGTACTTCAACAGAATGTGTTCCGAAGAACATGCTGCACTTGCGTCCCCGTAAATACTCCTGACCAACCCAACAATCAGCAAAATCCCACCTATTCACTGTAGAGGTACCCAGATGCTGGAAGGCTTTCTACTCTAATAGCTTTTTTTCCTTGAACCTCTTGTCTTTGGAATTCTCTCCCTGCTCCCTGTTTCTCCGACTGTACCAACATGCAAGAATTTAAATGTAATGTGAACAAGCTTCTCGATGCACAACTCCCCACTTAGAATGCCTCCAGTATGACTTGTTTGGGATGAAAAAAAGAAAAAGATAAGTATTATTTTTGCGAAGTCCCACCGGCGGTAATCGTGTGCGTAGAGAGTTATCTGCCCTTTTAACGCTGAAATAATAACCAGAATTCCGTGTTGCTAGAAAAAAAGAAACATGGCGTTCAACAAGGACGGTACACCTACGGCGGACTCAAGCAATATCGGGTTTCCTGTACTGCCCAACACAAATAATAACAATCCTTTAGCTAGAAAATTAAATAAAATATTGGAAACGAGGATCGACAATGACAAGGTTAGAATTTTGTATAATTTCAAACATTTTAAAGAAATAACCAAAGACTGTTTATTGCTGTCTGCTATTTTCACTTTCTTTGTTTTTTAATAACAATTTTAAAAAATATATCTATAAAAAAATATATCTATAAAAAATAAAACTGTTAATCAAATGGAGTAAGTTTACTTGATTTTATTAAATAAATTTGAAGGTAAACCTTTGTTGTATAAGACTTCAAACTATTTAAATCTATCCATTTGTCAAAACGTAAAAGTTTTGTCGAGGCTGCCATTTTAAAATTGTAAACGTGTTAAGAATTGAACTGCTGGTGCTTATATAGATCAGTCCCCATGGCGGGCGATATCGGCTCCTTAAAATCCGATGAGCTACGGCAACAGCCGAAAGGCGATCATACAGAATTAAACTGCGGTTCCTGAAACGGAATACGAAAATAAAAACACTGCTTTATTTAGATTTAGTCGAACTCTACAACAAACCACGCCAAAACAAAATCCGGTGATTCAAGAGAATTTGGTGCTTATTTATATTGAGATGTCTTTTGGCTAAGATCAAAGTGTAGTATCTGTTCCGTTGGATACTGCACCCCATAGACTGGTATTGTCTTGGCCTTCGGGGCTTGATTTAAGCCGGTCTATGGGTCTGTCCTGTGCAGTTCTAGGAGGTCCACCCTCCCAGGCTTCGCCTCCCCTCTTTGGGGAGGAGTAAGTTTATTGCTTACTGCCTGAGGCACCCCTACCGGGGAATGCCGACGGGTCTGCCCAGGCAATTTTTAAACCCCATTTTCCCGACCCGACCTTGGGTCACATCTTACTTGTGGGAGTAAGATAAAAACTGGCCTTGTGCCTAACTCCTGGAGAGGAGTAAATCAATACATGCGAAATATGGCAGTTCAAAATAAAATAATAGGAAAACTTATGGCACATGTTCGTCTTTGTCCACTGTCCGTTTTTCACAACTTTTTACTGACCATTGTTTTTTTCTTTTTTCGGTGTACACTTATCTATCAGGCTGCTAGAGAATTCTGGGGGTTTTGGAAAAAAAATTCAAATATTTTACATTTTAGGAGGGGGGGGGATCAGTTTCCAATGTTAATTCAACGTAGACTGATCCCCCTCCTTTTGACCATCTCAATTTAAAAAAAAATATTTTTCGGTGTACAATTACCTATCATGTCAGTAGAGAATTTCGGGGTTTTTGGAAATAAATTTTAAAAAATTAAGATTTTAAGACGGGGGATCAAACTTATGGATATACTTACTTATCAGTGAAAATATTAGTGTACACCAAAAAATAAAATTAATTTACTATTCGGAGTCAACAAACTCCGAACAAAATTCCCGTCAAGCCAGCGTGTCGTAAAGATGGTCAATGATCTTCCTTTTTCTAATATGAAGACGCTACGCGGTCTTGTGATTCGGAGTTCGTTGACTCCGAATAGTAAATTAATTTTGTTTTATTAAAATTCTACTTGCTTATTTTCCGTAATTTTTGGTGTGCACTAATATTTTTGGCACTTATGCATTTTAACATCCCCGTGCCAATTTAGAAAGTCATTCTTAACATTTGGGGCTTTGTTAACTCTTCCCTTGGCGTGGATGGAACTCTCGTAAAATGAAAACAAAAAATGTTAAAATGCACAAGTACTAATTTTTCTTCTTCTCGTCAAGTGTTTTAGGGTGTTCACGCGTAATCGCCTAAAAATAGTAGAATCTATTTTTTGTGGAGCGGGTGGGTTGCATAGCGGGTTAATCAACAGTAATACTATAAAGCAAATTTTCGTGTGACTGAAAAAAAAAACACCAATAAAATGCAAAAGTGACAAAAAAAATTATAAGCAACAATTTACAAAAAGTTACTTTTTAAAAGTACAATGCGAGAATGTAAATAAAGCAATAAATGATTTTTTTAATGTTTCAAGAACACTGGTTTCATTTTGTGTGGTTGCCTTTCAGCTGTTGTGACTAGACTAATTACCGAATTTTACGAAGCCAATAAGTGCAGTAATGGGACCCGATTTGTAAAAGCACCCTTCCCGAAATTGGAAGAGGGGGGGGGGAGGATAATCCCTAATCCCCCCTCTCTCTCTACTTGTTTGCGGGAGGGGTAACCGCCAGCAATTGGCCTTGGAACAGGCCTCTTTTTGTGTAAATATGAAATGTCGCGTACCCCTCTCCTGGAGAAGCTAGGAAGGATGCATATCATATTAAAAATTATAAACTTACCAAAAACCAAGCCAAGAATTAGGACAGGATTTTAAAACGATGTGCGTGAGTGTGTGTGTGGGGGGGGGGGGCTATTTTAGTCACATTAGAGTGAAATTGCTTTCGGCACAATTCTCAAACAACTTAGTGGTACTTAAAACAAGTAATTTATAGTTAGTTGATTTGTCTGCGAGACAGGATAAATTATCGTTTACTTGTAGAAAAATGGTGGCCATGTCAAAGTTGTAGTTTCAGAAACAAGAAATGTCGTTCAGTTATCTCTCTTCCCCCCCCCCCCCCCCCTTCGCGTCTAGTGATTTTTATTTTCAGAAACTCTGGAAGCGACAAACGAAAGAGAATATAACCAGACACCCAACAAAAAACACTTCCGCCGCCGCCCTTGAGGCTCGCATTCACAAATATCCGGGGACTTAGAACCAACATCAACGACATAGAAACCTTTCTCCTGACAAACTCCCCGGATATCCTAGCTCTAAGTGAAACTAACTTTCAATCCTCAATCTCCTCTCACCACTTTGACATGACTGACTACCTCCCACTCTACCGTAAAGACTCTGACAAGCATATGCACGGGCTAGGAGTTTATGTTTGGAACACCCTCCCCCTGACTAGAGAACATAGGTTAGAATCTGATGACCAAGACTACATGTGCTTTAGATTGACTTTACATCAGTTACTTATATTTCTTATACGGCTCCCCGTCGACCCAGGACTGTACTCTGCTAACCTCTGTCTCTGAAAGCATAGATAGAGCACTCTTAATTGACTCGAATGCCCAGATACATGTATTTGGAGATTTTAATGCCCACCACCGCGACTGGTTGGGATTCTCCAGCCTTACTGACGCAGCCGGCAACTCTACGTATAATTTATCCTTAGACTGTCGATTTTCCAACCCGCATCCCCGATCGAGTAGACCAACAAGCCTCACTTCTAGACCTTTTCTTGACCTCAATGCCCGAGGCTTGTGTGACGAAAGCTCATAGCCCACTCGGGAATGCTGATCACATTGTGCTAATGATACATATCACCCTAAAAAGTCGTCCAAAAGCTGATGAACCGTTGCTCAAAACAACGAGATACTACAAGCAGGCTGATTTCGAGTCAATCAGAGATCACATCAGTGACGCCTCATGGAAGGAAACCTTCTCACTCCCTGCCGACCAGTGTGCAAACGAATTAACTGAATGGGTCAAAGCAGGCATTGAAGCCTATGTTCCCATGCGAAAATTCTTTAGCAAGCCCCACTCTCCTCAATGGTTCATCTCGGAATGTGCAGCTGCCATTTCTGAAAGGCAACAAGCATTCCGTAAATTTGGCCGCCATAAGTCAGCTACTAATAGACATAAATTTATAGAGTCAAGAAATAAATGCGAGGCCGTGATAGGTGAAGCGAAGAGAAGGTATAATGAGTTAACAAAAGAACACATCCAGTCACAGAAACTAGGTACTCGTGATTTCTGGAAAATCTACAATAGTGTAGTGAATAATGGCCAATCAACGATTCCCCCACTATCACACTACAATGATGTCGTATGCACGACCACTGATAAGGCTGAACTACTTGCCCAGTGCTTCGCTTCTAACTCTACTTTAGACTCAGATAACCACCCCCTCTCCAAATTACCATTGCGGACCGAAGCCACACTTGATAACCTGGTCATCACCCCATAGGTCAGAGTCATCATAAAAAACCTTGACACCTCCAAAGCTTGTGGGCTTGATCTTATACCAGTAATAGTAATAAAGAAATGCTCTGCTGAACTTGCCCCTGTCCTCTCCAAACTCTACAATAAATGCCTAGCTGAATCTTGCTTCCCCGATAGCTGGAAAATTGCCTCTGTGGTACCAGTCTACAAGAGTTCTGGGAATAGAACCGATCCTCACAACTATCGCCCAATCAGTCTGCTGCAGATCTTTGCTAAAATCTTTGAATCCTTAAATCTAGCGATAGTACGGCACTTAGATAATGCTAAACTTCTATCTGACCGCCAGTATGGATTTAGACAATCACGATCTACTGCGGACATCCTAATGGTCATCTCTGAACGCATGTATCATACACTTAACAAGGCAGGAGAAGCTAGGGCAGTAGCGCTTGATATATCCAATGTCTTTGACAAGGTATGACATAAAGGGCTTCTCCTGAAAATATGCTCATACGGTATTACTGGGAAATTACTTAATATAATTAGATCCTTCCTAGACAAAAGAAAAATCCAGGTTGTCCTCGATGGCCATTCATCTAAGCAACATGACATAAATGCTGGTGTACCCCAGGGATCTATCCTTGGACCTTTGTTGTTCCTGATCTATATAAATGATCTCCCTCATGACATAGTGTCTGAGATTGGTTTATTTGCTGACGACACCACGCTTTACTCTCGCCATGTTGGCAAAACCGACGCGATCATATCTGAGGCATTGGCTGAATCTTTAGAAAATGACCTCCAGGCTGTAGTGGATTGGAGTCATAAGTGGTTGGTAACTTTTAATGCTGCTAAAACAAAGCTCCTTTCCTTCAATAACTACAAGGAACCTCTCCAACCACCGATTGTCATGGCTAATAACACCCTACCTTAGAGTTAATCATTCTCCTCCTTGGCCTAACCTTCACAGGTAACATGAATTGGAACAAATACATTGAAGACATTGCCAAGGTTGCTGCAAAGAAGGTGGGCTCCCCCTACCGTGCTAGTAAACAACGCACACCTGACATTATCCTGTATCTCTACAAAGCCACCATCCGCCCATGCATGGAGTATTGTTGCCACATCTGGGCTGGTGCATCATCTCTTCTTCCTTGACAAGGTCCAAAAAAGAATCAGCAACCTAATAGGTCCCTCACTGTCAACCAAGCTCCAGTCCCTGTCCCATCGCCGCAATGTAGCATCCTTGTGTTTGTTTTACAAATACTTGAATGGATTATGCTCCGATGAACTGGCTACTCTGGTGCCCCCTCAACGTAAATTCACTAGACAAACTCGACAATCAACTAAATTTCATTCATTCACTGTGGAGGTCCCCAGATGTCGGAGAGCCTTCTACTCAAATAGCTTCTTTCCTCGTGCTGCTGGCCTATGGAACTTCCTCCCTGCCCCCTGTTTCCCCGACAGTACAGACATGCAGAAGTGTAAAACTAATGTAAACAAACATTTCGCTGCGCAGATCCCAATTTAGTTTCCCCCCCCCCCTCCCCCCACCCTCTCTCCTCTTTTTTCTCAGTAGCCCCTTACGTCTACAGTGGCGCCCTGCCTTGTTTGGGGTGAACTATGTTAAAAAAAAAAAGAAAAAAAGGGAGATAACTGAATAACGTTTTCTGTTTCTACAACTACAACTTTGCCATGGAAGCCATTTTTTTTTTTACAAATAAACAATAATTTAGTGTGTCTCGCAGACGAGTCAACTAGTTATAAATCACTGTTCTTAATCTAAAAAAAAAACCGGGTTTTACACTAAGTGCTGAAACCTATTTCACTCTAAATCATTTACATGAGTAAAACAGGAATTTTACATTAAGACGTATCTGGGCTTTCAAGGAGCAAGATTTTTCTTTTTTAATTTATGTATTTATTTATTCTGTCGGTGACAATAAAATTGAAGAAATAATATATATAGATTTACATTTTTTGATTGCCCCCACCCTCATCTAATTAACAAAAACAATGAAATTTCAAATAAGAATAACTGTCTTGGTTTTATTGCATTTTACAGTTCAGAGAGAGATTAAGGTTGTGGGGATTAGTCAAAAAGTGAGATAACTCTGATCTCTATTTTTGGTTACTTCAACTTTTCGTTTGGCACCATGTTTGCTAAGATTTCATTTAACATCTGTCAGATATTTTTTGATTTTTTTCTCTCTGAAATTGTGAGATAAAAATGATTTTTCAGAGAAAATTGAACTTAATTCCAATGGATTTTAATGTTTATTTATTTTTTTTTTTTTAGGAAATGCTTGAAGCTCTCAAAGCTTTATCGACATTCTTTGGTGAAAATAGTTTGAGGACACGCAGGAATTTGCGCAGTGACATTGAAAGACGCAATTTGTTGATCAACGAAGAATTTGTTCAGGCATTTCAAGTTGTCGAAGAGGTAACATACTATTGGTAACTTTGATGGTGACACTGTTGTATTACTTTCCTTATTTACATCTTTTTTTTTTTCATGCAATGTTTTTATTTATACAGGATGTTCCAGAAGTCTTGGGCACAGCGTCCTGCAACTGTTGGGCTAACTGTAACTTGTAAGGTGTCATATGCAGTTGTCTTTTACAGATGTTGTAGGAAGCTGCAATTCCCTACTGGCTCTTCTGATCGATTTACAGAGGCTCTGTTCAAAAGCAGTTCAAACTTACTCAACCGTATCATCTGAAGTTGAGAGGCGTCCCGTTCTTTTAGCTGGACACAACGCCCATCCTTCATGAATGTACCATGCCATCTCAATACAGACTTCCTTTCTGGGGCCTCTTTTCAGAATTTTGTGAAAAAAAGCGCATTGAACAAGTGTCCATGATTCAGTTTTTGCAAATTCAAGAACGCAAAACGTCTTTTCTGGTTGAGCGAACGCCATTACTGAATCTGAAAAAAAAAAATGAAAAAATCATTAGCATTACAAAAAACTTAATGTATTTAGCTTTAAAATTGTACCAGTTTCATCTTACTACCATTCATGGTTCAGCATTCATGAATTTACCATGCCATCTCAATATGGACTTCGTTTCTCGTGGCTCTTTTCGGAATGTTGTGCAAATTCAAGGATGCAAAACGCCTTTTTTAGCTGAGTGAATCAGAAAAACATCTGAAAAAAAAAAATGAAAAAATCATTAGCATTAAAAAAAACTTAATGTATTTAGCTTTAAAATTGTACCAGTTTCATCTTACTACCATTCATGGTTCAGCAGACATGAAGAATTGATTCAGCAGCATGGCTGGTCCTTGAGTGTCGACCACAAAATTGAGTGTTGAGCCAAAACGAGTTCTTTTCTCTACACCTGATGTTTGGTGCCATGACAGTTTATTTCAGTGTTATTATATGCTGTCAGTACACATTTTGTTGGGTTGAGTGATCCAGGTATTGGATTTCCATATTTGTTTACATTGGAAGGAAACATCTTGCAGAATATGCGTAAAGGTAGTGTGTTTGCTTGTGTATCTGTATCAATCTTCAGATTGAGGCTGTAAGTGCTTGGGTGATCTGTCAATTTAACGTTAATACTGATAAATGCTTCATTTTTAAGGTTTTTCTGATTTGGTAGAAGGGTCACCGTTATTAGTAACACTGAATGTCATGTGTTTCATCGCCGTATCTAGTTCTGTTGTCATGTTCGACGATGCTGTTAACTTTTCTGTCTAGTATTATTGTCTGTATCTTGACTGACTGCGGCTTTTATGCCTTATTGTTTCTTGGACTTAAGTTTTACTGAGAGACATAGTCTGGCCCAGTGACTTGTTTTGCCACATGTGTTACATGTGTCATTCTTAGCAAGGCAATATTCTTTGCAGAAACGGTGGTCATGTCCGCAATTCTTGCACAAGTGTGTAGAGTTTCTTTCGCTTCCCTGATGTTGGCAATTACCATGATTTATGATGTCTACTTGTGATAATAATGGGTTGTGTAGTTGCGGTAGTCTGTTTACATATGAAGCTGTGCATGCTAATTTCACAGCCTCTTCAATTTTGTAGCCTTGCGGTTTGTTCAAAAGTTCTTTTTGTAAGTCCGGTATAGGCGTGTTTGCAATTCGTAATTCTACTAAATGTTTGTTCAATTTGTGGGCTGTGAAATTACATTTTTCACTATTAAACGACATTTGTTTAAAAATGTGTCAGTTGGCTTTTGTTAGTATTTACCGAGTTCAAGCCTATATACTTGGTGGTTGGTTGCCGGTTCTAGCTGCTCAATGAAGGTATTGAACATTTTCTGAGCGTCTACAGTTCTCGCTTGACATAGACCAACTGCTATACCCGTGTATTCCTTCTTCCGCAAGTTGCCAGTAGAATAATAGGCACTTTTTCTTTGTGTTTTGTTCCCTCAATAGTGAAATATAGTTCTAAACGTTGAAATAATTTAAATGATTCAACGATGTTAGAGGAACCCCAGTCAAGAGTGGGAACTGGTTTTGAAATATTAGCCATTCAGTCGCGTTTGTGATTTGCAGACGACAATTTCATTCCCATCTTGACCTAGATTTGCGTGCGTAAATCGTAAACAAACGCCGGTCCGTAGACATTACGATTAGAAAAGAAAAAAAATGTTTTACTTTCAGTGTTTGTTGTTTTTTTAATTATTTTTCTTTATCCCAATGCCACGACGTCAGGTCGTGTTTTTTTGTGTTATGTGTGTTTAATGTAAGGACAAACAAGATGTTTGTTGATTTCTACAGACAGAGAAATATTTATTGAAGGACTATCACTTGCAAGGACGCATGGCGCAATGGATATAGTACTAAGTAAAATTCTGTTCTAAGTGATAGTCATCTGAAGGTTGAAGGTTCAATCCTCGGTGTGAATTACTGAATACTTCTCTCAGTCATGGCTGACGGAACGAGAGCATGCTACCCCCGTGGATTAAATAGAGGGTTCCGTTCGAAATTCCGTCCAGATTCCCGAGTTCGACAGAAATATTCCCGAGTTCGAAAAGATACACCTGAAGAAGGCCGGAGGTTACAGCAGCTGAAACGTTGTGATGATAACACTCAAGATGAGAACAGTAATTCGAATAACCCAAATTTTACGAATTGTTTTTAAATTCTAAACAAAATTCTATTTAACTGGAAATAATGAATGGAAGTTTGATGGAATTTAAGATTTGGCCAGATTAATGCACATACATAGTAACTTTTTTCTTTTTTTTTTAATATGTTATTACTGTTAAAAGTAGCTCTATATGATTTTAAGAGGACTCAAAATGAAATCAAGGAAGCCTCTAGAGCTGTACTGAAATCATTACAAACGAAAACAGACACCCTTTTAAATGTTTAAAACTAGAGAAAAAAATTGTTTTTAAAACTAGAAAAAAAATTGTTTTTAAACTAGAAAAAAAAATCGTTTTTAAAACTAGAAAAAAAAATGTTTTTAAAACTAGAAAAAAAAATGTTTTTAAAACTAGAAAAAAAAATCGTTTTTAAAACTAGAAAAAAAAATGTTTTTAAAACTAGAAAAAAAAATGTTTTTAAAACTAGAAAAAAAAATGTTTTTAAACTAGAAAAAAAAATCGTTTTTAAAACTAGAAAAAAAAATTGTTTTTAAAACTAGAAAAAAAAATGTTTTTAAAACTAGAAAAAAAAATGTTTTTAAAACTAGAAAAAAAAATGTTTTTAAAACTAGAAAAAAAATGTTTTTAAAACTAGAAAAAAAAATGTTTTTAAAACTAGAAAAAAAAAATTGTTTTTAAAACTAGAAAAAAAAATTGTTTTTAAAACTAGAAAAAAAAATTGTTTTTAAAACTAGAAAAAAAAATTGTTTTTAAACTAGAAACGAAATTCTGTTTGGATGGAAATAATGTTCCTAAAAGATTGTATTAAATATTTATTTTCTAGCAACTGAACAGTGTTTATACTGATGTGAAAGCAATGAATGAATGCTGCCTTGACATGACGAGCAGACTCAAGGTAATCACACATTTCATTTCTTATTTATAAATTTTTTTTTGCTGTCATTTTTAATGGAGGGTGTACACGTGTTGAAGATATTTTATTAATGTTGTACAAGGTATTTTAACTGTATAATATAATGACCATTTTCTGTGTAAGGACATTGGAGCTTGGGATCTGTCTGGCAGGGTTAGAAGGTTAAATTATAAATGAGTTAACCGAATGGGTCAAAGCTGGCATTGAAGCATATGTCCCCATGCGGAAATTCTTCAGCAAACCCCACTCTCCTAAATGGTTCACCTCAGAATCTGCAGCTGCTATTGCTTAGAGGCAGCAAGCATTCCGACAATTCATTCGCCATAAGTCAACTGCGAATAGACAGAAATTTATAGAGTCCAGAAATAATTGTAAAGTAGTGATAGGTGAAGCAGAGAGAAGGTATACAGTTAACCAAAAAAATGCATTAAGTCACATGTAGGTACTCGCGATCTGGAAAATCTACAATAGTGTGGTGAACAATGGACAAACAACGATTCCCCCGCTATCAAAACACAATGATGTCGTTTGCACGGCAACTGATAAAACTGAACTACTTGCTCAGCGTTTCACCTTAAACTCCACTTTGGACTCTGCAAACTATCCCCTCCTTAAATTCCCAACTTAGGATGACCCTCTAAATTTACACCCTGATTCCCAGTACGCCCTTACATCTACAATGGTGACCTGCCTTGTTTGAGGTGAACTATGTTAAAAAAAAAAAATTAATTAAAGCTGAGAAACTGGAAGTGAGGAGTGTGAATCTCATGACATCATCTAGGAAGTTAGAAGGGATCTTCGAAAATCAGAATTTGACTAGAAAGCGAGTCATGAGGACATATTGTGACGACAGATAATCCCTGACACAAATTAATATTTATATTTTTGCCGGAAGGCGTTTTGTCTTGGAGTATGCTTCCCAAATTCTATAATGATGTCTACACGTAGGAGCACATTGGATAAGAGAGCTGACAAAAGAAAGACGAACATGTACATATGGTTACAATAAGCAATTAATTGCTATAACACAATAGGAGTGAAAGAAAATAAAAATATAGGAGACAAAAGGTTTTTCTTTTGATGGAGTGCGAACATTGTACGTAACATTTAATACATATTTTTATGTTGATCAAAAGTTCAATATGGACTTATCTGTTTAGATATATGGTTCAATTACACAACATTTTCTTCAAATACGCAATCCATTTTAACAATGTTATGTACATTTCCAGGCACGTAAACTTTTTATCTGACAGGACACAATATATTGTTTCTTATTAAGTCCTATTTTTTCTTCTCATCTCTCCAAACCTTGCGCTTAAATTGACTCATTATCGTTTGATTTCTTCCAGTTTCAATTGTCGTCTGCTTTCTTTCAATTTCACTTCTCATCTCCTCTTCCATTTGCATATTGCCTCTCGCCATCTCCTTCCTTACTACTATATCTCTTAAGCTAAGCCGGCAAGCGAAAAAGAGAGAAAGATGTCACCCATGGTGAAACACAGCATAACCTCTTCTTCAAATCATTTTTTGAGTTGGTTTTGTTAATTTTAAATTGAGAATTAAGTCTTGTTTAAAAGAAGTTTTCATGAAGGTGGTTTGGCCATGTACAGCGTGCCACTTTCTGCATCAACTCAATAACACGCATGAATACCCCAGGTGCGAGGGTGCGTCGAAGACCAAGGAAAATATAGCTTGAGTGCGTACAAAGTGACTTGATTGCTTGCAACATGACTGGTATCATTCCTTTGGAATGGACCGCATGGAGAGCAGGCATGAGATGTTACCTGATGTTGCCTACCCCGGAGTCTGGGACACTTACAGCATCTTAAATACCAAATCATCATCATCATCATCATCATCATCATCATCATCATCATCATCATCATCATCATCATCATCAAGAAGAAGAAGAAGAAGAAGAAGAAGAAGAAAAATTAAAATAAAAATAAAAATAAAGCCCAATACTTTCCAGGAGCGAGGAAGTCCAGTTTTCAGAGTTTAACCACAGAACTACTAGACGATCATTCGATTGACCAGGGCGATGATCAAAATGAAGATCTGAACCTACAACTTCTTCAATTGGTGCTGATAAAGTCACAATATTACAATTAAGATGTTATCTAGGGTATGTTTTATGGAGAGGGGGAGACAAGATCTTGTGAATAAAGTCATAGTTACTCAAATGGTGCAGGGATTATGCGATATGCCCTACGAAAGCCGACTCAAGAAGATTAACCGTTTATCCCTTGAGCGGCAACGATTATGCAGTGATCTCATTTTGGCCTAAAATTTCCTCAGTGGCCATTACGATCTCTGTCAGGACCTATTATTCACTCCTGCACCAGAAAGAGGCCTATGCAGGCGTTACCAGAAACTGTTTCACCACCAATTTCGAATGAACTGAAGGAGATCCACCTTTTTCAATCAGTGTCCCTGGACTTTGGAATTAACTTCCAGATGTTCCAATAAAGTCACAATATAGCAATCCAGATATGTTATGAATTTGTGACATATAATATAACCACTGTTTAAAAAGAGAAAAGAAGAAAAGATGAACCCTTTCTCGGAATTCACTCCGAGGCAGAAAGGAACCAACGAAAAACAGATACAAACCGGAATCATTTTCAAACAAATATTTATTCCTAAGACCAGGATGCGAAAATAATCAGAATAAAACGGAAATAAGATTTAACTGAGGGGAAGGAATTTCTAGATGTGAATTACAAAGGAAACATGTGACAACAAGCAAACGAAGTGCTATCCGAAAACATACATGAATTTGAAGAAGCAGGATTTTAACAGGAATATGTTACAAAAGAAGAAAAGAGATTTGATAGTTGTCACACAAGAGAAGAGATTTTTATTTTTAAAAAGAAAAGGGTCCTATCCCTATCAGTGCACTTGATGATAAGGCGATTGGGGGGTACATTAAACTTGTTGATGGGGTCGAGTTGGTCGGGGAGGGGGTATACATTACAGATATCATCTAAAGTATTTATGCTCTATAGAGAGGGGATGGGGAGACAAAATCTTGTAAATGACGTCATGGTGAGAGTTAAAGAAATGACGGTAGGTCCTTTTCCAGCAGTGAACGTATGAGGTAGACGTGTATTGGGGTTTGTGTCGATCTTCTCTCTCTCCCAAAAGCCAGCTTGGAAGGAGGAGGAAAGTCCTTTAATGTCGTACGCTTAACAAGTACGGTCTTATGAGATCCTGGCCAGGGAGATATGACATCAATAAATCTGTGAACCGTAAAAAGGTGTTGTCTCTTTGATAAGATTTTGTTGCAGATCCATACATGTGCATTTCTATGAAGGAACTTGGAGTTATACAACAACCCTAAGTTTATAAATGTGGACGTATCGTCTTGACAACCAGACACAGATGAATGAAGATGACAGTGGTCGTAGACAACATCTGATGATCCGTTTGTCTCTGTCAAAGATTCCTTCTGCCTCTCTAAGAAACAAGACTATGAGATAGCATCGGACCAACGCTCTCTGTTATCCACACTTATTCTTATGTGTAATCTCTGAATAAATCTATTGAATGTTCTTTTTACAGGCAGCAAAAGATCAGACAAGAGACTTATTAAACCAAACAACTGGATTGCAAGCAGAAAGGTCAGTTAAAAGTGAATATTTAAAAATTTTGCACTTTTCAATGATTTATTTTGTCATTTTAGCAATTATGTATGTTAATTTCACTACTCCACAAGAAAGAGCATATATATATACTAAGCATAATGCTACTGAGCACAAAGAAGAAGGGAAATTCAACCAAATACAATTTTGCAGATTTATTTAAATGTTACAATGTAACATAAAAGAACATAAAATATACATAGTTGTTACTCACGACTTGTGATGAAACGCTATCAGGCATGGTAGGTTACGAATCTCTGTAAAGGCCAGAGCTTCTTCATATTAGGAGCCACGTGGAATTACGTCCAGCCGTGGTGAACTCGAATGTCTCTCTGTCTCTTTATTGGGTCTAACCAAGGGGAATAACCTACCAGTGTTCTTAGGAACCAGTGTCACCCTTACTTTTGTTCTTGAGTTATAACAAAACAGAAATTTAAATTTAGCCTTGATAAACGTGTCGATAATCAATCTACAAACCCACAGAAAAATCGACTGTACTTTATATATTAGATTGGTGATGTGTAATTTTTTAAACATTTTCTTGTAATATTATAATGTGAGCTGAATCCATGTAAATTAGATGGTATTATTATTATTTTCCTTTCATCAGTTTTTAGGTTGTCTTTTATTTATTAATTGTAAACTTATTAATTATATCTTTGCCTGCCAGTTATATTTTATGCAAAAATGAACACATTAGTTTATTTCCTAGCGGAGTATTTGGCCATCAATAAAGACGAGCACGGCACATCCAAGTTGACGGACAGGATCTCCCACGAATGCACTCTTTCAAATATCTCAGCTCGATACTCAGCGACGATATCAAAGACACTGTGTATATTAATGCGACATGGCTCAAATGATGCACCACCACCACCGGTGCTATCTGTGACCACAGGATCAGCGACTGTCTAAAGTCAAAGATCTACCTGATTATTGTGAGACTTGTCACTTTGTACAGCTCTGAGTGCTTGTTGACAATGAGAGAGGAAGAGCGAAGATTCGCTGTCATGGAGACTAAAATACTCTGCTGAATCTTGGGAGTTATATTGTTTGACCACATCTGTAATGAGGACATCTGAAGGCACTATGGCATTGTGCTAATCGAGTGCAAGATCAGAGAACAATACCGCTGCAAAACTCGCATTTAAATTTCAAGTCGCCGGGAAGAAACCGAGAGAAAGGCCGATGAGGAGATGGGCAGATGCCCAGCACAATGATCTCCATAAAACCGGCTTTCACCTGGACCAAGCCTGTGATCGTGCCAAATCCGCCTCCTTCTTCTCTTCCTCCTCCTCCTCATATTCGGTTTAACAAACGTCTGTTTTACATGCTGGCATGTGTTGGACGGCTTTTAGAAATTGACTTCCCAACTAACCTATCTCTGGTCAGGTCATTATTTAAACTACATAACCTAAAATGTGACAGATTTTCTTTGGAAGTCATTTCCTTAGTTGAAGCAAGATTTTTATAGGCCAGATACCATTCCAGTGAGGTGATTCGGACCAGTGCTTTTATCAAGACACCATCTCACGGTGATTGCCTATCAAGGCTAAAGAGAGCTTCACCTTCCCTTAAGTGGAGGTAAAAATCAATTATTGCAAACCCTGCTGTAGCTTGGAATTAACGCAAAGAAGAATAAGAGTTTATTTCCATAGTTTGGGATCTGTATCATAGATAGGGTTAGGGTGCGGCATGACCCCTAGTGCTGACATGGCTTGAAGGTGTAACCTAAGTAAGATAACTGAATATTAATTGCAAAACTAATGGAAATTAGTGCAAGTCATTCAATAAAGGCTGACAGAACTTGAACATGACCTGCCAAGATCAGTCTGTGCCAAAAACTATTATTACATTCTCTGTTTATTCTTGAAAAGACAAATCACAATGAAGCAGGATTTTGCCGGCAGAAAAGATTTTGTTGCCAATAAATTTATTTATGCTTTTTTTCATTTATAGCCTAAAGCTGCAGATGAAGGGACAAGTTGCCGACGCTTTTTTGGATAAATTTCAACTGAAACCCGAAGAATGTAAAATTCTTCGAGGATCTAAAAGTACTGGTCTTCATAAAGTAAGATTTAAATTCTTCATAACACGTAAACTGTAGTCTTTAAAAAAAAAAATTTTTTTTTTTTTCAAATTCATATTTTTTTTCAAATTCATTTTTTTAAATTCTTCATAACACGTAAACTGTAGTCTTTAAAAAAAAATTTTTTTTTTCAAATTCATATTTTTTTTCAAATTCATTTTTTTAAATTCTTCATAACACGTAAACTGTAGTCTTTAGAAAAAATTTTTTTTTTTTCAAATTCATATTGGTGTTTAATTAATTTGCTGAAGTCCTTGTTTCAGAATTTTTTAGATGAGGATTGATAATTTAGATTATTATGACTACTATTCTCATCTTGGTTCACAATGTTTCGACCGATGCATCTTTTTGAACTTGGTAACCTAATAGTTGAACTTGGCAATCTTTACAGAATTTCGAACTGAACCCTTTATCTAATCCACGGGGGTAAATTGTTCTCATTCCGTCAGTCATGATCAGGTAGAACTGTTCATTTTATGCTATTCTTAGTCATTATTGCCTGTAGTAAGGATTGAACCTTTAACCCCCAGAAGACTATTGCTTAGAACTGATTACTAACAACCAAATGACAGTCTTCTGGAGGTTGAAGGTTCAATCCTTACTACAGGCAATAATAATTAAAAATAATATAAAATTAACACTTCTACCCAGTCATGGCTGACAGAATGAGAACAATCTACCTCTGTGGATTAATAAATAATGGGTTTGGTTTAAAATTCTGTGGAACACATTACCACAAGATTGCTTCTCTGCACACTACAGCATAGTCATCTTCAAATCTATTGTCAACAAATACTTGCCATTAATAATCAAACTTTCATTCCTTTAATTATTTTCAATCCCCTCATAATATTCTTCATTATTATTATTCGACAATTCACCCATCTCATTAAACCTTGAGTGGCTTTTGGTCTTGATAAATGGTAACTCATTAGTGAAAAAAAAAAAAATACCGGTTCCAAAGTTCGATAAGATGCCCCTGAATTAGATCGGAGGTTATATTGGCGGTTACATTGGCTGACATTGTTCATATAACAACCAAGTTGTCCGAATAATCCAAATAGTACAAATTCCTGTTTGTTTTAGTTCTTCACATTTTGTCCGTTGCCTTCTTCAAATATAAATTTCCAGTTTATGCGTAGAAAAAAAGTGGTTTTTATTTTCTTGAGGAAAACAAAAAAAAAAACGTATAAAGAGCAAAAAAGATTCATTTGCATGAGCAATACGACCCATTGATCATAACATTATGTCGGTGTTGAAGTGGTGATTTTCTCAGTTATTTATTTGAGACAATTAATTATACAAACTTTTCTTTGATGATTCTACAACTTTTCCCAAATCAAAAACCATCCAAATTATTGAATGTAATTTATGTCAATCATTTAAAAAAAAACATTTTCCGAAATAGATATCATTTTAAATATATAATTTCGATTACATGAATCATTAAAAACAAATTTTATTTTATTGTTTTGCTAACAAAGTAATGTCAGAGCAATTTTTTTATGTTTTATAAGAATATCATCGGGAAGTGTTTTTTTGTATTATTTACAACCAGAAAACATTTTTGTATCTTTGTGTATTGCACAGTGATTAAATGTGAAGTGTGAGATCCCCATGTAAAATGAAAAATGTACTCTAGTAAGAGTTTTTTTTCGTATATCATTATGATGTAATGGGCGTAAGCAAGGTAATGGGTTGTAAGAAGGTTAGTCACTCCTACTTCCGTACTGAAATCACTAAACAAAGAGAAAACAGCATTGCGGATGAAATATAAGAATCGGGGAATTAGAACATAACTAAAAAATTTTATGTTTCTGGAAGCGCATACCAATAAGCAACTGAAATGCATACAAAGCAGAAATCTATATGAAGTTTGTGTTTATAGAGCTATAAGTGTAGGGGACGGTCATTGAAATAGGGGAAAATTTCACTTGACTTCTAATTTACTAACATTATTAAATATATAATTTTGATTATGTAAAATTGTTCCCGAACCACTGACATTATTGTATATATAATTTAAATTACTCAAATGAATTATTAAAAATTTTTTTTAATGATTATATATTCAATAATGTCAGTAGTTTTGAAAAAAGAAAAAATTTTTAACTCTTTTTTTTTTTTTTTTCTAATCTAGGATTTTTTCAAAGTTCTTTCAAGAGTCAAACAGATTCATACGGATTGCAAAGTTTTACTGCGAACTAACCAACAGACCGCTGGGTAAGTTGTAGAAGTTTTTGTATCTGTATCTTCATTATTTAGAGTAAAATCTAAAATTATTAAAATAATGTTCATGTTATGCCGTTATTTTTGACACCAATACATTGCCTAATCAGGTTTAAAATCGCTTGTGAAACATTTTTCTCTCAAACTTAAGAATAGGGGCTATAAAAAAAATGAAAAAGTCTTAAATCAAAGGGAGGGGCTGGAATCAAGTGAGAATTTATGGCAAGGATCAAAGTATTGTATCTGTTCTGGTACTACACTTCTTTTCTATCCTCGGTTAGTGAAGGAGAAATCCTTTGAGACTGAGGCAATTAAAATTTTTATTCCAGTCTAGAATGCTCCTTTTTGGGGAACTGGATTTTCTCCACATTAAAAACCGACCATGTGCCTAACTCTGCCCTTGTAGGGAGGCAAGTAAATAGGGACTCAGTTAAATACACGAGTCACATGATTCAATTCAAAACTTTGTAAATGTTTTTAAATTTAGATTTTCAAAAATATGGTGGCATATCATGGAGAAGAGAGGGAGATGTATTTTTAACTTTGACAATTTATGGATAAAAGGGGAGAATATTATTTTGTCTGGTCAATTAAAATCGACACATTAATTTGTTGTCATATATGTATTTGCTTAATATTTCCACACACACACACATATATACACAATTTATTTATTTTACAAACCTTACCTGGATTATATATATATATTAGTATTTCATGTATCCACATAAAATTTTATAAGGAGATATAATTTTTTATGTATCAATTTTCAGTATTTACTTCAACAGTGCTCGATACGTAAGTAGAGCTAGGTAGTAAGCTATGAAAATATATTTATAGCAATTAAGCTACACAGAGGCTCCCGCGTTTCATCCCGGGGGGGAGGGGAATCTTCAGGCTAAAAAGCATGGAGTTATTTTTGCCGTGTATATAAAAACACCCGGCAAAAATGATTCCCCCCGGGGATGAAACGCGGGAGCCTCTGTGTAGCTTAATTACCATAAATATATTTTCATAGCTTACTATATATATATATATATATATATATATATAATTCAGGACCGGCGGCACAGTTATAAAAGTGTGTGTGGGGGGGCTCTCCTAAAAAGTGGGGCGGGGGGCCCGATTAAACACATGCATATATAACGTCATTATTGATGACCGTAAAGTCAAAAAGTGGGGGGGGGGGCTTGAAATAATAACGTTATTACTTAGAAAGCCATTCTTAACATGGGGAGGGGATGGGCTTTGTTAACTATTCTGTACTTTCACCTAACAATTTATTAAACAAAATATACCGTAAAAATTCAATTAAAAACGTTTGATTTTCTTATGTGAATTATAATGAGGAACACTTTCTAATTTGTCACCGTCTGAACGTCTGTGAAGCAACAACTGGAACTGAATTTCAACAACGAAACTTAAACGTAGCCGAACTTGCTATGAAGTTGGGAAGTTAGCAGGATAAGGAGGAGCTTGAATGAAGAATTCTTTTAAAATATCAGAAAAATTTCAAATGTTTGAATGGATTTTTTTATATGAATTATCTTTCATAAATGATTACAAATTTAAAAAATCAGTACAAATTTGCTTTAAATAACATTTTTTTTTTTTTTTTTTACTGTTGTGTAAAATTTGATAAATTTGGTTGACTTGAAACTCGATGAATGTTGTCAAAATCGTGTAAGCAATCGTCTTTAAATGACTGGAAGAAACTTTGTTCTTTTTATTTTAAAAGACATATATAAATGAAGAGCTTTTGTTTTAGGTTGGAGATTATGGAATCGATGGCCCTTCAACAAGAATCTGCCTATGAGAGACTTTATCGTTGGACACAAAGTGAGCCATTTTTATATTCATTTTGTTTTTAGTTGGATAAAGGAATATATAGAGATGAAAGATGAGAATAAAAAATTGTAAAGATAGAATATTTATTAGAACATCAAAAGTTCAGGGCAAGGAGCTTCATGGATTAAGGATATGAAGCTCCTTGCTCTGAACTTCTGATGTTTTAATAAATATCTTTACATTTTTTTTATTCTCATCTTTCATCTCTAGAATTGATTGCTCTATTCAATATATTGAGGTTTATATTATCACGATAGATTATTATTAAACAATAATTCAATTATCTTTAATTTAGTTAAACATTTAAATATAAATGAATATATATATATATATATATATATATATATTAAATCAGCTTGCAAATTAATTAAACTTTCCTTTGCTACAAAAATGCATTCCAAATACTACGCGAAGGCTTAGTGTCTGGCCCGCCACCCTGCTATGCTTCATTATTGCAATCCGGCCCGCAAACCTCCCAGTAAAACTCATATCATTTTGTGACATAGACGTAAAGTAGATTTCAATTAAGATTTACAGTGGGATAAAAATGTATGAATATCAGCGAGCGATGATGCATGTATATTTCATTTTTCTTTAACAATTAAGAGATAAAAATAGAAAAAGAGAAAGAGAGAGAGGCAAAGAGAAAACGAGAGACGAGGAAAGGGCATGAAACAGAGAACCTATGTGAGGTGTGTCAAAACGAATGTTGGATCAACTTGCTACTTACCCTGTTATTATTTTTTATGATTCCAAAATGGCTCTTCATCGGTGCCAGAAGTCTCCTGAAAAAAAATATCAGATTTGTAGAGTGTTCAATGCAAATTTTGTACAATTTATTCATGTAAACAAAATATAGTAATTCTGAGATTTCGTTTTTCACTCCAGCCCGCGATCTCCTTCCAAGTCTCATCTTGCCCTCACTCTGAAAAGGTTGCCCGCCCCTGCTATAGAATGATGACATGTTAAAGTATGAATGAATAATTTTCTTGCGGCATTTTTTTCCAGGTGAATGTCGAACTTTGACGGGAGATTCTCCAGACATCTCCCCATTAATATGTATGGCAATGGAAGCACTTCAAGATCGACCAGTGTTATTTAGGTAAGTTACAAATTTTTTTTTCCCTTTTTAAATAAAAAAAAAATGTTGTTGTATACCCCTCCACTGTTGGGCGGGTGTGTATGGATGTTATTTGCTTCTTTGGGGCGGTATTGACAATGTGATTGGAATAATCCTTTTGTGTTCCTTCTTCAGAACAAAGAGCCGGATCATAAGCAGTTCAATTTAAACCTGGTGATACCAGATCAGGCTGCCCCGTGGCTCCCTGAGACGAAATTCACCTACATTGACGTTTTTTGTTTTTTTTTTGTTTTTTTGTAAAACTTAATTATGTTCTACAAAACCAAAAACAAAAACAACAGCCTCTCTCCCTTTCTCCCTCCCCTTTTTTATTTTATTTTTAGAACTTGAAGCATAAATCTTTTACTATAATGACCGGATTCGGCATTAAGTGGCCCGGAAGGGGTTGATGTGCCGTAAAACAAAACTACCAAACCAAAAACGATGATTAAACATTTGAAGATATAAAGAACTTGAAGCATAAAAACTTTTACTATAATGACCAGATTCGGCATTAAATAACCCAAAAAGGGTTGATATGCCGTAAAACAAAACTACCAAACCAAAAACGATGATTAAACATTTGAAGATATAAAGAACTTGAAGCATAAAAACTTTTACTATAATGACCAGATTCGGCATTAAATAACCCAAAAAGGGTTGATATGCCGTAAAACAAAACTACCAAACCAAAAACGATGATTAAACATTTGAAGATATAAAGAACTTGAAGCATAAAAACTTTTACTATAATGACCAGATTCGGCATTAAATAATCCAAAAAGGGTTGATATGCCGTAAAACAAAACTACCATACCACCTCAATTTAAACATTGGTCATTATGTCTAGTAACGACCATATTGTAGTCTGCAGGGAAGCAATCTCCTGAAAAACAGAGATACTCAAAAATCTTAAGTTGTAGAAAAAGCTTAATCATTAACAGCCACAGTTCATTCATTGTAATCTGAAATGCAGAATCCGCCATCTTTTTTTCTCTCTTTATTTTTTCTTTTATATCAACTTTTAAATTATCTTATCTTTTTTGCTGGGGATGGGGATCCTACTGGATACCAGATATTCACCTGCTGTTTCAGAGACGTCAACCGAGAGATCTTTTTAAGATTCTAACCGTCCCTTTAAGCATTATTGTTTGTATCTCTCTTGCACTTGGTTCACCGGGTATATTTGTCAGGAAGTTTTTGAAATTCTTTCTCATGAGCCCGGTTGCTCCTATCATTACTGAAATGATGGAGATCTTCCTAATATTCCAGTTTCATGTCGTACATAAGACCTTGGTATTTTGTTATCTTCCCCCTCTCAGCTCTGTTTAAGCCAATATCATTAGAGACACTGACTTCAATTAGGGTTGCTACTTTCTCCCCCTTGTCCCATATCACTATGTCAGGTATAACAGCTCCGTTTTCTAGGTATGTAGCTGTAAGAATTGCATAGTCATAGTTACATTATGTCTGATCTTGTGTACGCTCCAAGCAATTTTTGTTTAGTGCACAGGTTTACTTAGCAGCCATTTTTGTACAGTTAACAGAGAATTCTGGGAGATGTTATACACTCATATTTATAGATGACAAAGTTCAGAAAACATATACACGTTCACGTGGAAAGAGTAAACACATAGAGAATTAGATGCATTCAACTACAGCTATGTTTATTAATGAAAACGGGTGGTGGTGAAGTGGATACTGATCTGGACTGATCACCTCGACATGTCAAGTTCAAATCCCACTGGAAGGGAGGGGGTATAGATGTCATTTGCTCTTGTGGGCCAGGATTGTCAATGCGATCGCAATACGTCTCTCGTGTTTCGTCTTTGGAACAGGGAGCTGTGATATGTTCAATTTAATTTTAAAATTCATCATTATAAAATAATGAATGAAAAAGAGAATTTTTGACGTAGTTTAATGTAAAAAATATGTCGAGATGCAGTTTATTGATAAAAACGGGTGGTGGCAGCAATGAAGTGGTTACCAACGTTGACTCATGACCTGGGCGTGTCAAGTTTGTATCTTATCAGGTCCATAGCACCGCTTTTCACTTATAGGTGTCAGCAACCTTCACGTGGTCCCTCCTGTGAATATCTGATTCTAGGAAGAATTGGGGAAACCAATGCCGACAGCAGAATCAAGTTGGTCAAAAAGAAAGTCGTGCCCTGCTGAATCATACGAATTTACTTCACTTTATATACTACTAAAACTCTGTGGACCTCGTTTGCGTGCTTGCTTGCTTGCTTGCTTGCTTGCTTGCTTGCTTGCTTGCTTGCGTGCTTGCTTGCGTGCGTGCTCGCTTGCTTGCTTGCGTGCTTGCTTGCTTGCGTGCTTGCTTGGGTGCTCGCTTGCTTGGGTGCTTGCGTGCTTGCTTGCTTGCTTGCTTGCGTGCTTGCTTGGGTGCTCGCTTGCTTGCTTGCTTGCTTGCTTGCTTGCTTGCTTGCGTGCTCGCTTGCTTGCTTGTTTGCTTGCTTGGGTGCTTGCGTGCTTGCTTGCGTGCTTGCTTGCTTGCGTGCTTGCTTGCGTGCGTGCTCGCTTGCTTGCTTGCGTGCTTGCTTGCTTGCGTGCTTGCTTGGGTGCTCGCTTGCTTGGGTGCTTGCGTGCTTGCTTGCTTGCTTGCTTGCGTGCTTGCTTGGGTGCTCGCTTGCTTGCTTGCTTGCTTGCTTGCTTGCTTGCTTGCTTGCTTGGGTGCTTGCGTGCTTGCGTGCTTGCTTGCTTGCGTGCTTGCTTGCTTGCGTGCTTGCGTGCTTGCTTGCGTGCTTGCTTGCTTGCGTGCTTGCTTGCGTGCGTGCTCGCTTGCTTGCTTGCGTGCTTGCTTGCTTGCGTGCTTGCTTGGGTGCTCGCTTGCTTGCGTGCTTGCGTGCTTGCTTGCTTGCTTGCGTGCTCGCTTGCTTGCTTGGGTGCTTGCTTGCTTGCTTGCGTGCGTGCGTGCGTGCTTGCTTGCTTGCTTGCGTGCTTGCTTGTAATATTTATTTGCATGAAACCCAAAATGTGGTACAAGGCGAAAAGGCAACATGGGGAAAAAGATGGTCATTTTTTTTGTTAACCAACTTGGCTAGTCTCAACACTGCGGAGGGGGGGTATTTATTTACCTCCTTTCCAAGAGGTTAGGAACAAGGCCAGTTTTATCTTACTCCCACAAGGTAAGATGTGACCCAAGGTCGGGAAAGTGGAACTTGAAAAACCAGCGCCTGAGAAGGTGAGCACTCTGGCCATTAAAAATTGCCTGGGCAGCCCAGTCGGCATTCCCCGGTAGGGGTGCATCAAGCAGTAAGCAATAAACTTACTCCTCCCAAAGAGGGGAGGCAAAGCCTGGGAGGGTGGACCTCCTAGAACTGCACAGGACAGACCCATAGACCGACGGAATTAAGCCCCCAATTCCAAGACGATACCAGTCTATGGGGTACAGTATCCATCGGAACAGATACTACATTTTGATCTTGGCCAAAAGGCCAAGTTCAAGATACTTTAAGGTCTGCATCCTGTGGTTGTGATAAGCTTCAAATGTTGCTTCATTTAAGAATAGATCGAATTTGGCATTGGCGCAGTGGATAACAATGCAGACTGACTACCTGGGTGTGTCAAGTACCACTTTCACTTATGAGTGTTGACAACTTGCATGTGGTTCCTCCTGTGAGTACCTGATTCTAGAAAGAATTGGAGAAACCAATGCCAACAAACAGAATCACGCTAGTCAAAAGTCGTATGATTATGGTTCATACAAATTTATGTTTGTTTTTGAATAAAACTATTTCTATTTCTTCCAGGTATTCACTTGATGAATTTGGCACGGCTCGGCGTACAGCGGTTGTTCGAGGATTGATTGATGCCTTGACAAGAGGAGGTTGGTTACAAAAATAAATTGAAAATCTGGCTATTAAATTCTTTCTCTTTCCGTACAATATTATAACGAGACAGATGTATGGGAGCAGGGGTAAAGTTTATCTTTATGTTAAGTAGAACATAAATGTTTTATAATGGACATAATGTTTCCTAGAATTCGTTTCATCATATGTGTAGAATGTTTTAAATATAAAAGCAAATGTAACACGATAAGGCAGTGAAAGTATGATTTAATCATAAGCTACTTACACACTCACTACTTAACCTTTCACCAATCATCTTTCATACACACAAGGTCCCTACCTACTACCAACCTCACTTCTGTCCAACCCTAACACATTTACCCACCCACTTCATTGGCTTGTGTCCCTCACCACCACTTCCAACTTTTTGTATATTTAATCTGACTGTTCAATAAATGCTATTCTTGACAAAGTTTCATGAAACAAAATATCGAATAAAGAAAAAAAGCATGATTCTGTGTTAATTTTTCCTGTTCTATTTAGTTTATTCTTTGCTTATATATATATATATATATATATATATATATATATATATATATATAGTACACGTATTGTATTAGTTTCTGTAAATGTAAATCTGTAGAAACTCAAGTGTTTATAAAAAGTGCTCAATAACAAGTAGAGCTGTTTATAAGTATAAATTTTTATTTATACAAACATTATTGGTTACATATGTGCATACATGTTTCGGTTGCACTTTTCCCAGAAAGTCAACCTCATCAGACCAAGAATTTTCGAGAAATGCCATTTCTCTAGCCAGGTCATTATTTCTCGAAAATTCTTGGTCTGATGAGGTTGACTTTCTGGGAAAAGTGCAACTGAAACATGTATGCACATATGTAACCAATAATGTTTGTATAAATAAAAATTTATACTTATATATATATATATATATATATATATATATATATATAACCAGATAAATTTCTACCAGATTTTCCATTTTTGAAAATTCTCACTCCCCAATGAGAAAAATGCACACACACAACATGACAAAGCAAACGAGTCAGTGGATATACTCCCCCACCCCCACCCCACACACATTAATTTCATTACAAAATTAAATTCCACTCATAATGTATTTCAGTTCATTCGGACATTAGTCAACTATTACAATTTTATTCATTTGTTATATTATAAATTTAAAACAAAGTGGTGACCTCCTGTTTGAAAAGAAACCCAAACACGTGGTCGCTATAAAAGCCTAGAAATAGAATAATTTTATTATTATAAAATTCTACTAGTGTATTGAAATAATTACTAGAAAATTCCCCCCAAAGTTTAAGATTATTTTGGATTTGGAGTTCATTCCTTCCTTCATTTTTTTTACTTAAAAATATTTTTATCTGAATTGAAGGACCTGGTGGAACTCCTCGGCCAATTGAATTACATTCCCATGATCCTCTGCGTTATGTCGGCGACATGTTGGCCTGGTTACATCAAGCTGCTGCTTCGGAGAAAGAACATCTTCAAACGTTAATAAAAATGTGCAAACGTGAGTTTTAATCCAATTTTTTTTTTTTTCTTTTTAGTAACTGAACTTTGTTTGTACGCATCTCAAGTAGGCAGACGTGTTTTGCCAGTTTTGGGGATGGAATTATGAAAAATCATTCAGTTTAATGTTTAGCTCAAATTTTAAGTCCAAAATATTTTTTGTGCTTTATGGTTTAGTAATAAGAAATCAAACAGTGTTTTTTTTAATTTAATATCTTCTTTGTATTCACATATATAGGCAGATGTGTTTTGTCAGTTCTCTGGATGTGGATGATTCAGCTTAATGTTCAGTTCAAATTTAAAGTCAGAAATGTGGAGAAAATATATCTGGATGGTAAATCTATTGAGATTGTTGAGAAGTTTTGTTACCTTGGTGATACTATTTGATGGAGCAGGTGCTAGTGTGATTGCAAGAATTAGGAGTGAATGGAGTAAGTTCAGGGAACTTCTGCCATTACTAACCAACAGAGCGTTACCACTGTCGAACGAGGCATGTGTATGCAATGTGATGTACGGAAGTGAAATCTGGCCAGTGAGTGTTGACGACATGTGTTGCATGGAGAGAAATGATATGAGAATGATACGATGAATGTGTAATGTGAGTCTTAAGGACTGGCTTGGTTCTGATGACCTCAGAGGAAGATTAAATCTGGACAGTATAAGGAGATGTGTGCAGAAGATGAGACTTCGCTTGTATGGCTATGTTGAAAGAATGGATGAGAGTTCTTGGGTTAGTAGATGTAGAACAGTTGAGATAGCAGGTTCAGTTCACACGGTAAGGTCAAGGAAAAGATGGCGGAAGTGATGAAAATGAACCTGAGAGAGAAATAAAGACCTGGCTAGAGATCCATTTCTTAAAGCCGTCCAACACATGCCAACACGTAAAACGGACGTTAAACCAAATATGATGATGATAGAAAATATTTTTTCTACTTTTTGGTTTAGTAATAAGCAATCAATTAGTGTTTATGAATATCATCGTAGCATTTACATATTTCGTGTTAAAGATAAATCCTCTGGTATAGTCTTTCATTTACACAACTTCTAATATTTGTGTCACTTTTAATTTTGTCAGAATAACATTTATTTAATTTTTGTAATAATCTGATTGACAATATTTTACATTTAAGATTTTTAAATGACTCCGGTCGTATATTTTTGCTCGGTTGGGAGGATTATATAATTGTGAAAGAACTACATACAATACGTAGTTAAAGCAAAATAAATTGTTTTAGACTATTAAGATAATTTCCAATGCTATTGATAATGTTTAGCCATTCATTTATTTATTTTTTATCATCGCTTATGTTTGAATTCATGTTTTGAAACATGACGTAAATCATAAATGTATGAAGTCACGCCAAAGCTATAATTATTTTGTTACGGTAATGTTTTAAGCTCTATTCATAAGACAGTCCAAATAGGTCAGTTGGTAGAACCTCTGACTGAAGATCTCAAGGTTTCAGTTTCGATTTCTTGTCATAGCATCCGCTTGTTGGGAATTTATTATTTACTATAAATGCAATATTCTCCATTTCTAAAAGTAATAAAGATCTGTGACATTTCGAAATAAGACAAATTTCGCATTTAAAAAAATTGTGACTTCTGGATGGACATGCGGACAAAATCTATATTTATACAAGGTTTGTTCTTTTATTTGTTATTTTATTTTATGTCTCAGATTTTTTGAGATGAGGATTGATAATTTGGATTATTTGGACTACTGTTCTCATCTTGGGTGTTATTCTCACAACGTTTTAGCCGATGTAACCTCCGACCTTCTTTAGGTGATTCTTGTTGAACTCGAGAATCCGTACGGAACTTTGAATGGAACCCTTTATTTAATCCACAGGGGTAGCTGTGCTCTCATTCTATCAGCCATGACTGAATAGAAGTCTTAAGTAATTTGTAATTGTATTCTTAGTATCGCCCCTACTGAGGATTGAACCTTCAACTGCCGGAAGACACGTCACTTAGAACTGATTATTACTTAGCACTTATATCCGTTGCGCTACAGGTTCTTGTGGACCTGAAGAAGGTCAACGGTTACATCGGCCAAAACGTGAGAATAACATCCAAGATGAGAACAATAATCTGAATAATTTAAATAATAAAAGTTATTTTATTTGTTAACAAAGTTATTTTTATTTGTTAACGAAGTTATTTTTATTTGTTAACGAAGTTATTTTATTTGTTAACAAAGTTATTTTTTTTGTTAACGAAGTTTTTTTTTTTAAAAAAACAAAAAAAAACGAATAAAAATTATTTTATTTGTTAACGAAGTTATTTTTTTCAAAAAAAACAAAAAAAAAACGAATAAAAATTATTTTATTTGTTAACGAAGTTATTTTTTTCAAAAAAAAAAAAAAAAACGAATAAAAATTATTTTATTTGTTAACGAAGTTATTTTTTTCAAAAAAGACAAAAAAAAACGAATAAAAATTTTGTTGAATTAAATTTTCTTTATTTTTCAGATGAAGATAATCTGATTGAAAGTATATTAGGACACATTTGTGAAGGTGTTTGTCGACCTTTTAAAGTAAGCATTTCCATTATCTCTCTCTCTCTCTTTCTCTCTCTCTCTATATATATATATATATATATAGCAAAATTGTGTGTATGTGTGTCACAGTATTACAGTTAAACGGTTGATTTAAGAGCCAAACTAACCACGTATTTGGAATCGGCATCTTTGGTCCGATGTCCTTATCGATGTCAGAAGTTCTGGAACATTTTTTAAAGCTCGTTATTCAAAATAGTAAAAATAACATTAGAAACAAATGTTCCGGCATTTTTAGCATTTCCTTTCCAAGCCGACTGAAAAACGTACTTCTGAACCTTTTCATTATCAGTAATAAAATAAATAAAAAAACGTATAAAAATAAGTCAAGATTGTTTTTTCTTTTTAGTCAAATTATTGTACGTAATGGATGCTCTTGTTTTTAAATTAAAAACGGAACTTTTCTTTCTTTATTTTAGACAAACTATTTTAGATCCATGCAGAGTTTGTATCCTTCTTCTGAACAGTTTAAAGACAAAATATTTTCGTTTTATTGGTGGCTGTGTGGATAAATCGTTCGTCTTCAGTTTCAATATTTCATGCCATCTTTCAGGGTTCGAATCTCACACTAGACAATTTTTTTTTTTTTTTTTTTGTTTTTTCTCTATAGCATTCCAGTTATTTCCTAGCCGATATCGATCATCATCATGAATCTGAATAATGCACTTGTTTATTTAAAAAAAATTATTTTATTGCTATTTTTTTTAAATAAATAAAAACAAAAATTTTTTATTTGAACCGACATGCGGAAGAGAAAGTTTTGAAAAGCTCAATGTTGACGGGTACTTCGGCTAATTGATTATACAATGCAATTAAGACGACATCAAGAAATCTAAAGGAAATTTGATTTATTTCAATTGCACAATATAAATTGAAGAATTTCATTTATTCCTTGAAGTTTATCAACACTTTAAAAAATAAAAATTATTTCATTTTCTTTTGCATATAATCTAATATTTTCTTACGTATAAAGAGTACGGAAAATATTTATTTGCAAGATTACTGTCTAGAAAAAAATAACATAGTAGTTTCATTCAAGATTTATTCATTAAACTTGCTTTCATGAGTTGTTTCTGTGAAGGAGAAATGCTTTCCATCTCCTTGGGAAACAGTTGATTTGCCGAGTATTTATAAATACTAGTGATCAGTCGCCTGCATCTCAGTACAGAATTGTCAGTCTCCTGTGCGTCATGAATAAGTTGTTTAAATCTGTGATAAGTTGTCAACCACCTCAACAAAAGCAATCTGGATTTCATCCTGCAAGGTCAACTGCGGATGTGCTGACTGTAATATCATATAGGATCAGGGAATCACTTGATGGGGTTTTTGTGACTACAGCAATAGCTCTCAACATATCAAAGGCCTTTGATAAGGTCTGGCATGAACGGTTGCTTCACGAACTTGCTCGCTACAGAATATCTGGCAATCTGTTCGCAACTATCAAACACTTTTTCTGTAATAGGTGTATAAAAGTGGTTGTTGAAGTCTTAAGCACATAGTATCAGCACTGGCTTGCCTCAAGTATCTATCCTCGGCCTAACCCATTTCCTGATTTTCATTGATGATCTTCCAAATCATATTCTGAGATAATTTGTTGATATGCAGACAACACAACTGTCTATGGCAGCACTTCGAAGAGCATTGATAATCAAGATCTTACTGATTCTCTCTCTTTGGTGTAATGAGGAAAAAAGTTGCTTCTTATTTTTAACACCTCTAAAATCAAATGTCTCTCTTTTCACCACCAACTCTCGGATCCTTGTTTTGCCCCAGTCAAAATGAGTGTCTCTCTCCTTGAGGAAACTTCTTGTTTTGATAAGCTCCTACGACTGACTTTCACTCCAGATATAAAATGGAAGACTGGATATCCAATCTGTTGCCAAATTTGCTGGAAAAATGGTTGGATCTTTCTACCACTCCAGAAAGTACCTGACTCCGGATGCAATCTTCTACCTATATGAGTTGGATACGTCATGCTGCTACATCTAGGGGAGGTGCCGTTCAAAGGTGATCCTTTAGCTCGTCCTTCCTGTAGCAGTCAGGTGAGCTGGGAGGTCACATGTCACGGATGGTTGATGAAGTTCTCTGGCAGCCTGGGTCTTTCAGCTGGTATGCTGCATGTACAGTCTCCCAGCTGTCAATCCACGGTTTAACTTCACTCAGAATACGGATGTCGTCGTTGAGGAAGAAGTGAGGTTCATTGCCGACGATCTGAATTTCAGGTGCATCTTGTCGGGAACCGATATGGAATTTGAAATGGAATCTATGTGGGTAGATTCTGTCAGCTATGACCGCATAGAAATGTTAATTATTATATTATTCTTATTGCCTGTAGTAAGGATTGAACTAATTGTTAATCAACACCTTTATCCATTGCTCCACGTGTTCATATGAACGATTCTAGTATAAACCTAATCTTGTTTTAGATGTGTGGTATTACGACTGATTGTAAAATTACTATTATTTTTATTATGTTATTTTTTACGAATACTCATATTGCAATTTTCTTATTACTACTTATTTATTATATATCAGTCAAAATGTTGTGAAAATGACTGTTAAATTGCTTGTTGATGATACGTTCGTAGAATGTCGAAATCTCTGTTGTCGTCGTAGAGCTGTTCCTTGTTGATCCAGAACGAACGGCATTGCTGCTAATGGGACGATATGTCGTTTCTCGATTCGCATTTCCCAACAGCCCAGGAACTATTCGTACTAACCTTGTCTCTCTCTTTCTCCATTGCCTCGTTGTTGTATGGACACTATTTGTACTAACTGTGCGTCCCTCCTCTCGGCCGACACAGCAGTAGGCGCAATTCGGGAATGATATTTCCCTTTCTTTTTCTGTCTCTTCTCTGTTGTCTGCAACCCAGCTGCCATTGTTAGTCGCTCTGTCGCCGCCACTATTCTCTGTGCTTTGTGTCGTTGTTACATTTTCGGCTGGCGGTTTCTTTCTGTAACTGAAACCAAATCTCCCCGTACACGATAAAATATAACAAGGTTTCTCCTTTTTTTAATTTAGAGCCATTTATTTACTATACTGCTTGTCGATACTGGGCAGTTCGTTGTCACAGAGAGAGAGGCTTACGCTAGTTAATTTTCTAAATTAATCACCTAATCACTTAGCTACTTGCAAAGGAAGGAAGATGGGGGACATCGCTTGCTCTCAATTTCGGGGATCCGAAATCTCCTAGCTTGTAATCGCTACATGGCTAAAGCGTGTTCTCTCGTTGGTATCTAGTCAAGAACTGATAATCTCACTCCAGTTTTCCCAGCGGGAAAACTGTGATGTCACGAAATCTCGTGATCGACGCACAGGTATGACCGAACCTTTGAACTCAAGGTCTCGTCACCCGTCACCACGACCGTGAGAACAACATTGCACTAAATTTGCACGAAACGACCTCACCACAAATCGCGCAAGTCAAACCCGATCTCCAACAGACACGTCCACTCCCATAGGGCCATTATAACATGACAACCAAGATGAAAATAGTAATCCGAATCACTTAAATAATATTTGTTGATGCATTATTTTTTTATTTGCTTTTTTTTTCTAATTTTTGCTAAAATATTTAATTTATTTACAGGTAAGAGTTGATCAAGTGCTGGCGGCAGAACAAGATGCTGTGATTCTTAATAAACTGAATAATTTACTGAAGTTTTATCGAAATACGATTGCGTGAGTTACTGTTCAGATTTCTTTTTTTCAACCGATCTTTTGTTTACAGAAAATATTTATCTTCCTAGGGTCCACCTTTCCAGACTTTGCCTTCTCGCCCTTTGAGAAGGGGTTAGTTTATTGCTAATCGCCTAAGATGCCCCTACCAGGGAATCCCGGCGGGGCTGGCCAGGCAATTTTTGTTTGGCCAGAGTGCTGTTCCTCTAGGGTGCTGGCTTTTCATTCTCACTTTCCCGACCTTGCGTCACATCTTCCGCCGTGGGAGGGAGATAAATAATCCCTTATCTTATTGTAATGCAAACGTATAACACAAACGGTTGTCAGACATGTTGAAAGTAGGATGTTTTGGAATTTATGCAGTATAGTTAACAGCTAAGAAATCTAAAACAAAATATACAACAAATAACTTATGCCAAACGCAAGAATTTTTTTTTTTACTTACTACTAATGGGTCACTGCTTATTAAGGCCCAAAGTCCACTCGAGGATAAGGGTTAATGAGTTAGTAAGGTGAATGGTGAGACAATACCGGGAGGATTGGTAACGATAGTTGAAACTGATCAGAATTTGATCATTTAAGAGGACAGCTTAACGAAAACTTGTTAAGATTGAACTTGAAGGGGGGGGGGGGGGCTAGTAGAATATGTTAATCTACAATAATACCAAAAACAAAAAAAATTACAATCGGTGTGTGAGAGGCCAACTGGAATTTTTAACATAGTAATTCTGTCTTATTTATACTTTTACTGATATAAAATATTATGAAATACAAAATGGCCGGCTGTTTCTTGTTTTTGTTTGAATGCTTACTGATGCATTATGGTCAATTTAAAAAAATAATAAAATTACCAATTTTGTAACACTGAAACGTTTTTAGAATATCAACCTATTTCAGTGTTCCAAATGTTTTTGTTTGTATTATCGGAAATATATTCGACCTATCATGTTTTTATTCAGTGGATTAAAGTAAGGCACTGTTAAATCCTTTTCTTTTCCTGTTGTCTTAAAATGGATTATTTTAACTTGAGAAAAGAAAGAATTTCTAATTTACACACTGAATTTTCTAATATCACATATTTAATAATTTTTATTTTGTAATCAACGAGTAAATGAGAACGGGATTAATTTTTTCACATTGGTTTTTATTTCTCTTCTTTTTTTTAAAGACAAATTCTTGGAGAATCAGAGATGCTGACAAAAACTGTGGAAGAAATGGAAGTCCTCAGTCATCAAATGTTTTTCAATAGTCTGAATTGTCATGCGAGTAAATTGCTCGATAAGGTAATAACACTCACATTGATACGACATCATTTTAACCGAATCAGCGATGTGAGTTTTCCACGCTTTTAGCAGAATTCCGCGGATTTTGACCAAAAAATTTAGCGGATTTTGACCAAAAAGCAAAGAACTCGCATGGAAATCCGCTTTTTCTGGATTAAAAAAAATCCAAAAAAAGCGGATTTCCATTAGAGCTTCCCATGGATGCGAGTTCTTTGCTTTTTGGTCAAATTCCGCTTCTTTTTTTTTTTTTTTTATATATAAAAAAAGGCTGATTTCTGCCAAATCGCTCGAGCCTTATTTTTTTGTTGCTATTTGGCTGGATTTTATTTCTCTTTCTCTCTTCCTGTTTTTTTTTTCTTGCTTTATGACATTTCTCTCTGCAAATTGAAAATGTTAATTTTGCTGTTAAAGCAACATCAAATGATTCACGATGGAGGAATTAGATAACTTTTTCTTTTTCATCAAAAAATCACTTCTTGTCTCCTTTACCCCTACATGCGCACTGATGTCTTTCCTTTAATTTTAACTTTGTTGAAACTGATTGGAGTTGTTCTCTGACTAGGAGCACAGTGTAGTATCTTAATTTTCAACTGTACTAATGTAGAACCTTGCTCAAACAGTAATTTTTGTAAAAAGTATCAACTCTTGATTGGATAAGAATCTTAATATAGAAATCTTATTTCAGCCAATCAGAAGCTCAGAAAACATATTTAAAAAAAGAGACGAAATTTTTTATGCTTAACACTGGGAACCAGCCAATTTTATGCTTAAGCGAAAGCTCAACTAACATTTGCTTTTGGGTGCTTATACAGATGATAGCACATATGAAAAACATATTTCCAATTAAAAACTCTTGTATATACTTACGTATCAGGCAAAAATAAGTATCCTCACCAAAAATTAGGAAAAATTATCGAGTAAATTTTTTTAATGCAAAAATCAAATTTATCATATTTTTCATTGGGCAAATTGGATATTTGGAGAAGTTGTGACCTGTGTGAAATTACAGACTGATTTATCTCCCCTTACTCTTCAGAATTACTTGCACTACGCTAGGGCCCATGGATTCAGAAAAATATGATAAAATTAATTTTTACGTTTATTAAAAATCTACTCGATAATTTTTTACTAATATTTTTTTAGGATACTTATTTTTGCTTGATACGTAAGTATATAAAAGAGTTTTTATTTGAAAATGCGTTTTTCATATGTACTTTCAGCTGTATAAACACCGAAATGCTTTTTCCATTCTTACTGGTCATTCTTTTAAAAACAAGACTGAAATACAATTAAACAACAGTCGCTCAAATTTCTTTTTCTTTCTTTTTTTTTCTTTCTATTATATTGAACCAGTTGTCAGTGAGAGAGTTTTAAAAAAAACATCTTGGAGATTTTTTGTTTGTATCTCTTAAATTTTGTTATTTATGCCGCTGGGCAACGGCGGGCGGGTAAACTTGCTAGTATAACAATAAAGAACGCACTACACCATCAAGAATGTAACAAAGTTTAAGTCTGGTTTAGCATTAAGGGCTTTTACTCCTGATTCTCCCGTTTTAAAGGAAAACTCACAAGAGTGACAGATCCGATTATCGTTCTTTTGTAAATTATTTTTTTTTTTTATGTTTACCTCATCTATTGTTTCTCCGTCTTTTAGGTGGAACTACCGCCTCCGGATTTGGGTCCAACATCGTCATTAAAAGAATCCCTGCAGCTTCTTCGTGATGTTCTCGCTTGTCAAGATGCTTCCGTTGTGCCATTGGACAATAAGAAGCAAGATTTCAAACAGGTGAGAAAAAATGTTTCAGAATTTTTGAGATGAGGATTGTTAATTTTTATTATTTGGACTATTCTCTCTTTTTTTTTTTTATGGAAGTCGCTTCAGACAAGGCATGCAGCCACTTGATGTAAGGAGCTAAAAAAATAAAACTAGCCAACGATAAGTGTTAAATGGATAGATTCCGACCCAGAAAACAGCAATTCTTCCCCCTTTGTCAGAAATATCGCTCATGAAGGTCCTCACTAGAGTACAAAATAAGGGAAGCGAGAGTTACGAGGCTGCCGATAGTAAACCCAAGGTCCACTTTCTTCTCTCCTAGACTGATTTATCTCCCCTGTTTGACCGTACTCTTCATAATTCTTCCCATCTTTGATGTTACTTTCACAATGTTTCAGTCAATGTAACCTTCGACCTTCTTCAGATGCATACAGATTCCCCCGAGTTCAACAAGATGCACTTGAAGGTCAGAGGTTACATCGCGCGAAATGTTGTGAGAATAACATCAAAAATAAGAACAGTAGTCCGAATAATTCAGTGTGAATGAGCGTCTGTGTGTTCACAGCACAAGCCATGATGGTCTGCTCATTAGCTTGATTCCAACACTGGCCTTAGTCTCAATCGTGTGATCTCGGTCAATGCTGCAACAGAAGTATTCTCCCTCGAAACAAAACCACAAGAAACAATGTTTTATTTTGTGAAGCTACTATTAGATTTGGTTTCTTTATCTAACGACAGTAACTTCTAGAATTAAATAATTTTAAAAGGGTTGATATGTCGTAAAACAAAACAATCACACTAGCCAATGAGATCTTGAAGCTGTTGATTGTTTTCATCCTGTTAAAATACTGATTGGGTGAGGTGGCATTGTTCCTTTCTCGGGACCAGAATGTGACTATGTTCTCTGGATACAGCTTCCTATTCCAGTAGCTTTTTTCCAAGAACTACAGGCTTATGGAACTCCTTTCCTGCTACCTATAGCCTTGGTCTTTTCAAGACTAAATTCAATAGGCAGCTCCTGTCTTTGCGATAATCATTGTGTTCTTTTTAGCTCCTTACATCAAGTAGCTTTATGCTTTGTCTGGAGTGACTTCCATTAAAATACTGGTGATACCAGATCAGGCTGCCCTGTAGTTCCCTGAGACGAAATTCACCTACATTGACGTTTTTTTTTTTTTTTGTAAAACTTAATTATGTTCTACAAAACCAAAAACAAAAACAACAGCCCCTCTCCCTTTCTCCCTCCCCTTTTTTATTTTATTTTCCTTTCCTAAACTACATCCGATGGTGAGATCCGGCTTACAGACTTTGGGGAATGTGGAGCCTCCTCTTAATTACCATTGCTCCCAGGTCCACCCTGACCCGGAGTGGTAGTACCTGTTAGGGTCCCAACTATGGGTTAAATAGAAACAGATATTAAAAGGGGAAAGAAACAAAAAAGAGAAGAAAACAAATATACTTTAACAACCAAACCAAACACCATCAATAAATATTTGAACATATAAAGAACTTGAAGCATAAAAACTTTCACCAAAATGACTGCATTCGGCATTAAATAACCTGAAAAGGGTTGATATGCCGTAAAACAAAACAACCAAACTAAACACCATGAATAAATATTTGAAGATATAAACAACTTGAAGCATAAAAACTTTCACCAAAATGACTGCATTCGGCATTAAATAACCTGAAAAGGGTTGATATGCCGTAAAACAAAACAACCAAACTAAACCATGAATAAATATTTGAAGATATAAACAACTTGAAGCATAAAAACTTTCACCAAAATGACTGCGTTCGGCATTAAATAACCTGAAAAGGGTTGATATGCCGTAAAACAAAACAACCAAACCAAACCATTAAAATAAAAAAAAATTTTCTCATGGACAGGTCGCCTGGAACTCGTGAAGTAGACAAAGACAATTCAAATGTTAACTATAGTATTTTATCACGCTCAACTATGGATCTATTTTCCTTAACTATGAGTTGCTCTTGGCTAGATAATCCCCTTTAGAGGTTTAAAGCTTCTTATCTAGCAGAATATCACATGTCATACTTTTTTAACTTTTAAATTACAACTGTCTTAACTACAAATCCCTACGATGTCACATAATTAAACTCAGCTAATTTAGAAATTTACCTTTGTATATGGGGACAGATTAAGCTAAGGTAAAATCCTGTCACTCGTACTCAAGTAACCTTATGTATTTGGTAATCATTCTACACCTATTACTGCTACGTAATATGTAGCAGTCTTCTCTGCTGATAAGTCTATATAATAATACGCTTAGGCATTTCATGTTCGTACGTACATTATCACCTCTCACACACATTTAAACAAAACTGAGATCGTCCAGTCAGCAAAGATGGTGATTAATCTGATGTCATACAGGTAACAGATTTTACCCATTATAAAATGAATTGTTCCAAAATTAGATTATATCGTCCTGTTGACTAAAACATTACAATTTTTAAATAAATACATTTAAAAAAATGACATCCGTTTCATTGATTTGAAGAATATTTTGCTGACAATTATTTTTACAGTAAGAAGACAGAATATTTGTTGCTTTAAAAAGAATTAAATTACTACAATTTTGAATCAATAAAGAAGAGACATATTCGTTTTATTTATTTAAAGAATATTTAGCTGACAATGCTAATTATTTTTACGGAAGACGAGTCATTTTGTTTCTTAATATTATTGACCCTGACAGACATTTATTATTTCAGAGATATTATTAACAGTAAATTATTCAGATTGATTTAGTAAGTACTGTGGAATTTCCACAGATCCCACTAATATTTAATATTTTTGTTGCATTGGCATGGATAGCCAAGTGCGAATTGGTTCCATGCTTTGATTTGACAATTATAATAATTGCTCTCATTGTGTAGTCGGTCTGGGTTCTTCTAGCCAGCCATCTTGAATTAGGAGCACACGTGTGTCGACCTGGAACAAAAGCTTATCAAAAAGACATCCTTTTTTTTACGGTTCACAGGTTTATTTATATTTCTGGAAACAATGATTACTTTTTCTTTTAATTGTTAAACTTTTAAAAAGTGGACGTGACCAAAATGTTTACAAAATTAAACGATTTAAAAATAGAAATGAAATTTTTGATTGCAATAAATATTCGATTAATACTAAACAAAAAAAATAAATAAATGTAAATCACATAGTGACGAGAAAACATCAACATACACGGACACACGAGAAGTGAGCACACAGCTTTCTTAATACTGAGATCAAAACTCTTATTTGTTAAAGAGCCAAAAGTATTTCATACAACCTAATTATTTTGAATGGGATCGAAAAATATCGCAATATTCTCATAGAAATTTGTTTTTGAAAACGTATGGTGAATGAATTTCGTTTTTCTTTCAGGTCGTATGTTGCGTTGTTGACCCCGTCCTGCAGATGTGCTCCGTCTCTGCCAGTAGATTAAATACGGTTGACATGGCTGCTTATATGGTAAACTGCATCTACCTTACACAGAGTGCGTTGGCCCTATATCAATTCACGGATACCAGGTTGGAAATGTTACAAGCGCAGGTAGGTAAATTTTTTTTTTAATTTTTTTTTTTTTTTTTACTTAAGCCTGATGTTAAATGTTGTTTTATATTTTTCAACACGCATAAACGCATTAGTTTTACCATTTATTAAATAAAAATCTATTATTACGGATCAAGGACGATAAACTGATTTGGTAAAGTGCGCACATGCGCAAAGTTTTAGTTGAATCTCTAAAACTATGAAGATTACTTTTCTAAAATGAAGATAACAAGAGTTACAAGAAATTTTTTTTTTCAGAACTTTCTATATTTTACTTTTTTTTTTTTTTCAGAACTTTCTATATTTTACATTTTTTTTTTTCAGAACTTTCTATATTTTACTTTTTTTTTTTTTAGAACTTTCTATATTTTACTTTTTTTTTTTTTAGAACTTTCTATATTTTACTTTTTTTTTTCAGAACTTTCTATATTTTACTTTTTTTTTTTCAGAACTTTCTATATTTTACTTTTTTTTTTTTTTAGAACTTTCTATATTTTACTTTTTTTTTTTTTTTAGAACTTTCTATATTTTACTTTTTTTTTTTTTTAGAACTTTCTATATTTTACTTTTTTTTTTCAGAACTTTCTATATTTTACTTCTTTTTTTTTTTCAGAACTTTCTATATTTTACTTCTTTTTTTTTTTCAGAACTTTCTATATTTTACTTTTTTTTTTCAGAACTTTCTATATTTTACTTTTTTTTTTCAGAACTTTCTATATTTTACTTTTTTTTTTCAGAACTTTCTATATTTTACTTTTTTTTTTTTTTCAGAACTTTCTATATTTTACTTTTTTTTTTCAGAACTTTCTATATTTTACTTCTTTTTTTTTTTCAGAACTTTCTATATTTTACTTCTTTTTTTTTTTCAGAACTTTCTATATTTTACTTTTTTTTTTTTTTCAGAACTTTCTATATTTTACTTTTTTTTTTTCAGAACTTTCTATATTTTACTTTTTTTTTTCAGAACTTTCTATATTTTACTTCTTTTTTTTTTTCAGAACTTTCTATATTTTACTTCTTTTTTTTTTTCAGAACTTTCTATATTTTACTTTTTTTTTTCAGAACTTTCTATATTTTACTTCTTTTTTTTTTTCAGAACTTTCTATATTTTACTTTTTTTTTTCAGAACTTTCTATATTTTACTTTTTTTTTTCAGAACTTTCTATATTTTACTTTTTTTTTTTTTTCAGAACTTTCTATATTTTACTTTTTTTTTTTCAGAACTTTCTATATTTTACTTTTTTTTTTTTCAGAACTTTCTATATTTTACTTTTTTTTTTTTTTAGAACTTTCTATATTTTACTTTTTTTTTTTTTTTAGAACTTTCTATATTTTACTTTTTTTTTTTTTTAGAACTTTCTATATTTTACTTTTTTTTTTTTTTTAGAACTTTCTATATTTTACATTTTTTTTTTTTCAGAACTTTCTATATTTTACATTTCTTTTTTTCAGAACTTTCTATATTTTACATTTTTTTTTTTTTCAGAACTTTCTATATTTTACTTTTTTTTTTTTTTCAGAACTTTCTATATTTTACATTTTTTTTTTTCAGAACTTTCTATATTTTACATTTTTTTTTTTCAGAACTTTCTATATTTTACTTCTTTTTTTTTTCAGAACTTTCTATATTTTACTTTTTTTTTTTTCATATTGCCACCCTGGAATTTGGATTAGTGTTTGGCTTAATGAAGGGCATATTTTTTTTGTTTGTTTTTCATTTCAGTATAAAAGAAAACATGTCCTAATTAACCCAAGTCTTGGGTGACAATACAAAAAACAATGTAAAAATGAAGGACATTCTGTGTGCTTGACAAATCAAGTTATCAACCTTGGTCCACGATAATTAGAATTTTACTTTATTATACAAATTTTTTTTTTATCAAACCTGAAAATATTTAATAATTTGATGAAAGGAAGCAATACTGCACAAAGTGGAATCTGGAGACAGTTGACCCACTGAACTATGAGAACTTGATAGCGAGCTTGCATGATATCAGAAAACGTCTGACCCCTGAACAATGGAAAAGTGACATTAAATGAATAGAAGAAGAAGAAGAAAACATATTTTTTTGTTATTTTAATGACTTCCTCTGATGTTTCAATATATAAAGTTGTAGTTCCTGTTTGTTTGGTTTTTGTTCACAAACTGCCTCTAGAGTTTTGTAGATCGACCTGCATAACCATATATATTTTGAAAGTATATTACCAGGGTACTTGCATAAGTATATTTTATTTTGTTCATAGGGGGATACAGCATTATTGTGAGGGGGAGGGGAGGGCTGTGTTCATTCTTGACAGCCATAAAAGGGATATGTAACTTTTTAATTTATTTAAAAAAAAATTATTTATTTATAAATAGAAATGTTAATAAGGTGGTGTTCAGGGCTTGGAGCAGAAGTACCCGGTGCAATAAAAAGCTTCTCATGTTTCAATTTGATTTCTAACTTTGCAGATTGATGCCCAAGTGGATACGTTAGTCAGCGAACAGGCAGCCTTCATCTTGAATAAGGTTAATTTAACTCATGCATATGCAACAATCCAACAGCAAACAGACAAACAGGTTAGTAATCCTCTAAATATAAATGCAAATATGAGTGACGTGTGTATGTATCCGCTAACTACTTGTATGCTACATAGTATAAGACGTACAAACTTTAAATTGGGTAGGAATGATCCTCTACCTATGTAGCAAGATTAGAGGTGGTTGTGGTGTAAAAATAAGGTCAAAAAAAGGAAATTTCCACGTTTGGTTAAGCAGAAACATTGAAATTTCCAGTAGAAGTTAAGTTTATAATTAAGGGCTACATATCAGGATATTGGATCATAGACAAGAAATTGCTAGTGACACGTAGCGGAGAAGTCAATCAAATATTTCTGCTTTGGTACAGCTGCCCTCCTCCCTCTATGGTGGATGGGTTAGGGATATTATGTATGTATCTATGTATACCGTACATTGAAAAAGAGGGCCACTCAAGGATAAGGGTTAAAAAGATCATCAGTTGGACGATGATCGTCACCGCAAAAGGACCGGAAACAATGGGTGGGATGGGCAGAAGATGACTTCATAGGATTTGAGCTGCTCTCGGTCACTAACGAACGAATGAAGCTGTTGTTGTGTTCTTATGGGGCCGAAAAAAAATAAGACAACAAGGAGGTAGTTCACAAGAGTATGTTTTTTTTTATTAATGGGTGACCACTTATCAAGGTTCAGGGGTCACTTGAGGATAAGGGTTAAAGAGATCGTCAGTTGGGCGATGATCACCTCCACGACAGAACCGGAAACAATGGGTGGAATGGGCAGAAGATTACTTCAGAGAAATTGATTATCCAAGAGGACGGCTTGACAAGTATTTGTTTACATTAGACTTGAAGACGACCATGCTGTAGTCGGTTGGGAAGCAGACTCGTGCTATCTTGTTCAACAGATGGGATGTTCTAGGAAAGAAATTTTGTTCACGGAAGTTCCGTTTGGATTTTGGTAAAGAAAGAGAATGGAAAGTTTTTTGTTGTGGTTGAAGTTAGACGAGTTCTTGCTGTGAATGTTTTACATGGGGAATCTGGGATTGGAGCTCAGCCGAGCACCTACCATGAACATAACGATAGAGTAGAGAGAGACTAGCAACATCTCTTCTGCGTGAAAGAGGCTGTAGAGATGAGAAACGATCATCCCTCACTAGATTGTGAAGTTGATTTTGTACTCTGTCACGACAAGAAAGAGTGGTTCCGAGCATCACCTCCCCAGATATGACAGCAGTGCTTCATCTTAGGGCGTATCTAACTATTGTACAGGTAAACAAACTATTAATAAATGAAATGTTCCCCCCCCCCTACTTCTTTTTTAACTGTCTTTTATTTTCCGACACGTTCATTACTTCTTAAGTAATACACGGAAATTCTTAGCAACATTAGACGGTTGTTTTGAAGTTATCTCCTTTGTCGACAACCACAAGTTCCAACATGCCATCGATAGATCAGCAATCATTGTTTACCCATAAAATTAAAAAAAAAAAAAGTACTCGATCAATTTACGTGATTTTTGGTATACGATACATGTTTTCCATCACAAGTACGTACATCGTATAGCTGTTTTTTTTTAGTTTTTTTCCCATGTCGTCAGAGTTACGGACTTGCGCCAAACTTTCTACCCACGTGTTGCTGATCTTGATGGATTAAAATGTCAAATATTCTAACCTTTCAATATAATCGAAGCCTGCCTATCCATAAAAGTTCTTGTCCAAGTTTCCTCTGGACATACAAAACTTGGCCCAAAACGACAAAAAACTGAAAATATTCTGAGCTCTGATTTTATTTAGATTTAGAACAGAGATAAAATGATGCTGTTCTCAAAAATTGAGCAAATCTTTTATAATTTTATACAAAGTATAACAGATTAAAACTTTTCTCATCCCATAACTTCAGTCATGTAATCTCCATTTATAGTGTTTACCATAGCAGTATGTTTGTGATTACTTTGAAATGTGTTGAAGGTCTGATCTTGTAAAAGTCAGTTTCTTTGTCATTGATAGCTTTCTTCCTACAAAATCAATATTTTATTCTGGTTTGTCAGTTTTTATTCTGAATCGTTGCAGCATGTTGTTAAAAATAAAATGTAATTCGATTTAACTCCTTCCAGGAAATACTTTGTCTGAATCAGAATTATTTTCAAATGACTGCCATCTTAAAAAGGGGGAAGTAACTCTGTATTTATCCATACAGTTTTACTTCCCTTTGATTTTTGAACAAAAAGATAATATTTTACCAGAGTACTTAGATAAGTATGTTTCAGTTTGAACAAAGATGGTACAATAATATTGTTGGGTCTGCATTCGCACCGGACGTCCATAGAATGGAAGTATATCACAAACTCCTACAGGAATACAACTGTAAAATTTCTTATATACATTCTTAAACTAGTTTTTTGTTTTTTTTATGGAACTCTTATTGAGTAGCAATTATTTTTATAAAATTTAGATCGAGAAATTATGTTTATTATTTTTTCATTTTAGATTCCAATGTCAACCGTACCAAGTATGAATAGTGCCGCTATGAAATCTGCGATGGTAAGTGTTTAGATAAAAGTTTTTAATTTTTGCAAGTAACATTGCAGCAGTTCATCTGGCGACTGACAAACCTTATCACGAAAAGCAGCAGGTTTCTTCTGTTGATAGTGGCAGCCGTTTCAGAAGCATTATGACAGTTTGAACTTCTGCAAGAAAAGTATCTTTGCATCATGTTATCGAATGCTTATATGCTTCAAACTTTTATTCTGAAAGAAATTATTTGAAATTTATTAAAGAGTATAAATTATTAAGCATGTAACATTTTGTACAAAATACTACAAAAATAACCATTTAAATCAATTTTTTTTTTTTAAAGTAAAAAAAAATCGGCCAATATTTTCTGAAGAACCTAACATTAGACAAAAGCATCAAGCGCACAATATTCTAATGATACAGCATTAGATTGGAAGTTATTCTCGTTCGAATCTTATTACTACAAACTCAATAAATAACAAATAAAATAAAAAAATGACACTCCATTACTAATAGATTGAGAAAAAATATGGCTGCATATTTTTATTGAAACTCAATGTGAAATATGGCAGTTCAAAATAAAATACCAGGAAAACTTATGGATATACTTATCAGTGAAAAATATTTGTGTACACCAAAAATTACGGAAAATTATTGAGTAAAATTTTAATTAATTTACTATTCGGAGTCCACAAACTCCGAACGACATTCGTGTCAAACCAGCATGGTGTAGAAAATTATCTCCCTTCTTCTAATATAAAGACGCCACGTGGTCTTGTTTTATTAAAATTCTACTCGCTTATTTTCCGTAATTTTTGGTGTACACTAATATTTTTCACTGATAAGTAAGTATATCCATAAGTTTTCCTGTTATTTTATTTTGAACCGCCATATTTCACTCGAGTCTCAATGTAAACAAGCACCAAAATGTGGACTCTCGCGTCACTTGTGTTTTATAATAATAGGGTCTGTTACTCTTAATACCACTTTCTAAATACACAGAGAAATCTCTCTTATATTAAGTTGTTTGGAAAATAATGACCGTTAATGGAGAGAAATGATATGCCAATGTGAGTCTTAAAGACAGACTTAGATCTGATGACCTCAGAGGGAGAGTATAGGGAGATGCGTGCAGAACAGTAAACTTCGTTTGGTCACATTAAAAAAATGGATGAAAATGTTTGGGTTAGTAGATGTAGAAAGGTTAAGATAACAGGGTCAGTTTGCAGAGGAAGACCAAAGAAAACATGGAAGCAAATGATAAAAATGGATTTGAGAGAAAGAGGGATAAATAAAGACCTGGCCAGAGATAGGTTAGTTTGGAAGTTTAATTTCTAAAAGCCGCCCAATGCATGCCAGCATGTAAAACGGATGTTAAACTGAATATGATGATTCAGAAACATTTATTCATTGAGCTCATGGGGACCCATTTAGTGAACTTTTTCACCTTACCAGTTCAGATGGTCTGACACTATTGAAATACTAATCTAAGACCATGCTGTCCCTCTTGACAATCGTTGCCGACCCCAACGTTAAGTGTGCGGTGGTTTTCTTCTCGTTCATTTTCTTGTTCTCGTCCTGGCCATGTCGTCTTGCCGATCGCCAAGAGCTGGTTTACAAGTTGAGAAAAACAAAACGACACAGACTCACAAGAAAGAACAAAAACGCAGATACATTGTGTACAAATCCTGGCACCCTGTGTGTGGGTGTGTGTGTGTGTGTGGTACCGTCGCAGAAAAAGACCTTCCTACACTAACGTCCATATCTGATTTAAGTTTCAGTATATCAGCTAAGACCCCACTGAAATTTGTGTCGAGGCCATTATTGTCGTTACTCGAAATTGTCAACTCATCTCAGTCTGCTCTTCTACTCCAAGCTGCTTTTTCCCATCTGATCGTCCTCTCTCCGAGCCGCCAACTGCCACAAAACTCAAAACTCGTCAACTGCCGTAAACTGTCACAAACAAATCCTACTCCTAAACATCTTAACTCAATCCCATGTCCGGTCTTTTGTCTTAGTCACTGACAAGCAGAAATGACTCACCCTCTTAACAATGGAAACTGACTACTTTCGTGCCACTCCTACCCATCCCATTTCCGATTGTCTTTGTGTGCATTGGTGAATCATTTCCCCCATTGTCTTTTTACCTATCTTACTTCCGACACCTCCTCCTTCTTGTGAATCATTTTCTTATCATTGTCCAGGGTTTTGGCTCTGGGTGGGTGGGGGGGTCCATAGTATCACACTGCCTTAGACATATCTCTTATACTTTAATGTAGAAAGGAAGTTGGGTGCAATTCAATTCTCTGACACATTAACATGATCATTGTTCAAACAATTGCTTAAAAATTGTCAAGAGTTTATGGCCTTCCTCTACCTTCGAGGCTCTCATTATCACTATTTCTGAAACAACCATCGTCATTTGTAGACGCTTCTCTCCGTATTCTCTTGATATTGGCAATTGGGAAGCATTATGACGGCGTTTGAACTCTTGCAAGTATATGCATTCCGTCTTTTCATGTTCATTATTAAGAGCTTAAATGCTTTAAAATTTGAAATTCTGAAAGAAATTACGGGAAATTTATTAAAAAGTACACATTTATTATTAAGCATGTAAAACAGTGCAAAAATTCAATTTGTGGGATAACTGACTTTCCAAGAACGAATTAAATTTCAGTGACCTCAGTACCACATTTACCTCTATTTTTACGCCCTCCCCCTTATTATGCACCTTTTGCATGTATAATTACCATAAGAGGAACAGTTGTATTCTCTGAAACCCGCTTCCGTATAGACCAGTGGATTACCATTCAACAAACATACACTTTCTGCATGTTTGTCTTCATTTTTTTCCTATCTATTTGTTCTGCTGATATGTGTTTGTATTTTCCGCAAATAAATTTGAACGAGAATCCATTCTTGTTTTGTTTAAAATATTCACTAATCGTCTCCTCATTGCTCATCCCTTTGTGTTTACAGATCACCCCGATCCATAACAATATTTACATATGGAAGACAAGCACATGCCTTTTTCTTTTTGGGGGTCTGTTCTGGCTGGAATTTTCTTTTTCTTTTCTTTTGTGGAATCGTCAGAAAAAATAAGTTTTAGTGTAATATCATTATAAAAAAACAATTTAGCTACTTTTTATTTTAGATTTATCATCATCATATTCGGTTTAACGTCTACATGCTGGTATGTGTTGGACGGTTTTTATAAATTGACTTCCAAACTAACCGATCTCTTCAAATCTTTATTTATCCATCAGGTTCATTTTTATTACTTGTTCCCATGTTTTTCTTGGGACCCCTGCTATCTCAACTGTTCTACATCTACTAACCCAAGTATTCTTATCCATTTTTTCAATGCGACCAAACCAATGAAGTCTCCTGTTTTGCACACATCTCCCGATACTGCACAGATTTAATCTTTCTCATCAGATCTAAACCTGTCTTTAACACTCATATTACACATCTATCGTATCATTCTTATATCATTTCTCTTTATGTAACGCACACCAACCTTAACTGGCCAGGTTTCACTTTTCCCTCGGTCGACAATGGTAACTCTCTGCTGATTAGGAATGGCAGAAGTTCCCTGAATTTACCCCATCCACTCCGAATTCTTGCAATCACACTAGCACCTGCTCCATCCAATCAAAACTTTGACAACTTCAATAGCTTCACTATCCAGATATACTTTGTCAATATCTGAGGTCTCATCCATCTCCATTGTCTTTCACTTCTTGCACACAAATTGGTTATCCTCTCTATAATAATGAATCCAAATGTTTTTCTTTGTAGAGTAAATTTGACAACTATTTGGCATCTCCAGATTCCCTCACTCTTCCTCAGTGCAGCCTTTTGCTTAGCGCCACTGTCAGGTAAGAAAAACAAAATCACTTATTTTCAACTCTGCTTCAAGAAAAGAAATATCATGTAAGAGTTTTAAACTAAAAATTTTTTTTTTAATTCTGTTGAAGCTAAACAATTTTTTTCTCAATAAATCTACTTTTTTAGGTCTAAGCTTCTTTTTTCTACTCTTGAAATCTCAAATATTTTAATTTATAACTTCATATGTGGTATGAGAAGCCTGTAATACTGGTAAAAATAAATATTTTAATAAAGTATGTTAAAGACTACGCCCCTCTCAAAATTTAACTCAAAGAACTCTGCGCCAGGAAATCTGGTTAAACTACTAAAATAAAATCTCCTCAGTTCTGTGAGTCACAAAGTACATTTTCACCCAGCAGTAAGGGGTTAAGTTAACCTCCCACCATTTTTATCTCTCTTTACCTTTTTCACCCCTTCTCTTACAAGCATACATTCTTGGATCTCTGGTCACATGACCCCTGTTCCCAAGTGTTATTAAACTAAGATTACAAATAATTTAAAAAGAATCTTTAACATTTCTTCTGTGGTAAAAGACACGATAGTTTTGATTTGGTCAGTGTTTTCAGCATAAAATTTCTTGATGTGCCTGGAAAAACTACTGCAGCCGAGCATAATGCTAAAGTTTGTGATGCGAGACACACAAAAAAAAAAAAGCAGCCATTGTGCTAAAAAAAGTTACTGTCCGGCAACCACCATGCTGAAAACTTTCTGTCCAAATTTAAAAATGAACAAAGTATCTTTCACAGGCAAACAAGTATTTGCCAGAAAAAATCCAACCAGCTTCACATAAAGACAACTTTCTGATCAACAAATTGTTCACATTTATATACCCGTAAAAAAAAATATATTCTTAAATAAATTCTTTGAAATTTTCTATTCATTGATGAATGGATAAATATGTTGAGTATTGATTTACTCCTGTCCAGGAGTTAGGCACAAGGCCAGTTTTTATCTTACTCCCACAAGTAAGATGTGACCCAAGGTCGGGTCGGGAAAGTGGGGTTTAAAAATTGCCTGGGCAGCCCCATCGGCATTCCCCGGTAGGGGCGCCTCAGGCAGTAAGCAATAAACTTACTCCTCCCCAAAGAGGGGAGGCAAAGCCTGGGAGGGTGGACCTCCTAGAACTGCACAGGTTAGACCCATAGACCGGCATAAATCAAGCCTCGAAGGCCAAGACAATACCAGTCTATGGGGTGCAGTATCCATCGGAACAGATACTACACTTTGATCTTAGCCAAAAGGCCAAGTATGTTGAGTAGAAATTGACTTAAAAAGTGCTAAAAAGCAATTTAAAAAAAGTATTCTTCGGATCAAGTTGTTATTTCAGAGAATTAATATTTGTTTTAAAAACAGAATTTAATTATTCCATTACAACGTAAAATAAGCTAAATATACTTTTGAAAAATTGTGTACAAATGACAGAGAGAGCGAGATCAAAATGAGTATGTGTTCCCTACCCGAGCATGGTGCATTTGGTTCTGGACCCTTTCGAACCCATCCCGGTTACGGTAGCCTCTTAGCTAGTTGAAGTGAGTCAGTTCTGTCCCCTTTTTATTTTTCCGTCATAGAGATCCTCCATGATGTCCACTCCTCATATTTATTTTCGCTCTCGGCCTCCTCAAATTGTTTGTTTTTTTCATCTTGGAAGTACAACATCCACCCCCTATTTCTTTTGCTCCCACTTAAGTCCCACTCCCATTTAAAGATTGATATACTTGCTTTCAGTTCTAAACAAACTGGAAAACAGTGGACAGTCTACTGTTAGAAAAAGTTGGGAGGGTCTTACTAATCTACCCCTGATTTTATTTGGTTTCTGTTTTTCTTTCTTTCTGGGTGTTTTTGTGTTTCACTCCCTGTCTTTTTCCAATGAAATTGTGAATATCTTTTGTAAATAAAATTGCTTTTAATTTAAACCATTGGGGATATTTAAGTAAGGTAGTCCATAGAGTAAATGTGGTATTGTGGTGATTGCTGAAGTTAAAGAGATGAACTCCACATTTTAGTTTTAAAATTTGTTTGAATTATTTATTTGCAAAAAAAAATTAAAAAAAAAGGTAAAATGTAGTATCTGTTTTGTCCCTTTTTTTCCATTCCAGAGTATCCCCTTTTTTAGAGGGGAAGAGGGGCTAGATGTTCCTACACTAAAAATCGACCATGTGTCTAATTTTGCCCGGATGGAGAGGCAAGTAATTAGGAGAGCAAAAGGGGTGCAATTGTGTGGGGGGGGGGGGGGGGGGTCATTTTCACTGTTGGTAATAATATTAACATGATTTAGCTAGTAATTTTATAATATTGTAACGATTTTAATTCACTCGGAAATTTCTTTGTAATTTGGGTTATTTCACAGCAATCACGTGAAATGTTTGTTTTTTCTTAAATCATTCATTTGACAAGATGATATATTGTTGTTTTCTAAAATGATTATACATCACCAATTTTGAATTTCAACTTCAAGTCTGGTTGAACCATTTTTTTTTTTCTTTTTTTTTTTCTTTTTTTTTTTTTATAAAAAAAAATTATTTGTTTTAAACAAATGTGATCATTAATGCAATATTTTACAATTTTATTTTCTAGGGAAAAAGTCAAGAAGGTTTCTGTGGATCTGATTTGCGACGCATATCAACATATTTATGCTTGTATTTATGATGCAAAAAATGAATACTCTGAGCCCCAGAGCATCGTACCAAGGACTCCTGATCAAGTTGTCAAACTTTTATCGTGAACATTTGCAACATTCCTTTTATGAGAATATACATACATACATACACATATATACATAATTACACATATATACATACATACATATACATACGCATATATACATACATACACATATATACATACATAAACATATATATATTTTGTTAAATGAGATAGACATTCGTTTTCTATTTGATCTGTTGATCATTCAGATTCATGCAAGTCTGATTGTAAATAAATCTTTTCCAAAAGTTATCTTACTTTGAACTTTTTTTTAGCTTTCAACTTTAATAATAGATATTTCTATAGCAATATTTAGTATATATAAAAAAATATTTAGATGCGGCCATATATATAAAAAAATATTTAGATGATGTTGTATTTAAAAAAAAAAGTTTAGAATCTGGAATTTTCCACATTTAAAATTAAGCAGAGAATGGAAAATTTCATTAGAATTAAGAGTCGATTTAAAACTATGTGTACAGTAAGTTGCATCATGAGAGGAAGTCCGAAGCGACGAAAGAGAGAAAAGCCTTTCTTTTTGGAAAGTGAGCTAATTGGCTTTGCTTGCCTCTTTCGAAGCTCTGCCTTTGCCCGCCCCCCCCCACCCCCACGGAGAAGCGAGCGATCAGAAGCTTACGTGTAACACCACACAATGCTGTAAGAGAATGTTGGAGCTCTTTTTATTTTGTGTTATTCAATGTTGCAGTTACCAGGTGAGCGAGGAAGACACAGAAACTTTGGCTGCCACATCACCACTGCGACTTCAAAGAAACGAACAGCTAGTTCTCTGTCAATGAAGTGGAATACGGCCGAACCATGTGGATTGAAGAACAGCCCATGTGATGTTACACATCTGGAGGAATTGTAAACGTGAGAGCAGAATTAAAAGTTTTTTTTAAGTTGAATAAAAAAAAAAAAGAGAGATTGAAGGAGATTGAAATTCTTTCTTTTTTTTTCTACCTTAGTCTGACTTTTATAAAGTTGTTAAAAATTTGGAAAGAATGATCAACATCTTAAATAGACACAGAAATGTCTATTTTAATGAATTGGGTCGAGGGTATTTTCTTTTCTTGTTTTTATTTTTGCTAAATTTAATTAGATCACTAATAATAATGTTGGTCTACTATGATTTTTTTAATTGTTTTGATGTTTGTTTTGTCCATCTGAAGAAGTCTACTAACATAAACGATTTGCGAAATCGTAATGCATCATATATATATATATATATATATATATATATATACAGGGTGTCTCAAAAAAATGTACTCACTCGTAGAATGACGAGAAAACTTTTATTTATGAACATAGAGTGAAATGAAATAGCATCGAATACATGAGACTAATGTAATTGAAGAATCATGTTCGCAAATGTTCAAACTGATGACCATTATTGTTCAAACAAAGCTGATAACGCGCACCAAGGGATTCGCAAACGTCTCGTCATTCTAAGAGTGAGTACATTTTTTTGAGACACCCTGTATATATATATATATATATATGATTACATATAACACTAATCATTAATTCGATCGTCCAGCGATACCTGCGGTTTCATAGAAACACTGGAAATCCAGTCGATTGGAGTAAAGAATACCAATTGTATCGGTTCTTCGGTCGATGGTCCGCAAAGAGCATCGGCTGAAGAACAGTTGGAAATACGAGTCTTATGTTTGGGAAGGCATCGCATTTGAGTGATGTACGATATAGTGTCATACTAAATCTATTACTTTCAACTGGCACCATAAATGGGATGCTGAATTTCCACACGGTCCTAATTTTGTCTCTAACATTGTTACATCTTATATTTGTTTTTTATTTTTTTAATTCCTTGTTTATACTGGTGAGACTTTCAGATTTGAATGAATTAGATATACAAAACAGTCAAATACATCTTTGACCAAATTCCATTCAGATTCCATGCAGACAACATTTATTTTTTGTCACGTAAAAAAAAAAAAAAAAAAAAAATTTGCTTGAAATAAAAAGGAAATATTTTCATACATTTATTTTGTTCTAATTAAAAATATCTTTGTCGACTTGCAAAACTGCATTTAAATCTTTCGTTTAGGAACTAACAAATATAATATGCCTCATCTGGTCACATATTTTTGCTCGCCTGGGAGGATTATATAATTGCGAAAAACTACATACAATACGTAGTTAAAGCAAAATAAATTTTGAAATATTAAAACACTTTCAAACGCTATTGATAATGTTTACCCATTCATTTATTTTTTTTATGCTATTGATAATGTTTGCCCATTCATTTATTTTTTTTATGCTATTGATAATGTTTACCCATTCATTTATTTTTTTTATGCTATTGATAATGTTTGCCCATTCATTTATTTTTTTTATGCTATTGATAATGTTTGCCCATTCATTTATTTTTTTTATGCTATTGATAATGTTTACCCATTCATTTATTTTTTTATGCTATTAATAATGTTTACCCATTCATTTATTTTTTTTATGTTATTGATAATGTTTACCCATTCATTTATTTTTTTTATGTTATTGATAATGTTTACTCATTCATGTATTTTTTTATGCTATTGATAATGTTTACCCATTCATTTATTTTTTTTATGATATTGATAATGTTTACCCATTCATTTATTTTTTTATGCTATTAACAATGTTTACCCATTCATTTATTTTTTTTATGCTATTGATAATGTTTACCCATTCATTTATTTTTTTTATGATATTGATAATGTTTACCCATTCATTTATTTTTTTTATGATATTGATAATGTTTACCCATTCATTTATTTTTTTTATGCTATTAATAATGTTTACCCATTCATTTATTTTTTTTATGCTATTAATAATGTTTACCCATTCATTTATTTTTTTTATGATATTGATAATGTTTACCCATTCATTTATTTTTTTTATGCTATTGATAATGTTTACCCATTCATTTATTTTTTTTATGCTATTAATAATGTTTACCCATTCATTTATTTTTTTTATGCTATTGATAATGTTTACCCATTCATTTATTTTTTTATGCTATTAATAATGTTTACCCATTCATTTATTTTTTTTATGATATTGATAATGTTTACCCATTCATTTATTTTTTTTATGATATTGATAATGTTTACCCATTCATTTATTTTTTTTATGCTATTAATAATGTTTACCCATTCATTTATTTTTTTTATGCTATTAATAATGTTTACCCATTCATTTATTTTTTTTATGCTATTAATAATGTTTACCCATTCATTTATTTTTTTATGCTATTAATAATGTTTACCCATTCATTTATTTTTTTTATGATATTGATAATGTTTACTCATTCATTTATTTTTTTTATGCTATTAATAATGTTTACCCATTCATTTATTTTTTTTATGCTATTAATAATGTTTACCCATTCATTTATTTTTTTTATGATATTGATAATGTTTACCCATTCATTTATTTTTTTTATGCTATTAATAATGTTTACCCATTCATTTATTTTTTTTATGCTATTGATAATGTTTACCCATTCATTTATTTTTTTATGCTATTAATAATGTTTACCCATTCATTTATTTTTTTTATGATATTGATAATGTTTACCCATTCATTTATTTTTTTTATGATATTGATAATGTTTACCCATTCATTTATTTTTTTTATGCTATTAATAATGTTTACCCATTCATTTATTTTTTTTATGCTATTAATAATGTTTACCCATTCATTTATTTTTTTTATGCTATTAATAATGTTTACCCATTCATTTATTTTTTTTATGATATTAATAATGTTTACCCATTCATTTATTTTTTTTATGATATTGATAATGTTTACCCATTCATTTATTTTTTTTATGCTATTGATAATGTTTACTCATTCATTTATTTTTTTATGCTATTAATAATGTTTACCCATTCATTTATTTTTTTTATGATATTGATAATGTTTACCCATTCATTTATTTTTTTTATGCTATTGATAATGTTTACTCATTCATTTATTTTTTTTATGATATTGATAATGTTTACCCATTCATTTATTTTTTTATGCTATTAATAATGTTTACCCATTCATTTATTTTTTTTATGATATTGATAATGTTTACCCATTCATTTATTTTTTTTATGCTATTGATAATGTTTACCCATTCATTTATTTTTTTTTATGCTATTGATAATGTTTACCCATTCATTTATTTTTTTTATGCTATTGATAATGTTTTCCCATTCATTTATTTTTTTTATGCTATTGATAATGTTTACCCATTCATTTATTTTTTTTATGCTATTAATAATGTTTACCCATTCATTTATTTTTTTTATGCTATTGATAATGTTTACCCATTCATTTATTTTTTATGCTATTGATAATGTTTACCCATTCATTTTTTTTTTATGCTATTGATAATGTTTACCCATTCATTTATTTTTTTATGCTATTGATAATGTTTACCCATTCATTTATTTTTTTATGCTATTGATAATGTTTACCCATTCATTTATTTTTTTTATGATATTGATAATGTTTACCCATTCATTTATTTTTTTTATGCTATTGATAATGTTTACCCATTCATTTATTTTTTATGCTATTGATAATGTTTACCCATTCATTTATTTTTTTTATGCTATTGATAATGTTTACCCATTCATTTATTTTTTTTATGCTATTGATAATGTTTACCCATTCATTTATTTTTTTATGCTATTGATAATGTTTACCCATTCATTTATTTTTTTTATGATATTGATAATGTTTACCCATTCATTTATTTTTTTTATGCTATTAATAATGTTTACCCATTCATTTATTTTTTTTATGCTATTGATAATGTTTACCCATTCATTTATTTTTTATGCTATTGATAATGTTTACCCATTCATTTTTTTTTTTATGCTATTGATAATGTTTACCCATTCATTTATTTTTTTTATGCTATTGATAATGTTTACCCATTCATTTATTTTTTTATGCTATTGATAATGTTTACCCATTCATTTATTTTTTTTATGATATTGATAATGTTTACCCATTCATTTATTTTTTTTATGCTATTGATAATGTTTACCCATTCATTTATTTTTTATGCTATTGATAATGTTTACCTATTCATTTATTTTTTTTATGCTATTGATAATGTTTACCCATTCATTTATTTTTTTTATGCTATTGATAATGTTTACCCATTCATTTATTTTTTATGCTATTGATAATGTTTACCCATTCATTTATTTTTTTTATGCTATTGATAATGTTTACCCATTCATTTTTTTTTTATGCTATTGATAATGTTTACCCATTCATTTATTTTTTTTATGCTATTGATAATGTTTACCCATTCATTTATTTTTTATGCTATTGATAATGTTTACCCATTCATTTATTTTTTTTATGCTATTGATAATGTTTACCCATTCATTTATTTTTTTTATGCTATTGATAATGTTTACCCATTCATTTATTTTTTATGCTATTGATAATGTTTACTCATTCATTTATTTTTTTTATGCTATTAATAATGTTTACCCATTCATTTATTTTTTATGCTATTAATAATGTTTACCCATTCATTTATTTTTTATGCTATTGATAATGTTTACCCATTCATTTATTTTTTTTATGCTATTGATAATGTTTACCCATTCATTTATTTTTTTTATGCTATTGATAATGTTTACCCATTCATTTATTTTTTTTATGCTATTGATAATGTTTACCCATTCATTTATTTTTTATGCTATTGATAATGTTTACCCATTCATTTATTTTTTTTTATGCTATTGATAATGTTTACCCATTCATTTATTTTTTTTATGCTATTGATAATGTTTACCCATTCATTTATTTTTCTTATGCTATTGATAATGTTTACCCATTCATTTATTTTTTTTATGCTATTGATAATGTTTACCCATTCATTTATTTTTTTTATGTTATTGATAATGTTTACCCATTCATTTATTTTTTTTATGCTATTGATAATGTTTACCCATTCATTTATTTTTTTTATGTTATTGATAATGTTTACCCATTCATTTATTTTTTTATGCTATTGATAATGTTTACCCATTCATTTATTTTTTATGCTATTGATAATGTTTACCCATTCATTTATTTTTTTTTATGCTATTGATAATGTTTACCCATTCATTTATTTTTTTTATGCTATTGATAATGTTTACCCATTCATTTATTTTTTTTATGTTATTGATAATGTTTACCCATTCATTTATTTTTTTTATGCTATTGATAATGTTTACCCATTCATTTATTTTTTTTATGTTATTGATAATGTTTACCCATTCATTTATTTTTTTTATGCTATTGATAATGTTTACCCATTCATTTATTTTTTTATGCTATTGATAATGTTTACCCATTCATTTATTTTTTTTATGTTATTGATAATGTTTACCCATTCATTTATTTTTTTTATGCTATTGATAATGTTTACTCATTCATTTATTTTTTTTATGCTATTGATAATGTTTACTCATTCATTTATTTTTTTTATGCTATTGATAATGTTTACCCATTCATTTATTTTTTTTATGTTATTGATAATGTTTACCCATTCATTTATTTTTTTTATGCTATTAATAATGTTTACCCATTCATTTATTTTTTTTATGCTATTGATAATGTTTACCCATTCATTTATTTTTTTTATGCTATTGATAATGTTTACCCATTCATTTATTTTTTTTATGCTATTGATAATGTTTACCCATTCATTTATTTTTTTTATGTTATTGATAATGTTTACTCATTCATTTTTTTTTTTATGTTATTGATAATGTTTACTCATTCATTTTTTTTTATGTTATTGATAATGTTTACTCATTCATTTATTTTTTTTATGTTATTGATAATATTTACTCATTCATTTATTTTTTTTATGCTATTGATAATGTTTACCCATTCATTTATTTTTTTTATGTTATTGATAATGTTTACCCATTCATTTATTTTTTTTATGCTATTGATAATGTTTACTCATTCATTTTTTTTTTTATGCTATTGATAATGTTTACCCATTCATTTTTTTTATGTTATTGATAATGTTTACCCATTTATTTTTTTTATGTTATTGATAATGTTTACTCATTCATTTATTTTTTTATGCTATTGATAATGTTTACCCATTCATTTTTTTTATGTTATTGATAATGTTTACCCATTCATTTTTTTTATGTTATTGATAATGTTTACCCATTCATTTATTTTTTTATGCTATTGATAATGTTTACCCATTTATTTTTTTTATGTTATTGATAATGTTTACTCATTCATTCATTTTTTTTATGTTATTGATAATGTTTACCCATTCATTTTTTTTATGCTATTGATAATGTTTACCCATTCATTTTTTTTATGTTATTGATAATGTTTACCCATTTATTTTTTTTATGTTATTGATAATGTTTACTCATTCATTTATTTTTTTATGTTATTGATAATGTTTACCCATTCATTTTTTTTATGTTATTGATAATGTTTACCCATTCATTTATTTTTTTTATGTTATTGATAATGTTTACCCATTCATTTATTTTTTTTATGCTATTGATAATGTTTACTCATTCATTTATTTTTTTATGTTATTGATAATGTTTACTCATTCATTTTTTTTTTTATGTTATTGATAATGTTTACTCATTCATTTATTTTTTTTATGTTATTGATAATGTTTACCCATTCATTTATTTTTTTTATGTTATTGATAATGTTTACCCATTCATTTATTTTTTTTATGTTATTGATAATGTTTACCCATTCATTCATTTTTTTTATGTTATTGATAATGTTTACCCATTCATTTATTTTTTTTATGTTATTGATAATGTTTACCCATTCATTTATTTTTTTTATGTTATTGATAATGTTTACCCATTCATTTTTTTTATGTTATTGATAATGTTTACCCATTCATTTTTTTTTTTATGTTATTGATAATGTTTACTCATTCATTTATTTTTTTTATGTTATTGATAATGTTTACCCATTCATTTTTTTTATGTTATTGATAATGTTTACCCATTCATTTATTTTTTTTATGTTATTGATAATGTTTACCCATTCATTTATTTTTTTTATGTTATTGATAATGTTTACCCATTCATTTATTTTTTTTATGTTATTGATAATGTTTACCCATTCATTTTTTTTATGTTATTGATAATGTTTACCCATTCATTTATTTTTTTTATGTTATTGATAATGTTTACCCATTCATTTATTTTTTTATGTTATTGATAATGTTTACTCATTCATTTATTTTTTTTATGTTATTGATAATGTTTACTCATTCATTTTTTTTTTATGTTATTGATAATGTTTACTCATTCATTTATTTTTTTTATGTTATTGATAATGTTTACCCATTCATTTTTTTTATGTTATTGATAATGTTTACCCATTCATTTATTTTTTTATGTTATTGATAATGTTTACTCATTCATTTATTTTTTTATGTTATTGATAATGTTTACTCATTCATTTTTTTTTTTATGTTATTGATAATGTTTACTCATTCATTTATTTTTTTTATGTTATTGATAATGTTTACCCATTCATTTTTTTTATGTTATTGATAATGTTTACCCATTCATTTATTTTTTTATGTTATTGATAATGTTTACTCATTCATTCATTTTTTTTATGTTATTGATAATGTTTACCCATTCATTTATTTTTTTTATGTTATTGATAATGTTTACCCATTCATTTATTTTTTTTATGCTATTGATAATGTTTACTCATTCATTTATTTTTTTATGTTATTGATAATGTTTACTCATTCATTTATTTTTTTATGTTATTGATAATGTTTACTCATTCATTTATTTTTTTTATGTTATTGATAATGTTTACCCATTCATTTTTTTTATGTTATTGATAATGTTTACCCATTCATTTATTTTTTTTATGTTATTGATAATGTTTACCCATTCATTTTTTTTTTTATGTTATTGATAATGTTTACTCATTCATTTTTTTTATCGCTTGTTTCAAAAGATGAATTCAAACATGACGTAAATCATAAATCTATGATGTGACGTCAAAGCTATAATTATTTTGTTACAGTAATGCTTTTAGCTCTATTTATGAGAAAGTCCAAATAGACTCTCAAGGTTTCGATTTCCGGTCATGGCATCCACTTTATTGGGAATTTATTATTTAACAGTAATGCAATATTCTCCATTTCTAAAAGTAGTTAAGATCTCCGATATTTCGAAATGAGACAAATTTTACAATGTATTTATTACGTTTTAAAAAAAAATTGTGACTGACAGACAGACAAAATCTTTATTTATATAAGATAATGTTTTAGGTCACTCAGTAAAACTCATTACCTTACTGCATAATGGCTGAAGGATCCAGGGAAAGATAACTCCAATCAAACTAGTTAAATAAAAGTGAAAATGGTAGAATATTTTCATTGGCTGATGCTAAATGGTTGATTTTCTGTCAACTCCAAATCTTTTCAACTTGTTTTTAGGATTACAGAGCACAGAGGCAAAATCCTAGAGGAAGCATTTGTCTCATATAATCAGTCTTGGGTTTCCGGAGGAGCAGGTCTGATATCAAGAGACCAATACATCAGATGAACGTCTTCAAGGCATCTGCATAATATATTTTTCAACATTCTACTGCAGTTTCACAGCATGCACGATGGTCAGAAGTGTAATTACCCATTAGTGCCCAATTTTTTTTTTCTTTAATTTATTACCAAAATTCTTTTGTAAATATATTATATTTAAGCAAAATTACTTTCAAAGATAAACTTGATTTCATAAGATAGAACCTTCATTGATAATCAATATCAAATGTAGATTGATTATAAGGATTATATTTACTTTAAAAAAAATTTTGATCGAATAATAGATAAAACTGATTGTATCCTTTTTCTCTAGATTTTCACAATAAACTGAGACATCAATGTTTCCAATATACATCAGACAGTAGGTGTAATATTTGAAAGACACTTCAATCTTTATGACTAATTATAGATATTTCTGAAAAATACAGATGTTGCTGAAATATGGTGAATTATTCTTCTGGTCCTAAAAAAAAAAAAAGGATCATGGGCGCTAATGGGCTAAGTATGAATGAAATAAAACCCATGAAGGGATAGAACTCATGTTCACCACATAACAGCTCATATAAATTCAAGAAAAAAAAAAGTTTTAAACTTGAAGTCCTAACTGTGACACAGCTGAAACGTAATGCAGTTTACAAGCAGTATGTAGACACAAATCCAATTGTCAAAAAAAAAAAAAATTAGTATTTGGATTATTTTGGATTACTTTTCTCATCTTGGGTGTAATTCTTACGTTTCACCGATGTAATCTTCGACCATAGTCAGGTGCGTCTTGTTGAGCTCTGGAATCCGTACAGAATTTCTAGCTCAACCCTTCATTTAATTCACGGAGGTAGATTGTTATCATTCTGTCTTTTACCAAGTAAAAGTCTTAAGTAATTTTTATTTTTTATTCCGAGTTAGTAGCGCCTATAGTGAGGATTGAACCTTCAACTTTCAGAACAAATTATTAAAACTTTATCCGTTGTGCCACATGTCCATATGAAATAGAATGTAAATAATATAAATTATTAATCCTCATCTCAAAATTTCCAAAACGAAAAAGATTTTGTAATGTATTTCAGAATGTCAGAATTTATAACGAGTTTTATCAAAAACATTAAAAAGAGCAACATTAAAATTAATCTGTTAGATAACAGGATTGCACTCCACAGCCTGACCGGGGGACGTCATAAATAGTTGTGGGTTAGAAAGCCACGATATACAAATCTTGATGAAAAGAAAAGAAAAGAAATAATTAAAAGTGAGTTTGATTCAATCCTTATTGTCTGTAGACAATAATAACTAAGAATAACATAAAATGAACACTTCTATCCGGTCATGGCTGACGGAACAAGAACAATCTACCCCTGTGGATTAAAAGGAAGGATTCAGTTTGAAATTCTTCTATATAGGTCCAGTGTTTGAAAAGATGCACCTGAAAAAGGTCAAAGCTTACTTCGGCCAAAATGTGTGAATATAAAAACCGATGTGAGAATGGTGTAAACATGCACAAAGCGGTTGCATGTTTAGTTGCAGAGTTGCAATGCATGCGAATAATAGGATTGCTGCAAATGTGAGCTATTTGACCAAGAGAAGAGAAACTACGCAAGAAATTAGAAATATGCCAGGTTTTGACCACTTAGAGTTTAATTTGTCCACATAAAAAAAAAAGTAATGGCTCTACAGGTACGAGGTTCCCTGCTGTGGTTATAATAGTCAGGGTCTTCCAAATTTAATGGCCAACCAGATGTGGAACCCCAAGGCAGTAGTATTTTTTTTATGTCCATAGATAAGGCTGGTCATTATCTCAAGTGGTTTTTCTGATGTTGTCCCAGTGATATCTATATACATTCCAGGAAATGGGTAGGGGCAGTTAATTGGTTTTCTGGGCATCTTATGGTCAATTGAGGTTCGTGGGCTTTTAGCTAATAGATTGTGTTTGGTTGGACTTGTGTTTTGATTTGGTTGAGCTAAGAGTTCTCATTTGCAAGTCTATTGTTCAGTAGAAGAAAACGAGTATCATTGTAACTTTATAAAAACATTTGTTACTTGTTTTCAACTGAAATTTTAATTTTACTTGTTTTCAACTGAAATTTTAATTTTACTTGTTTTCAACTGAAATTTTAATTTTACTTGTTTTCAACTGAAATTTCATTCGGACGGAGAATTCTTTTGTTGCAGCACTGACTGAGACCGCACAATTGACGCTGCGACCAGTGTTGGAATCGAACGTCTTCGGACCAGCACAGCCTGTGCAGTGAACACAAACAGACGCATGTTCACAATAGTAGTACAAATAATACACGGATGTTGCATGCATTCAAGTGGGCATTGCTGTTCGCCAAGGTCTTTGCTTATATGGAGCAGATACAGATGTTGGGAAAGGTTAACGAGTTCAGTCTGCTGTCACAGTGACAGTTACTTTCCAGGGCATACCACACTAAACAACATTATACAAAAAAGTCTTGATAATATTGGGTTCTCTCTATTTGACTTAGCACTAACGGTTCCATATATATTTTTTGAGTTTTAATTACCTACTAGACACCATCCTCAAGTATCTTCGGTCTCTCTGTACAAGGGTTTGTCAGGACAACCTGACATGAAGATACTTCATCTTACAAGTAAACCCTAACCAAATATTCAAAATACCCTAGTATTCGAAGCCAAATAAGATCCTCTCGACACGGCTATACACTGGCCGATACGAGGAATGGTGCACCTTCTCCTAGTGATGTTATCTCAAGTAACAGCACTAAGCTGGATACACCACCAGACCAGATGAATTCTTGTTCTGGAATCCGGTAAGACCAAGAGACCTCAAGAAAGATGGGTAGAGGAAATATAGTGTTCTTAACTTCTTTACTAACTCAACGTTTGACACGTGAGGAGAGCTTTAATGGAATATTCGAATATCTATGTATCTCATATAGAGATTAAGTGTTAGCTCCAGGAAGGGGCCCCCTTGATTTCTGAGAACTTCGACTGAAGTAAAATGAAACAAAAAGTGAATTTTTAAATAGATATTTTAATATCCAGACATATGTGTTTCATGTTTACTTACAATCTTCAGTGTGGCTAATGTAACTGTACCGACGGTTGAATGATTCGAATCCTTGATCCGAATAACTCTAGTCCAGGCTTCTTACCATTCAACTATCATCACAACCACATTTTAGATGTGAGAGAAATAAGTTCTATATTTTATTTACAAACATAGCAAGAAACTGTTCAATCTACCCAAGGGAGAGAACTCAAAACATTGAGAGAAATATAGTTTCAAATTTAGCAAAGTGCTCAACTTGAATGGAGCTTAATAATTATTTTTAATAAATAAATATTTAATATTCACAGACATGTTTCATGTTTACTGACAATCTTCAGTGTGGGTAATGTAATTCGAACACTGAACCAGGATATATATATCTAAGATATTCTCTTCTATTTTGAATGATAAAAATAAGCTATCCAATCTTCTAATTTCGCTAGAGGTTTCAGACCGTGCTGGTCCTTTCGAAACCTCTCAAAACAAATCTTCCCTTCACATCATTGTCGTCAAATTTATGTGATACTTTTTGGGTTTAAACTTGTGTTTTCACACAATTTTCATTAGTAAAAACCAAAATATTAGTGGTATTCTTCTTCCAGAATATTAGCACTTCCATAAAATTTTCAAGTGCACATTTACCTTGAGACAGGCTAGACAGATCAGACTACAAGCACCACATTTGGTTAATTTTTAAAAAGTATGTGTTGATGGCACTTATACAGAAATTGACGGCAATGCATAAGTGTCATGTTTGTTCGAATAGATTCAGCTTTACTTGACAGATTTTACAAAAACAAAAAAAACAAAAATTAAACTAATCTTAATAAAATAATTTTTTGTGATGGCCATATTTACTTTCCTCTCCATGAGGGTACTCTGAAAGGGACAAAAATAAAAATTGCCCCAGTCAAGAAGAACCCCTCCGACTGAGGATAGAACAGATACTACACTTTGATCCCAGCTTGAAGGTCAATGTTGCCTAAAGCTGAATTCATCAGAACCAACAAATTCATCATCATCATCAAGTTGTGCTAGTATCCCGGATCTTCTTGCCTCTCACACCACCTCGCTTCATCCTCCATCACACCAAGGTAGGTTTCCATAGGTGCATTGTGTGTCCTCTACTAGTTGTTTGTCGTAAGTTCTGTGGTGGTATCCTCACTCAATTACATCTTTTGGTTTAGTTTTGGTTTATGGCATATCAACCCTTTTCGTGTTATTTAATACCAAATCCAGTCATTTTGGTTAAAGTTTTTATGCTTCAAGTTCTTTATTCTTTGAATATTTATTCATCATGTTTAGTTTGGGTGTTTTGTAGAGGAATTTTGTTTGCAGAACATGATTGAGTTTTGCAAAGGGAAAAAAACAATAACATCAATGTTTGGTGCATTTTAGGTCAGGAAGCCAGTATCTTCAGACCGTCTTTTGGTATCCATAAAATAACATCGCTGACGATTTCATCGTTAGTCCTTCAACAGTGACCAACAAATCTGGTTCTTCTCTTTCTGAACAGATCTGAGGAAGGTGGCCGTAAAGTTAGTGGTGCAGAGATAACAACTCCCCAAGTTGTGGATATAGTAACGACTTCTAGATATAGGGACCAACTGTGAATACACACGGCATCACACCTGGAAGCCACCCTGCGAGGGTTACGATGAAGCCATGGGAAGCAGCTTAGTGGATGAGTGCTCTCAGCAAATAAATTTGCCAGATTAAGTCAATGGTGGAGCAATCCATTACAACAAAGAACTACTGCGTTGTCTCGAGGACAAACTACAGCTATCAAAAGATTGACTGACTGTTACACAAATCAAATGTTCAAACCGCATTGCCCAACGTGTGGGTCAACAAGAGGTGCTATCTGCTGAGGTCCAGACTCCGACCAGTGGTAGAAACCTCACTACAGAGTTTGAAACAATGAGACATAGGTCTGCATGCTTACTAACCCTCTCATCCTTCAATGTTTGCAACACACACACACACACACACAACACAACACACACATTTAAAAGTAACTACATTCAATGTTTCGGTGCATGTTCAGTGTTTCGGGCATACGGAAAAATTATTTATTTATGACAACAGTATTATGTACTTACTCAGTGGTATTTTATTGTGCAATGTTGGAAAAAGTAGGAAAAATTATCCACTAGAACTTTAATTATAAATATTTTTCCATTTTCTGTATCGTACAAGTCACTTCGATGACTATGCCTCCATCTTGTTTCGTTGGACTTACCTGCCCTTGTCAATTATCTGCCCTTGACTTGTGTCCTTTGTGGTGTTTCTTTGCAGTTTTTACATCATATATATATATATATATATACGCAGTGTGATGATGTATGGAAGTGAAAGTTGAGGGTTGAGGAGACGTGTTGCATAGAGAGAAATTACATGAGAATAATACGATGGATTTGTAGGGTGAGTCTTAAAGACAGTCTTAGATCTGACGACCTCAGAGAAAGATTAAATCTGGAGAGTATAGGGAGATGTGTGCAGAACAGGAGACTTTGATGGTATGGTCACGTTGAACAAATGAATGAGTTTTTTAGTTAGTAGAACAGTTCAGGTAGCCGGTTCAGTTCACAGGGGAAGGCCAAGGGAAACATGAGAGGAAATGATAAGGAGGGGCTTGAGAGAAAGAGGGATAGGTTAGTTTGGAAGTCAATTTCTAAAAACGTCCAACACATGCCAGCATGTAAAACGAATGTTAAACTGAATATTTCACGATTTTTTTCTTTTTTAATTAAAAAAATAATCTTTTTTTTTTTCATTTAATCTTTTAGGCTTGTTCAGTATCACATTTTACATAATTAATTTTTTGTTAATAAGAATTTTTTTTTCACTAATAGATCACCATTTAACAAGGCTAAAAGCCACTTGAAGATAAAGGTTAAATTGGAAAAGAATGTATTTTGTTGTTAACTGACTGTCTCATTGGACCGGCTACATAAACAGAGTAAAATTTGTATGCTAGAGTGAAACGTGAATTTTTTTTATCCAAAAAGAATTGGGTTACGCCTATCAGTACTTCGATACTTTTAGACATTTCGATCTAGCAAATCTGCAAAGGTCAAGCAATACGCTGTTCATTGATACGTGAGGGGAAACTTCGATAATTGTCTCATCAGTAGGATGTGATCCTGAATGGGCTTCACACTCACCGGACTATACCCCTCCCTATTTCTAGCTTTGGGGTTACCTCAAAGATAATGTCTAGCAAAATAATCCCCAGATTATCCTTATACTAAAGAGGTCCATATCAGTCAAAATTATGTCAGTACCAAAGAAAGAGTCTGTCAGAGTTATTGGTAATTTTGCACGTTGTATCCAGGTGTGCTTGCAACGCAGAGGTGCATATTTGCAACATATCATTGAATGGCGATAAACAGACTGTTGGACATTCATAACTGAAACTTGGTGGACAAGTCAGGCATTGACTTAAGTTTATTTGTACCAAATATGGTTGGATTGCAGAAAGGATTGTGGATTTTATTAACGATTCCATGGGTGTCATTTTTTGAAGGGTCACCTTGTAAATAAACCAATTTGTAACAGAAGTAACAGAAGCAATATAAATCCAGTCTTTGAAATTTAAAGTTGATTCATCAGGTCAGTTGGTAGACCACTGCTGCCTATTTTGGCCAGGGTAGACCGCTGCTGCCTATTTTGGCCAGGGTAGACCGCTGCTGCCTATTTTGGCCAGGGTAGACCGCTGCTGCCTATTTTGGCCAGGGTAGACCGCTGCTGCCTATTTTGGCCAGGGTAGACCGCTGCTGCCTATTTTGGCCAGGGTAGACCGCTGCTGCCTATTTTGGCCAGGGTAGACCGCTGCTGCCTATTTTGGCCAGGGTAGACCACTGCTGCCTATTTTGGCCAGGGTAGACCACTGCTGCCTATTTTGGCCAGGGGTTTACACTTTTCTATTTCAAATTTTCTTGCATAGATTTCAAGTTTTCTCACCACCAAATGGATCCAGACAAAAATCAAAATACTGTCTTTGAGCACCCCCCCTCCTCTCACCTAAAAAAATACTGTAAAATTGGAACATTCTGATTAACATAAATGAGGAAAAAATGTTTTCATGCAGGAGCAATTTTATTCACACATGATTTTTTTTCTTTAGTACTGAGTAATAGTTCAAATATTCCTGGATTCTTCAATGTTGCTTTAACTCAAAAAATGTGTGCTTATTTAAATGTCCATTGGTTTTAAATTAACAGTTAATATAACTTTGTATTAGATCTGCAGTTTACTTAACAGAAAAAAGGGATAAAAAATTTTTTTAAACAAATTAAAAAAAAAACTACAAATTAAATAGATATTCACAAGAGCAAAAAAAAAAAAAAAATTTCTTTTTAAAGAAAAAATTTCTTTAACAAATCACAAATTTGCATGTGTTAATTTTTTCTTTCATTTCATTTTCTTCTTCAGTTTTAAGCCTGACTGTTTTACTGATTCCCAAGAATACAATTATAATCAGTCATTATCACATGAACACACACACACACACACACATACATATATATATATGTATGTGATACTATTTCATGTATATACACTTATATTATAAAAATAATACATTATGTATATCTATTTTTTCAGTATTTACCTCAACAGTACTTAATATGTGAGTAGAGCTTACTAGTAGTATGGAAATATACATAAAGCAAGTAAGCTACATAGAAACATCGGTTTTATTCACAGGGGGAATCATTAATTATCCTGATGATTTTACCCAAGAATGAAACAAATGTTTTGTGCAGTTTACTTGTCATAAGTATATTTTCATATTGCTAATATATATATATACACATATACATACATATATAAAGGGGGCAAAACAGGATAAATTTAGACTTACTACAAGGTAATAAGTTTGGTATGTATCCAATAGTGCTCGATACTAAAAAAGTTATTAGTAGAGCTAGTATATATTTATGAATTGTTTGATTTACATCGACAAGTTGAGGTTTCAGTCTGTGTAACCTCCTCGGAGCCAATGTATCATTGAGTTCAATGATTGAATGGCTCTGAGGTCACACAGGCCAAAATCTTGACATAAGTCAATCAACTCATAAACACATAATATATATATATATATATATATATATACATATATATATATACACATTATATATATATATATATATATATATACATATATATATATACACATTATATATATATACACATTATATATATATATATATATATATATACATATATATATATACACATTATATATATATATATATATATATATATATATATGCATATATATTTAAAAAGAAGGGGGAGGGGGTTACACAAGAACAAACAAGCAAGCAGAAGAAAGAAGAAAAAAAGAAAAAGAAAAACACAAAAATGGGTGTTACCCGCTCCCCCAACTTTAAATAAAAACATTCCCTATTGCATTATATGATTGCATTGTGCGAATATCTGCACGCGCACACAATGTCCGCAATGATGGGGAAAAAGCCGAAGAAATACTCACTGCCGAAGTGTAAATGAAGACAAAAGTCTGCATTGGCAGCATAGCCAACTCTTTTTTTTTTTTTGAAGGGGAGAAACAGTTAGATTTTTAAAAAAAAGTTGAAATAATTATACAAGAATATACAAATGAAAATCTTCAGAAGTTATCTTAAAGTCGGTTCCTTTAAGTCGGATATAAATAAGATATATGGTTGGCTAATGGTAAGTGAACCAGGATTCTAGCTAGCCATTTTATTATATATATATATATATATATATATATATATAAAATTTTTAAATGGCATCAATGGTATATTCATCATCATCATCATCATCATCAGCATGATGATCATCAGCATCACTGTCATTTGTTAGTATCACCAAAACCTCCTTTTCCACCCTCCCCCACCAGAGAGTTCCAAAGTCAATGAATCGTTCCATTTTGTCACAGCAGCGTTGAAAGGAGTGAGTGTGACGGATTGGAGGAGAAGGAGGAAGAGGTGAAAAGACAAAAAAAAAAGTTTCAGGTGAGCGCAGGTAGGCCAGCTTTCTCACGGCACTTCTGGATGATTGCTCGTAACATAAATTGACGCCAAGATAATTCACGAACTTGCTGGAAAAAAAAAAAAAAAAAAAAAAATATTCATATAATAATAATCATCAGTGTATTAACAAAATTAAGAAACAACTTCACATGTGTGTTTCTCGTGTTAATGTAACTTTAATAATTACACATTGTTTTTATTTACTCAATTATTTAAATCAATTATTGAAATCAAAATGTAATAGTGTAAAATTTCAAAAGAAATCTTATTAAAAAAAGCATTTGATTACAAAATTAAATCAACTACAATGCATTTCCTTTTATCTGCAAACACATAAGCTATATAAAGTTTTTGTTAATAATTGTAAAAAAAAAGAAAACAAGAAAAAGAAAAAAGAATGAATGACTTTTTTTCTGCTTCGAAATTTGAAAGCATTTAATTGTCGAATAGTAAGTCATTTAAACTGGCTTTAAAATTCTTAGCAAATGTATTAAAAGATTGAAAGTTTTGGAAGCTATTTACGTCCAATAAGTTTATAAATATAATAATATGCTATGGCAATTTCATGTTTGTATATACATTATTTTTTAAAAGATAGGATGTCCAAAGATGGTGCAATATCATGGGGTCTGTGTTCACACCAGACGTCCATAGAATGGAAATATGCCTAAAACAAGGCGATAGACCTCAATACCCAGGTATATTCTGAAACTACATTACAGAAGATGACCACTGTAGAATTTCCATGGGTCCCGCTAGTAAATAAAGATTAAAACTCTGGTTTGGAAATATATAGAACAAATTTGGAATTTAATCTAAACTAGAAAATTACCCAGAAATCTGTATATGTTTCCAAACCGGAAGTAACTAGATTTATCTGCCCCTACATAATTATGAGCAATTACAGGACGCCATGTTAACTTTTTCTTTTAATGTTACTCAAAATAAGCATTGTTTTTACTCAAGAAATTGACACAAATCATGATTTTAGTACAAAATAAGTTGTTTAAAAATAATGACAAAATCCATTTCACTCTCGATAAGTGACCATACATTAGGAGATCCCCCCCCCCAACCAGGTGTCACAACCCGACGATACATACATCGATGAATCCGTCGACCACTACTGTTAATATCTTCTATTCATTTCACGTCACTTTTCCCTCATTTTTTTTTTTATATTCCGCAAACTCACTTTCCAGTCCTCAAGGTTCAGTTGGCCCACCGTCTCCGAATTCCACTCTGTACAGTCATATCATTTGCTTCCAAGTTTTCCTTGGACAGCCAATCTTCCTGCGATTCAAGACATCCATGCTTCTGCAATGATTTATCCAGGAGAGTGAACACTTCACACAACAGTACCAGCGTCACCGATTCCTACTTCGGACAACCTCTACGCCGGGCAAATCTAGTACTTTCAGTAAATCCTCCGATCTAATGTCTTGGGTTTGGTCAGATTCATTTGATCACGGATCTGTGATTGTACTGCAGTCGGGTGAGGGAGTACTAGGTGAGGGCCGAGCATTCACTGCCATATAATATGACGCTCCTGACTTTGTTGCTATACAACTTATCCCAAATGTAGAGGGGGACAGACGACCGTAATGCTATCAGAAACATGTTCAAACCAATGCAGTCTGCATTATCTTAACACAAAGTCGGGAGCTGATATCTTTCCGTTTTCGTAGAGCGACGCCATAGAGAATTTGACACTTACAGTAAAAATAAAGTTGCAGCTGATGCTATTACCTTAAGAAAGATATCAATATCTACAACGTTTCTCCTTAAAGCTTCTCCCAAATAATAAATAGCATCTTCGAGGGCCTGTTCTTCAGCAAATGCATTTAGTAACCTGAAATTGGAAAAAATAAAAATAAACATTTTTAACGAAATGTTGAACTTTAGACATTGATAGAAATTTGCTTATTAATAGTCAACTTCACTTTTCATGGTTTCCTTTCTCTGCTTTTATATCTGTCTGTCTCTAATATATATTTTTTGTTTCATTTTACTTCAGTCGAAGTTCTCAGAAATCCTTTCTCTGCTTTTATATCTGTCTGTCTCTAATATATATTTTTTGTTTCATTTTACTTCAGTCGAAGTTCTCAGAAATCCTTTCTCTGCTTTTATATCTGTCTGTCTCTAATATATATTTTTTGTTTCATTTTACTTCAGTCAAAGTTCTCAGAAATCCTTTCTCTGCTTTTATATCTGTCTGTCTCTAATATATATTTTTTGTTTCATTTTACTTCAGTCGAAGTTCTCAGAAATCCTTTCTCTGCTTTTATATCTGTCTGTCTCTAATATATATTTTTTGTTTCATTTTACTTCAGTCGAAGTTCTCAGAAATCAGGGCTAAAACTTGATCTCTATATGAGATACATAGACATTCAAATATTCCATTAAAGTTCTCCCCTACCTCTCAAACATTCAATAAGTAAAGAAGTTAGAACACTAATTTTCCTCCCCCCAATTGACCAGTTAAGTATGTTTTAGTATATCTTTATTGTGATCACTTGGTCTTACCGGATTCTAGGACAAGAATTCATTTAGTCTGGTGGAGTATCCAGCTTAGTGATGTTACCAGAGGCAACACCACTTGGAAAAGGTGCCCCATTTCTCGTATAAGAAAGTGTATGCTTCGAATACTATGTAATACTTCGAATATATATATATATATATATATATATATATATATGAAGGTTTATAACTAAAAGATAACTTTTAGAGAATTAGACCTATTGTGAGATGAGGAAAGCTCAATATACTGGATAGAGCAAAAATTCATTGACTCACCTTATATATATATATATATATATATATATATATAATATAAAATGAAGTAATAAAATAAAGTAAAATGAAAACTCATGAGCTAAGGACTTTAAGATACTTTGCTTGAACTTTGAATTCTAATAAAATTTGATTGACACCTTATTTTATTACTTCATTTTATATTATAATATTAATGCTCTATCCAGTATATTGAGCTTCAGTTTGTATCCGGATGTTTCACTAATTATAAGATATTACTTGACACTTATATCTTTTGTTGGATTGCTTTATATATATATATATATATATATATATATATATATATATATAAAGATAGATGAAAGAAGAGGGATAAACATGTATGAGTGACAAATTTATTTCAACTTCGGTTGTTCAATGCAAGGTATACTCGGTAATAAAATTATGTTTATTATTCTTTCCTTAAGCCAAGGCTTTTCAAAGATTAAAATCTTATCATCAGAGGAATTACATAGATAGGTTGGCAGTGGAAAAGCCAAAATTCAAAATTTGAAAAAATATTAAGTAATGGAGAGTGAAATAGTATGTGTAAAAAAGATATGGGGTCTGTCCAGTTGGTAAATGTCAGTTGATGAGGTGTCCAATGAAAGGAGATTTTACAGATGGAAAAGAAGGGTTTTTGTGAAGGCAGCATGGAAAAGAGTTCAAGAATGAAGTAAATCCAATAGAGAGATGTTGAGTTCAGTCGTAGGTGGAGCACACTTATTCGGAATTAATTTTGAGAATACGGGCCATTTTAAAAATACTTCCGTGGACCGAGCTCCTATATATATATATAGTCAATGTTGTTTTTTGTGTTATAGAAATTGATAGGTTAACAGTTAAAACATTTAAATAAGTTTCAATAAGGGTTAAATTTTTCATAAAATTTAAAGACATCATTGAAATTTTCCTTCGATTCCATCTGGGGTCACTAGAGGCAATTATCAGTTAGGTCCATGAAATAACTGAAATACCGTAAAATGTAAAGAAATGAAATTCATTTTTTTTTAAATAAATTTTCTTTGTTTCATAAAACAAAGATAAAATTGAACAAAGTGAAGAATGTATTTAAAAAGGTTTAAACATTTAAATAATCATTTTTATTGGAACTTTTTAAGATTTAAAATCATTCAAAATTCTTTCGATTAATTAAAGCCATAAACATGACTATATTTAGAAATCATTTCTGATCAGCAATATATTTTCACATGGGCAATGCTGGGTGAATACCACACACACATTTCAAAAAAATAATTGGCAAAGTGGATAACTGGCAAATATAAAAGACAAATCCAATCAAAAACATTTTTGATTGATTAGATTGCGTCCTTTTTATTCAAAGGACTTTATCAAGGTACAAAAACAAAATTTTTGATAATCCCAATAAAGTCCTTTGAATAAAAGGGGCGGAATATTAGTCAACCAAAATTGTTTTTGATTTTATTTGTCTTTTATATTTGGCAATGATCCACTTTTCCATTTATTTTTTGGAAACATTATCAGATATAATCCATACACATTTTTCTACACACACACACACATCTATTAGGAAAATTGTCTGTGCGTGTGATGTTAAAAGTTAAAAAATACACAAAGCTGATATATTTTTTTGACAGAATTACTCGGAAGGGGGGGGGGTGAAATTTAGAGAGATTTCAGTGACTTTTATTATGCAGTAATTTGGCAATGATTATTTTCCAGCTAGCAGAGAAAGTGAGAGAAGGGAGGGAAAGAGAAAGGAGGGAAGGGAGGGGGGATAGAAAGAGAAAGGAGGGGAGAGAGGGGGGATAGAAAGAGAAAGGAGGGGAGAGAGGGGGGATAGAAAGAGAAAGAACGGAAGAGAGGGGGGTAGGAAAAGAAAGGAGGGGAGAGAGGGGGGATAGAAAAAGAAAGGAGGGGAGAGAGGGGGGATAGAAAAAGAAAAGAGGGGAGAAAGAAAGGAGAGGGAGGAGGGGAGAAAGAAATGAGAGGGAGGATGGGAGAAAGAAAGGAGAGAGAGGATGCGAGAAAGAAAGGAGAGGGAGGAGGGGAGAGAGGGAGGAGGGGAGAAAGAAAGGAGAGGCAGCAGGGGAGAAAGAAAAGAGAGGGAGCAGGGGAGAAAGAAAGGAGAGGGAGCAGGGGAGAAAGAAAGGAGAGGGAGCAGGAGGAGAGAAAGGAGAGGGAGCAGGAGGAGAGGGAGGAGGGTGGAAAGAAAGGAGAGGGAGGAGGGTGGAAAGAAAGGAGAGGGAGAGAGAAAGGAGAGAGAGAGAGAGAGAGAAAGGAGAGGGAGGAGGGTAGAGAAAGATGTTACAATTTAACGTCCTTTTTGTTATCCATTCCCAGGCAACACTGGATAACCATGCTAGTATATATGTTTATGCAAGTGAGCAATTAAGACATAAATTCTTATCCTTACTGTCGGTAAAGTGGAGCAGTCGTAACCACAGCCTCATCAATTTTGAGTTCTCCCTGGTTTTCCATCTTATTCAAGGCCTCTTTCAGTTCAGCATTTTTCTCTTTTAATATAGACATGTTCTTTTCGACTTCATCCTGTAAATATAGTCAGGTCAAAACAAAAACATTTAATCAAAAATATCACGGATTTACCTTTTTACTTACATTCCAAACTTATGTAACATAACCCCCCCCCCCCCCCCGCCATTGCCAACCTCCGATGATCAGAAATCCAGATATTCATGCAAATAAAAAAAAGACAAGAAAATCAAAAATAAATAAAATTCTGACATTACATTTGTAAGGAGTTTTCAGTTGTTCAAAGCCTGCATTTTCAGTCATACACTGCGAAAATTGGGTTCTTTACCAATAGCACACAAGACGGTAAATTTTCTAATTTCCAACAAACTTTGAATAGTTATAATTCAGTGGCTAATCATGCTACCAAAATAAATTTGATATCATTTTTTTATACTGTGCAAAGGTTTACGCGCCCACATTAAAAGTGCTTACATAAATGAAAATAAAATTTTGTAAATTTGTAATTTTTATAAAATTATAAGTGAAGAAATATAAAAAATTACTAAAAACTCAAAAGCAAAAAAAAAAAAAAAAAGAATGTGTGCTGTTGTTATTCTGTCAACTCATACAACTACAGTTGCTGCTAATGAACAACTCTACAGTCAATACTACTATGGAAAAACAGATAATGGACGACTCTCCAGACAACTGAGAGAGACCAGACGCAACCCTATGCACACTACTACTACCAACATGTCGACAACACATCTGTTTACACATGCTGACCATTCGCTACTGTCAGAAGATGTGACTGCTGCGCAACATTAATAGCTAAAATGCTTGACAGAGTGTCATCTCAGGTCACTGGCAATCAATTCTCAAGTTTATTTAGATCAGATGATACTAAACAATCTCCCGCCTACCACGTTGCTGTGTAGAAAAATCAAAATCACTTCAGCAAATTTTGCAACCTTTGAAAATTGGTTTCAGCGAGTTCCATGTTGGTAACAGATCACCGCGATGGATATGCTGTTTCCGTATTCTTTTTTTAAGAGCATACATTTGGTTGACTGCATAAGATATGTCTCTGATAATTTTCTATAGTAGATTATATAATATATATATATATATATAGTAAGTTATGAAAATATATTTATGGTAATTAAGCTACACAGAGGCTTCCGCGTTTCATCCCCGTAGGGAATTGTCAGGCTAAAATGCATGGAATTCGTGTTACCAGGTATTTTTATATATATATATATATATGGGGATGAATAATGGAAGCCTCTGTGTGGCTTAATTGCCATAAATATATTTTCATAACTTACTACCTAGCTCTACTCGCGTATCGAGCACTGTTGAAGTAAATACTGAAAATTGATACATAAAACATATCTTCTTATAACATTTTATGTGGATACATGAAATAATAATATATATATATATATATATATATATATACATACAGTGAAGCGAGGAAAGTAATCCACTGTATATAAGGCTCCTTTTTCTGTTCGATAAAGCTTATTTACACCAACTGATTAAGGTCATCTGAATCAACTGAAATATTTTGGTTCTGCTTTAATGATGTGTTTGTTCTTATTTCTACTAGTTTGTTGACATGCTTATCCACTATTCAATATACTAAGCATTCAATTTTTCCCCCATTATATATATATATATGCTAGCAGGAAGACATGGTATTACCCGGGATTGAATGAAGAACCCTATTCTCCAATCACCTTCTTCTCTCCATCTAGCTTTAAATAAAATAATATTTAATCAAAAACAATTTTTTTTTTTTAAATAAACAGTAAAATAGAAAAGCTTTGGGCTGCAAAGTATCATGACTTGAGTGACCTGCAGCAATTCTGTGTAGAACGGTTATGTAGAACCCGAAGTAAACAAAGTAACGAAAAACATGTTGAGTCATCTGCCAAATCATTCACAACGTGAAACCAGTGGTCATGACTGATTAATATATATATATATAAGTATCAGAACAAATGGATTCTCTAATTTAAACAATAGCATTAAATGAATAATTTCCCTGTATTGTTGATTTATAATTTTGTAATAAGGAAAGTAAAATAATTGCAACACACCAAAAGTAGTCTAGTAGAGGTTTCAAAGCTAAAACAATTAAAAACAAATATATATATATATATATATATATGATAATTTTATTTACACAGACATGTACAAAATCTGCGACACTGGCATGTCGATGTTATCGATCAATAGTTACTATAAACTGAGATCTCATCAGGCAGAGTTAGAATCCGATCTTAACCTCAGATCATATTTGGAGAGAATGAAATGGAGGGATAGAGAAAGAAAAGAAGAAGAAAAGAAATTTAACATTTCAAAAATTGAGGCCGTTAAAAAATTAAAATTAAAAATTAAAAATCTAAAAAAATCGGCGACACATTTGATCACCGCCCCACCACCACTACAATCATACACGTCTGATCGGTTTGCCCGCACGCACACATACATACATATACACAATATTACAGTTCACTTGAAAAAAAAACATTTATAAACTCGTCTGTTTTTTTTGACACTTGATTCGTGCATGTCTACCCCCCTCCTTCTCTCTCGATCTGAATCAACAGACGTTCTCTTTTTCTCCCTCTTTTCCTTTATGTGTCTACCTTCCCATCACCTCTCCCTTCATTATATGCCCCTCTTTCCACCTTATATTTTTATTTATTTATTTATTTGCTCTGTTTGTTTCAGATTTTAGATTTTAGATTTTTTGTTTTTTGTTTTTAGATATTTTAGATTTTTAATTTTAAATTTTTAACGGCCTCAATTTTTGAAATGTTAAATTTCTTTTCTTCTTCTCTTTCTCTATCCCTCCATTTCATTCTCTCCAAATATGATCTGAGGTTAAGATCGGATTCTAACTCTGCCTGAAGAGATCTCAGTTTATAGTAACTGTTGATTGATAACATCGACATGCCAGTGTCGCAGATTTTGTACATGTCTGTGTAAATAAAATTATCATATATAAAGCTCTATTTTGATATTGAGCACTTTTTATAAACCCGGTTAAAATTCTCTGGATTACCACCCTGTGGATATTTTTCACCTGGATTATTACCATTATTATTATTATATATATATATATATATATATATATATATATATATATATATAAATAAAATAGAATAATTTTTTTTAAAAGTCCTAATAAAACATTTTTTGTTAATGCATGTTGTAGTAGTCACATATTTTTTATGTACTATTTTCCTTTGATGTAAATAGATAGGTGGAGTGATTAGTCCACTAGCCAATCAGAAGCTCTGGTGTAGGAACACAAAAATTGTTGGACTATTTCTTACAGCACTCACACAATTACCTTTTTCCGGTTCTCACCCCAGTTGGAGTGAGTACACCCTCTAGACAAGAGGTATTTTGTTGCTTTCCCCGAATCACAAACGATATGGTAAATCTACCAAGTCACGCGGCGCCCTTTATAAAGATCAGCTTTTAGATGTTTTGATTTCTTTACAGCACAGACCAAATAAAAGGTATTTCAATATAAAACTTTGATGTCAATTCATCTTTTGGGTCAGATGAACCTTCTATTACAGCCTGCTTTAATTATAATGAAGAACGGAAACCATTCATCTCTCATCAGTATAATATTTGAATTTTTAAAAGAAATGAATGCAAATGAGTTTTATTTGAGCTTTTGCCAATTTCTTTCTGACGAACTGCAGAATCCATGAACTCAAAAACATTTTCCTGCCTTTGTATCCAAGCTGTATTCAATTTTTTTATTTTTTATTATTACTTAGATTCACCCCAAACAAAGTACTTTGTCACTGGGATGTAAGGGGCTATTGAGAATTAGAGACCAAATTAATATGAGCATCCTAAGTGGGGAGTTGTGCATCGAGATGTTTGTTCACATTACATTTAAATTTCTGCATGTTATACAGTCGGGGAAACAGGGAGAAGGGAGGGAATTCCAAAGGCAGGCAGTTTGAGGAAAGAAGCTATTAAAGTAAAAAGCTTTCCTGCGTCTGGCGACTACTACAGTGAAGGGGTGAGATTTTGCTGCTTGTCGGGTTGGTCGGGGATATTTACGTTAAGAGGGCACAAGTGCAGTAAGTTGGTGGGAGCACATTCTATTGAAGTACTTGTAGAACAAGCACAGTGACGTTACATTGTGGTGATGGGGCAGGGGCTGGAGCTTGGTAGACAGTGTGAAACCTATTAGATTAGAGGCTCTTTTTTGGGGATCCTGTATAAGAGGGAGAGACTAGTGGTTGGTGCACCAGCACATATGTGGACGTTCTCACACTGAGTCACTATCAATGACCCCCCCCCCCCCCATCCCCGAGTTATTTACACGTGGACGTTTGCAATATTTTACTGCAATTAGGAAAAAGGATTTACACAAGAAGGCTTAAGTTATTTCAATCTTTGTAATGCGCGTGCTACAGTGATTTTCCAGCAATGGATGGTTTGGCATCTCATTTAATCCAGACAAAATCATGAGAGGGAACTTGATAATCCCATTACCACCAGACTAGTTTACTGGACGGACAGTAGATGGCTCCATGTATAGTGTGCTATCAATTTGTTTGCTTACACTGCACCTGCTGGTGGTAATCCCTGTTTATTTGGAGATTATATCTTATTTTGCCTTAATTTAACCTTAGTAATGGCTCCAACAGGCAAATTCAAGTGGCAGCCATGGTGTGAACACTAGTATATTTCCATCAAAGAAAAAGTTGAATTGCTGTTCAAGTTTCTTGCAGTCTGCTGATTTAGAGACATGGTAGGTGTATAATTAGTGGGTCATGGGTGTATAATTAGTGGGTCAGGGGTGTATAATTAGTGGGTCAGGGGTGTATTAATGAATTAGTATAAAGGTGAAATCGGATGTTCTGGCAAAACGGTTCATCTGGCAAAACGGTTCATCTGGCAAAACGGTTCATCTGGCAAAGCTCTGCCAACTGTATTTGAATTGTTAAAATAAAAAATTGATATCCGTTTAATTAAAAGCGGTAGAGAAATTTTTTTATTAAAAACAAAAACTGTGTAAAAAGATATGTGGGTGGGGGTGTCGGAGTAGACAATCTTTTTCCGTTGTTGGAATTGGGTTAGTTAAAACCTACTTTGATGTTGAGTGAGCATTTTTTTTTCAGCACAAATTGGAAGTCAGGTTTTAAAAGTAAACTCCCCTACCCGTGGGCTGGAGAGTTGGGGTCTTTTGTTTTCCAGCTGATAAATGGAATCGTTCGAAATCGAAAACTTTCCTATTTTTCGCCTTACCTTTTCTTGTTCCAATGATTTCACCATTCGTTCTAAACATTGTTTTTCGCCTTACCTTTTCTTGTTCCAATGATTTCACCATTCGTTCTAAACATTGTTTTTCGCCTTACCTTTTCTTGTTCCAATGATTTCACCATTCGTTCTAAACATTGTTTTTCGCCTTACCTTTTCTTGTTCCAATGATTTCACCATTCGTTCTAAACATTGTTTTTCGCCTTACCTTTTCTTGTTCCAATGATTTCACCATTCGTTCTAAACATTGTTTTTCGCCTTACCTTTTCTTGTTCCAATGATTTCACCATTCGTTCTAAACATTGTTTTTCGCCTTACCTTTTCTTGTTCCAATGATTTCACCATTCGTTCTAAACATTGTTTTTCGCCTTACCTTTTCTTGTTCCAATGATTTCACCATTCGTTCTAAACATTGTTTTTCGCCTTACCTTTTCTTGTTCCAATGATTTCACCATTCGTTCTAAACATTGTTTTTCGCCTTACCTTTTCTTGTTCCAATGATTTCACCATTCGTTCTAAACATTGTTTTTCGCCTTACCTTTTCTTGTTCCAATGATTTCACCATTCGTTCTAAACATTGTTTTTCGCCTTACCTTTTCTTGTTCCAATGATTTCACCATTCGTTCTAAACATTGTTTTTCGCCTTACCTTTTCTTGTTCCAATGATTTCACCATTCGTTCTAAACATTGTTTTTCGCCTTACCTTTTCTTGTTCCAATGATTTCACCATTCGTTCTAAACATTGTTTTTCGCCTTACCTTTTCTTGTTCCAATGATTTCACCATTCGTTCTAAACATTGTTTTTCGCCTTACCTTTTCTTGTTCCAATGATTTCACCATTCGTTCTAAACATTGTTTTTCGCCTTACCTTTTCTTGTTCCAATGATTTCACCATTCGTTCTAAACATTGTTTTTCGCCTTACCTTTTCTTGTTCCAATGATTTCACCATTCGTTCTAAACATTGTTTTTCGCCTTACCTTTTCTTGTTCCAATGATTTCACCATTCGTTCTAAACATTGTTTTTCGCCTTACCTTTTCTTGTTCCAATGATTTCACCATTCGTTCTAAACATTGTTTTTCGCCTTACCTTTTCTTGTTCCAATGATTTCACCATTCGTTCTAAACATTGTTTTTCGCCTTACCTTTTCTTGTTCCAATGATTTCACCATTCGTTCTAAACATTCTCGTCCCTTTTGAAGGTCATTCTGTGTTTTATACAATGTATCCATTTCAGCCTAAAATAGAAAATAATGCAGTTTAAGAGGAGAATCACAATCAATTGGTCTGTCTGTCTCAGTGATATTTGAAATCTATTTTCTAAATTTTATCAGGTTGGATAGATTTGAAACTTTCAGAAAAGTAACACAGCTGTTGCTTCCGTAAGTTTTAATTTTTTTTTTTTTTTTACTTTAAATTTTAAAACTTTCATTTGTTTGCTTTAAATTACCTTTTTTTTTTTTTTAAAGTTTCATATATGATAGCTAACCGTAAACACTCATAGATGATCATATAAAACTCAATTAGAATTATGCAAGGTAGGTTTAGTCAAATATCCAGAGTAAGCACCCCCCTCCCCTGAAATAAAGTGGTTGGTTTTGTTTGTTTATTTCATCATGGTCACCAGTGAAATAAAGTCGTATTTTGTAAGTTGTAAGACACAAATATGAAGAAATAATTTGGATGAAAACGATTCTGTGTAGTTCAATAATAATTATTTATTATATAAATACAACTGGGAAAAAAAAATTATTTTGAAATGAGGACATATTTAATTGTCTGTCACTGAGCGAACATCCCATTTGTTATTCTCTTATCAGCTGGCCAAAATCCAAGGACACATAACTCTGCTGTCCAAAATGCTTTTTTTTTTAATCAAGAGAGATAAGTTAAGGGTAAAGAGTTATTCCCCTTTAAACACTATTTTTCCTAAATGGAATCTGTTCCATTTACTCCCATCCTACCCCTCAAAAAATGCCATCCTAGAATTGGTAATAAAATTCACAATCCTTTCTGCAATTCAATCATATCGCAATCATCATCGCAGCTCAAATCAGGGCAGTGCCAAGAGAAGAGCGTGTCAGAGCTGCGATAGCGCTCTTCAGTTCTGGTCATTGTTTTAATAGAGATTATCTTTGATATCTGGGGGAGTTATGGTCCGGTAAGTGTGAAATCCATTAAAAATCACATTTCCTACTGATGTGTCTTCACTTACTAAAGTGGCTTCGCTTATTACCGAATAGCGATAAAACAAGAACTGTTGCAACATTAGTGCTGAAACTTGATGGACAAGTCAGGCATAGACTGAAGTTTACTTTTACCAAACATTGTATTGAATTGCAGAAAAGATGCAATTTTACTGACAATTTTTGGAGTGGCATCTTTTGCTAAAACGTTTCAGTGACATATAGGATGTCCCAGTATAAACGTGACCCATTAAATAACCAATCTGCCAATATTAATGATATTATTCTGTACTTTGCAGGGTGGATACAAAATAGAATAACCTTTCAAAATCATCCAAGGAGATGACATTTTCATTTATATTGGCAGAGTTATTGACCTCCAAATAGTTAGTTCAGTGATGAAGCCTACTTCTCTATTAGGCAACGTCAACAGTAAGAACTGTGTTTGAGGGATCTCAAGTGCCAGATGAAGTCCATCTCGAAACCGTTTTGGTTTGAGAATGTTTTTTTTCTATTGAGAGCTACCTTTCTTTTTTTCTTCTCTTTTTTGCACTTTCAGGGTGTTATCTCTTTGTAATGGTGGTCAGTAAGTTTTTCAGTCGGGTATAACGAAACACTTTGTCCTCGAAATGTGTGTGTGTGTGTGTGTGGGTGGGGGTGGGGGGTAAATTTTAATTTTATAAGAGATACTGAATGAATATTAATGATATTCTGTACTTTTCAGGGTTTATAGAAAATAGAATAATGTTTCAAAATCATCTAAGAAGATGTCATTGTCATTAATATTGGCGGAATTATTAACCTACAAATGGGTTGTTCAGTGATGAAGCCCATTTCTCTTTATCAGTTTAATTTTATAGAGTATCCCAGTATAAAAGTGAACCATTTAATAACTCCGCCAATATTCATGATATTCAGGGTTGGTAGAAAACAGAATAACATTTCAAAATCACCCAAAGAGATGGCATTATCATTCATATTAGCAGAGTTAAGTATTTAGCAAAATAAAAACATTGAAAGGAATAAACAAAAGAAAAGGGTGTGTTTGTGTGGGGGAAGGGGGTGCTGATAAAATATTCACCTGTGCCTGTGCGAAAGTCTCTTTTAGCCGTCTTTTCAAAGTTTCTTCAACTGCCGAAAGCAAAGAAAGTTTGATATGTTCCTCCGTCACTGTACTCGTTCCAGATACAGTCTGAGTGTGATGAGAACCTGTCGAGGGGGAGAAAAAATAGGGAAACCAATCAGAAAAAAATAAAGAGGGTCTCTTTATTGACACTTTTAAATTTTAAAAGGAATGGGCAGGGAAGGGAGGCAGGGGGGAGAGGTGAATTCTTACACAGACAATAACACACGTTTAAATAATTTACAATAATTAACCTCTTATAGAGACACATTTATGAGGAGAAATAATTACAAAAATGTTTAGATATTTCATCCAAAAAGATGATAATTAATAAATACAAATATTCGAAAGACATGCTATAAAAAAATAAAAAAAATAAAATAAAAACACTAGATGGATTCAAATTAACAATTGAAAAGAATAAAACAAGTAAACATAATTGATTATTTAAAAAAAAAAAAAACTATGTTAAGGTTTACAATACAGACGAAAGGTATTGGGTGTACACATCGATTGACCATAAATACCAGAGGTTTCAAAATATGTAGTAAATTCAACCAAGGAAGGGAGGGGATGCGAGGCGGAGGGGGGGGGTGTAATCACTACCATCTTCTCATTGGTTAACAGGCTAATAGTGCATGTATAAGAAAGTAACTATTTCTCCTTATAAGCATATTAAAGTACAGATTTTTAAAAAAAAGTTTAATGAAATTAATTTTTTTAATTAAATGTAAATAGCCAACAAAAATATTTAAAAAAATAAAAAATAAATAAATACAAAAAAAAGAAGAAAAAAAAAGAGCAAATTGAAAGAACATAAGAAATATGTGACACTAAGGTGATCTACAAAGTGATTGGGGGTGCCATGTGCAATGTTAGCACTGTGCGGTAACTAAGTAGATATAGGTCAGATGCTCTGCAATAGGAGCGCAATTTTTCAATCAACATTCAGCATTTTACAAAGTCATTATCCATTAACACAGGATTGGCAAATAGTAGAAACTACATTCTTCATATAATGGTATTAGCAGAAGAGCATCAACTTTCATAGATTTCCAAGACAAGTACTGTTCTTAACCGACTTTAATCATTATTAGTTTATTTATATATATATATATATATATATAATAATGGTAATAATCCAGGTGAAAAATATCCACAGGGTGGTAATCCAGAGAATTTTAACCGGGTTTATAAAAAGTGCTCAGTTTCTCTCCAAATATGATCTGAGGTTAAGATCGGATTCTAACTCTGCCTGATGAGATCTCAGTTTATAGTAACTGTTGATCGATAACATCGACATGCCAGTGTCGCAGATTTTGTACATGTCTGTGTAAATAAAATTATCATATATATATATATATATATATATATATATATAAATAAATATAAATATATAAATATAAATATATATAAATATAAATATATATATATATATAAGAAAGGAAGGATGAAGATAATCCGACGTAATGGGAAATGAAAAAGGAAAAACCAAAAAGGATGTTTTTTTTATATATTCATCAACGTTTCGTCTTTATTTGTAAGACTTCCTCAGGATGATAATTTAAAGAAAAATGTCATGCAAGTACGTGAAAATATTGGGTTGACATGATGGGTTGATGAGAAAAAGTAGTAGCCACTACTCAGAACTATCCTCATTAATTTCATTCCATGCTACTGACTTCACTAAGCCCGGACCTCGGGCCTGAGCACCCAGTAGTGACTACTACTTTTTCTCATCAACCCATCATGTCAACCCAATATTTTCACGTACTTGCATGACATTTTTCTTTAAATTATCATCCTGAGGAAGTCTTACAAATAAAGATGAAACGTTGATGAATATATAAAAAAACATCCCTTTTGGTTTTTCCTTTTTCATTTCCCATATATATATATATATATATATATATATATATATATATATATATATATATATATGATTTTGAAGGCAGTGCCAATGCAATTGGGTAAAAAAAATTGTTGGATACATGACAAAGTAAACAGATCAAATGACAATATTGAAGAATTCAATAATTTTCCTAAAATATTTATTAACCAACGTAACATGTCTAACCATAATTTCCCCTGATTTCCACGTGAAAACACACTCCAATTGAGTGGTAATTTCTTTCTGAAAAAGAAAGTTTACTATGAAATTTTCAAGAATATGACACCATCCATACAATCCTTACGTTGGTAAATAAATATTTAATTGTAAATTGAAAATTATTGAAATCTTCAATATTGCGATTTGTTCTGTTTACTGTCTCGCATCCAACAAGGTTTTCTATCAAACTGCATTGTCACTGCCTTCAAAATTCAACTTATTACATACTATGCACAACGTTTCAAACAAACTACATCTTTATATATATATATATATATATACATACATACATTATATATACATACATTATATATATATACATACATACATATATACATACATACATATATACATATATACATTATATATACATATATACATTATATATACATTATATATACATATATACATACATACATATATATATATATATATAACAGGCCTTTGTAGATGGATAAATAATATTTAATTATTATTGTAAAATGCCCGCTTAATAAAGGGAGGGCACTCTGATTGGGACATAATAATTACATCATCCGGGCAATAATGTTAGAGTTCCCTCCACTTGGTTGAACACTTTCGATGTAATATACCAGTACAAGTTTGTATTAAAACTGTATTTACATCTGACTTACTGGCCAAGGGATTAACGACGTAAGAGCATATATAATTATTTATTTATTTATTTTAGATAACACTATACATTAATTTGATCGTCCATTGATAGACAAACTAATATATAGTGGTATTTGAAATATATATATATATATAAGCAGCATTTTGTCTGTAATATAAATGTTGTTGAATATGACAGACAACTCATATCTGGATATCCTTATGTGGATACTTTCCATTCGCCAAATCAGGGTCTTTGTTTTGGTAGAGAATTGTCAGATGAATCTGCCATAACCGTAGGTGTCCCAAGTACTTTCAGGCCCATCCGGGTCCATCTTCAGGGGAATCCGGTAAAGACCATGGTGTTAATGTTAATATTAATATGTAGTTTTGGTAGGAATTATATTCTTAATACGGAACTAAAGTTAGAACTATAAACATTTCAGAATGATATTGCTAGTGTTAAAGTTAATTCTGTTAATGCCCGTTTTTTGTTTTGTTTTGATGTATACAGCTCCTTATATATAGAGTTTTTGTTTATTATTGATATGTTTTAATATTGTGGTGTTTTCTAAGAGATTTTGAAATTAGGGAGCGGAGGCAGGAATGCTGATTAGTAAGAGGTTGAGCAATGGCACTGGTATGGGGGTAAATGCATTGTTAACCTCCTCGATAAAGTTGTAGTAGTCAAGCCAATGTATATGTTTTTTTGCTGTCGGAGACAGTCTCCCAATGGGCATTTGAATTCATATACGAGGTTCTCCACTGAAACAAAGATGCTGATTTGGCGAATGGAAAGGATCCAGACATAAGTTGTCTGTCATATTCAACAACATTTGTATATATATATTCCATTAAAGGCCAGTCAATTTTGCGAATCAACGTTCCTAAAAGCATGGATAAAACAAATGTTACTATTGTTATAAAAATAAAATTCTATTTTTTTCTAATGTCATTTTGAAGTGGAAGCCATTTATTTATTAGAATCACTTTGAGACATTGCATTATGATAACAAATGACTTATAACTGAAGTAAAGAATTTGCCACAAAAACAATTTATCATCATGGAGGAACAAATCTTTTCTCTTTATTCATTTAATGTTTCTTTAAAGATGCTTAATATATTGCTGCTTTTCCCCTTCCTCCTCCTAAGAATTTTAAAATCAATTTAAAAGAATCATTTTGGACAAATAAATAAATAATGTTTCTGAATTTTTGAGATGAGGATTGATAATTTGTATAATTTAAGAATTTTAAAATCAATTTAAAAGAATCATTTTGGACAAATAAATAAATAAATAATGTTTCTGAATTTTTGAGATGAGGATTGATAATTTGTATAATTTAAGAATTTTAAAATCAATTTAAAAAATCATTTTGGACAAATAAATATATAAATAATGTTTCTGAATTTTTGAGATGAGGATTGATAATTTGTATAATTTAAGAATTTTAAAATCAATTTAAAAGAATCATTTTGGACAAATAAATAAATAATGTTTCTGAATTTTTGAGATGAGGATTGATAATTTGTATAATTTATGAATTTTAAAATCAATTTAAAAGAATCATTTTGGACAAATAAATAAATAATGTTTCTGAATTTTTGAGATGAGGATTGATAATTTGTATAATTTTGGTTATTCGGATTACATTTCTCATCTTGAGTGTTATCATCACAACGTTTCGGACTCTGTAGTAACTTCCGGCCTTCTTCAGGTGTATCTCTTCGAACTCGGGAATATTTCTGTCGAACTCGGGAATCTGGACGGAATTTCGAACGGAGCCCATTATTTAATCCACGGAGGTAGCATGCTCTTGTTCCGTCAGCCATGACTGGTAGAAGTCTTCAGTAATTCACAATTCTTTGTATCGCTCGCACCGAGGATTGAACTTTCAATCTTCAGATGTCCACAAGAATTTGCGGCGCAGTGGATATAGTACAAAGTTAAATTCAGTTCTAAATGATAGTGATAACACTCAAGATGAGAAATGTAGTCCGAATAACCAAAATTATACAAATAAATAATATGCTTAATCACATTTGTATGTACGTTATCACCTTCCACACTCATTTTACTAAAATGAAATCTTCTGATCGACAAAGATAAAATGTAAACAAAAAAAAATTAACTAAAAAATGGTGTCACTAAGGTAAAAAAATTCTAACTTTACTTATTTTAGAAGAATTGTTCAAAAATTGACATCACCGTGACCAATTTTAAAAATCTACTCTTTGAATTCTTTTTATTTTAATGTAATTTTAATGCACATATAATTGTTACGATTTTAAATAAATAACATTTTTTAAATTGACATTTATTTTATTTATTTAAAAAATATTTAGCTGACAATTATTTTTATGGTAAGAAGGAAAATACTTTTTTTCTTTTTTATCAATTCAAATTGTTACAATAAATAAATTTAAATGGTTAAAATGTTTTTTAATTACTTAAACAATATTTAGCAGAAAATTATTTTACAGTAAAAAGAAAAAAATATTTATTGTTTTGACACAATTTAACTTGTTATAACTTTCAATTTATAAAATGAAGAAACATATATTTAGCTCACAATGACAATTTCTACAGAAGAAACAAACATTTTTTTCTTAATACTACATCTATTATTTTAATATTACATCCATTATTTCAAGAGAAATATTGCCTTTTGGCTAGGAGCAAAGTGTAGTATCTGTTCTGATACTACACTTAAATTTTTTGTCCTTTGGCAGTGAAGTAGAAATCCTTCTAGAGAAAGGCAATTTTAATTTTTGCTGGATTTCCCTACATTAAAAGCTGATATTATGTTTAACTCTGCTCTCGTGGGGAGACAAGTAAATAGGAACAGTAAATTATATAAATAGACGAAGAAAGCCACCGTGAAATTTCCACTGGATTCCGCTTGTTTGGATTATATTATTGCGATAGCCAATCGATATGTTAATTCAATCTCACTACCTAATGAAATACTGGAAAATTTTCTTTCAAAAATATTTTAATATATAATTTTGGATGTGTGTGTGTGTGTGTGTGTGTGTGTGTGTGTGTGTGTGTGTGTGTGTGTGTGTGTGTAGAATTGTCCTACGAGAAATCTGTGACTTACTTCTTTGTTTATTAGTCTCAGACCGGCTTTTAGTTGGAATTTTAGAAACAAGTATAAATATATTATATTTTATTGGGGATTGAACATTTTTTAGTTATCTATAATCTTTTTCAGTCAAGAATGAAATGAGCACTGTTTATATATATATATATATATATATGTACACACATTACAACTGTTTATGGAGTGTTTGCATTTGTTCATCTTGCAATTGAACTAAAGAAATTAAATAAATCATGAGTTGTCTCCCCTTTCAATCACTAATACTTTAATAATGTTAACTGTTATTATAACTTTTGTTAGATTTCAGGAAAGAACTGATGTAGTTTTACAAATTTTTGAAAAGGTACACTTAATGAAAATTTGTCAGTCCTCTAGGAAAGTGGAGGGTAACCAGAGTTTTCTTGGGGTCATCAATACATTAATCCTAACTTTCTGTTGCTTATGGGCAAACGGTAAGGAAGGATTTTTTGTTGTTTTTTTTTAGAAAAAGGCATTTTTAGCCATTGTAAGAGGACAAATCTGTTTTCTCTCAAAATATGGCTTCATTCAAAATTTTTCGAAAATCAGAAGACTAACAGAATAACAGACACTGACAAAAACAAAATGGTGCAATATAGTTAGCAAGGAAAGGGGGGGGGAATATTCAACAAATAACTGTTACCATAGGCAATAAAAGTTACTTTTCTACCGATCTGCATAATTTTTTTGTGTTTTAAAGTGTATTAAAGCATTTTGTTTATTTTAATTTAAGATTTCATTCAAATCGGAAATCGTTAGAGTTACATAGTGGACGGACAGCTTTCCTGAAATCACCATAGTTTGATTGATGGATTTTTTGTCCTTAAATGGTGGAAAAAACAAATATACAACAAGTAACTGTTTCAAAAACAATAAAATTTATTTTTATGCCTAATTTAAAGGAGAAAATGACAAAAAATAAAAAGTAATAAAACTTCAGTGATTTCTGGAAACCCGGCGACAGCCATTTTGAATTCTGACTATAACGATTTCCGATTTTAACAATCTTAAATTGAAATAAAATCCGCTTTAAAACACAAAAAAAATATGCAGGTAGGTAGAAAAGTAACTTTTATTGCCTTTAGTAAGTTATTTGTTGAATTTTTTTTCACAACTCTTTTCCTTGTTAACTATAATGCACGATTGGCTAAATTTTTTTCCGAATAACAGGAAGAGCAAAAAATAATTTATTTTTAAGACCTGATGTGGCAAAATACCAAACATTTGGTTAAGTCTGGGACAATATACAGACTGCATTTTGATTGTGTTTCCGTAGAAAGAGAAGTAGCTCAAATATGAAAGTGTTTTCTGGTTGTTTTAAATTTAAATTTTGATTTTATAATTTAATACTCAAAAAGCCAAAGACGCGTCTTTACCATAATACAGATCAAGTACTTTTTTGGTATCATTAGAGCCCTGGACCCTGCACCAATTCTCCTAATAATAAACATGAGATTCTACTTTTTTTAAGGTGATTACATGTTAACAACCTGAAAAAGTAGGTGGTAAAAAAGATATATATATATAAATTAGACTTTAGAGGGGGGATCAGTTTCACATATAGATTTAACGTATAATGATCACCCACTACCAGGTCACTAGGCTGTAAAGATCATCTACTTCTGGGTCAGATAGTTTTTATAAGGACCGGTCTTTAAAAATCCTATCTGGTCCGGAAGTTGGTGATCATTGTTACATTAAATTTTTATGCAAAAGTGATTCCCCACTTTAAAATCTAAAATATTGTTGTTTTTTTTTTTTTACCATCTACTTTTTCAGACTATTTACATGTAATCATCCAAAAACAAGAATTTCATTTATTTTTTAGGTGAATCAGCAAAGGGTGCACAGCTACATTTTTACTATTTATTTATAAATGATTGTTTGGATCTTTTTTATTCATTAAATAGCCAAAACAAGTTTTAAGAATTATGTGTAATATGAGCATTGTTTTTATGAATAAACAAAAATATTATATTCTATTATGCCGTAGTTTTACATGAAATTTTTATATTCAAGACGGACGATACTAAGTCTTTTTAGAACAGAATTAAAAAAAAAAAAGAAAAACAAACTAATAACTAAGTTCCTTTTTTTTTTCTTTCTTTCATTCTCTTCACTATAAAATGTCTTAGCCTAACTTAGTAAAGGTCAGAATTACCTGAAGTTGTTGAGTTGGTCCCAAAGCTGGGAGTTGACGAGGTGGAAGAGGAGGAAGGTACAGTAGTATACGGGGGATAAAGTCGAGGAGGGGGATAGCCTGGGTACACAGGGTATCCTGGTGGTGTAGGAAAATTATACGGAGATTGATAGTTCATTTGGCCTGGATAGGCAGAGGAAGAGTTAGTATAACCAGTGGTGGTTTGGGAAGGGTACTGAGACGTATATGGAGTCATACTGCCTGAAGTGGCTGGACTGGGCATTGGCATAAACGGACCTGAAAGAAAATCAAAAATTATAAGTTGCCCTTAGATTCAAAACAAAGTCTTTTTCTATGCGATATTATATATATTTATCTATTTTTTTTTAAATATAATTATCTACGGAGATGTGTTTCATCAGCTTACGACTCATCAGAGTGGCTGAACCTAGCGAGATTCAAAACCGGGACCCTAGAGACTGAAGCCTGACGCTAGGGGTCTCGGGTTCGAATCTCACTAGATTCAACCATTCTGATGAGTCGTAAGACGACGAAACAAGTGTCTGTGGATAATTGTATTTCAAAAAATATATGTCGCTTCCCATATTGGGGCATCACATTGGTGAAGAGAATATATACATTATATATATATATATATATATATATGTGTTTTTGTATAGAAGAAATGACCAGAGTACTGAATTATGCATATAAGAGCATATATTTTTTTAATCCCAAACAATCCTATACATTAGTAAGTATTGGCTTTTGAGAGAAATACAAGAAAAAACAAAGTAATCACAGCGGAACTGCAGCTGCTTTTTTATTTTTAAATTCCATTCAACATTATTTGGTACAATTGAAAGCACAAATAAATTTTTATTTTATTTTTTATTTCTCTCAAAAGTCAATACTTATCTTATAAGAGGAGCATACATGGAAACACTATATATATATATATATATATATATATATATATATATAATGATAAAAAGACAAAATGGTAAAACAATTGTGAGAAACTAAGGCGTTTAATACTATTCAGTAAATTGTGAGAAGCAAATAAGAATTTTTTTCTCCATGTTTCCTCCCCCCCCACCCTTCACATGATTTATTTCTCTTGAGAGCAAAGTTTTTACTATTACGTATTGTAGACAGATGTTTCTTGTCAAACAGTTTTTTTTAACACTTGATCATCAAACTTTTGCTTGTAGAAGATCACTCTTTGTATTAACACAACAAAGATTCTTATTGTTTCCTTTTGTCTTTTGACCATGTCTTTCATTTATATACATCTACACACACACACAAAGAGTAGTGGCAAAGTCTGAATCCATAAACAATTTACTCTATAACAATATACAATAAGCGTTTGAATTGACATCAACACTTTCTTACTTGAGAGACACATGACCGTTGCACATTTTCAAACAGTTTAAATTTTTTATGTGTTCTTAAAAAGACTCTATGGTAACTGGTCTATGGGTCCAAACATTTGCACCAGCACACACACACACACACATTATATATATATATATATTATATATATATATATGAAATAGTCCATTTTTAATTCATCTCTTATTAGAGAAGCTATCTTTATTGCCCAGAATCCAAAAAGCTCATACTGAGATGAATTATATTGATAAAAATTAAATTTAAATCGTCCAAGAATTCAATTTACCACAAAGAACAAATGTACAAGTTCAGTGCCTGATGCAATTTTGGTTGATATATATTCAGAAACAACTTTTATCAAGAGTAAAACAGACAGCATTAATATTATAAAAAAAAGTTTTGAGATTGCGATAAAGAAGGAAATTAACTAAGTATTTAGATGTTCAATTTATTGATTTTGACTTGTAAACAAGAAAGAATACACATTTAAAGATTCTGACAGTTAAATTTACAACTACATAGAAAATTAACTTTTAATAAAGATAAAAACTACCTGTGGTAATTTCAGAATGTTCATAAAATGAATCTTAACACATTCTGCTCAATACACTTTGCATATAACGAAGAAATGGGCAAATGTCCAGCAACATTTTCATTCTTCTTCAATTGCTACTCTCATTTCAGAAATTGTTTCTGATTTCCTGCTCTAAACATGGTCTTCTTGAAACCCCCCACAAAAAGAAATCACAGGTTGTCAAATCTGGTGATCTAGGTGGGAATTCAACTCTCCTTCTTCCAATCCGTCTCTTTTGCATGTTTTCATCCAGATAAGCTCTCGCATAACCGTGAAAGTGGGGAGGCGCACCATCTATATACATTAGTTTGTGACACCCTGTATATTTATGTTCAATGCTCAACATTTACACTGGTCTTAAAATAAATAAATAAAAACTTAATTTTAATTTAATATCTTTATCTTACATTACATAAAACAAAAACACCCTGCCATATATACTTGTGTATAAACCGATTTGGTTGACTTTCAGAATGGAGGCTACATCCATTTTTCGTACTTTTGAACTTTTATTTAAAAAAAAATAAAAATAAATTGATTAGGCATTGTAGAACAATTATTTGAAGAGATAAATAAATAAATAAATAAAAATAAATGTATTTATTTTTAGAGGGGGGGAGTCATTTTGCTCTTATATTTATCGTCTAGGCCTCTTTAGTTCAGTATGACTTCTGTGGCTTTTGTTCAACTGCTGATCTTTTAACTGCTATAACAGAGCAGATCTGTCAGTTTATGGATAATTCAGGAGAGAGAAGAGCCATTGCACTTGACATTTCGAAGGCGTTTGATAAAGTGTGGCATTCTGGTCTCCTACACAAACTTCAGGGTTATGGTATTGGTGGTGAGGTTCTTGATATTATTAAATATTTTCTTTCTGGTCGAAGTTTGCGTGTAACTTTGGACGGTGTCTGTTCATTCTATTTTCCTATCAATGCTGGTGTTCCTCAAGGCTCTATTCTAGGCTCAACACTGTTTCTTCTCTATATAAATGATCTTCCAGAGAATATTGTTCAGAAAATTAACATCTATGCTGATGATACCACTCTCTATTCTAGTGTTGTTTCTCACCCATCTCCCTCAGATCAGTCGAAATATGCAGCTGATCTAGAAGTTGATCTGGGTTCAACTGTGGATTGGGGTACGAAATGGCTTGTTTCATTTAATCCAGTTAAGACTCAGTTCATGTCTTTCAATCGTAGGTGTGCCCCTTTTCTTCCTGAGATTCTCATGGATGGCTCTGCTCTTGAGGAGAAATCAGCTCTGAAACTTCTTGGTCTTTCTTTCTCATCAAATCTTTCTTGGAGTTCATACATTAGATCCATTGCTCTTTCTGCTTCTCGTAAAATTTGCTTTCTCTATCGCTTCAAACACTTTCTCACACCTGAGGACATTCTCTATCTCTAGAAATCCACAATCAGACCATGTATGGAGTATTGTTGTCATATTTAGGCTGGTGAATCTCTCTCCCATTTGAGGGTTCTTGGTAAGGTGCAGAAACGTATCTGTAATTTGATTGGCCCTACCTTTCTTCTTCTCTACACCCCCCCTCTCACAGACGTGATGTTGCTAGTCTCAGTCTTTTCTATAAATACTATTATGGCATGTGTTCTTCAGAATTATGTGATCTATTCCCCACTTCTTTTGTTCCAGCTCATTTGACTTGTTGATCTAGTGGTCTCAATCAATTTGCTGTTTTGATACCTCATTGTAATACAGCTTCCTATTCCAGTAGCTTCTTTCCAAGAACTACAGGCTTGTGGAACTCTCTTCCTGCTGACTGTTTTCCTCCTACCTATAATCTTGGTCTTTTCAAGACTACGGTCAATAGGCATCTCCTGTCTTTGCGATAATCATATTTGTTCTTGTTAGCTCCTTACATCAAGTGGCTTCATGCCTTGTCTGGAGCGTTTTCCATAAAAAAAAAACAAAAAAAAAACAACAGACATCATAATTGTTTGAAAATAGATATTTGAAAGACTTCAGAAATTATTAGACGAGTTACACTGTGTTTATTTCACAATAAGTGTATAATAGCAAACTGAACACCCTTCAATCTAAAACTGAAATTTTTAGATAATTCTATTCAAAAATGCCTCATTGATACCAGGTTGAAGTTTATTCTTCTTTTGGGTAACTTTTCTTCAAAAAGTCAAGAAATGAATGCCACCGCTCTTAAAAAATATCCAATGTTGATTCAAATGGAAGTGAATGCACATCCCTCAATTGATACGTGAAAAACCAGCAAAACTTGATAACCGTGTACATAAATTGAGCGAACTCAACACATGTTCACATCGCACAATATTGTTAAACTTTTAATAGCTTGGTAATTGGAAAAGGTTTTATGGTGCATTTAATGTTTAATCAAAAATAAAGTGGGCGACCATAATTGAGGAAGCGACTCCTTTCCCAGAATCACTCCACTTATTCTTGACCCCCACCTTATAATGCTGAGTTTTTTAACAAGGGGGCATCAAGTACCATTATTTAAAAAAAAAAGTTTTTGGTATGACTTGACCAAGGATTGAACCCTGGTCTCCCAGCTCATTAGTGAACACCAACTATTATGCCAAATGGACCAGTGATGTTTAATTACTATTCATTTAACTTCATGAAATAATTATTTTCTAATCCTTTCATAAAGATTTCAACAAGTTTTTTTATTTACTTCCTTTAAGCGGACAATAGTAGCGCAATTTTCTAGATAGAAAATTTGTCGAGAAAAACAAACAAATTGAAGCACGAAATAACAAAAAAAACAGACTTATTAGAAACAGTTAATTATGGATTCATGCAGAAGGATAATATCTTTTCAGGATGGCCTTCTGTGGCATCCTCGACTGATTCCCATGTACCCAGCACTATGTAATGTGTCTCAAAGCACTTTTCTGCAGCTTTATTTTATTTTTTATTTCTTTTAACATAGTTCACCCCAAACAAGGCAGGCCCCCACTGTAGATGTAAGGGGCTACTGAGAAAAAAGGGTGATGGTTTGGGGGGGGGGGGGGTCAACCTAATTTAGGAGCTGCGCAGCGAGATGTCTTTTTCTTTTCTTTTTAACATAGTTCACCCCAAACAAGGCAGGCCCCCACTGTAGATGTAAGGGGCTACTGAGAAAAAAGGGTGATGGTTTTGGGGGGGGGGGTCAACCTAATTTAGGAGCTGCGCAGCAAGATGTCTTTTCTTTTTTAACATAGTTCACCCCAAACAACCTATAGTTAACCTCTCTATAGTGAATGACCGTCCACGCATGGTCAAGAGTCACGTCCTCATCACGAGGTAACCGTGTTAATGTGCATGAGCATAGACAGAACACAGCAGATCGAGAGGAGTTTAACTTTGATAAAAAAAAATATCTATTGTTTACAGGTAGTTGTAATTCCTGCAGCGATCATCGACAAATGGACGCTCCGGCATAGAGAACGTGACAGCTTCGTGGAAGATCATCCTGCATGACAATCAGAAGATGCATGGCTTCAGTTAGCGGAGAACTGTAATACTGTAATCGTATACGGATGCCATCAGCCATCGAAAGATGCAAGTGACGGTTGATTAGAGATAGAAATTTCTTCAAGTGCAAAGAAAAAGTCTGCTTGTTCTTATTGAACAGGAGGATTGTATGTTCCTTGTCCTTTCTATTTATCTTCCTCCCACAAGGTAAGATGTGACACAAGGTCGGGAAAGTGGGAAAGAACCAGCGCTCGAGAATTTGAGCACTCTGGCTTTTTAAAAATAGCCTGGGCTGCCCCATCGGCATTCCCCGGTAGGGGCGCCTCAGACAGTAAGCAATAAACTTACTCCTCCCCAAAGAGGGGAGGCAAAGCCTGGGAGGGTGCACCTCCTAGAACTGCACAGGACCGACAACCCCCAATAGACCGGCGTAAATCCAGACCCAAAGGCCCGGACGATACCGGTCTATTAGGCGGGGTAGTGTCCTTTTGGCTAAGATCAGAGTGTAGTATCTGCTCCAATGGATGTTACACTCTGTAGAGGTATTGTCCTGTACAGTTTTAGGAGATCCACCCTCCAAGGCTTTGCCTTCTCTTTGAGAAGGGGTTAGTTTATTGTTAATTGCCTGAGGCACCCCTACCGGGGAATGCCAACGGGACTGCTCAGGCATTTTTGTAGGCTTGAGCATGCTAATCCTAGTGTGCTGGCTAACCACAGCTGACCTTGTGTCTAGCATCCTGGAGAGGAAGTAAATAAAAAATATTTTGACCTTGTGTAAATAACTTGGCATTTTGGCTAGGAGCAAAGTGTAGTATCTGTTCTGGTGCTACACTTCATCTTTTTTGTCCTCGCTCAGTCAAGAAATCCTTCTAGACAGAAGCAATTTTTATTTTTGTTCCAATCCAGAGTTCCCCTTTTTGGGAGCTGGATTTTTTCCACATAAAAAAAAAAAACGACCTCGTGTCTAACTCTGCCCTCGTGAGGAGGCAAGTAAATAGAAACAGGAGGATCTTGCAGGAGGATCTTGTTTTAAGGGTGTAATGTCAAGAATAGAATCGAAAATTTAGATACACCCAAACATCTGTTCATCAATCATACAGAAGTTTGAAATAGCATTTTTATCGCGAAATGTACAAATTCAATGGACACATCTTCAGAAATCTGTTCTCATTAAATTGGTGATACAACAATAACATCTACATGATGCATTGCTATGGGTACATCTCTACAAATTAATAAATTTGTATGACTACTTCTCGTGTGTATGTGTTTCTCGCTTCTATGTAATGACATTATTTTTTTGTTTTTTTTTTACTATTAATCGATTATTTATTGAAATCAAAATTGCAGTAGAATAAAATACTAAAACAAACTTTTAAAATCCTATTTAAAAAAATAATTTAATTACGAAATTAAATTGACCAGAATGCATTTCCCTTTCTTTGTAAACAAGTCAGCTATTTTAATCTTTTGTTAATAGTTGAAATTGAAAAAAAAAAAAAAGATTACTTTTTGACACTTTGAAATTTTAAAAGGAATTTAAAAACATTATTTTAAACTTACAGAAAATCATTTCTGGCTTAAAAATTTTTTGTAAATCAGCAAGTATTAAAAAATAGAAAGTTTTGGAAGCTATTTATCTCCAATAATTTTATAAATAGAGATTAAAACATTACCATAACAAAATTAATTATAGCTTTATAATAATTTGGTTGAGTCAATAATTTAAGTACTAAATAATACTGTAATAATTAAATTTAACTTTAAAAATCCTAAGTAAAAAAAAAAAAAGAAAAAATAATAATTTGTACCCTCCCCCAGCAGCATAACAATATAATAAAATTTTTAAAAGTGAAACAAAAATTAACTTAAAAAGACTCCCAAACTACACCAGGTAGGTACAATTAGTAATATATATATATATATAAAGTTGGTTGAGATCAAGAGATCAATAAAAGTTGAACATTGTTCCAAGAATTCAAAACCAACTATTATTAGGTGTACAATATATATATATATATATATATATTGGGTAGAAAATTTTTTTACAGAGCATCAATATGTATACTTATGGATTGGAATATTTGCTAGAGAAAATACCCAGAAAACTGTATATGTAAATACAGATCACCAGTATAAAATATTATGTTGAAATGCTTCCAGAACATTCTGGGAAGACAAATTCGTCAATTATAGGTTACATTTTTTAACTAAAAGGAATCACTGCAGGTATAAAAATGTCAAAATATTTATGACCACTCTCCTAGATTTTAATCTCCACTTTTTTTTGTTATGTATTTTTCGGCTATTTATTTTCATTTTACTGACATAAATGTAGTAAATCGAGATTTGCGAAAGAAAATCTGAAAACAAAACTGACACGGAATGTTGAAGACTGAATACAAAGAAAAAAAAGAACAATGTATCTCAAATAAAGAGACTTACGGGTCAGATTGTAAACACCACAAGCCAAGATACAGAATAAATATATCACACAGATTAGCTGGAAGTATTTCCATCGACAAGCATATTGGGGGAGGAGGGGGGGTAGCAATAGCTTAAGTTATTACTTAAAAGTCGAGGGAGACAAAAATAAAAGAGGCAAACATTTAAGAGGGAAAATGTTGACATAATTTCATTTAAGGAAAACTCCTGTGTTCCTACTGCGGGAAATTGGGATACCTCACGTTAATGAAATTTACATGACAATATAATCACGATCAAGAAAGGATATTTTGATTTAACTCATTTCCACATTTTTCTTGGGTGGTTTGAGCCATGTACAGCATGACATCTCTTGCATAAACTCCATAACGCGTTTGAATATCTTAAGCACTAGAGTGTGGTAGACCAAGAAAGATATGTAGTTTGAGTGGGTAAGAAATATATATCTGCGTGCAACCTCGCTGATCTCAACCCTTTGGACTAGACTGTATGGATAGCAGGTGCGAGACGTTGCCTGGTGTTGCCCACCTCAGAGTGTGGGACACTCATAGCACCCTAAACACCAAAACGGGTTTAAGAAGAAGATATTTAGTATTTCAATTGATAAAAGGTACAAAATATCTTGAAAAATACTTATGTTACAAAATGCTAACATGATATCTTATGATGTTCCTAGTTTACTGCATAATTCTAACATACGAGCTTCCCCAAGCATTTTATAGTTCTGGTAGTAAAAAGTGCCATAGTAATAACTTTCTATTAAAGAAAAGCTTTTTTTTTTAATTTAAAAAACAAAAATAAATATTTTTGAAAACAAAAGAAATAAAAACTCCTTTATTAATGATATTCAAAAAACAATTATAATGAGCAGTTTTATTCATTTTTGTTTTCAACTAAGGTGTACTAATATTTTCCAGGGCATGTAATAACTCCAACTTGAATATTTGATATTCTATTTTATCCAGTTTAGCAACGCGTAGGTAGAAACATTAAATTAATTCTCGACGCACGAGAGTACCCAACAAAATCTCATGTTCACCACGAGATTTGGGGTCAAACTGTTTTTCACCAAAGGGGTATAATTTTGGCCTAAAAACCAATTTCAATAACTCTGGCCCAAACAGCTACCTATCTCTGCCTTCTTAACTCATGACAAAAACAATTCATGTCATGTTGTCAAATTATTGAACTTAATCCAAGTTATTTAGACCAAACATTAAACCGGGAGGGGGGGGGGACTAATTTGGTTATAATTAAAAATTTGAAACGGGGCTTTTATGGGTGAAAATTAGTAATAAATACACAAAGAGAAAGAATTATAGCCAAGTGCCGTCAAAGCAAAGCAGGCTAAAATGTCGTTCGTAAAAATATATTTGCTTGGGTGAGGGGAGGGGGGGGGGTCTCATTTCAAACAAGAAGTTACAATGACAACTGATTACCCTTCTCTTAGAAACCTATCATTCGGTGCTAAAGTTAAACAGAATTTCTTTTAACCCTAACCCTAGCATAAACAACCCACTGTACACAAACTCTTACTGCTATCTGATCCGTATACTATCAAAATCTACCTTCCTTCTTATTAGCTCTATTATATAAAGATATTTAAAACAACCGTATATTAGGAATCATAGCTTAGATAAATATCTATAAAAAAAAAAAAAACCCTCTGAAATTGAAATCCTGACAAAAGCAGTTATACATTCTCCCACCTCCCACCTTGTACATTTATATCTGACAAGCAGAAAGAGATCAAATAAGGATAAATATATGCATGGTCCACCTTGCCTATGTCACTTGAACATAAAGAAAAGGAAAAGAAAGTAAAACTTTGATCAAATAAGGATAAATATATGCATGGTCCACCTCGCTTATGTCATTTGAACATAAAGAAAAGGAAAAGAAAGTAAAACTTTGATCAAATAAGGATAAATATATGCATGGTCCACCTCGCTTATGTCATTTGAACATAAAGAAAAGGAAAAGAAAGTAAAACTTTGATCAAATAAGGATAAATATATGCATGGTCCACCTCGCTTATGTCATTTGAACATAAAGAAAAGGAAAAGAAAGTAAAACTTTGATCAAATAAGGATAAATATATGCATGGTCCACCTCGCTTATGTCATTTGAACATAAAGAAAAGGAAAAGAAAGTAAAACTTTGATCAAATAAGGATAAATATATGCATGGTCCACCTCGCTTATGTCATTTGAACATAAAGAAAAGGAAAAGAAAGTAAAACTTTGATCAAATAAGGATAAATATATGCATGGTCCACCTCGCTTATGTCATTTGAACATAAAGAAAAGGAAAAGAAAGTAAAACTTTGATCAAATAAGGATAAATATATGCATGGTCCACCTCGCTTATGTCATTTGAACATAAAGAAAAGGAAAAGAAAGTAAAACTTTGATCAAATAAGGATAAATATATGCATGGTCCACCTCGCTTATGTCATTTGAACATAAAGAAAAGGAAAAGAAAGTAAAACTTTGATCAAATAAGGATAAATATATGCATGGTCCACCTCGCTTATGTCATTTGAACATAAAGAAAAGGAAAAGAAAGTAAAACTTTGATCAAATAAGGATAAATATATGCATGGTCCACCTCGCTTATGTCATTTGAACATAAAGAAAAGGAAAAGAAAGTAAAACTTTGATCAAATAAGGATAAATATATGCATGGTCCACCTCGCTTATGTCACTTGAACATAAAGAAAAGGAAAAGAAAGTAAAACTTTGATCAAATAAGGATAAATATATGCATGGTCCACCTCGCTTATGTCATTTGAACATAAAGAAAAGGAAAAGAAAGTAAAACTTTGATCAAATAAGGATAAATATATGCATGGTCCACCTCGCTTATGTCATTTGAACATAAAGAAAAGGAAAAGAAAGTAAAACTTTGATCAAATAAGGATAAATATATGCATGGTCCACCTCGCTTATGTCATTTGAACATAAAGAAAAGGAAAAGAAAGTAAAACTTTGATCAAATAAGGATAAATATATGCATGGTCCACCTCGCTTATGTCATTTGAACATAAAGAAAAGGAAAAGAAAGTAAAACTTTGATCAAATAAGGATAAATATATGCATGGTCCACCTCGCTTATGTCATTTGAACATAAAGAAAAGGAAAAGAAAGTAAAACTTTGATCAAATAAGGATAAATATATGCATGGTCCACCTCGCCTATGTCACTTGAACATAAAGAAAAGGAAAAGAAAGTAAAACTTTGATCATTTAAACATCAGATCACACATGTAGACCAATGAGGTCAACTGAAGATCAGCTGTCCTGGTGATCTGTCAATCAAATGTTTATGTGCTAGTAAAAAGTCATAGTCACTCGAGAGGTTGGCTGGAGTGAACACTCACATGAATGCATAGAAACAAAGACCCCTTTCTGCCCAAACAGAAGAAGTTTAGTTTCCGATTCTGTGTCAAACAGCAAACACTTCAAAATCCCGTTTTCTCCACTGCAGAGTGACAAGTCAGTTTTCGAAGAAAGTATATTTCGACCGATGGTTTTCAGCTAGGGGAGTAGATGCTGATTATGACAGTCTCAAACAAATGATCCTCATGGAAGAATTAAAACATTGTGTTCTCGATGAGTTAGTACGCATTAACCGATAAGTGAGGCAGAGTCAAAGTTGAGGACTAATTCGAAAATAAAAGCTGGGAAGTTCTTAAAATGGTGTTTAGTGCAGGTTTAAACTCTCATGTAGGTCAGTTGATTAACCTAAATCAGCCCATACATCAGGGAAGGGCAAACTTTCATAAAAACTTTTTAACTTCCATTACATTGAAAGGCAGACAGGAAACTCGTGTTCCTACTGCGGGAAATTGGGACACCTCACGTTAAATTGTTGGTAAAAAAACCGAACGAGTATAAAACTGCAATCACCAACAAACCCTGAGGATTTGCAGTATCACATGAATCTGATAAAAAGAAGCACAACAGATAATTACGAACCATTCATGTCTGATGGTTTTGTATCTCTTGTGAGACACTCTGCCGAATAAATATTTATTCGGCCAATCAGCTACCCCGAATAGAAAGTGCAGGGAATCAGAATTGTTATCGTGATTTGATCTGAAGTTTTATATTCAGAAAAATATGAGAGATAAACGGCAAAGGCTTTCATGTAAGTAAAATGAAAAAGAACATTTTTTTTTTTTAAATAAAGAGGGATGGGGAAATAATTTTGCTGTTTTATCTGAAAGCAAAGATAAACTGAACATGTTTAAGTTTTCTCATGCTGTCAATGTAAAAGCCATTATAAAGAGAAAAGGGAAAATAAAGAAGCAGCGAGAGAAAAGAGGAAAAAGAAAAAAAGAGCGTGAAAAAACAAAACAAATAAAAATAGATTAATTTTAATTGTATTAAAAACAAGTCGCATATGCTGTGCGGTCAATCCTTGTACAAATAGATGAAACAAAATTTATTGAAATAAAAATAGCATCAAGTACTAAAACAAACTTTAAAAAAATCCTATTTACAAAAAAAAAAAAAAGAATTACTAATTTAATCATAAAATTCTTATAGTCTTAATTGCTTGGCTGTTTGCACATTGTATGTTTTAGGAAGGGCGAATGAGACAAGAAGTGGTAGAAAGAATCCAATAGAGAGAGGAGTAGTAGTTGTGGTAGTAGTAGTAGTAATAGCAGTAGTAGTATATGCTTAGTGGTGGTAGTAGTAGTAGTAGTATGCTTGGTGATAGTAGTAGTAGTAGTAGTAGTAGCAGCAGCAGCAGCGGTGGCGTAAGAGGAGGAGAGTAAGAGGATGATGTGAATAAATAAATGGCGTGATTATAGAAGGAAAAAAAAAATTTTTTTTCGACATTATAAAAATGGTAATATAGGGTTCAGGGCTCGGAGCAGGAGTATATAGACTGCAATGTCGGGTACCTCTTCTAGTATAGTTTAATTCTCATTATTTATCTGCATATAAACATTTTTTTTGTACATACTAAAGAAAAGTTTATCTTTTAAAAGACACTAGTGTTTGCAATTTCTACTGATCTAGTTAGAAAATATTAAAGTTAACAGTTTTGGGATCAAATATATTTGAGGCACCCCCCGAATGAGCAACAACCAAAAGGACACATTTTGTCCTAACACCGTTTTTTTTTTGTTTTTTTAATTTTTTTTTTTTTACTTTTGACTTCCGGTTTTATTGCTTATGATGAATTAAAGGTTTTTATAGTGAAAAATCCAATATTTAAAAACAATATTTTTCTAAAACATTAAATAAATTTAATCTTATAATATTTGTCACATAATCAAAGTAAATAATGAAAAAAAAAAAATGCTCGGATGTAGACGAATTAGCTCAACTTTCATTCAGATATAAGGTTAAAGATTTTTCTAGCGAAAAATCCAATTAAAAAAAATATTTTGGCAACGATGATGAATTAATATTTTAAACTATGTATTTAAAAAATTTTTTTTAATAAATTTGTAAAGCTTACAAAACAAAACGTTTTGTAAATAAAACTGTTTTTGTTTAATTAAAAATGTGCATATAACAAAACGTGCAGGTAAATAAAACTATACATCTTTTTTAGGCTAATAGTAACACTTTTTTTGTAAATAAACCCCCTTTTTTAATAATAGAAAATTTGCAAAGTCAAAGTTTCAAGTAAATAAAGCTGTATTTTTTTGTTCATAATTTAATTAGAAAAAACAAAAACCCATAAAAAACAATGTTACGGCAAAATGTGTCCTTTCAGTGGTTGCCCATTTTAGGGTGCCTCAAATCTATTTGATCCTATTTTTAAAGTAATCTGAATGCATTAAACAGGAGACACGAATTTGTTTAATAAATAAATTCTTAGATGCTGTGAATATTCAAGATGTAAATATTAGCTTTACGATTTAAAAATTAAGAAAAAAAAAAAAAAACTTACTTTGTCCAGTTGGATACGGCGGATGATTTATAGCTGGGTTAGTTGCAGGAGATGCAGACCAACTATTTTCTGATTGATCTGGCGTGTATGCATTGGTAGGTGTTGGCTGTTGCGTAGGATGCCTTGTTGATAATTTTGAAAAAACTGGAGGTTCCTCACCGAACTGGATGGTTAAAATCATCAACAGTCCATTCAAATCAGACTGAGGCTAAGAACAAATAAAAGAAAGCAACAAAATTAGATTAGGTAAAAGCAGGTGCCGCAAAAACAAGAACGGGTATTCTTTTTTTTTTTAAAACTTTAATTCACTCCGAACAAGGCACATTGCCACCGAGACGTAAGGCGCTACTGTGAATTAGGGGACATATACATACGGGTATCCTAAGTGCAGAGCCGTGCAGCAAGATTCCTAGTAATAGAAATGCCACTTTAAACTTAAGTGTAACAGACCACGAAAATGCTTCCTATCCGTGGAATAGGCTGCCACCAAATTGCTTCCCTGAGAACTACAACATGGTCATCTTCAAATTCCATAAATACTTGTTAACTTTCTTCACAATTAATCAAATTTATTCATTCCGTTCATCATTTTCAATCCTCTCATAACATTCATCATTCTTCAACTGACAATTTATCCATTTCATTAACCTTTATTCTCAAGTGGCTTTTAGCCTTAATAAGTAGTGAACCAGGGATTTTTACCCCACCTAATAGACTGGTATCATCCGGGCCTGGATTTATGCCGGTCTATTGGGGGTTGTCGGTCCTGTGCAGTTCTAGGAGGTGCACCCTCCCAGGCTTTGCCTCCCCTCTTTGGGGAGGAGTAAGTTTATTGCTTACTGTCTGAGGCGCCTCTACCGGGGAATGCCGACGGGGCTGCCCAGGCAATTTTTAAACAACCAGAGTGCTCAAATTCTCGAGCGCTGGTTCTTTCCCACTTTCCCAACTTTGTGTCACATCTTACCTTGTGGGAGGAAAATAAATAGAAGTAGTGATTTATTAGTAAATATTAAAAAAAAAAAATGCTATTTCAAACTTTAGCATCACAGACTGATCAACCATAATTTCCATATTTACAAAACAAATTTGAATGTAATGAATCTCGGGCAATGCCGGGTCGGGTTAGCCAGTATTAAACAGACTGTAAACACTCATGTTTCATATACACACTAATGCAAGAAACAACCTGAATTTTATGCAGATTGTTCCACGATATATGTATGAAATATAGTTAGAAAAGGGGAGAGACGTACAAGAAAGAGGTATGCGATGGTAGAGGGGCAGGAGGTTAATACCATTTATAGTAGCAAAAATAGGTTTCTGATTTGATCCATTTTCAATCTCTAAATTCAATATAACCTTTTAAAGAGAAACAAATACTTACAAATCTCCAATTGAGCAAATAAGGCAGATTAATCTTTCCGTTGGGGTCCACATATCGACCAGGTTTGATCTGCATCGTGCTCGTTGGTTTCACATAAACAATCGGTGCGTTGTAGGGGTGAGTATCCAACAACCATATACAGATGGGAATGTTATATATATTGCCTGCAAAGACAGTTTTTTTACAAATTAATTAGCATTGGAATTACTCCGATGTTTCAACTATAAAAACTTAAAAATAATCACAAAAAGTTCAAGTTTTTGGTTTGGTTTGGTTGTTTTGCAGGGGAAAATTGTTTTTGTTTTTGGCTTTGCAGAACATGATTGAGTTTTGCAAAAGGAAAGGAAAAAAACCATAACATCAATGTTTGGTGCCTTTTTGGTCAGGAAGCCGGTATCTTCAGACAGCTTGATCTGGTAGCACCAGAACATTTACTGGTAGATATATTAGCTAGAATATATTGCTGTGATCTGATATGTTGGAAAACAGGAAACGTTTCAGACGGGGATCAAGGGAGCAACCCCGCTAAGTGTGTGAGAACCAAAAGCTGCTGAAACGTCCAGATATAACCATCAGAGAGCATAGCGGGCACAACTCACGTCAATTTTGAAGAAGCGGCTGAACGGAGAAGATGTATTTAAGATTGCCTAACAATACGATAATAATTAAACGAGTTTTGGTGGGAGCTTGAATCAGACAACACATTAATTATGTTGCTGGAAAGGTAATAATAATCAAGCAATGAGCTTAAAACAAAACTGACTATCTCTCTTTCTCTCCCCCCCCCCACATACCCTTTGACCATTCAGCTACAAGACCATCACCAGCGCAATAAAATTCATTATTCTTTTAAGAATGTGTTGTTTGAATTAATTAAATGATAATTAATGTAAGAACAATGCAGCCAACCTTTTATTCCAGCTAACAAAATTATCCTCAGTCCTCGGAGGAAGACAGCACACATGTAAGATGCTGGTGGGCAGTAACAAAGATATGATTTTAATTTGATTGAAATATTAATAATTAAATTATTTTTGATGCCCCCCCCCCATGTAACAATTGTTTTAGTGATGTTGCCCATGTATGTTTATTTTTGTAATATTAAACATCTTCCTTAATATCCTTTTGTTAAATAAACAATTAATCATCTACACAGTGTCATCCCATCGACTAAAACAGTACAATTCTAAATAAATGCATTTCAAAATGTGACCGTTGTTTTATTTATTTGAAGAACATTCAGCTGACAGTTATTTTTACAGTAAGAATACAGATAATATTTATTGTTAAAAAAAAAAAAATGTTACAATTTTAAATAAAAAAGACATATTTGTTTTATTTATTTACAGAATATTTATCTGAATTGATAATTACTTTTATAAAAGAAGTCATTTTTTCTTAATAGTATAGATTCTGATAAACATTATTTTAAAAGGAATATTATTATTGACAGTAAATTATACAGATTGATGTAAAAAGCATCGTAGAATTTCCACGGGTCCCGCTAGTGTCTATAATAATAAAAGTATGAGACTTTACATGTGTATTTCTCACACCAACGTAACTCATTGAAATAAATACTCATTGAAATTTTTTACTATTAAGCAAATATTTATTGAAATAAAAAAAATGCAATGATAAAATTCTATTTAAAAAATTCTATTTAAAAGATAAATTTTAATCACAAAATTAAATCCAACAGAATCCATTTCAGTTTATTTGCAAACAAGTCGTCTGTCATTTAAATCTTTTGAAGAAATAAAAAAAATGAATTACTTTGCGGCCCTTTGAAATTTGGAAGCATTTAAACTGTTGATTAAAAAGTCATTTCTGGCTTCAAAAATCTTAGTTATTTAATTAAAAAACAATGTTTTGGAAACTCTTTACATTCAAGTTTATACATAGAGATTAAAACAACATTACCATAACAAAATTAGTTGTAGTTTTATCCCAATTTGGTTCAATAATTTAACATTCAAAATCTTTTTTTTTTTTATTTTTTTTTTTTTAAATAATTTGATTAAAAAATAAATAAATAAGCAAAACAAAAACGAAAGTAAAAAAGACTTCCAACCAACGTCGCGTAAGTACAGTTAGTTTTCAATAAAATGTCATGAACTGGAAATCATTTTTAAAATGAACCAAATTAAAAGAAATGCTTGTAAAAAAAAAAAAAAAAAAAAAAATCAAGTGCATTTAATTATTTTATCAAACATTTACACTTATAAAAAGGGGAGGGGGGGGATAATTACCTTTGTATTTCACAGGAATCGTACCATCCAAACTGACTAATTCTTTCTTGTTTCCATCATTGAACACTGCAAAAACAAAAGGTGAAAAATTAATTTAAATTTACAAAAAACAAACAAGAACGGTTTAGCTATTAATTCTTATAGCACATCAACCCCTTTTGTGGCGTATTTTTATACACACATGTTTTGGCCTTGCCATGACATATGAAGCCCCCTTTTATACACACATGTTTTGGCCTTGCTATGACATATGAAGCCCCTTTTTATACACACATGTTTTGGCCTTGCTATGACATATGAAGCCCCTTTTGTGGGCTTTATTTAATGCTGAAACATCGGTAGTAAGACATTCACAGCAAAAACTCGTCTTACCACCATAATCACAAAGAACTTTCCTTTCTTCTGTGTGCCTAATATAAAAGAGAATTTTCATGAACAGGGTTGATTTCCAAGAACTTTCCATCTGTGGAACACATTACCAAGGGACTGCTTCACTGAAGGTTACAACATGTCCTCTTCAAATCTAATGTCACTAAATAATTGTCATAAACCGTCCTCATAAGTAATCAAATTTTGTTCATTCCATTCATCATTTTCAATCCTCTCATAATATTCTTCATCATCGAATTGAAAATCTACTCATATCATTAACTTTATCCTTGAATGGCTCTTATCAAGGCTTAGTGGTGACTCATTAGTAAAGAATTTATTTTTATAAATATCCATAGCTAAACAGAGATGGAGGTTCATGACTTTCTCAACAGCATCAATTTTTCATCCAGTTTTGGTATTAGGGTGCTGAGTGTTTTTTGTTTTTTTTTAATAGGAATCGCTCCAGACAAGGCATGAAGCCACTTGATGTAAGGAGCTAAAAATTTTTTTTTAAATACTACTTCAAGGTCAAAAACTAGCCAACGATATCGACCCAGAAAACAGTAATTCTTCCTCCTTTGTCAGAAACATTGCTCATGGAATGTGAGGACTAAAGGACAAAATAAGGGAAGCAAGAGTTACGAGCCTGTCGAAAGTAAACCCGATCCACTTTCTACTCTCCTGTTCCAGACTCTGGGGTGGACAACATCAGGCAACATCACATAACTGCTTTCCATGCAGTTCGGTCCAAAGGGTCGACATCAGTCAGGTTGCATGCAGTCATATCACCTCTTACACATTTGCGCCAGGTCTTCCTTGGTCTACCACGCTTTCTAATGCCTGGGGCATCCAGACGTGTTGTGTAGTTGATGCAAGAGGGGGAACGCTGTAAATGTCCAAGACGTTATTCATAATCTCACTAATACCAAGTTTCTGATGAAGAACGATTGATGTGATCCCTCTTTCCTGTATGAGCGAATATAATAACTCTGGCAGGATTTAAACTAGGATAGCAGAGGCCACAGACGTTCAGCCTCAGAATGAAGTTGGAAAGAGAGTCACCAATAGATGCGGATATACCAAGTATGGCATCATTTCAAGTTTTATTAATAACTTGAAACGAAAACCATTTCATCTTTTACTTGATTTTAAATATTCTTTTCGCAGAGGGAAACATGTTTTATTCATTTAATATAAAGTTCAGTTTTGGATTATCTTGATACAATTTCGATGTAAACAAAATTTTCTGTTTTCTCTTTATAAAATATACAATTCTTTCTCTTGTGTCATTAATAGTTTTTTTTTTTTTTCAGGTTACTTCAAGTCATGTTACTATTTTCAATGATGGGCGATGTTTTAATGTTGGTGTGTGCACAATATTGTATCTAGTCATATAAAAACAGGCCCATCTTTAAACAAAAGAGGCTACTCGTCAATATGGTGAGCTTTATATAGGGTTTAAGTTGTCTTTCACAAAAAAATCCAAGTTGAAAACTTTAGTGAAATTAAATTTTTGCCCTATTATGTTTTCATATGGTCCAAATCAGGTTTTTTGTTACTGATTTACTATTCAAAGAAAAATCTAACTTGATTTCAATTGTGCTATGAATACTATTAACAAGATTCCATGTGTTAGCTGTCGAAATAAATCTTATATGAACAGTCAAAATTGCGCTTCCGTGTCATATTTGTACGTTTAAAAAAAAAAAAAAAGGTAATGGATTTTGTCCAATACTTAGGCTTGTTTGATCTAATAATTATTGCTCCCATTATGATCAATTTTCATGCACCACAAGATGACATTACATTTGTAAGGAGTGCATTTTTAGTTATACACTGCAAAAATTGGCTTCTGGACCAATCGCACACAAAATGGCAAATTTTCTAATTTCTAACAAACTTTGAATGATCATCATTCGGTGGCTAATTGAGCTACCAAAATAAATTTGGTATCGTTGTTTATGTTTTGCAAAAATCTGTGTGCCTACATTAAAAGTTTTTAGATATAATGAAAATAAAATGTTAGTTTGGGATACCTAGTTGTACATTGCTTCCCCTTGTGCTATTACACTGTAAGTGAATTCAAAAGATCCGACAGGATTTGAACTCTGCTCAGTTGATTTCATAGTCTGCATCGCTATCCATTATGACACTTGTGCCCCATTGTTACAGTGAAAATTGGAGGACAAGTAATGTTGTTCTAAGCAATATATGTTTTTTTTAAATATATATCTGCTATTTCTTTATATGTAATAAAACTTTAATTATATTATATTGCAACTTTCTCATGTAATACTAAAAAAAAGATTAGACACCCCCCTCCCCCGAATTATTTAAATGTAAAACTGAATTTTACCAAAATGGAGAAGGAATTAAGACATGTGACTGACTCTCTATGTATAGTAAGATGGATGTGTGTAAAAAAAAAAAAAAAAATTTATTTTAAATAAATTTAAAAAAAAAAACGGAATTTTCTGCATAAGGCTAGAATAAAAAGAAATTGGAAAATTCCATTAGAAGTAAAGAGCAGAGTTAAAGTTGTATCATAGACACGTAGCGATAAGAGAAAAGTATTTCTGTTTGACATGTGAGCTGACCGTATTCAGACGCTTTTTTTTCAAAGCTCTGAATTCGTTTGCCCTTCTGGGGAGCGGGCGCTCATGTAATGTATGAAAGAATGAAACAAAGAGCATGATGTTATTGAGCAAAGATGTTGTTGGCATTTTTCTTTTATTCTGTTACATTACTGCAGCGACAAGGAGAGAGGAAGACACAGAACCTTTGGCTGCCACATCACCACTACAACCACTTTTACAACTAGATGTCACTATCCATTGAGCAACTGCTAACAACATGTCAATGAGAGATAAACAGATGTTTCTGTTGACGGGTAATCTGTGGGGACTGAAAAACTCTCCATGCAATGTTACCCATGACTTAATCGCATTAAAAAGTGATCAAATCATGAAGAGATAGATATCGTATGTTGAATGAATAAAACATCTGCCCTTTGCTGAAAGAGGATTCAAAGTCAAATAAAAGATGGAAGTGTTTTACTAACACAAAAGTACATGAGACCACGTGCTTTCTTGTTGGCTTCACCACATATCGTTATTTTCGTTAGGTATTGAATTTAGTGCAGGTTAGTGTGTATTAGAATGAGAAAAATGAAAAATAAATCTTTGTATTGGAAAATTTAGATCTGGGTCAAAGTAACATCAAACGCAAATGTATTTAAAGATGAAGAGAACAGGGAACAGAAGTTAAGACCCCCCCCCCCAAAAAAAAAATAGGCATTTATTTTCATTTAGAATTTTTTATTTTTTTTTTATTTTTTTTTTTTAAATCAGTCAAATAAAATTATGTAGTTCTATTTTAAATTGTTGTATCGTAGTTCGGCAGTTAGTAGGAATATAAATACATCAAAACAATATTGGAAATCAACTTTTTATATCATTTTTTTAAATTCTCTCTTCTAAATAACAAATGCATACTGTTTATATTCTTTTTCAGATTTAGTTCATTCTGGTAGTAAGAAAAATCCAGAGATTATTGCCTATTGTCTCATCAAATTATAGCCGACACATTGTTTTAATTCATTGGATTTTCAATATGGCCGTCATTTTTTTTTTTTAAATTCTCTTTTTTTTTTTTTACTTTTCTTAATCTTTTTTGGCATCTTTCTTATCTCCCCTGCTTAAAAATGAATCACTTTCTCGGTTCATTTATCTATCATAGGTATGATACTTGTAGCGGATTCTGCCCAATCAGACGAGCCGGTTTCCTTCCTGGCATGCCCCACATCTCGAACCCTAGCACTTCTGAGAAAGGTCGCATGAAATGTCTCGTCACTAACGATTTCACCATCGTAATGACACCCCATCGTGTTTGATAGGTGCATGGAAATGAAAATCTGAAAAGGTAGTGAGGAGATGGAGGGTGCTGCGAGATACAAAATGTTCTGATTGGTTGAACATGATCATGTGTTAGGAATGAGAGGGGTGCATGTTTGAAATAGTTAGAGTTAAGTTAGTCAGTTGGTGAAGGACAACATAGGCATCAGGTTGGTCATTAAAATTAATCAAAGGTTATTAAACGAAAGAGTCACAGGTCGTCTATGTTCTATTTGAATGGATGACGCCATCATTGTGTTACTTCAGCATTTATGACAAAATATCTCTTCCTAATGTCTATTTACTTGCCTTCCCACAAGGGCACGGTTCGACACAAGGTCAGGTTTTAATGTAGAGAAAATCCAGCTCCCCAAAAAGGAAGACTCAAGATTGGGACAAAAATTTAAAATTTCCTCAGTCTAGAAGGATTTCTCCTTCACTGACCGAGGACAGAACAGATACTACACTTTGCTCCTAGCCAGAATGTTTTTAGCTTATTTCAGTGAATGAAGTCATTCATTTGTGACGTTATCCATTGTGAACGGAGGCAAACAAGATCAACAGAGTGTGTAGTATATAGATAGATTGTCTAGTAATATTGATTTCCTATTAAAAGTGTTTATTTTCCTTCGATATAAGTAGGACTTCACAGAGACCAACAAAAAGGGGGGGGGGCGGCACACTCGTTTTTACTAGAGCAAAAGCAGATCCATTTGGTACTAAAAAGTGTTTTGTAGCACTTCACACTCCAAAAGTATTTGAATAAAAAAAAAAAGTCTGAGACTATAGAAAAGGGTAGGAAAGAAATGGTTATTTCTAAGATCGTGTTGGCACACCTCCATTTAAGAAAAGAGAAAAAGAAAGATCCTCCAATGTAAGAAAATAGGGACAAATGTTTTTATGTGATCTCTCTCTCTCTCTCTCTCTCTCTCTCTCTCACCCCCTCCTCCCACTACTTCTTTTATCAACCGCCCTTTAATTATGAGGTCATAAAGAATCTCTCCCTTCCCTCTATTGTATTGGATGACGTCATCAAGAATATTCCACCCTCTCTGATGACGTCATCCTTTTGTGCTGACATTCACTGTGCTTGAAGATAAATCACGAGCCCCCCCCCCCCCGGTTTTAATGGATGATGTCATCCTTTTGAGACGTCATCTAGTATGCACGATGACAAACAAACAAGAAAAGCAAGACCCACATACAGTTACTCATTATTACCCTAAAGCTGAGTTAAATCAATGTTTGTTATGCTAAAATATTCCTCACTTTTGGGATTGAGTTATGTTTGCTAAAACTTTCATTTTAACTGTTCTAATTAGCAGCAATTTGTAACTAACTCACCAAGTGACCGATGTCTTACTAACTTTGTATCTATTGCGCTCTCTAACTCGATGTTGTTTGACCCCCCCCCTTCCTGCTCTTTGTTTTACTGTATCTATCACTCTCACTACTCTCTCTCTCTCTCTCTCTGTTTATTAACAGTCAAAAGTAATAAAGTAAGGCAAGAATAAAAAGATTGGAATAGTTCATTATAAAAAAAATGGTAATGTAGCTGTAGAGAGTGGGGGAGATATTGCGAGCAGACAGAGACTAATTTGAGATTTTGTCTTTATTTTTTCATATTTAACTGGTTTTGCAAACTCACTTCCCCCCCGATTCAAACAATCTAACACAAGCTCATTTTTTTTTTTCAAGTACGTATACAGATTTAAAGATGACAGGCATTTATTAACAATTGGTAGTGCTTGTAGTTGGAGTCAGACATTTTTGCAGGAAGTTGGAAGTCAGTCGGTTAAAAAAAAAAGAAACTAACTTTGGAGCTGGAAGTCTGATATTTCCAGCTGACTCCCAACTTTATCCAATATTCTAAATGCAAAATACACTATTTATAAAAAGGAAAGAATGCAGTGAATTGCTTGTTGTTTCGTTTTTTTTAGAAGTTAAGTGGCATTCTTTGAAGAATCATTTTGGAATGTTTGTCTTGCAAAAAGACTTCAAAATGTTAAGAATAGAGGGAGGGATGCCAATTCATACATTTATAACAGAATCTATGCAATGTTAAGCTAAGTAAATTTTATTATCATTTATTATTGATGAAGCTCTATCAGATAGGATATCAAGCCATTTGTTCAAGTTTTGTTGTCTTAATTTGGTGTGGTTCTGATTCAGAAATTGGGTTTCTTGTTTTATATATATATATATATATATATAGTCTTGGAAGTTTCTCAACCATTAAAACTATAAAAAAAAAAAAAAAAAAAAAAATTTTTTTTTAAACCTCTTAAGTCCCAAGTCGTTCAGTGGAAAATCACTCATGTAAGTCATAACTTTTACAGTTATTATATTAGTTTGCTTCTAACATTATTTAAGGGGTCATCAGTTGAGACAGAGAGAGAGAGAGACAGAGAGAGACTGCTAAGTAGTGAAACTTGGGTGCCTTATGCACATAAAATATGAAGAAAGGAGTAAAAATAAAAATTCAAAAAAGGATAAGGAAATGGAAAAACGGTTTTAAATCCAAATGATTGCGGTTGGTGGATATATCTATTAGTTATGTCTAAAAAATTTTTTAGCGATTGAATATAAACACAGTAAGAATGGCATCGACGTATTACAATATAAACATTTATTGTAAGGAAGAAAATATGTAAAAGATAAACGAATATTCGTTGCATTTCAATTTTTTCAGCCTGACTGGTGAATTTTTTATGCACTGATGAAGCCTCCTTATGAAAATCGGTGTTCTTAAGATAGGCAGAAACAATTGTTTGAAAATAAGTGTTTTTGAAGGATATATGTGAATATTGTTCCCTAAATAATTAAAGTTTTACAATGATTATATATTATATATATATATATATATTCATATATATACGTACATATATCATGTAAAACTTGAATTATTTAGGTTTTGAGCCATTGTCAAAGTCGAACCGTGCTGATGATTAGTAAAACTATGAAACGCGTACACGGATTACTTTTGTGTGTGTCGAACTTGGGAATCTTTCTGTCGAACTCGGGAATCTGGACGGAATTTCGAACAGAACCTTTTATTTAATCTGTGGTTGAAGGTTCAATCCTCAATGCGGGCGATACGAAAAATTGAGAATTACTGAAGACTTCTTTCCAGTCATGGCAGATGGAACGAGAGCATGCTACCCCCGTGGATTAAATAAAGGGTTTTGTTCGAAATTCCGTCCAGATTCCCGAGTTCGACAAAGTACACCTGAAGAAGGTCGGAGGTTACATCGGCCGAAACGTGATAAAAACACCCATGATGAGACAGTAGTCGGAATATACCAAATTCTACGAATATATATATATAATATATATATATATATATATATATATATATACACACAAAATTAAATAAAAATTACAGTCTACACCAAATAGCCAGCATTTCGATGATATTACATCTTATCACAGACTGAATACAATATATATATATATATATGATAATTTTATTTACACAGACATGTACAAAATCTGCGACACTGGCATGTCGATGTTATCGATCAACAGTTACTATAAACTGAGATCTCATCAGGCAGTTAGAATCCGATCTTAACCTCAGATCATATTTGGAGAGAATGAAGTGGAGGGATAGAGAAAGAGAAGAAGAAGGAAAGAAATTTAACATTTCAAAAATTAAGGCCGTTAAAAAATTAAAAATTAAAAAATCTAAGAAACAAAAACAGAAAACAAAAAATCTAAAATCTATAATCTGAAACAAACAGGGCAAATAAATAAATAAATAAAAATATAAGGTGGAAAGAGGAACAAATAATGATGAGGGGAGAGGTGATGGGAAGGTAGACACAGAAGAAAAGAAGGAGAAAGAGAGGGCGTCTGTTGATTCAGATCGAGAGGGAAGGAGGGGTGGTAGACATGCACGAATCAAGTGTCAAAAAAACAGTCGAGTTTATAAATGTATTTTTCCAAGTGAACTGTAATATTGTGTATATGTGTGTATGCGTGCGGGCAAACTGGTCTGATTGTTGTGGGGCGGTGATCAAATGTGTCGCGATTCTGGGTTTAAATTGTCTTTAAAATAAATTATCATATATAAAGCTCTATTTTGATATTGAGCACTTTTTATAAACCCGGTTAAAATTCTCTGGATTACCACCCTGTGGATATTTTTCACCTGGATTATTACCATTATTATATATATATATATATATATATATATATATATATATATACAAATGTGAAAGGTTTTTCGATCTATCCTAACTATATTAACATGAAAACCGGTTAGGCTTATTTAATTCTTATGATATAAGAATATATTGAAATACCGTATATATAGGCATCTCCAACTCACTTAAACAAATCTCGATATTGTTCATTTGCATATTTATTTATTTTTAAGTTTTTAATAAATTAATATTCTGTAATATACCTTTCTACTTTGTATTGTCCAATTTTCTTCTACATATGCAATCGTTTTATTGATAGTGCTATTATTATAATTATAAATAAAATAAAATAAAGAGATTTTATTAAAAAAAATGATAGCGTTTAAAAACATTTTTAGAATTTCATTTTCAAGAGAGATAATTTACTTCTGGCTTTAGTAAAGTGTCAAATATCGCTGAGATGTCAAGAACAGATACTACACTTTGATCTTAGCCAAAAGGCCAAGAAACCATAAAAAATATTTTTTGTGACTCGGTATTTTTAAACAAAAAAAATTGATTTCATTGGAATATTGTTTTAATGGGTGGTGTAGTATAGTATCGGTTCTGTTGTCATAAGACTGTCCTCCCAGGAATGACCTCCTCCTTTTTGGGTGGAGGGATGTAGTGTTCGTTCATCATGATATTATCCTCTGTCAGGAGGGGGGTCAGTGTAGTATATGTTCGTTCACCATAATACTAGCTAAAAAAGAACGATAACTCAAGTTTATAATAAACATGTCTTTTTTAACTAGAAAATTATGAAAGTTATCGTTCTTCCTTAGCTAGCATATTTATCTTTGTTTATAAAGATGGCGACTATATTTTTCCAGACAATTTTCATTTAGGCGTTTTACTGAAACTTGCCAAGGTTTTTAATGTTATCTAAATAAATAAATGCAAAAGTTTTTTCCACCTATTCTAACTATATGGACATTAAAACGGTTTATGCTTATTTAATTCTCTGTAGTATGTTTTAATTCGTCATGATACACTCCTCCCAGGCATTACCTTCTCTTCGGGAGGAAGGCTGTACAGTATACATTCGTTACTCACGATACTATTTTCCCAGGATTACCATTTTGTGTGTGTGTGGGGTGGGGGGGTAGTATACTATCTATTCTGTTGTCATATCATCCTCCATCCTTTGGGGGGGGGGGGTTCAGTGTATGTAGTTCGTTCATCATGATATTCTCTCAGCCTAGAAAAAATATGCATTCAGAGGGAGCATATATTTACTAGTATATATATATATATATATATATATATATATATATATATATACCTAAACAGTTCTACCAAATCATCGAGAAAATTTTTCCTAGGGATAGTAGACTGGCAAAGTTATAAATAAAAATACAGTAAAGCTATCCTTTTCAACATCGATAAACTTAACATCAACTGTAGTAAGTTCAAATAACACAAAAATCAGCAAGAATAGGAACTTAGATACTAGTACAGTTCAGAACCAGAATAATAACTCCCAATGTTATTGTAGAAATGTCGATGAGTGACCTTTAGAGGAGAGATGTTTAACTTCAGATATAGTGTATAAGTGTAACGTCATAGAAGAAAACAGAACTAGAGCATACATTGGTTCAACGGAATGTAGTTTCAGCGATAGCCTTAGAAACCATATACACTCTTTCAAAGAACCTAATACAAATTCAAAGAAGGTCTCTACGATTTTAGCTAAACATGTAAGAGAACTAAACAGTAAAAATATACAATACAGCCTAAAATGGTCTATACTAGGTAGAGCAGGGAAATATAAACCTAACAAATCTAAAAGATGTAACCTCTGTATTGTGGAATCGTACAATATAGTTATGTCTAAAGAAAATTTATTAAATAAAAGACAGGAAGTGGTTCAGAACTGTCTACATAGAACAGCATATATCCTATCCCGTTACAGACCCATATAAATACCTGTGGCATTAACCCTTTCATCAACATGAATATGAAAGTATCTAAGGTATAGGAATATTATAAGACTATCTAGGCAATAGAAACTATAAACCTAATGGTAGATGACGGAGTACTAATACCCCAATATAAAACATTTAAATATAGAACACATCACACACAACAAAAAATGACCGAAGCGACAAAGCTTAAACCTAGCCTATAGAAAAGGAAATGGTAAGAGGGCCAGATCATGAGAGCATCAGCAGACAATTGTTTAGTTTTCATCTGTACTAATTAGTGAAGAAATGGTAACTAGAAAATAAGGTAATTTATGGAAGGAGTAAGAACCAATAATACAATAATCATTTAAAATATAATGCCAAATAAATGCTTAATATAGTGGGAAAAAGTGTATATGTGTGTGTGTATGTATATGTATATATATATATGTATGTGTATATGTGTGTGTGTGTGTATATATATATATATATATATATATATATATATATATATATTAATAAATAAAAGAATGTACCCAATCTAATATAAATATAGGCATACAATTAAAGTAGGAGCTGATATTGACATTGATGCTTGACGGTATTCACCTCACAATATGAGTTAAGTATAAAATGTAATCACAATTAACTTTAGGTATAAATGTCCTTAAAAGTACTTTTGAATCCTCATAATACTTTATAATAAGGTAATTAGCATCATTTAATAAAAAAATAAAATATTTAATAGCTCCCTTTGGTATTTTGATTCATGTCTAGGTAACTATAAACTATTTTTGTTGTAATAGACACCCCCCCCCCTTAGTTTAGCATTAAATAGAAACTTACTACTTAAGTGAAGAAATCTGGGCAATTAATCTTATCTTAGTGTTAATTTAAACGATTTATAAATAAATACTAAACATCTCCCACAAAAACACTGAAGTATAACAATCTTAATAGTTGCTTGAATGGATGGCTGAGTCTATATAACTGGCTCTCACTCAACTGTTGAACTTAAGAGACCAGCTCCGTTGTTAGCTTTGTATCCAAATGACCTAAATAGACATCTGAAGGCTAATTGATCTAACTTTAGAAAGTAAAAAATTACCCTCAAGTGAATTCGAATTTTTATAAATAAATTATAGAACTTATTAACTATTTCAAGAAATATTACTGAATTAAAATTTATAAATGCCCGCACAACTTTTAGGATGTATTAGCTCTAAACTGAAAAATTCAAATTGGTGTATTAATGGGTTCCCCCATGTGTGAGTTTGCTCTTTTCTTTGTTTTTTGTTTGGTTTCACCCAAAAATGAACCACTGTATAGTGTAGGTTTTTTTCAAGACACTTTAATCCAAAAACTTTTTACTCTTTGTGAATTTTTCTGATGATTTTGTAATGTTGCAGAGACGATATTGACATAAAAATGTTGTTTGGCTCAGGACAAATGAAACGGACCGTAAAAATATTTCTCACAGAAATGTTATGTTTTTGGGAAATGTGAAAAAATAAAAATAAAAATAATAAAATAAAAACATGGTTATTGGAATATAATATGAACCTGACTTATATATATATATATATATGCAATATAAGCGGAGGGGAGGAAACAAAAATAAATAAAAGAGAAAATTATCCTTTTCCCAAAATGTAATTTCTTTGACAGATATTAGAAAAAATTGACTTTCATATCAGACTAAACCTTTTAATTTAGCTCTATTTCTTCGAATGACGGCCGCTATTGTGATAACACAGTCAATTTAAAAGAATTGTTCTATTAATTAAAAAACAACAAAAAAAAACTCAACAACTTTTGCTATAATTCTCAAAGAACATAGTTTCTTAATTAAAATCTGATTATGCGTGAATAATGTTGCTTTTTTAAAATTTATTAATCTTATATAAATAGAGATTTTGTCCGTCTGTCCAGCAGTCACAATTTTTGTTTTAAACCTAATAAATACATTGTGGAATTTGTCTCATTTCGAAATATCAGAAATCTTAACTACTTTTAGAAATGGAGAATATTGCATTAATAGTAGATAATAAATTGCCAACAAATAAAGCGGTTTCCATGATTGGTAATCAAAATCAAAACCTTGAGATCTTCAGTCTGATATTCTACCAACTGACCTATTTAGACTTTCAATAAATAAAGCTTAAAACATTACCATAACAAAATAGTCAGAATGTTTCAAAACACGAATTCAAACATAAGCAGTAATAAAAAATAAATGAATGGGTAAACATTATCAATAGTGTTGGAAATTATTTTAATAGTTTAAAACAATTTATTTTGCTTTCACTACATATATATAGTTCTTTCACAATTATGTAATCCTCCCAACCTAGCGACTGAGAGGGAGCATATTTTTGCTAGTTAAAAAACATTTTTTTCAAATGTTCTGTCAAAAGTAGTTCAGAAAGATACAAATTACTCTTTGAGATGATATTCTTGGCCTTTTGGCTAAGACCAAAGTGTAGTATCTGTTCCGATGGATACTGCACCCCATAGACTGGTATTGTCTTGGCCTGTGGGTCTGTCCTGTGCAGTTCTAGTAGGTCCACCCTCCCAGGCTTCGTCTCCCCTCTTTGGTGAGGAGTAAATTTATTGCTTACTGCCTGAGGCGCCCCTACTGGGGAATGCCGACGGGGCTGCCCAGGCAATTTTTAAACCTCACTTTCCCGACCCGACCTTGGGTCACATCTTACTTGTGGGAGTAAGATAAAAACTGGCCTTGTGCCTAACTCCTGGAGAGGAGTAAATCAATACTCTTTGAGATGATAAAAATAAACTTAGTCTGGGATTCTGCAGTTTAAGAAATTTTAGTTGGGACCTCATTGAATTTCCTCAGGATTGATCAATTTGATTGTTTTACGGTTCATCAACGATTGTCGGGTCATTTAGAGGCAAGAAGGTCATATTTATGATACTTCTTTTTGTGAAGGTGTTTTTGAAGTGTGGAATATTTTTTTTATATTCTTCACAATTTGGGAATGATTTTGTTTGATTTTTATAGTTTTAGATTTTTGTAAACAATTTTTGTTTCTTTGAGGATGTTTAAGATATTTTGTCCTCTACAGTTCCATTGTAAAAAAAAAACATGGTTCTGTCATGCACGACTTTAGAACTCCCTCCCTGCTCCCTATTTCCATGACTGTACCGACATGCAGAAATTTAAAACTAATGTGAACAAGCATCTTGCTGCACAGCTCCTAATTTAGGAAGACCCCCAAAACTTTCACCCCAATTCTCAGTAGCCCCTTACATCTGCAGTGGCAACTTGCCTTGTTTGGAGTGAACTATTAAAAAAAAAAATTTTTTGTATGGAGTTGTACTCTTGTGAGCTTTAATTATTATTATTATTATTTTTTTTTTTTTTTTTTTTTTTTTAAGTTTTAGATTTTCTGAGTCTTTTTCTTCTGTGTCTATCCTGTCTTAATATTCAAATTTATTCTTTGTGGGAATTTGTTCAATTTGGGTTCTTAGTTGTAATGTTCTGTGTTTGATGTTCTACTGTGAGAATTAAATTTTGTGTGTTTTCTGAATCAAGTTATTTTTTTATTTTTATTTTTTATTTCTGGTTGACTTTTTTTCTGTGAATTTTTCTGCCTTTTTGGATGTTTGTTCGTCTAAATCTAATTTATCTGTTTCTTCTTCATGAAGTCTGGGTTTTGCCTATTCTGAGTTCAACTTGTTACCTTCATGGTGTTATGGACACTAATGAAAACAACAAAATCATTTTTTGACATTTCTTTACTATTTTTTTTTTTTTTGATAAGAGAATTGTAAATTTTTTAATTTCAGGTTTTTGCTTGGTTCTGCAAACTCTTTCCAGATATGAAGGCGGAACAGTCAAGATTGATTGGACAAATTCAGCAGACCTTTATGAAAGCTAAAGTAATTTTTTTCTACAAAAGGAGAAGATGAATTGAAAATCTTTTTAGATGCTTCATATGAGGCCTATTTTGTAGCTGAAGAACTCTCTGCAATCGGAATCTCATTGCAAGAACTGAAAGATGCAGCACTATTCAAAAGTATTCCTAATGACATCAAATGGGGCAGTTCTTCAACTTTATTATCATTCAACTAAAAAACATCTAACATTTAACATAATGGTAATGTGGCTGAATCACCTTCTGTCTGCAAATTACAATGCAAAATATTTGTTTGCTATAGTAAATAAACTTTCAAAATAATGTAAAAAGATACAGGGCTATAAAAAAAACCCTGAAAAACTGCAACAGTTTTTAATGTCTCCATTTCAGGAGCGAACGAACATCAAGAAAAACCTCTAGATTGTCCTCAGGATAAACCTCCTAATTTAGCCTCTCCAGAACAACCATCCGTTGCTGCCAAAATGATGACGAGACTTGAACAATCCCTTAAAGAATCCTAGGATCAGCTCTTCAAAATGGCTGTTAATTTCCAAACAACAAGAGAACAGTATAAAATGGCTTCTCAGAAAATATCTACCCTAAGCAAGGAAAATGTTCAACTTAAAATATCAAGAGCAAGGCTTCTAAAGAAACTTTCGAAACTTAATAAATTAGTTAAGAGACAAAAAAATGTCATTCAAAGCAAGACGTACAAAAAAAGAAATTATAATTTGAAAAAATATAATCGCAAAATACTTGCAGAAAATAAAGAACTAAGAAAAAAAGTCAAGTTCTTGGAGAATGAGGAACTAAAATTGAACAAGGAAAAAGGACCTTTGTAAAAGACAAAGTTTCTTGGGAAAAAAATTGAAATATTTAAGAATGAGACCTAATTCATGACTTATCAGAGGAAAGAAAAATCACAATAACCAGGAACAAAATTTTCAATCGCTTCACTGACAAAATCTGGCTGACCGTTACAGTTCTTCAAGAAATTTATAATAAGCCTTTGTTTAAAAATTGACTGCTAATTTCTTTTCTATAACAGATTTCCACGTTTCGATGGCAATCCCTTTTTATTTTTTTTACATGCAAAAAATTGGATAACTCCACAAAATCTTCCAATATTAGAAAGAAAAAAAAAACAATTTTTAAAAATTCCTTATCCTAAAATTAATCAAGTATAAAAGTTTCAGGCTTGTATCTTTAATGGGTAACTTTTTACAAAAAATTCACTAAGGTGTATATTTGACCTATTTTTCTGCCCAACAGCCAAGTTTACATGCTAGAAATAAGGTTTTTATCGATGTACTAATAAAAAAAAAAATTATCTTAATATGTATGATTTTATGAATCATAATAAGTTTCAATGCGTTAGCTGTTAAAATAAAACTTCTATGAACAGTCAAAGTTGCTCTTCTGTATCGTTTCCGCACAATTTTTGTGATGGCATGTGATTTTCACCAATGTTTAAGACTGGGTATATCTAAGAATTATTAATTCCATCTATATTATCTTTCTTTCAATGAACTATGGCATTATATTCATAAAGAGTTTTCACTTATTTAAAGCTTTTATCTTCAGTTATACACTGATTAAGTTGGCCTTTTGTTCAGTATCACACAAAACGCAATATCTGACTAATTTTGAGTGGCCATAACTCGGGTACTAATTGAGATACGAAGATAAATTTGTTTTCTTTTTTAAATCTTGCAGTACTATATATGCATACCTAAAAGGTTTTTTGAATATATTGAAAAAAAAAAATATAACAATAACTCGGGTACTAATTGAGATACGAAGATAAATTTAGTATTTTTCTTTTTTAAATCTTGCAGTACTATATATGCATACTTAAAAAGTTTTTTGAATATATTGAAAAAAAAAAATATAACAATAACTCGGGTACTAATTGAGATACGAAGATAAATTTAGTATTTTTCTTTTTTAAATCTTGCAGTACTATATATGCATACCTAAAAGGTTTTTTGAATATATTGAAAAAAAAAAAAATATAACAATAACTCGAGGACTAATTGAGATACGAAGATAAATTTAGTATTTTTCTTTTTTAAATCTTGCAGTACTATATATGCATACCTAAAAAGTTTTTTGAATATATTGAAAAAAAAAAAAAAAAAAAAAAAAATCAGCTTGGGATACCTAATGAGAAGTTTGGGAAACTTCAATGAATATATTGCCATTCTTCATTTTCTTCAGATTTTGGTTTGATATCAACCAAGATAATTTTTTTCTATTTTGAAAGGTGATGTTTAATAAGGAGTATATCCTCAATTGATTCTAATACAACGAATATGCTGGTTTTTGCTGTTTCACTGTCTAAGCTAGACTCAATGTGGAATCTTTTCGTTTTGGTTGTCATGTCCATTCACTGTGGAGGTCTCCAGATGCCGGAGAACCTTCTACTCCAATAGATCCTTTCCTCGAGCTGCCAGCCTTTGGAACTCCCTTCCTGCTCCCCGTTTCTCCGACATGCAGAAATGTAAAACTAATGTGAACAAACATCTCGCTGCACAGCTTCCAATTTAGGATGACCCCCGAAACTTTCACCCCTAATTCTCAGTAGCCCCTTTACATACGGGCTGAACTAAGTTTAACAAAAAAAAAAAAAAAAAAAAAAAAAAAAAAGTATGTTTTTGGTTTTCACATTTCTTGCTCCTCACCCTCCCCAGAGCCCGATAATGGGAGATGTTAGCGATGAAACCTATTCACCCTGTCATCCCAGGGATACAAGAAAGGTATACTATTAGTTGAGTGTCTGCAAGCATTTGTGGTTTCCTTCTGTTTTTCCACCCCAATTTTTGTGATAACATCAGGTAAGGGTCCAGTCACGTGGCAGCTTTAACTCCCTAACTGGTTGGCCCTTGCCAACGCCTGCTAATACTTATCTATGAGTTACCTCTAAAATTATTAGTGAGGTCAAATGATAAGTTTTTTACAGCATTTGGTTGGAAGGTTGGATTTCATTTTAAGTAGATACTTCTGAGGATAAGTGTTAGGGCTGAACATGACTAGCTGATTGATTGGATCGGCCTTTTCCGACCGCCCGTCTAGCCCAAGTAAGGATCAAAGTGGAGTGTTGCAGCTCATGAGAACTTTTAACTTGGATCATAAACTGCTAAGCCACCAGAATCCCGTCCCCAGATATTACAGATCGCCATCTACGGCAAACGGGTGGTCCCATTGGAGGACTTTTACCTCTTGCAGTGGTGCAGTCATCGTATTCTGTAGCTTCATTGACACGGCTGGATGTAGTTTAGTGTCTTACCCAATAAAGGGTTCTATTTAACCCATAAATAAGACCTTGGAAGGTACTATCACTCAGGGTCAGAGTGGACCTGGGAGCAATGATAACTAAGGGGTGACTCCACACTACCCAAATCTCCCAAATTGGGGCTTCACCACTTGATATTTTTAAGGTCATGCCTAGGACCCTGGATTTCCCCGGAAATGGAGGTCTATTAAAATCACCACTTGTGAGTGTAGGGGACTTACTAGATTAAAAACCTGTCCATATCATTGCTAATCCCAAAATGTACCAATATAAAATAAGACAAAAACAACTTACCAAATGTGTCTAATGTCGGCCTGAGGTCTTTGAACATCTGAAATGCTCTCAATACATCTGGCTTTGCAATATCGGGATATTTGTACTGAAAAAAAAAAAAATAAATAAAATAAACAAACATTTCACATAGAGTTTAACATGTTTAGATCCAATACTAGGATCACTCTAAACTGCATGGCAAAGGGATCAATTGAATTAAAATAATACAAGGCAATACCTATAATAAGCCTCTTTCCCACTCTGGCGGATGGAAAGTCACGACATGCGAAGCATCGCATTCTCTTCTCAGCCGGTAGGTGTTCCTCTTTATTGTCACAGTATATAACACAAAGTATTAAAAAGTGAGAATTGTTTGTGGTCGCTTGATATAAAGTAGCAATAAACGGCCATTGGGATAAAGCCAATTTTGAAGAGTATGATGTAAATAGTTGATTGTTTAAGGTGAAATAGATTTTTATTGTGATATAAAAAGTTTGCCTATTTTTTTTTTATTGCTGTATTGATTGATTCAAAAAATGTAACATTACTTTCCCTCATTTTTGAGTTATATAATAAAATCAGAAAGCAAGTAAAACATTTGATAAAATTGCATATCAATTAAGTCTGAAAAACAAATAAAATCAAACCCAAATAGCAATGCATCTGATAAATCGATAGTTGATTTGGACTAGCCTTTTTTTGTTTTGTTTTTCTTTAATTTTGTTATTGACCCGAATATAATGCTTCAGTTTCATTCTGATATTAATTAGGCTGACTCGGATGCTTGTTAGACTGGGTCCATTTTCTGCAAAAACAATAATTTTCATTATCTTTGCAAATTTTATTGTGATTTTCGTTACATATACAGATTTCTACGTTTGCTTCATAGATGATGAAAATCCTTATTTCACTATGGTATGATCATCATATCAACTTCCAATCATAGACCCCAGTTGCATGGCTGCCAGGTCCGTTATAGGTATCGGCTTGGAGATTATACAGGGTGGGCAAAAATAAGGGTCCTATTTTTAAAAATTCATAACTTTTTTATTTATTGATTTAAAAAAAATTTTTTTTTATAATAAGTAAAGGACCCCTTCCGAAGCAAGCATGAGCCGTATTAGCCCTAAGGAACGTACCCTCATTTAGAAAACATTATTTTTGCTTAAAAAACTCAAAACAGTGTAAAAAACAATACTTTAGTTTTTGTAAGTTTTAAGAAGTGTTTTTCGGCTAAAATTTGTTTTGTTTATTTCAAAAAATCTCGGAAGGGTCAGTCTACACACACATAAAGTTTGGTGAGTTTAACTTTTATTTTGTGGAAGTTATTCAAATTCAAGTTATTCAAATTTAAAGATAGGACCCTTATTTTGGCCCACCCTGTATTAATAGGAGAGTCACCCACCCCTTCCTCTCCACACGCTCATAAGCTTAATTTGTTTAGAAGTGATTCATAATTCAACAGGAAACAATCTTTCTGTGGATTGGAGGGCTCTCTAGTCAAGGCAAATTTCGAAACTAGAATAAATGCTGGCAAACAGTTGATCTGGTATCCATATAATTATAAGCTTGTACCTTCGTATGCAATCACCTTCCACCCCCATTTTATAAAATAAGATTGCCGAAGACGAAATGCCAAAAGTACTTGCGGACTATCTGGTGTCGATGATTGTCAAACATTTAGATTTTACCCATTTAAAAGTTAATTGTTCCAAAATTGAATTGTCGTCGCCATCGACTTGAAAAGGTGACATTCCTTTTATTTAAAGATATCTAGTTGACATTTTTACAGTGAAAAAGAAACCATTTTAAAGAGATTTAGATTGTTACAATAAATATATATATTTTTTTTGTTTTTTAGCATTAGTTCACCCCAAACAAGACAAGCTGCCACTGTAGACGTAAGGGGCTATTGAGAATTAGGGTGAAAGTTTTGGGGGATCATCCTAAATTGGGAGTTGTGCAAGAGATGCCTGGTCACATTAGTTTTAAATTTCTGCATGTCGGTACAGTCGGGGAAACAAGGAGCAGGGAGTGAGTTCCAAAGGTCGGCAGCACAAGGAAAGAAGCTATTGGAGTAGAAGGCTCTCCATCTGGGGACCTCCACAGTGAATGGATGGGATTTAGCCGATTTTCGGGTTGGTCGAGTGTATTTACGTCGAGGGAGCACCAAGTTCATCGGAGCACAATCCATTGAATTAAAGCGTTCGGTTTTATTTATTAAAAAAATATGTAATTGACAAGTATTTTTAGAGTAAGAAGAAAGTGAAGACGATAGGTAAGCAACCATTGAATTTCCACGAGATTGTGCTAGTATATTAAGTGACCTAAATAAAACTACATCACGCAGATACCTTATAACGAAATCTCTAATATAATATGTGATGTCTGTTTCAATATCTATATGTATGAATAGTGTGTAACATTAAATGAGGTAATCCATGTACATTCAAGCAAACAATCATTAGCTGACTGATGTATTAGTATTTTTTGTATGTAAACAAAGGACAGCTGTTTTTTTTTTCCAAATAAATTTAATTATAAGAGTTGTAGATAAGTTGGGAAGCAAAATTTGTAGAGGAAACAGGAGGTTAATTTTCTTTCACAATGTTTATAAGATATATTTTTTGTAAGTAGAGTGAGTTTTCTATTTACATATGTATGCGAAACATTAATTAGTTCACCCCAAACAAGACAAGCTGCCACTGTAGACGTAAAGGGCTATTGAGAATTAGGGTGAAAGTTTTGGGGGGTCATCCTAAATTGGAAGTTGTGCAAGAGATGTCTGGTCACATTAGTTTTAAATTTCTGCATGTCGGTACAGTCGGGGAAACAGGGAGCAGGGACTGAGTTCCAACGGCCGGCAGAACAAGGAAAGAAGCTATTGGAGTAGAAGGGGAATTGAAAATAGTAAACATGAGAGAAAAGGTAAAATTACATTAATCTAATGAGTCGGCTTTTGTCCACACTCGTCAGAATAAATACGTGGAAATAAATTTCATGTACTGCGATTAAAAAGTAAAATAGTGTAGTGAAATGAAGACCAGTGACACGTTTGGTGAGAAAAAAATGAGGGGGGGGGGGGTCACATTAAGCCCGAGAAGCCACTCCTTTTGCTTACATAGGGAGGGGTTTAATAACTTAATATAAATTGTTTCCAGGACTTTAAGATGGAACAACGAATGTGATCTACTTATGACAGAAACCGTCACTAGTGTAAGCCAACGCACATTCAGCGCTATTTATAAGGTGTTCGGCAATAGCCGATCCGGATGTGTTAACTAAACGATTTAAATTGTTTAGTCAGCCCTGGCATATTGCAGTGGGGGGGGGGGGTTGATTCTGGATTCAAACCGTTGCACCATCCTAACCACATATTCGGCATCACATGTTATGTATATCTATTTATTAACCAAATGACATCATACCAAGCATCAGCAGCAGCTAACTTTAAGTATTAGTATTATTTGTAAACAAGATTAAAACTTTTTTATCCAACTAATTTTAATTTAAATATGGAGTGCTTTTGTTTAATGAGACTTTTTCTTTTCTTATTAGTTCGGGGGGTTGGGGTGGAGAATAGTGTCTAAAGTACGACAACTCGCAATGTTACCAGTAAGAAATTGACTGTCACTGTTGTCGTATTTTAGACACTATTCTCCACCCCAACCCCCCGGACTAATAAGAAAAGAAAAGGTCTCATTAAACAAAAGCACTCCATGTTATTTAATAACATTTGCCTGAATATATATATATATATATATTGTCACGTGGCTGTTGAAGTTGACCAATTGGTTAGCGTGCTCGGATTTGGGTTAAAAGTGACTCGTGTTTGGGTATTCAAATCGTGCAACTTCCATACTGATGATTTCATTAGAATGAAAGGTATACATATGTGGATAATAATTAAAAATATTTATTATTAAATAATTGCATATATATATATATATATATATATATAGGAGAGCGATAGATAGAAGACATACATAAGAATTATATATTATTTTGGGAAACAAGATGTGTGAACTCTTATACGCTCTCCATAGGTAACAAACGATGCTTATCAAATGTTCGGTTCCTAAGTTTAATACGCTAAAAGTGGTTAGCAGACACCTCGTTCATATTAGTACACACAACTTTTCTAATCTTTTAAAATTATTTCATGTTCTGAATAAGTTGATAAGCATTTCTTAATTTCTTGAAATTTTTCTTTTTCTTTAATAAATTGATAAACATTTTCTTTGTAAGTGTAAAACAAAACTGATAAGCTTTGAAAATGACTAACATATGCACCAATTCACAGTGACAAACTAAGAAGACAGCCTTTCAGCTAAGATCAAAGTGTAGTATCTGTTCCGATGGATACTGCACCCCATAGACTGGTATTGTCTTGGCCTTCGGGGCTTGATTTACGCCTGTCTATGTGTCTGTCCTGTGCAGTTCTAGGAGGTCCACCCTCCCAGGCTTTGCATCCCCTCTTTGGGGAGGAGTAAGTTTATTGCTTACTGCTTAAGGCGAATGCCGACGGAGCTGCCCAAGCAATTTTTAATGGCCAGAGTTCTCACCTCTCGGGCGCTGGCTTTTCCAACCCCACTTTCCCGACCCGACCTTGGGTCACATCTTACTTGTGGGAGTAAGATAAAAACTGGCCTTGTGCCTAACTCCTGGAGAGGAGTAAATCAATACTCTAGTTTGAAATTTAAACAGCAACAACAAAACAAAATCAATACATTTTGTGCCTTTTATCCGTTAGACTTTTCGGTAAAAGAGAAACAGTTTACTTGATGACAGCTTCCGGTTTGGAAATCAGAAATTGACAAACAGTGTTTATCAAAAAAACAGTTCCTCATTATTAAAAACTATTAAAAAAATATATTAAAAAAAAAAAAAAAAATTTCCGATTATAAAAACCAGTTTGATTTTCTTATGTGTTAATAATTAAAAAGAAAAAAATGTTGAAAACAAATTATTAATTACCCTCTCCCCCAAAACAATATCCAACCTAAAATATAAGTTTTTTGATAAACACCGCTTGTCTATTTCTGATTTTAAAACCGGAAGCTGTCATCAAGTAGACTGTTTCTCTTTTACTGATTTTTCTCTTCATACCAACAGCAGTTTTCCCAAAGAATCGTTTTTTTTTTTTAATAGTCAACACATATCAAGGCCAGATGCCACTCGAGAATAAGAGTTTATGAGATGGAATCATTGTCTGAACCAAGTTCGAATATTTGTGGGGACAGTTCTAGATAGGACCTAGATGCCCACGTTGTAATATGCGAGGAAACAGTCCCGTGGCAATGTGTTCCACAGATGGGAATCCCTTGCAAAGAAGTTCTATTCGTGGAAATTTTGCCTGATGCTAGTCACACTGAGGAAGAAAGGAAAGTTTTTCTTTGTTGTGGTAGAAGAAGAGTTCTTGCTGTGAATGACTTACAAGGAGGAACCAGAGATTTGAACTAAGTCCAGCACCTTCTATGGAAATAACGATAGAGTAGAGAGAGACTAACAATGTTAGTTCTGTGAGAACGGGGCTATAAGGAAGGGAAGAGATCATTCCTCCACTAGATTTCGTAGTAGATTCTGGATTATGTCACGGTAACGGAGAGTGCTCTGAGCGGCACCTCCCCAGATGCGTCAGCAGCACTCCATCTTGGGACGTATCTGACTAATATAGATGCAACTACAGAATGCCTTAAAGAAAAACACAAAATTTAGTTTAGAGTTAGACAAAGTTGTCAGACAAAATGTTATATGACAACCCCCCTCGAATCCTCCAAACAATTTTAGCCGTGTGCCTGATTTACAATGTTTATGTTTAAATGTAAATATTGTCTTACTGAGAGTAAATAAAAAGTTACATATCATAAACCAAGTAATGGTAGGAGCTGAATGGATATGGTAACATCAATGGAGTAAGGGCCCATACATCCAAGGAGCCAATACTCTTGACTTGATTGGACCAAACAAATGACCCCCCCCCCCAAAATGTCCAGATCTCAATGTAATAGAGTTTATTGTTTATCATTTACTGTTACATCAACTTCAATTACAGAGAAGAGAGATCATAGACATAAAATCCTGAAAACTCTGTTGATAGAAGCTTGGAACTATATCCCATTTGAAATAATCCAAAGGGCGACCTGAAGTTGGCTAGACCATCTACGTCATTGTGCAACTGCTCACAGAAAGCACATTGAAAATCTTCAGTTCAGGAATAGTTTGGGGATTTTTTTGATAGACATTATCTTTGAGATACCCCCACAGCTAAAAATCTGTATGGTATTAGGTCTTTACAAAAATAATGGCCGCCTGAGGCATTGGGTTTTAAAAAGTAATTTTAACACAGAATTTGTAGTTTATTTCTGGTAAATTTTAACATATATAATAATTATTGTGTTCTCAATAATAATTTGTAACTTTTTTCAGATAGAAAGTATTTTTGAAGCATAGAAGACCCTCAATGATGAACATGGCAAAACATGATGATCGCTTTCTTATGTTGCATGAGTTCAATAGAGCACTGGAAGATGGATCCACAAGCGATCGGACAGTACAAAGGTGGTTCCAGAAATTCTATAGTGGAGATGAGAGCCTTGAAGATGAAGGTAGAGCATGGCTGTAATCTTGACAATCAACAATTGCAAACACTTGTTGAGCAAAATCCACGTCAAAGTGTGAAAGAAATGTCTCAGACATTTGCTGTCAGCACTGCAACAGTTTCACGTAATTTACAGAGTATTGGAAAGGTGAACAAATTTTCATGAATAAATGTATGTTTCTGAAATCGGCTATTATTTTTGTGACAACCTAATAATTCAGGATCACACTTCCTACCGATGAGATATCATGAAAGTATCCTCACAGTCATTCCGAGTGATTTGAAGTGTGAGGAGTTGCCCCATCCTGTTATAAATACTGTCGGACACCTCTGTCTACCTATGGGTAGCATTTTATTATTTTGAGGGGGGGTGGGGTCATCATGTACATCTAAAGATTAAATAAGTATGTCAAAAAGAAAATATGTCAAAATTTGGTACCTAATCGATATTATTAAAAAAAAATGTATTATTGATATTTTTCTATCGCAAATTAAAAAAATAAAATTTGCCAAGATACTTTTTACACTTTCACTTTCTTAAAACAGGTATTAACATTTAGGTTTAAAAAAAATATTCGATGCGGTTTAAGAATAGTATTTTCAGCGATATAAATCAAGTGTAATTGTTAAGAAAAATATAGTGCATTCCGACGTTTACATGAATGTGTAAACATTCGGAGAATTTCACATCTATTCTTATAAAATACAATAATATTAACCGTCACCACAAAAATATATTTGAGGTCAGACGGAAACTTTAATATAATGTCAAAATGTCTGCCTGCTCTACAACAGAACTCTGAACCCCCCCACGACCACCTGATAACTTTTTACCATTCTCTGGCAGAACAAGTAATTTCTATGACTACGAGCATTAACTAGTTGAATGAACGCACTTGATATAAAGCAGAGAGAGGGCGGTTAAAGTTGGTTTCAGTTTCTAGTGTGAGTCAGAAAATGTCAAATGTCATCGGGTCATCATGGGATAGGCATCCAAAATTTTGTTAGTTTCTTGTCATAGAGCATAGACATAAATATATTCACTTTGATATTGGCCTTAAAGACGAAAGGGACGAAGGGGGTGCAACGAATATGTGAAGAGCTTCAATGCAAAATGCGATGACGTCATCTTCAAAGTCTTTGAGTTAACACTACCAAGAGTTTGGCATTTCATCACTCTACCATCATCATCATCATTTTTTACACATTGTGATATTTTCCATATTTATTTTTTTTTTATTTCTTTCGAAAATCAGTTTGTTGCAAAACGAGATAAGTGCCCTATTGGATTTACCGCAAAAGTTTGATATATCCATGACAGATTTAAACAAAGAAAACAACATTAACAGTGAAAAAATAAAAAATAAATATAAAAATGGTTTCAACCTCCTATATTAAATAATAAATGCTTAATAATAACTTTTCAATAAACAAACAATTCATTTCCAGTAAAAATAAACTTAAAATCTCCTGTGAGATGCAGTAATAATGAAGCACGATTATAAAATGCACCTTTTGGCCAAGATCAAAGTGTAGTATCTGTTCCGATGGATACTGCACCCCATAGACTGGTATTGTCATGGCCTTCGGGGCTTGATTTACGCCGGTCTATGGGTCTGTCCTGTGCAGTTCTAGGAGGTCCACCCTCCCAGGCTTTGCCTCCCCTCTTTGGGGCGGAGTAAGTTTATTGCTTACTGCCTGAGGCGCCCCTACCGGGGAATACCGACGGGGCTGCCCAGGCAATTTTTAAATGGCCAGAGTGCTCACCTCTCAGGCGTTGGCTTATCTAATCGCACTTTCCCGACCTTGTGTCACATCTTACCTTGTGGGGGTAGATAAATCTCTTCAATAGACCATAAAGAATTAATATGATGTTGTTGTTTTAAGAATATGCGATACATAATAACAATAACAATCATAATAAGTCGTTATCAGCGAAATATTGCTGATAACGACTCGTGTGAGAACTCCAAGTGAGTAGAAATAATATCGGTTTAGAAAAACCACACAAGTTTGTTTACAGTGCACGCAATTCAAAAGTTAAATGATTTGCAAAATGCAGTATTTCCGCTTTATTGTTTTGCTTTTGCTATCAATTTAATTCTGATTCCAGAGAAATATAAAAAAAATCTAAATTACATCTACATATTGCGTTATAGTTAAACATTAAAAGAACGGTGGTTTATTCTAGAAAAAACGTATAAAATTGGCATTTTCTAGAAATTGCATCATGTTTCAAAATGCAAAATTTACACTGTGTTTAGAAAAAAATGTCTTAACTGTAACTTGCTAACTTAAAAACAAATCATACAGGATAGAAAATATAATAAAAATAAAACAGATTTGTCATTTGAAGTCACAGAAATTTTATCTGCAATTATGTGCATACGCTGTTCTTATGAAGTGACCGCACAGTCCTTTGGTCAGTTCACCCTGTAACCTTAGATAACAAAGGACCACCTCGTGTTACAAAGCAGATTTTTATACCACCTAAACTGGCCTTTTTTTTGGTAAGTTCATGTGTTCGGTTTCATAGAAAAAAATCAGTAAAGCTTATTTCCTAATATTTGAATCAAAATAATTACGATGGGGATGAGGAACCAGTTTGCGCTTCTCCATGTGGAAGAAACAGTATAAAAAATGAAATAAAACCAAAGAAAATGCAACATTCTGGTGGAAGTAAAATGCCAGCAATTTTTTTAGTTTTCATACCAAAAATACTTTCAACTTTTGCTCAACTGAAGATTGTAAAAACTGAATATTTTTATTCTCGGAAAAGTAAAATTGAAAACGACCAGAACTTTTTTGGCTTCAAAAGAGTTCGGCAAGAGAAGTGCCACCTTAAAGTGAAAAACAAAAATGCTCAGAAGAAGCGATGTGTCACAAATGATTACAGTTTGTTAACTAATGATAATCGAACAAGAATACGGATTTGCAAGGCCATGTTTTGTTTGGTTTTTAGCTGCGTGTTCTTTTTGTTTGTTGTTTTATTTTTGGCAAATTTTTACTCTTTAATTTTTCGTATTTTAGAGAAATAAAAATGAGATTCTATTTTGAAAAAAAAAAAAAAAAAAAAAAAAAATCCGAAAAAATTAATTAAAAAAACAATAATATTTCAAACTTTACAGTGGGGGATCAATTTCCTATATAAATTTGATGTAAACTATTGTTATTTTTAAATCCTTTTGGCATATTTTTTTTAGGCTGTTTACATGTAATCGCCTAAAAAAGTGGAATCTCATTTTTATTTTGGTCATTTTCCCTAATTTTGGGGGGCTATAGTTGGCAGATAGAATATTTAAAAGAAAGGGGGTAATAGTATCCCTACATCACACTTTTAGTGATACCTCTGCATATGTCTACACTTTCTTATCACAAATGTATTCTTTTTTAGCAATATGTAGTGTTATTTAACACAGAAATATATACAGATATAATGGAGTTATCGTATTTTGTAAAAGAAAATAAAAAAATTATGCTTTCAATTAAAATACCACTTTACAGTCAAATTAAAGATTTGCATTTTCGTTGTCTTATCAAACACTAACATATTAATGTTAAAAAAGTGGGTTTTATCCAACAATATTTGAGCTATAAAAAAAAACCTTTTTTACATTTTCAAGAAATTGAATTTATTGCATTTTGCATTCAAACTTTTCATGTGATTGGTCATGCAAAGTTCAAATCCTTATTGGATCGAATGTGATCATCTAAGACTGTTGGAAAAGGTGTGAATCCCCCTCCCCCAACTATGGGTTAAAAATAGCAACTTGTGTTCAATTAATCGTTTACTATGGGTATTGTGTTTCAGTATTAAACAAGAAAGAGTTGATATGCTGTAAAGCAGACAAACCAAACACTAAAATTCACCCGTTCCAAAATTTAACAAAAATCGGAGGTATCTGAATTTTCATCCACTTTGTATAAAACTAAATATAGCTCACATTTGCCCCCCTTATACCTGTGTCCAAAATTCATAATGATTGGTTAATTATTTTAGACGAGAATCCTGTACATGCATAACTTTATAAATATATATAGATAGATAGATAGAGAGAGAGATTTTTAGTTTTTTTATTGTTTTTTTTTCATAAAAAATTAATCAAAATATTATATATATATATATACATACATATATATATATATATTTATTTATTTTGGTACAGAAAAATTCTGTACCAAAATAAATAAATATTACGCTCTTAATTTTTTATTTTTTAACTTTAATTCTTAATTAATTGAGCGCTCTGCTGGGATTTTTCCTGCTATATTACAAAGAATATATATATATATATATATATATATATACATATATATATAGCCAACAAACCCTTATGTTATAGGGGGAAACAGAGGTATTATGTCCAAGACCCAGAAATACTGCAGTTGTAGGATGAACTCTGTCTACATTGAAAGTTTTTAGATATAATGAAAATAAAATTTTGGTTTGGGATACCCAATATTTATCAAATATAATTATCCAGAGGCACATGTTTTGCTGTCTACGACCCATCAGCATGACAAGACCTAGCGAGATTCAAAACCAGGAGCCCTACCATTGCTGGCATGTTTTTGTAGCCCTATGATTGGGCTAGGAAAACACGCTAGTGGTGGAGCAGGTGTATCGCATATAAATGTGGTCATTAATTTATATTGTTTTGCGATATTAATATTTCAACATATTCAAATATCTTTTATGTGAAAGCATTACGTAAATGCTAAGGCGGGAAACATTGTTCCCTTTCACCAGTGTGATGCCCCCATATGGGTGTGTATATATTTATAAAATATATGGATCAACTGAATTATAGGCACCCCCAAAACAAACAAATATGAAAAGGACAGATTCGGCTTGACCCAGTTGCTTTCCCTTCCGGTTACTCGCACACGCACATTGAACCTGTAAGCAAACAGATAATACTCAAAACTTAATTTTAATTAAAACTTTTCTGCATCGTTTGTTTTTCCGTTTTTATTTTAAGAAAAACAAAAACCATTGCAGAGATTTTTTCTGTAAGCAAAATGTATAAACAAACGAAATAACAGTTAACAAATAGATTTTTTTCTGTAAGCAATAAGTATAAAAAAAACAAAATCAATGAAAACAACGGCTGTCAAGCCAAATCTGTCCTTTTCATATTTGCTCGTTTTGAAGTGCCTATAATTCAATATAATTACCCACGGACACATGGTTCCCGGTCTATGAGTAATCAGCGTGACTAGATCTAGCGAGATTCGAAACCGTGGCTCCAGTAACCGACACCTGACGCCTGTAAAAGATATTTGAATACGTTCAATTGTGAATATCAAAGAAAAAATATAAATAAATGACCACATTTATATGCGATACACTTCCACTGCTGGCGCGTTTTCATGGCTCAGTGGTAGGATTCCAGTTTCAAATCTCGCAAGGTCTAGCGACGCTGATGAGCCGAAAATTGTGAAAAATGTGTCCGTGGATAATTATATTTTATAAATATGTACGTTCCCATATTGGGGCATCACACTGATGGAAGGGAACACTGCTTTGCCCCTTAGCATTTACGTAATGCTTTCCCGTAAAAGATATTTGAATATGTTCAATCACTAATATAAATATATATATATATATATATATATATATATATATTTATTAAGGTGAGTCTGAAATAACCAGACAGTCAGAAAATGCAGATCTAGCTGTATAAAACTGTATATATATTTTTATACATATACTAGACAACTCGTGACCCATTAGGTCTATGACCGATTCATTCTTTATTACGTCATCCATTTTCAAGTCCTTATACACTTCTTTCTTGATAATAATCATTTGTGTTTTTTTATGCGCTCATCACTCTCACTACTTCTCTTATCAATCTCTTCTTCCCTCTCTGTTGTAATGGATGCCATCATCTTTCTGTGACGCTATCCAGCATGAACATTGACAAACAAGATGATGTCATCCACTGTGCACGAATACAAACAAGTTAACATGCAAGCAAAAAGTTTTATAAATATACTAGACTTTTTGGGTCTAGAACTGTTCATCTCTCTCACAAACACCCAATCTTTTGTTGGTTCAATATTTATAGCATCATAAAGGATTTTCCACCGTCTTCATCCTGCTTTGATGAATGACGAACTCCCTTTCTGACTTCATCTAGTGTGCACAGAGATCAACAAGATAGGTTTTAGTCGTATATTTCGTAGCATAATAGAATAGACCCTCCGAGTCTAGACGATTTCTTTTTCCCTGTGAATTAGAATTATCTTTCCTTAATCATTCTTGATGCCAACACATCACTAAATAAGTCTCTGGACATAGATGGCGACACACATGAAACATGAATTTTTATAACGTACTAACCTTCAAATTTTTATAACGTACTAACCTTCAAATTTTTATAACGTACTAACCTTCAAATTTTTATAACGTACTAACCTTCAAATTTTTATAACGTACTAACATTCAAATTTTTATAACGTACTAACATTCAAATTTTTATAACGTACTAACATTCAAATTTTTATAACGTACTAACATTCAAATTTTTATAACGTACTAACATTCAAATTTTTATAACGTACTAACATTCAAATTTTTATAACGTACTAACCTTCAAATTTTTATAACGTACTAACATTCAAATTTTTATAACGTACTAACATTCAAATTTTTATAACGTACTAACATTCAAATTTTTATAACGTACTAACCTTCAAATTTTTATAACGTACTAACCTTCAAATTTTTATAACGTACTAACCTTCAAATTTTTATAACGTACTAACCTTCAAATTTTTATAACGTACTAACCTTCAAATTTTTATAACGTACTAACATTCAAATTTTTATAACGTACTAACATTCAAATTTTTATAACGTACTAACATTCAAATTTTTATAACGTACTAACATTCAAATTTTTATAACGTACTAACATTCAAATTTTTATAACGTACTAACATTCAAATTTTTATAACGTACTAACATTCAAATTTTTATAACGTACTAACATTCAAATTTTTATAACGTACTAACATTCAGTGAAGCTACTGTTGCAGTTTTTAAAAATAATTGAAAAATTTGAATTTTGAGTGTCCATAAAGTATTGCTTTCTGATGGGAAAAAATACTGTTCAAGCAAACCAATAGCTTGATAAGTTATTCAGACTGCCCAGTCAGAAAGAACAGTTAAGCAGTGACTTTTAATGTGGCCGTACAGACACAAATGATGCTGAATGTTCAGGTTGCCCAAATCGGCAGTTGTCCCGGAAAACATTAAAACGGTCCACCAATTTGTTTTAGTCAATCGTAAAAAAAAAAGATGAAGTGTAGTATCAGAACAGATATCACACTTTGATCCTATCCAAAAAAGCAAATGTAAAATATAAAATAAATAAAGCATTGCATTTTTTATTATTGTGAAAGAAAACCTAAAAAAAACTTGTAAATTGGAGAAAAATGCTCATTTTGGACTTTTTTCATATATGAGTAATGGTGCATGGTAAAAATGGCACAGGTGAATAATTAGGAAAAAATGTCACAAAACAAGAACATAGAAAAGGGACAAGCATAATAAATATCTGTCCTGTATGGAAGCTAAGTGGTTCAATTATTGAACAGAGCCCCGAACTAGACATATGTGTTATTATCTTACATATATAAAATACAGTCGTTTTTCCTATTACTTTCGCAATTTTACTTTATACCAAAAGCTTAATATGTTAAACATTTCCGCTAACCACCTACAACACTTCCTAATGCATGTTTCACGAATATATACTTAGATTTCTTCTCCTTACAAATATTACATTTATTCAGACCTATCTGCTTCTCACAAATACATCTACCACAAACACTTTTTACCTCCCACATAAATCTTAACACCGGGTCCTTAATATAAGGGAAATTCTTTTAAAACACCCAAATTATTTAATTTCAACCTCTTTACTATCTTCTACATAATATACAGACTTCCAAAAAGAAAAAGAAATAAATAAATTGCTCCCTTCCTAAGAATACAGGAATAGCGGATTTCTGAGTTTGAGCATTAGGAATTACTTTTTCTTATCGTTTCTATACCTATTTCGGTTAATCGTTTTAAGTAATAGCGAACACATAATCACGTTCAAATAACAATATCTACGTTGTTCTTTCACACGTAAGTAAATTTCTTGCTTTCAAACAGACTTTCCTTCTTCCATAAATAAATGATTTCATTACTAAACAGTCAAATCAAAATTATATATAATCTTTTTTTTCAACAATCCCATCCAACCATATTTTTACTGCATTTATTTCGTAACACGCAAGTCAAAACTTTTGTTTCTTTCGCTTTGTCTATTGACCTCACACATTCTTTTACTTACGAATAACTACTTTTATTAAAAAAACAGTCACATCACAATAAATCTTTTTCTCTCTAAAAACCCACCTCTTTACTAACTGCCTCAGTCTAGAAGGATTTCTCCTTCCCTGACAGACCCCAGAACAGATGACATGTAGTATCGCAACAGGGTGCAAATAGGTCACAGTTTAGTTGTTTTGTTTATTCGTTTACTAGCAGGGCCCATGTCCGGCATTACCTGGGGGGGGGGGGGATATAAAAGAATGATTTAACTTAAAAAAAAAAATTTAAAAAATCAGAAAAAGAATGCATTAAAACTATTAATAATATTAAATAGAATTTATGAACCTTATTTCGGGGTGGGTGGGGGGGATTTTTTTTTCAGTTTTATTGGACGTTGTTTCTTTGCCACACGAACTTAGGTTTAAGGTACAATATGTTTTGTAAGAAACAAAATCAAAAATCAAACGCAAATAGGTCACAAATGGAAAGTTTTTGATTTTTGTGAATTTATTATTTTCTTTTTTTATTGGAGTTTGTTTTGGGCCATACAGACTCAAGGTTAGTGGCAGGTCCAGGCCAATAGCAACAAAGCTACAACATTCTTTTCTTTTACATATCCATGTGTGCCCTATTTGCGTTAAAACTATTAATATTTAATAGCATTTATTAGCCTTATTTTTTTATCACATTTTTTTGACAACAATTTAAATCCTATTTTAATCACCTACATAACTTACAGTGAGTTTTTTTTCTGATTTCTTTTAAGTGATAATCTAATATGTTGCCATCCGGACTTAGGAGCTGGGTGATAGTGCTAGGGTTACAAATTTTGTCCAATATTATTCTTTTTCCATTATATTATGGAGGAAATATATACAGGACCTTTCTGCGAATAACTGAAACTAACCTGCCGCAAAGAAATATTTTAGTGTAATGCTTTAAACAATGGTTTTCTTCTTGAGTTACACAATTTCTTTAAAACAAATATTAGAGTGGTGACTGCTATACATTGTGTAGTGACTTAAAAGAAACAAGCCGCGCATGCATTGTCCTCCTCTGTATGTGACGAGTATAAAATGCAATAAATTTGGGCAATTTGGGGCATTTTTGACCCCCTTTTGACCCCCTGGGGGCGCGAACCAGAATTTTTCTGAGGTCAAGGATGCTCATTTCATATCCAAAACTATTGCCTCTACATTTTGGCCAAGTTTCAGAAAAATTGAATGTATGGATCAAGCGTTATGGGAGAAATGGGTAATTTTTTGCCATTTTGGGGGCTTTTGACCCCCTGGGGGCACAAACCAGATTTTTTCCAAGGTCAGCGATACTTATTTTCTATTAGGAACAATTGCCTCCACATTTTGGCCAAGTTTCAGAGAAATTGAATGGATGGATGAAAAGTTATGGGGCAAAAAATGTCATTTTTCGCCATTTTGGGGCCTTTTGACCCCCTGGGGAGCTAACCAGATTTTTTTTCAAAAATTAGAGAATGTCACTTTCTAACCTGACAAAAGTTACAACTTCATGCAAAATTTCAGAGAAATTTAATGGATGGTTGCGGAGAAAAATCCAGACATACGGACGGACGGACAGAAATGCCTCAAAACATAGGTGTCCCGATTTTATAAATCAGGGGACCAATTAAAGCTCTATTGAAATGCCTCACAATCTGTATGATACTATGTGCCAGTTGTAAAAACTTTCAAATTTACATATCTAATCTATAATTCATGTTTTAAGGTAAAGAGATACATATCTGACTGCATTATCAGAAAAAGCAGATAATTTTACATAAGAGGACCAAGTTTTATGAGAATAGCTTAAAAAATAAATAAATGGAGAAATTACTAAATTTCTTGAAATGATGAGTTTAGTCCACTTTTTTTTTTTTTTTAAGGATTATTCAAGAAAAATGTCCAATGAAAAACACAAATTTCCGCACTTTAAATTCTTTTAACCTTTGAACCACTGATGCTATTTGCATAATTTAAACGGATTTGAGCTTCTTTTACACAGCTCTATTCACCCAAGTTGATTAAATAACAATTAGTTTAAAAGAAAGAAAAAAAATCAACTTGTAATGCTAATAACAGCTTTGAAAAAAACCTAAATAAGGTTTAGCGTCGAGATGTCCTTCCCTTTGTTTTAAGATTTAATAATAGCTTTGTACGCTTTTTGTTTTTGTTTTTTCAATTTTCATTTTTATTTTTTTTATTTTTGCTAGGGATGGGGCATCCTACTTGATGCCAGACATTCATCCACTATTTCAGAGACTCCAACTGAGAGATCTTTTATAGGATTCTAACTGTCTCTTTAAGCGCAATTGTTTGAAACTCTCTTGCACTTGGTTCACTGGGTATATTCACCAGGTAGTTTTCGAAATTCTTTTTCATGAACTCGGTTGCTCCTATGATTACTGGAATGATGGAGATCTTCCTTAGATCCCAGTTTCTTTTCATGTCGTACTTAAGACATAACTAAATAGTTATGTTCTCCCTCTCAGCTTTGTTTAAGCCAGCATCATTAGGGGCATTAACTTCAACTAGGGTTGCTACTTTCTTCCTTTTGTCCCATATCACTATGTTGGGTTTAACAGCTCCATTTTGTAAGTATGTAGCTGTAGGAATTGCATAGTCATAATGGATGGTGTATGACTTATTGTCAAGGTAGTAGTAACTGTGACAGTTCAAGTCAGTCATTATGAGCAATGAAACGATGAATGAGGTGGAAGGTTTCTTAGGCAGACTACATAAATTGTTGTTTCTGAATTTTTTTAGATTAGCATTGATAATATGTATTATTTGGATTGTTCGGACTACTGTTCTCATCTTGGGTGTTATTTTCACAACGTTTCGGCAGATGTAACCTCCGATCTTCTTCAGGTGTATCTTGATAATGGCCGTTATTGGCAAATGGTGGAAAGAATGTTTTTGTTCTTTTTTCCAACAAACTTTAGACGTTAGAATTCAAAATGTGTGATGCGTTTATGAAATGGAAAGAGCGTTGAGTCGTTTCCATTTTCGTATTAATTCGGGTCCGTACCGATTTGATATAATGTTTCTAAATTTTTCCGTTTCATAAAGACATCACACATTTTGAATTCTAATGACTATGGTTTGTTGGAAAAAAAAGACAAAAACATTCTTTTCACCATTAAGAGCCATTGTCAAGAGACACCTGAAGACGGTTGGAGATTACATCAACCGAAATGTTGTGAGAATAACACCCAAGATGAAAACAGTAGTCCAAACAATCCAAATTGTTCCATGTTCTGTAGAATGTTCAAAGTGAGAAGAATTATTTAGTTTGCGTAAGACGAGTCGTGTAGATATGCTTTTCTCTTCTGTCACTGTGCGACTGGCTTTGTCAACAAGTTTGTGGTAATTTATCGTCTCATGTCGTATCCATCTGGCTGGTCGTCAATGGAAAGTTTAGTTATCTGCTCACTTGTGGCAGGTCAGAGAGAAAACCGAGTGTAGAAATGCACAAGTCCTCAATCATCCCTAGGAAACGCCAGGTGTACCTTAAAAAGGGGTTAAAAATTATAAATTTAATGAAATTTATTTTAATAAATGTCACATAACTTCCATCCAATCAATATGGTCTTGACAAGAGATAAAATTCTCATTAAAATTGAGGATATATGGCTGTGAGACTTGGCCCCGCCACAAAAAACATCTTCAAACACTCAGTCTTTGACATGTACTTCCTACTAGTGATGGGACGATTTCGATTTCAATATTTCACACACACCCCAATTCCGATACAATTACCAATGTTATTCCAAATTCCCGATTCCGATTCTTTTTAAATTTCTAAATATTTAGTTATAGAGTCATTGTCCTGTTTTCTAATTTTAGGATTACCGCAAAATCCCATGTAAAATATGCATATATTTTCACAAAAGTAAAAAAACATTTACATTCTATTTAGATGGTATTATGATCTATAGATTTGAGTTTTACTGGTAGTTTAACAGCAACAAATATTTAGCATTTAATCATTCGTACCAACAATGGAAAATTAAGTTTTAAACATAAAAACAAAAATTAAAAGAATCGTTTTCGTAATTGGAAATAAAGCTAAAATTGTTCCGATTTCGATACCCCAAAAAGTTCCGATATTTTGATTCCGATTAATCATCCCATCAGTACTTCCTACGACACATCCTGTGCATCTGACCGAATTACAAACTGCACCATCCATACAAGATGCACCAGCACTGACATCATGAAGATGCACCAGCAGTGACATCATGAAGATGCACCAGCAGTGACATCATGAAGATGCACCAGCAGTGACATCATGAAGATGCACCAGCAGTGACATCATGAAGATGCACCAGCACTGACATCATGAAGATGCACCAGCACTGACATCATGAAGATGCACCAGCACTGACATCATGAAGATGCACCAGCACTGACATCATGAAGATGCACCAGCACTGACATCATGAAGATGCACCAGCACTGACATCATGAAGATGCACCAGCAGTGACATCATGAAGATGCACCAGCACTGACATCATGAAGATGCACCAGCAGTGACATCATGAAGATGCACCAGCAGTGACATCATGAAGATGCACCAGCAGTGACATCATGAAGATGCACCAGCACTGACATCATGAAGATGCACCAGCACTGACATCATGAAGATGCACCAGCACTGACATCATGAAGATGCACCAGCAGTGACATCATGAAGATGCACCAGCACTGACATCATGAAGATGCACCAGCACTGACATCATGAAGATGCACCAGCACTGACATCATGAAGATGCACCAGCAGTGACATCATGAAGATGCACCAGCAGTGACATCATGAAGATGCACCAGCACTGACATCATGAAGATGCACCAGCACTGACATCATGAAGACTCTTCTGAAAAGGAAACTTTTGGTTTGGACACATTCTTCAACGCTCTGAGGAGGAATTCATCCACAAGTTAGTGATCCCAATCACACCGGTTGGCTGAAGGAAGTGCAAAGGCGGTCAACTGAAGACATGGATTAAGACAATGCAGACAGACATGAGACTGGTAGTTGGCCCCTACATTTTTGGTATTCTTCCCTGGAAGCAGGAATTGTTGAAGTATGCCAAGGACTCAATGCCGATCAGCATGGGTGGACCGCCTTGACGAGAGAATTAGTGAATTTCAATGTTGAGTACATCCTTTGGCCCCACTCCAAAAAAATAATCTATTATATAAAGGAGAGTTGTCTGTGTGTGTGTTTGTATGTGGGTATGTTTGTATGTCTGCAAAAGTCTCCCAAGATACTCAAAGTTGATAATTTCTTAAACCGGCTTCAGACGCATAACATCGAAAAATTGGAAAAATAAACATTGATTTCTTCATGTAGAACGGATAATAAGTGTTTGATGGGGGTGCTTAAATTTGTTTGTTTTTTGGTAGCCAGTACACTTTGCGCATGCGCACATGCAAAACGCAGCTCAGATTCAAATGGCATTTAAGTGACCTATTTTTTGTCAGATCGTATACGCTGTCTGCTTGCCGCATCGGGTATCTAGACAGGACCAAAACCGAGAGGTCGACGGTTCGAACCCCACCGACTCCCAATAATTTTTTTTTATTTAAACGAGGGGGGAAGTGGTGCGACCGGGTAAGAGAGATAGTATGTTACGCTTTTGCCCCGGGCGACAGAGAGAGGGGCAGGGGGGGGGGCACCGGGAAGAGAGAGATTGTTACACTTTTGTCTGCAGAAAGGGAGGGGAAAATGGTGAGGAGGGGGGAAGAGCCCCGGGCAACGCCGGGTAACCATATTAGTATCATATAATAGTAAGAACAAAAAAAAACATGATGTCATGGGTTGGGCACACAAGGACATAGAGTTCCTTCCTTTAATCCCAGGCAACACCGAGTCTTCCTGTTCTAAATAAATCAATGTTTTCGTTTTTTTTATTTTAGATGGTCACAAGGTTTAAATAATCAATTGAACCATTTTGTAAATTTTTTTATTTCATTATTATTGATTATCTCTTTTGTTTCTGACAATTCAACTTTCTATCAAAAATGATTTTCTTTTTATTAAACATTGCAGTCAGGATGAAGGTGAAACTTGTAAGAAAGTTTCACTGTCACAAACAATGGATAGCTAATCAATCAAGATTACGGAGAGGGAGGGGGTAGTTTATGTTTTTCAGATTTATGGATTTGTTTTCCAAATATCGATTTTCATTTAGATCATAAACAAAGCATGTCCTGTATAAATCAATAAAAAGGTTGGATTTAACCAGATGTTAATTAGATTGTTCAATTTAAAAAATGTAATTCAGTGAAAAACAATTTATAGTTCAGATATTGTTTCGGTATTAAATAAACCCCCCAAAATGGTTGACATGCCACTAAACAGACCAAACCTGAATTTTTGTTTAAAGATTTAACTGAAACAACATTTAAAAAGGAAAATGGCCAAAGAGGAATAAATAACTTAACTTGACCAGATTTGGACGGATGTTTAAGACCGTTATCCCCTCGATGAATGTCACTATTAATTTTGCAACAGGATCATCCCCACATTTTATCGCAACTGGTCGACACCCTAACATAAGTCTGTCAGCATAGTCTAATGAATCCTCGAACATCATTGGTGCTTCCAGCAAAGGACAGTTATCTGTTTCATTGATTTCGCTGCTGCATTCGATTCTGTCGATGATGGCACCCTCTGAAACGTTATGCAAGCAGAGTGTATTATGCCTAAACTTCTGTCTTCTTAAAGCATACTACTGCTTAACATGACCCCGCATACGTATCTACGGTTAGGTGTTTTTTTTTCTTTTCTACAATAAAATAAAGTGTGGTAACAATATTTAATGTTGGTGCTAATTTCGAATAGGTATCCATAGATTGGCAGTCGTGATGTACCAGTTCTGAATACGAACGGAGAAAGCTGAAGCAGTTCTGAATACTTTTACTGAGTCTGAAAACAACCGATACAAATAAAAAGGTGTAGTTACATTTCAGCAGACGACACATTTTACTTATAAATTTCTATTTAAAAATGAACCTTGCGTTTTTACATGCAACTAGGTTGCTTTCCGTAGGAGGCTGCATAAGTTTTTGCAAGGATAAAGGTCTTCTATGGAAGTATACCCCCCCCCCCCCCCGGTCTCAAAAAAAAAAAAAAAAAAAAAAAAAAGAATTTTTTTTTGCTTTCTGAATGCTTTCACTCTGGCCATGACTTTGCCCCTCACCTTCGAGCACCACCAGAAAGGATGCCCAAATGAATCCAGAGCGCACTCGTTGGTCCATGAAACAGAAACTGGCGAATGAAAAATAAATTCCTTTCATTCACCTAAAAAAAAAAAAAACTTATATGTGCAAAGAAAAGATAACACACTTTGCGTTAAATACCTTGAAGAAAAAAAGAAAAAGAGAAAAAAACACCCTTCCTTTCTATATCCAAATAAGCAACTAAAAAAGAAACAAAATTAAACAATACATTTAAACACAAGAAAAGAATCAACACTCTTTCGTTAAATACCACCACCCCCATTGGGGGGGGGGGGACAGCGAACCCCCATCCACTCTTCTAAAAATATATATAACCTAAGTTAAACCACACCTCCATTCATGTCACACCAAATCTGCTTTCCCTCCAAAAAATTAAACAGAAAAAAAAAAATTGGTTAACTGTCCCTTTTTACCGCTAACTGGTCCGGAAGTAGGTGGTCATTTACACTAATTTTATATAGGAAAGTTATCCTAAAGTCTAATTTTTTTTTTAATTCCTTTCTGCTGATATATTTTTCTAGGCTGTTTACATGAAAATCGTCTAAAAAAGTAGAATCTAATTTTTATTTTTTGCTAAAATACGATCAGTGTGATAGTAAAAATACCGAATTCTATTGTGTTGCTATAAATTATTTCCTGTTATTTTTTTATAAATTCTCAACTGTTAACTATTCTGGACTTTTGCCCTGCAGTAATATACAATCTTAAACTCCCGACGCAGTTTTTATTTTCACTGATTACATAATATAGCCGTACGAGTTCCGACCATGTTGTTCTGTCGTAGCACAAAACAATTACACTCGAGATTTTAGGGAATTTGGGTAATTATGTAATATTGGTAATGGAAAACAATCTATATTAATAATATTGTATCACCACTTCTCACGTGTCTGTGTGTGTTTCTCGTGTCTACGTGACTTATCCATAGTTTTACAAAATAATTTGTTATTCATCGAAATAAAAAATAAAACGAATTGTTTTTAATCCTACTTAAAAAAAAAACCCAATGTAATTACGAAGTTCAATCGACTAGAATGTATTTCGGTATCTTCGTAAACAAGTCAAACATTTTAATCTTGTTAATGGTTGGGGGGGGGAATAAATTACTTCGTGACTTTTCGAGATTTGAAAGCAATTTGGAAGCATTCAAACTGTCGAATAGAAACTCATTTACAGTGTCTCTAAAAATCTCAACAAATCCTGATTTATTTAAAAGATTGAAAGTTTGGGAAGCTATCTATATCCAATTATTTTATAAATATAGATTAAAACATTACCTCAAACAAATCCTTTATCTAAAAAAAAACGGTAAATTTATAGAAGTGCACCTTTCGTATTTCGACCCCTAAAAAAAAAAAGTTTCTACTTTTTTGGGCAAATTACATATAAACAGCCTCAACAAATATCCGCTATGAAAAAAAATTATGAAAATTTTTATTAATTTAGATTTTAGGAGGGGGGGTCACTTTCCTATAATAAGTTATACGTAAAGTGAGCACGCATTTGTTGGCCACCGAATCTCACCTCTCGTATTTCGACCCCTAAAAAAAAAGGGTTCTACTTTTTGGGGCAAGTTACATGTAAACAGCCATTTTAGATGTTAGGAGGGGTGGGGGATCACTTTCCTATATAAGTTATACGTAAAGTGAGCACGCATTTGTTGGCCACCGAATCTCACCACTCGTATTTCGACCCCTAAAAAAAAAAGTTTCTACTTTTTTGGACAAATTACATGTAAACAGCCTCAACAAATATCCGCGAAAAAAACAACAATTTGTTAAACCAAAAAAACGAACACGAAAGTAAAAAGATACCCGGACAACGCCGGGTAGGTGCAGCTAGTTGATTAATCATAAAAACAAATGAGGTCAAAAAAAGTTATTTCAAGATTATTCGTATTTTAATGTTAATAAAAAAAAAAGTAATTGTAATTTATGAAGCACCAGGATGTCAAAATTGTGACAATTTTATGTCGCTGTAGTCAAATACAGACCCAAACAACATGGCTGACATACGTAATGTTATCATGATCAAATGTATTAAGTAAACATTCTAATTGAAAAAAAAAAAATGGTATGGGTGCTTTTATTGATCCACCCCCATGGGGACGATATTGACTCGGTAAAACAGCCAAAAGGCAACCACACAAAATAAAAAAACAGGTTCCAATAAAAAAAAATAAAAAAAAGCTACCCATTTATTTACATTGTTGGATTGTATTTTCTTTTTTGTAAATTGTTGCTTTATTTATTTATTTATTTATTTTGTAATTAGAAGTAATTGTTCTTTTTTGTTAATTGTAACTTTTGCATTTTATTGTTTTTTTCCTCCCATAATAAAAGAGTACGGTTTGCCAGAGACAACAGTTGTTGGAAGTTGAATCATTCATTGAATGTCGTAGACCCACTCACCGGCAGCACTTTTTTTTTTGTATACGCCACTATCCTCCACTATCCGCCAGGATTTGTCTCACGTGACTCAAATGAACCAATCAATCGCAATCATTTAAAAATAAAGAATCGCCTTCATCATTAAAAATTAGCACCGAATTGTCATTTTATCCCCCCCCCCTCCCTGAACCCAATAATTTTCGGCACTTCTGCAGATTAAGGACGTGCCGGAATTTCTTTGTTTTCATTTTAGAAGAGCTCCAATAATGTAAGAGGACGACAACTCTCTTTCCTCCACTAACCCCTGCAGAGTCTTTTTGAACAAATTTCTGAATTGTATCCCGTTAAAAAAAGAAAAGAAAAAATAATTTTTTAAACTGTAAAATAAATTTTTTAAAATGTGTTAAACCACCGCCGTAGTAGTTGACCACGGTTAAACCAAACACGATGAGTGTTCGTTTTGAAATGAAAAACAATATATTGTTGATTTTCCCAAATTTTTTTTTTTTTTTCGATAAATGTGCTATTAATTAATTGAATTTGCATTACTTCTTATTTTAAAAAAATCATATTTTCCATTTTCGGAGAATTTATGTACTTAAAAGTGAAACAAAAAAAAGAGTTGTCGCCCCCTTACACTATAGGAGCTCTTCTAAAATGAAAACAAATAAATTTCGGCACGTCCCTAATCTGCAGAAGTGTCTATTTTTCTTTTCGGTTTATTTTTATTTTGTTACTTTTCAAAATAGAATTAACGTTGACAGATTTTCCCCACATTGAAAATGCCAAAATCGCGGCGATATTTCCCCCCTTATTCATTTATCGATTAAATTAGTTTTTCTTTTATAGAAAAACGACTTTATTAATTCACGTGATTTTTGGTATAGGATATATTCAGCCCGTGACAGGTACGTACATCCAACAGATATTCCTCAGTTTGTTTGTTTTTTGTTTTTTTCGAATGTCTGCACAGTTCTGGATAAGCAATGAAAGTTTCAATGAATACACGTATATCTAATAATAAAACAAAATAAAACTTTTTTGTGTGTATCCCCCCGTAAAGCTTCTGTGGACACCAGTAGGGAATCGCTGGTCTAGAAAGTTCGTCTAGAGAAAACGCCATAAAGGAGCTGAACCCAACCCACTCCCTCTTGTTTAATAAATGACGTCATCTTTTAGTGACATCAGCCACTGTGCACGATTGTCCCCACCTGTTTTAATGGATGACGTCATCCAGTGTGCATCGATACAAGCAACAAAAAAAAGGGTAACGAATTCCATTCTATATTAAAGATAAAGTCTGACTCATTGATCAACAAAGAAAATATAGAAAAAAAAATTTTTTTTCAAAAAAGCTCTTCCGCAATTTATGAAATTCCACACAAAAGAAAAAAGGATGGGCTGTCAGCTGTCGCAAATACGATACAAAATTATCAATAAACAAAGAAAGTCACTGAAAATTTACAATTTATGCATATTTATTTAACCCTAGCTGTATCAACCTGGTGTTGCCCGGGAGTCTTTTTTTTTTCCTTCATTTTTTTTTCCAAAAGGATTTTAAAAGTTAAACTTAATTATTTTATCGTTTGATCATTAAATTATTAATTGACCAAATTGTTATAAAACTATAAACAATTTTGTTATTAAAATAATGTTGTTCTAATCTCTATTTATAACTTGTATGTAAATAGATTTACAAACTTTCCATATTTTAATACATGAGGATTTGCTAAGAATTTTCAAGCCAGAAATGACTTTATATTCCAGTTAGTTTAAATGCTCCCAAATTTCGAAGGGTCACGATGTAATTTATTCTTTTTTGTTTTTTCAACTATTAAAAAAATATTAAAATGGCTGACGTGTTTACGAAGAAAACGAAATGCATTCTGGTCAATTTAATTTCGTAATTAAATTATTTTAATGATTTTTTTAGTTCGTATTAGTACTTTAGTTAATCTAGGTGTAACCATGGAGAAGCACCGTACTTTACGCTATTTTTCTCAATAAATAACCGATTAATAGTAAATTTAAATTAAAATAATAATAATAATAATAATAATAATAATAATAATAATAATGTGTAAAGTCACGTAATGGCGAGAAACACGAAAAGTTGTTTCACAATTTACCTAATATATAGATTTCATTTAGATCAGATTTTAAGAATCAAGTCAAACTCCAAATGTAAATTCTCATTTTTAGTCTTTTTTGTATTATTTCAATTTTTCATTCGTAAATAATTTTAAAAAATGCGCAAAAACAAATGATTTCGTAATAAAAAAATATAAAAATTCGATTGATTTATGTAAGTTACATATTCAATTAAATTCATTAAATAAAATATAAATATAATTTAAAAGTACAATGAGAAAACGAAAAAAAAAGTATATTGTATACTTTTCAAATATGTATCTCACATTCCCTCGACAGACAGTGAGAAAAAACAGCTCCATCATGGAAATTCCAGGTGACTCAGTGTTTGCTTTTTTATTTTTACTTTCATCTTTAATAAACACAATGAACGTCAGATTCTTTTACTTTTATCATCATTATTTAATTCGGTACTTGTAATGAATGAGTATCCAGAGGATTTCACTTCTTTGACCGAGAATCCTGAGCCAGTCCCGGAAATGTCCGAAGCAGTTTCAAAGTCACTTTCTTTTCTTTTTCTTTTTGAGGGGCTAAACAAATTTTAGACCCAAACCTAACCCTTCGCATGCTTAGTGTTGTCTGCATTTTTACAGTTTTTCGCAGCTTTGAAATCGCAAGCTGCTTCGGTCATTTCCGGGCTAACTCGGGATTCTCTGTAAAAAGTACTGAAATCATATGGATACCCTTCATTAAAAGAACCATTAATTTTGCGAAAATTATTTTACTGTCTACTAGAGTAGAAAAAAGGTGAAAAAAATAAATAAAATCTCGACCAGAAAGTAAATAAAACAAAATTCTTTCTTAATTACCTTTTAATTAAGAAATAATTGTTTTTAAGTAATTATACAATGTTTTCTCAAGAACTGAGGAAATAAAATGCGTCTTCTAATAGAAAAAAATTCACATAAATAACAGTCAATTTCTAATGATCAGATTGCTTTCAGTTTGAATTCTAAGAAAATAAATCATGAGTTTAAGAATTTTTAAACGTCATAACCCAAATAAAATAAAAATGATGACTTGTTTTGTTGTTGTTTTAAATAAAGTCTCATTCAACATGAAACAGTTGTCAAAATTCCAATGCGAATTGGATTTGATTTCCTTTTTAGATTAGCGGCTCTTCCCAGAAATACTGTTTATATTTGGTTTAAGGCACAAAGCAACCGTAATACTCGACTATGGTACATCCTATACTCTCTATAAACATTAATTATAATCAGAAATGACTGTTTCGTTTTTTGTTTTTTTTTAATGAGAATTAATTATTCGTATCATTTCGACTACTATTCTCATCTTGATTGTTATATTTACAACGTTTCGGCCGATGTAAGCGTCGACCTTCTTCAGGTGCATCTTGTCGAATTTCGAACTGAATCCTTTATTTAAACACGAGGTAGATTGTTCTCGTTCCGTTAGTCACGACTAGAAGGTTCCCAAGTTCTAAAGATGCACATGAAGAAGGTCGAAGGTTACGAACTTAACAGTAAAATCCGGTAACAAGTTACGACAACAGCCGAAACATTTAACCCCGGGTTCCTGAAAATGAAAACATCGTTTTTGTTTTGTTTTTTGTAATTATAGTTTTCCAGGGTTATTTTTTAAATTGCCCATTTACAAAAAAAACCAAAAAAACTGCGCACATGACTGAAAAAATATAAATAACACTAGAACAGTAACACGATAATCATACATAAATAAATAAAAAGCAACAACGGCTATGATGAGGCGCCGTCCTAAACAGTTTCTTTACAGAAATCAGATTGAAAGTAGCCCAAACGTGTGTGTACATACCCTGTATATAAATCAAAGTGTAGATATATAGATCAAAGTGTAGTATCTGTTCCGATGGATACTACACCCCATAGACTGGTATTGTCTTGGCCTTCGGGGCTTGATTCACGCCGGTCTATGGGTCTGCCCTGTGCAGTTCTAGGAGGTCCACGCTCCCAGGCTTTGCCTCCCCTCTTTGGGGAGGAGTAAGTTTATTGCTTACTGTCTGAGGCGCCCCTACCGGGGAATGCCGACGGGGCTGCCCAGGCAATTTTTAAACCCCACTTTTCCGACCCGACCTTGGGTCACATCTTACTTGTGGGAGTAAGATAAAAACTGGCCTTGTGCCTAACTCCTGGAGAGGAGTAAATCAATACCGGCGAATGGGCATAACAGGGATCTAAGCTGGCTTCCGGTGGAAAATGGTTGAAGAAAGTGTGTACGGATGCCTGAAAGTGATACAACTATTTTTTTTTTCATATTAATTTCAGACTTTTCTTTTTTTCAGATTAATTTCAGACTTTTCTAATAATTAACATAATACAGACTAATAATTTATTTGTTTTTATTCGATTGTTTTCAAAACTTTTTTTAATAATAGTGAAAACTTTTTTTCTTGGAAATGGAATTAACTTCAGAAAATTCATTCTGCTATCTTATCAACAGCTATGGAAAAAATCGTGGATGACGTTATGCCAGCCGCTGAATTATGTGTTATGAACATAAGCTTAGAAGAATTAACAGTAAACACGACTAATAATTTGAACACAATAAAGTGGTTGGCACACCACGGACTGATCAGCAACAGTTTAATGTGCCAGAAATGTCCTCGTCCATGGCGTATGAAGTTACAAATAAGAAAAGAGAAAATTGACGGCTACATATGGGCTTGCCCTAAATGTAAAAAAAAAAAAGTGTACGGGTGGGCTCTTTTTTTGATGGTGCCCATTTAGCGTTAAATAAAATTTTGAAAGTAATGTATTGGTGGTGCTTGCAAGAGCCGCAAGTACATGTTACGAAAGAGACTGGCGTATGCAGGCGGAGTTTGCTGGACTGGTACAGCTTCATGCGCGAAATTTGCACCATGTGTTTGATCGACAATCCCGTTGAGATGGGTGATCCTGGGAGAACAGTTGAAATTGACGAGAGTAAATTCATGAACCGCAAATATAACCGCGGTAGATTTCGAGAAGGTCAATGGGTTCTCGGCATGGTCGAGCGAGTAACAAATGCGACGATGATGGTACCAGTCGACAAGAGAGATGCAGAAACTCTTTTACCCATAATTCGGCGATATGTTCGCCCAAGTACCCGCATCATAACGGATGGCTGGCGAGCCTATCATGCCCTACCTAATCATTTTGTGGTCAACCACACATACAACTTTGTGGATCCGGACGACCCTACAATCCACACAAACCGTGTGGAAGGAAGCTGGGCTCATTGCAAATTAAAATTCAAAGTGATGAGCGGGACTAGCCCGGAAAACTTCAATGGTCACCTACAGGAATTTCTGTGGCGCCGCCGAATTAAAACAAATTTCTTCGGCAATATACTGTATTGGATACGCTATTATTATGACGTTTAATAAAATATTTCCAAAACAACATTGAAAAAAAAATCACATTCCGTTGCTCAAAAACATTATGTCTTGAAAAAAAAGAAGATTATTCTATATTATTTATAATCAAATAAATTATTTTTCAAATAGTCTGTATTATGTTAATTATTATGATATGTAAGAAAAGTCTGAAATTAATATGAAAAAAAAAATTGTTGTATCACTTTCAGGCATCCGTAGACACTTTCTTCAACCATTTTCCACCGGAAGCCAGCTTAGGCCCCTGTTATGCCCATTCGCCAAAAAAACAACAACAACAATTGCTCCTAATGCTCCATGAGCAATACAAAAACCTGGAACGTAAACTATGTGTAATGAAACGGAGTAAAGTTTTGTAGTGAATTATAAAAATAATGTATTTATAAAAATATTTTTTTAAATTATGACCGAAGAGACAGTCTATTGATTGCGGTTTGCTGTTGTGAATTCGGAATTAGTGACACGCTGACTCAGAGTCGAACGTTTTTCTGGAGTGCCAATATTTTTCTTTCACAACCTTTTTTTACAGATAATTTGTAAACACTTCTTGTGCTATCTCAATAAAAAGCAAATATATTAACAACTTTTATTTTTAACATTGTGAGAACTATTAAAATTGCTTTCTGGGATAATGAAAGTGCTTGATTCGTTTCAGTTAACGTAAAGTCAGTTTGGTTTTTACATAATACCCTACTTCCGGTCCCAGTAAGACGTCATTTTGTAAATACCTCGATTTTGCTAGCATAATTTACACATTTTAAACGTGTTTTTTCTTCAGATTTCATGTGTAATACTAAATAGATTTTAACTCAAAATGGTTCATCATGTAATAATCCTAAAAATAAAAAAAAACATCAAACTATTTTATCGCATTTTGTTTAGGACGGCGATTTCATTATATGCCGGCTATATAACGGGTCCTTATGCAGTTTACGGACCAGGCTATTTTTAGATAGGATTTTTAAGTTAAATTCAATTTTTACGGTATCTTTTGTTTATTAAATTGTTAGGTGAAAGTACAGAATAGTTAACAAAGCCTCCCCCTTCCCATGTTAAGAATGGCTTTCTAAATAATAACATTATTATTTCAGCCCGGTTCGTAAACTGTATAATAACGAAACAATGTAAATGTATGTGTAAAAAAATGCAATGAAAATAAATCAGGAAGTGCTTTTACGTGTTCTATTTTCGTTTCAGGAATGCGAGTTTAATTTTGTGTAGTCGCGTTTCGGCTGTTGTTGTAATTGGTTACTTGATTTTATTGAGACAATATTTTCAGCAATGGGGGCTGATCTATTTAAACAGACAATTTTATCTACGAGCAAAGTGTAGTATCTGATACTACAATTCATTTTTCTGTCCTCGGTTAGTGGAGGAGACATCCTTAAAGGCTGAGAGAATTTTAATTTTTGTCCCAATCCAGAGTCCCTATCTTGGGAAGTTGGATTTTCCCCTCACATTAAAAACCGACCTCGCGTCTTACTACGCCCTCGTGGGGAGACAAGTAAATAGGCACAACTTTGTTTTGTTTTTAATTTCTGTTATTCAAACTATTAATCCATTACTTTTAAATCAACAGATATTAACTTAATAAGTTAATATCATTACGTTTAAAACATTGAATTGCAATTAACTACAGTGTAGAATTGATTTAAATAAGCTTTATTTATTTTTTAAATCGAAAACAACTAGATATAAGCACCGAATGAACTTACCTTTGAACTGGTAAACCAATTCTTTAATTGGTCACTGGCTGTCATTTTGTTTTCAGTTTAACAAATTGTCAAAAAGTATGAACATATAAACGTGTCGGTAAATGTTGTTGTGTATTTTCCTCCAGTGGCGATCTTGAACTGAATTTTCTGGAGATTTCGATAATTCCGAATTGGACGAGTCTTGGGGGATAAAAAACGAAAATATAAGCGAACTTATATATTTTGATAAACTTACTAGATCGCCATTAGGCGGTTGAAATAATAACAAAATAATAATCGACAAGGAGTGTTGTCGATCTTCGCTGTAATACTGACAAGCTTGATTTTTTAAAGAGTTGTCGATATTTATATATTTAATAGAATCACGGTTCTGTGATCACAACAAAAATGTAAAAAAACACTAACAAGAGAGGATGAAAACGAACAGCAAGCCATCATCTCACGCCATCTTTGTTTTTTTTTTCAACTTCACAAATAATGGCAAACTGAGGTGACGCAGTTCTGACGTAACTAGAAAAGTCTCTTGTTAACTTGTATGTCAATAAAGCCGGCCATAGATATGACAAAGGTGTGATCGATCTATTTCTAAAGTATTCACAATGACAAATGCTAGTTCTTTTCTTCTTTTTCTGCTTTTCCAGTCACATTATAAATGGGTGTAACTAGGCTGGAGTCATATTGGGAATATGAGAATGAAAGGAAGTGGCGGTTGCAATCTGTCGAATCTCCAACGCGCATGTGCGGGGAATTCCCCCCATTAACGTTATCAAGTGTACAAAAAAAAAAAACCGGTGTAAGGTCAGATTGTTACACGTCTAATTGTTTTACCCCCAAATAAATTCCCTTTCCTATATATATATATAGTCTCGGAAGTTTCTCAACCATTAAAACTATATAAAAAATAAAAAATAAAATTAAAAAAAATGATATAAAAAAAAAAAAACTTATAGTCTCAAGTCTTCCAGTGGAAAATCACTCATGTAAGTCAATTTATTTTTTACAGTTATTATATTAGTTAGTTTCTAACACTATTTTAAGGGATCATCAGTTATTTACCATGAAAAACTGTTTCGGGGATTTAAATATATATATATATATACTAGCAAAAACATGCTCCCTCCGGTCGCGTAATTTTGCTAGGCTGGGAGGATGTCATGATGAACGAACTACATACACTGACCCACAACGGAGGAAGTAATGCCTGGTAGGATGGTGTCATTACAACAGAACACTGGGAAGATCTTCCCCATAAAAAGAGAAGGAACAACAGAAAAGATACTACTTTCCTCCACCCCAACCCCCACCCTAAAAAAGGAGAAAATAGTACCTGGGAAGATGGTCTCATGACAACAGAACAGATACTACATTAACCCTTCCTCAAAGAAGATGTAATACCTGGGATGATTACCTCCAACCCCTTAAAAAGGAGGAGGTAATTCCTGGGAGGATGGACTTATGACAACAGAACCGAATATAACAGTAGATTAAATCAGTTTTTTTATACAAAAATGCATAGTCATGTAACATAATTTTGATAGTAACTGGAGTTTTTGCCTCAGATCAAAGTGTAGTATCTGTTCTCAGCATTACAGCTAGATCGGAAGTGAATTGAAAATTAATATGGCGTCGTTAAGGGAAGAGAAGAATGGCGAGAGGAAAGTGAGGCACGCAGATAGACAACCAACCAGTAGCTTGTTTGCTAGATAGACACCCTCTTTCTCGGTTTTCCGATCGGTAAGAACTCTCGAGAGTGATGTTAATAGTTTTTCTTAAGTTTGTCCATTTTTTATTAAATCAGTTTATATTATTGTTAATATCGACGAAATTATTGGACATAGATAGATAAAATAGTTCCATGAGATTAGAAATAAATTACATCAAATACTAATTAATTATGAAGTGTTTAATAAATAGATATGCAAATTAGCCTTTCTAATATATGTCCTTAGATCGATTGTGTCTAGTATATATTGTAAGAAGAAAAAAAGGAAAGTGATACATACCGTTGCTGGAGCCAGCCTTCAAGTGGGGTGGGGAAACACCAACAAGAGCAGAAAATAAGAGGTGATACTTATATGTGTTAAGATGGGGGTGGCAGGTTGTTAGAAACCTATAAATAGAGGTTCTACCTCTCAGCTTGTGTTGTGCTCAGTTGTGTTGTGTAGTGTTCTGTTCAGTTGATGAGAGCTGAAGTGTTAGTGTGTTCCAGAGCTTGGAGGAGACCAGAATTAGTACAGAATTCGACTCACTATAGACCAGACACTGGATCGTTACTCCTGCAGAGAAAACCGTTCTCTGCCCCATTACATATTGTTACCGGACCTATTGGTTGGGTCGCTAAGGGAGCAATTCCTTTTGCAACCCACCCCCAACTGCTGCCTCGGCCCCTTTTCAGGGTATTGACTTTGAAGTGGATCTTTTCTTACATAGGGATTTATTCCCACAATATATATATATATATAGTATTTCAAGTTTATGTGGTCTATTATTGATTTAAATAACAGTTAAAAAATACACAAGAAAATTTCCACATCTATAAAAAATATATATACTGTAAAGGTGTGTTAAACTGTGAGTACTTTAATTTGTTAATATTTTTCTTTTTATATGACATATAAACAAAGATGCACGTCAACACTTTTCTTTTCTTTTCTTTATTCTCTTTACTTTTAATAAATTTTCGATTCATCAATATACAAGCAAACTTTGTCTCTTTTTTTCCCCATTTATTTTTTTATTGTTAACAAAGAAAAAAGCGGATAGATGAAAACGTCTTAAGCAATTTATTTTAAAATCTTCTTTTTTTTTCTTCCCTCACCCCTTCCTTCCTTCTTTGTTTACTTTAGGTCGTGTGATCTCTGAACGCTCTCCTTTCATTTCCTGTGTCAGTGAGATTTTAAATTTAAAAATGCTCCCTATGCAATGCGGAGAAATTTAACATAATAAATTAATGAAGAAATTTAACATAATAAATTAATGATCCGAATAAAGTTTGTCTAAACGAAAGGAGTGAGGTTTTCAAGGGATGCATTCACAGAAGAAAGGCACTTTTAACTAACTGGGAAGACTAACTAAAAAGTAGAGAAATATTCTAAATTAGACTAAGAGAAAATATGCAACATCTCACCATACAAGCAGAGATAAATATATCAACAATAGGCGAAAAAAATAAAACAAAATTAATACATGCTGAAAGAAGACACTGGATTATACACATAAGGAAGAATTAAAGGAAGAACAACTTTGTACCTATGTGTCCATGTGGTTCTTTATCTTTTTTCTTTTTTTGGAGGGTGGGAGAAGCAAATTCGAGAGGGACAGGTTTTTGGGGAAACTTTTGAAAACAACTTACATTTTTTTTGGAGGGGGGGGTCTGAAATTGTCCTGGGAGAGGAAAAAAAATTAAGTGAGCCTTTATGGGTTGGACCCCATATCCCATGAACAAAAGTTTTTTTTACCTGTTTTTCGGATGTCTCTTCACTAGTAGACTTTATATATAGCAAAAGGGGTTTATTTTTTATTTAATTTAGTTAATATATTTAATATTTAAAATTTCTCATTATTTAAAAATATTTAAAAATTAAAAAAAAATTTATTTTACTTTATTATGAAATATATATTTTTTAGATTTTATATCTATTATTATATGTATCATATTTACTATTTCTAGTTTTCTTTTTACTTTTTATGAATTAAAAAATTTTTATAAATTCAAATTTTTAAAATTTACTTTTTCTTTTATATTTAATTACTTTCAATTTTTTTAATAAATTTACTTTAATTAAATTTAATTACTATTTATAAATATTTTAAAAAAATGTTAAAATATTCTTTAATATAATTTATTTTCTATTCTTTTAAAATTAATAAAGTTTAATATTTTTATTCTTAATTCACACCAGAGAGTTCTTTGAGAAATTGTCCCTTCGATTGTACATTTTAGATCTAAATCTAGTTTTAAACGAATAAATGAACCTTGGTTGTTTTTTTGTTCATCATTTTATGTTTCATAACTTATCGTGGATTTATTGATAACGAATATTAATTCACAATTCTAATTTTTCCCTTTTTCTTTTTTCAAGGGTAGATTTATTTTAGCTTTTTAATTTTTAATGTTTGATTTTGATGTTTTTTCTGGAACTTTTAAATTTTTGGAAATGAAAGGAGAGCGTTCAGAGATCACACGACCTAAAGTAAATAAATAAAGAAGGAAGGAAGGGGGTGAGGGAAGAAAAGAGTAAATAGAATTTAAGATTAATAGATCGTGGAAGAATTCACACAACGTGCGAGACTCCATTTTCCGAAGAGACAGACATAAACAGAGGCTGAAGAGAGTCCGGCATAGGAGGTCATCTATAGGTCCCCTTTGTTTGGATTTGAAACCGACGGTACCGATGTTGTCTTAATCTTCTCTAATTACATATATAAATAAATATTTCGCTTTTTTTTCAAGGAGGTGAGAAAAGATAAAAGTAAGGAAAAAAGATAGGAAATGGTCATAAACGCAAGCCAGGCCAAACAGTAATAATAAAAAAAAAATAGAAACGAATTAAAAATGTCAACGAATGAGTAAAAAACGAAATTTGATACTAAGCTTAACCGTGGAATTATAAACACATCCCAACCTAGAAAATATACTAAAAGAAGAAATTTTTTTTATCTTATTTCAATTCCTCGTTTTGGTCTGAAAATGTTGACTCTTTACGAAGAGTACAACCGAAACATGTATGCATATATGTAACCAACTGTTGTGGTTGCAAGGTTGAACAATAATTAATGAGGAATACAATGAAGACGCAAACAACAAGGAGAATGCAATAATAAGTGTATTAAAGAAAAGGTATAGTTACAGTATGTACAAATGAAGGTGTCGAGTCAGAGAGTCTTGGTGGGAGGACATGTATGCTCTTCGGCGTCACTTCCGGTGGCATTTAGGTAACACACCTAAGGCCAACCTAGGCTTGCCATTTATAGTGTAACGTTATTCGTATATGCAAATGAGTGGTTGCCACCACAACACCAACAATGTTTGTATAAATAAAAATTTATACTATATATATATATATATATATATATATATATATATAAAGCTTTTTCAGCAACAATTCCGTTTAAGGAATTAAATTCTATTTCAGTCATCCAAATTATTTGGAAGTCTGGGATCGCAATCAAGGAATAACATACCCTTCATTAATCCCAACACTAACCTGAATTCCAGCATGATCGTCACTAACCTGAGTTCCAGTTAGCGGCCAAGAAAAAATATGTCCTTCATTAACCCCAACCCTGAGCCCAAAGTGACGGTCAAACATGTAGAATAAAAAGACAAACTGAAAGTTTACGAGCAGTTTATGTTCAAGTGAAGATAGCCGATGCTTGGGAATCCAGTGGATAAAGGCGGGGCAGAGGAAAGGGGCCTTTTTCATGGTTGCTTTCAGGAAACTTTCTAATGTCTTCTGTGATTTGGTTTGAAGTAGTGAAATTAATGCACCCTGGAAGCTGATTGGTCAGTGTGTGACCAAATCACCTAACAGGGACAGCTCTTCGCATGAAGAAATAATTATTAATGTTTGTGACTGCTACACAAATGTTAAGTCCGGTATCACAGTCAAGAAAAAAACATGCCCTTCTTTAACTCCCCTCTTTTAAAAAAAAACCTTTGATGTGTAGCTGCACTCTATAAAATTACAATGTTAAAGTTTCCCAATATGAGGGGGGGGGCACGAATCTTCAAAGGATAATTGAGATTTTTTATAGATTACCAATTTTTACATTTCACGTGAGAATTAATCGGTGATGTATTTACTGTTTTACCGATCGTTTGATGGAAAATTTAATTAGTTAATGCATAATTCAACAAAACATTGTTATAAAATTTAAATTTAAAAGTTAATGTAAACATTTACTTTGATGTCGTACTATTCTAATAGGGGTGGGACGTAATGGGTGAAAATTTCAGATTCATGCGAGTAGTATTTTTTTGTGTTCATTTATACATAAATAACACTAAACAATCAAACATTTTGAAAATTTTGCAAAATTCAGAAGGTGCAGGCCAAAAATAGCCGTTAGGGCTCCACGGGACTCAAAATCCATAATTTTTCGGTGAAAAAGTGGTTTCATGCAACATTGCAGGTCCTAAAACATCCTCAAAAACTATGAACGGATATAGATGGTTAAATCTGATATAGTACTTTAATTTAGGACCATTTTCAGGCTGTGAAAGGGTTTTCATGAATGTAAAATAGCCAAAAACTATTGGCCTGCACCTTCTGAATTTTGCAAAATTTTCAAAATGTTTGATTGTTTAGTGTTGTTTATGTATAAATGAACACAAAAAATACTATTTGCATGAATCTAAAATTTTCACCCATTACGTCCCACCCCTAATTCTAAATAATTTTTTCAATTGCCAAATTTAAAAAGCCTATATTCTTACTAGTTTGGCAGCTGGAAGCATTACCTTGAATAATGGCGATGGAGAGGCGCTCATCGAGCCAAGTCAATTCACAATTTGTCCCCAGACTTTTAGACTCAGTCAGTTGAGGAAATCCCCGGTGGCGGGACCAATCACTCCACTTCGATCGGTTGGAATACAAATCTGTTGAGAAGACTGGCGTATTTTAATTGCTCGTGGTTCCTCTGCTGACGCTGCTACATGTCCATGGTTTGTTTCCGATTCTGTTATTGATGAGACAAGTTGAATCTGATATTAGTGACTTCAGGCCATCGGATCGTTTGCCATCTCCTTTGATGGCTCAAGGATCACTGGGAAGCCAGCAATATCTAGGGCCCACCTTGTTGAAAGCGCTCCTTCTACATGATAGCGTATGGAGCCCATGCACGTCAACCAATTGACCACAACAGCACTTGTGGATGCTGCACACTCTTAAACATGTGTGCCGGGCGATGGCGAATCTGAGGTAATCATCATCTACTAAGTTCTTGATTGCCGATGATGACAGGGCTGTTAGCCATGCACCGCTGTGTGGCGAACTTGCAGCTTGAAGGCAAGCTAGATGGTGTTGATCACAGGACGTTTTTAGAGATTCAACTCTAGTGTCATCCTTATCGTACCACAGTTCTTCTGTCTCCTCCTTTACTCTGGAACGAGGCCAGTCCTCCTCCAATCAGCAGACAAGGAAGTTGAGAAGAGATTTGGATGATTCAAGTACAATACTTTCAACCAGATCCTGACTGGTGCAGATGGAGGAAGTGTAGGCTGGCAATGCGACATTCTGAGTCCACCAAAAGAGATGGGGAAGGTGGCCTGGTGCCAGCCTACGTCGTCAAAATCAATGTTGCAGATGGCTGTTACTGTATCCGGAATAACACCATCCAACTCACTCAAATTGACAGGAAACTTGTAACATGTCGCACTATGGAAAGAAAATAAGAACTTTGGAAAGAAAATAAGAAATATGGAATACGGAAGCAGTTGCGCAAGAGGAAGAAGAGTGCTGGATGTTTATTGATCAATAGAAGCCGGAATAGAATTTTGGACAAGTTTTTCGTTAATGTTGATTGGATTTTTCGCTTGAAGATTGAGGAACCGCAGATTGTAAGTTCATCACAATCGGTAATGTGAACCCCATCGAGGAGTCCGCTAATTTCTGAGATGGCCACTGTAAAATATTCTGCTGAACAGTCGATACTGGTTACTTCAGAGATAGCAAGGTTGACCTCAAGCCTGACTGCAGCAAGGGATGGCATGATTCAAGAGAGATTCTTAACAGGTTCAGACCAGTTGCCTCCAAATATTTCAATATCTAGTTACTAGATGTTCAAAGACGTAGTTACCAGATGTTTAAAGATGTAGTTACCAGATGTTCAAAGATGTAGTTACCAGATGTTCAAAGACGTAGTTACCAGATGTTCAAAGACGTAGTTACTAGATGATCAAAGACGTAGTTACCAGATGTTCAAAGACGTAGTTACCAGATGTTCAAAGACGTAGTTACCAGATGATCAAAGACGTAGTTACCAGATGTTCAAAGATGTAGTTACCATATGTTCAAAGATGTAGTTACCAGATGTTCAAAGATGTAGTTACCAGATGTTCAAAGATATAGTTACCAGATGTTCAAAGATGTAGTTACCAGATGTTCAAAGACGTAGTTACCAGATGATCAAAGACGTAGTTACCAGATGTTCAAAGACGTAGTTACCAGATGAGCAAAGACGTAGTTACCAGATGTTCAAAGACGTAGTTACCAGATGTTCAAAGATGTAGTTACCATATGTTCAAAGATGTAGTTACCAGATGTTCAAAGATGTAGTTACCAGATGTTCAAAGACGTAGTTACCAGATGATCAAAGACGTAGTTACCAGATGATCAAAGACGTAGTTACCAGATGATCAAAGACGTAGTTACCATATGTTCAAAGACGTAGTTACCAGATGTTCAAAGATGTAGTTACCAGATGTTCAAAGACATAGTTACCAGATGTTCAAAGACGTAGTTTACCAGATGATCAAAGACGTAGTTACCAGATGTTCAAAGATGTAGTTACCAGATGATCAAAGGTGTAGTTACCAGATGTTCAAAGATATAGTTACCAGATGTTCAAAGATGTAGTTACCAGATGTTCAAAGACGTAGTTACCAGATGATCAAAGATGTAGTTACCAGATGTTCAAAGATATAGTTACCAGATGTTCAAAGATGTAGTTACCAGATGATCAAAGACGTAGTTACCAGATGATCAAAGACGTAGTTACCATATGTTCAAAGACGTAGTTATCAGATGTTCAAAGATGTAGTTACCAGATGTTCAAAGACATAGTTACCAGATGTTCAAAGACGTAGTTACCAGATGATCAAAGACGTAGTTACCAGATGTTCAAAGATGTAGTTACCAGATGATCAAAGGTGTAGTTACCAGATGTTCAAAGATATAGTTACCAGATGTTCAAAGATGTAGTTACCAGATGTTCAAAGACGTAGTTACCAGATGATCAAAGATGTAGTTACCAGATGTTCAAAGATATAGTTACCAGATGTTCAAAGATGTAGTTACCAGATGATCAAAGATGTAGTTACCAGATGTTCAAAGATATAGTTACCAGATGTTCAAAGATGTAGTTACCATATGTTCAAAGACGTAGTTACCAGATGATCAAAGATGTAGTTACCAGATGTTCAAAGACATAGTTACCAGATGTTCAAAGATGTAGTTACCAGATGATCAAAGACGTAGTTACCAGATGTTCAAAGATGTAGTTACCAGATGATCAAAGATGTAGTTACCAGATGTTCAAAGATATAGTTACCAGATGTTCAAAGATGTAGTTACCAGATGTTCAAAGACGTAGTTACCAGATGTTCAAAGACGTAGTTACCAGATGATCAAAGATGTAGTTACCAGATGTTCAAAGATGTAGTTACCAGATGTTCAAAGATGTAGTTACCAGATGTTCAAAGACGTAGTTACCAGATGTTCAAAGATGTAGTACCAGATTAATAAATAAGGCATAAAACTTTTCCATAAACGTTTGATGATTGAAATAATCTAAAATTTACATTTACGTTGATATATGATGGTTAAGTATCTTTTCCACCTGATCCTGTCATTAATTTGCACCAAAATCTAAAAAAAAAAATGCATCCTTTAATACGCTTCTTCTTCTTCTTCTTCTTCTTCTTCTTCTTCTTCTTCTTCTTCTTCTTCTTCTTCAGCAACAGTAGCAGCGTTTTTTATCACTCTTGAAGCAGGAACTCCTCCCTGGTTTCCTTCAACCTTGTTTTGTCCCATAGTGTTTAAGTTTTTAATCCGCATTGAGCCATTTTGAATTTGAGTAGAGGAAGTAAGTACATAACCAAAGTGTCAGCATTTTCAGACTTAAATTAGATTTGGCTTACTCGCTTCCGCTCCTGTTATGTACTTACTTCCTCCCTTCAGATTCAAAATGTCTGAACGCGGATTACTTACCTCAACACTATTTACGGTACAGTAAATTGGCTTAAAACTTCTTTTAAATATTAAATATTAATTTTTTTTAACGCAAATAGGTCACAAATGAGTAAGTAAAGCACAATAAAGTTTTGACTAATTTTTCAACGGTATTCCCTTCAAAATAATTTATGTCGGTATTAATAATGATTACCGAAATCTGTTATAATGGTTAATTCACTGTAAGTTTCTTCAATGATATGGGCCAACTATATCATTCCTACGATATACTCATGAGAACTGTTTATTCAATGGCACTAACATCATTTCAAAAAAAGATGTTCGATGGATAACAATAATATAAAATATATGATATAATATAATTATATATAATATAATATGAATAAATATAAAATAATTAAACATTTTGTATTTAAAAGAAAAATTAAATATTTCTAAAAGGAAGTAACTATTAGTCCCCAAAAATCCTTGCCTTAAAGAGATTTTGAGCAGTTATTTCCCTTGCATTGGACAGACGATAACAATGGGGAAATATTCAATGGACGTTCGTTCAGCGACAGACAATAAAATAAGTCCTAACTTCAAAGTAATTTCTTTTTAGTTGTATTTATATAATAAATAATTATTATTGTTGATTTATACAGAATCGTTTTCATCCAATTTATTTCTTCATATTTGCATCTTACCACTCACAAAAGACGACTTTATTGCAAAAGCAAAAGATTTTGTTCATGAACTTTTCATATGATGATAACTAAACTGTTTGCTCCATTCAATGTTGTTCGATTAACAACTTTCATAGAATAACAAAACAGTAAATGTATAATAGACATGAATTGCATGTGAGGAGAATAAGACATTGTTAAATGAAAGAATGACAAAGTCTATCTGTACAAAATGAATTAGTTTTAATCGATAACTTAAGACAATAAAAAATAAGTAGTTGTAAAGAAAGAGAGTGAAAAACGTCCAAGAACGTTCTGGAGAAAGGAAGATGTTTGTCTGTAAGGAGAAATTAAGTACACGTTTGTTTCAGCTGGCGCCGTGTGCTTTTACGTGTGTGTAAATAGCATAGGTATGGTGATATGTGTGTGTGTATGTTAGCCTGCCTGTTTTGTTAGTAAGAGAATGTATGTATGATCATTTCGGTTGGTGTTATGTGCATTTACATGTGTGTAAATAGCATGTCTTTGTTTTGTTAGTGCTAGAGTCTGCGAGAGTGTGTGTATTTTTGAACTTGTGTACGAGAGTGTTCGGTTAACAGTGTGTATATGCTGGAACTTTAGTAGTCCGTGAAAGTCTCTCGCTATGTGCGTGTGTCTTGGTGAGAGGGCTCTTTGCTACCCCCAAAGGGGCTAGTCAGAATGGTGACATGCGCATGTATGTGTGCTTGTCTCTGAAAGAAAAGTAGAAAAGAGTCAGACAAACGCTGTGTTTTGGTTTTAATACTGCGCATGAAATTCCGGGAGTGAATATTTCCGCGATTGTAATTAGCTGAAAGAAACTGCTGATTTGAGTTTTTCTCCAATCAATATTCGATATGTTATTACATAACGGTCACTGCCATTGCTGCTTCCAACACATGAATACTAAATCTATCAAGTATAAGTCGGTTTCTTTATCAGATTACTGATACATTCAATATCGTGGGTGAAAAATAGAAATTTACATGGAATTTTTTGGTATTTTTTACTCTAGCTAACATACAAAAAATGGATGAAAAAACAAATATGCAACACATAAATGTTACCAAAGGCAAGATAAGTTACTCTTCTAACTACCTGGATATGTTTATTTGTGTTTTCACTTATTTTAAGGTGTTTTTTTTTCGTTCAAAACAAACCTAGTATCCACTCTGTTAAGTTAGAACAAAAAAAATATGGCCGTCCATAAACCCTGCACGAGGACCCTTGATAATCGCTCAAAAATCGAAAATTAAACAAAATACTGGTAGGATTAATCACATTTTCGCACGATCGGTGACATTTATTGGTTGTGTTTATATTAGTATTTTGTTTACTTTTCGATTTTTGAACGATTATCAAAGGTCCTAGTGCAGGGCTTATGGACAGGCATTTGTTTTTTGTTTTAACTTAACAGAGTGGACAATAGGTTCGTTTTCAACAAAAAAAAAACGTTTAAAAATAAGTTAAGACACAAATAAACTTATCTAGGTAGGTAGAAAAGTAACTTATCTTGCCTTTGGTAACATTTATTTGTTGCATCACCTTTTTTATTTTGTTAGTTACAGTAAAAACTACCCGGATTTTTTATGCTTAGAATAAGAAAATTCATTCACATTCGCAGTCAGAGATCGAGCATTTTTAATTGTAACAGAAATCATTGCTAACCTGGATTACCATTCATTATTAATTGGAGATCACAGATCATTTTTTAAATTAATTTTGGTTTTCTATCAATTTTTTTGCCACTTGCAACAGTGACTGGTGTAGTAAGCAATACGTTATTTATCTACCTCCCACAGCGGTAAGATGTGACACAAGGTCGGAAAGTAGGAATTTGAAAAACCAGCGCTCGAGAATTTGAGCACTCTGGCCTACAAAAAATGCCTGGGCAGCCCCGTCGGCATTCCCCGGTAGGGGCGCCTCAGGCAGTAAGCAATAAACTTACTCCTCCCCAAAGAGGGGAGGCAAAGCCTGGGAGGATGGACCTCCTAGAACTGCACAAGACAGACCCATAGACCGGCGTAAATCAAGCCCCGAAGGCCAAGATGATACCAGTCTATAGGGTGTAGTATCCATCGGAACAGATACTACACTTTGATCTTAGCCAAAAAGCCGAGTTCTTTTCCCTATCTACAAATGTAACCGAAGTCATTGATGACTGAACTATCAGACATATCCAGATTTACGCAATTTATGGACACAGCAGAAATAACACATTTTTATTTATCGTTAATAATTTTGATGGCATACCTTTGTATTTCCCTGCCATATTTGCGCCATTATCGTAACTTTGGCCACAATAGTCTGATAAATTTATCTCAAACTTTTAGGTAACCTCATTTTAAAAAGTTTCAAAATGGCCCTTTCCGGTCGTATCATCTACATTCAGAAATGTTTATGCGTTTACCGAGCTTACAGTTTACATATTTGAAAGTTACTGACATTTTTTTTTCAAAATGTGAGATTGTTTTTGTTTTTTTTTAATTTTCTTATCTTCTTCTTTTTGTTCGGAATCGGGCATCCTAACAGATGCCAGACATTCACCTGATATTTCAGAGACTCCAACCGAGAGATCTTTTTAGGATTCTAACCGTCCCTTTAAGCGCAATTGTTTGGATCTCTTTTGCACTTGGTTCACTGGGTATATTCACCAGGTAGATTTTGAAATTCTTTTTCATAAACCCGGTAGCTCCTTCGATTACTAGAATGATGGAGATCTTCCTCAGATTCCAGTTTCGTTTCATGTCATACATAAGACTTTTGTATCTCGTTATCTTTTCCCTTTCAGCTCTGTTTAAGCCAGCATCATTAGAGACACTGACTTCAACTAGGATTGCTACTCTCTCCCTCTTGTCCCATATCATATGTCAGGTTTAATAGTTCCGTTTTCTCAGCAGGGATTGCATAGTTACAGTGGATAGTGTATGACTTATTTACAACAGTTTTTTCTCGTATATGTTCCCAGGACTTGCTGATAGACTGGATATTCAATTTTTTTTTTTACTGATGGTCCAGTGGAGATATTAACACACACCATTGTGTCTGCAGTCTAATATGATTGAATAATATTTAGAATATTTTAAATCTGAGAAATCCTTAATTGAATAATGACTGTTCATTTCACTGGTCTTGATACAAATTACAATGACAACCACCAGAAATAGCAATTCTCATCAAGCAGCGCCTTCACCACTACAACGATGATGAGTGCTTGTAGCAATACTACAGATACCGTCATTATTAGCATCATCTATTATGGCGGCTCTGTTCCTTCTACAACTAGAAGCAGTCACTCTTGCTCACTATAATCATTAGCATTATCTCGTTCGCACCGACAAGTCATCAGTAGCAGCAGCATCAGCAGCTCTGTTCCTAGCACCAAAGACACTGCATAAATCATAATCATCATACATTGCGACAAGCTGACCCCTAATCCACCTCAGGGTGGCTGGTTACCTTCCTATATTGCCATAATTCTTGCTATAAAACAATAAGCAAGACAGTTTTCCTTGTGGTCATGAAAAAAAAACAAACTCTTCAATCTCCCATTTTTACGTTTTGGGAATGAATTACTTCCCTTTGTTTATTTAAAAATTTCTACAAGCAAATTCTGACTTTTTCTCTCCATTCATTACAAGTTATTCTACTCATTCATTACACCCCTGTTCCTTTCTATCACTAGTAGCAGCGATCTTGCCCTCAACAACTAACATCAGTTCCCAATCCTGCCCGCAGTAACATCATCATCATTTCTAAATCTGGCAGCAATGATCTTGTCCTCTACGACTAGCAGCAGTTTTCGATCCTGCCCCAGCAACATCTATAATATGAGGCGACCCGGTTTTACTGTTCGTTTGGATAATTCTAAATGTCAGATATAAGGGAAATAATTCAATTCACTTTCCTGTTTCTCAGCGGAGCAAAGTTGTTCCCCTTGGTATAAAAAATAAGCAAGACCGTTTTCCTCCTTTGGCTATGAAAGAATACTTTTATTTCTTAGTTAAATTCATTTACAAATGGAAAAACAGGTTTTGGACCTGAGCGGTTGTTACACACTGATTCCCTTGTCTTCTTTACCAGTCGGTCTTGTTGTCAGACTCTCTGTTCTGCTTGGCATAAACAGTGCACATGTTAAATAACTTTTGTTTACGTCATTCGATGTCATTTCTGAGGTAAACAGTTGTGATTTGATTCGTGATAACCACTTTCTCGGACAATGCCATTCTTTTACTGGTCGTTCTCTTCGATCTACTTACACCAGAAACAAGGAATGTTTTCGCTTTGTTCATTTCTTTCCAAAATAATTCTTTGTTCTTTTTATTTTGACCTCGAAACCGTCTGCAGATGATCTGGGTTCAAAAATCCATGTCCTAGCCAATAACATTACACATCATCATCAACTCCAGCAGCTATTTCCTAGAGACATACTTTATTTCTCTGAAATAAAAACACTCTTATCTTTATTGTACACCCGAGTTTGTCTTCCTTTTACTGTTGTACCATTTATCAAATGTCTTTCTTCTATTGTTTTCTTATTAGCAGGAGTCGTGTTACATTGTACAATTATCCAACAACATCATCAACTCTAAGAACTCTTTCCTAGAGACATACTTTACTTCTTTCAAATATCTAATAATGAATGAAGACCCTTGTGTACTCCTGTTTCAAGCTCTGAACCCTATATTACCACTCTTATAGTGTTCTGTAATGTTCAAGTTTTCCTTTTCTTCTTTATTTATGTCATTTATTTATTTATGTCATCCTCGTTCTTTCATGCTGTTGCTACTAACACTCCATTATCTGTATTTATCAACTTACTCTCTACATGCTGCTGATGCTCCCTCTATTCTAATCCTTCCCCTCCTTGTATTCCCTTTCTCCCACCGTCTAAAACATTCAATGTGCAAATAAGCAAGCAAGATTATCAGTTGTCATATTATATATATACTTGCAAGTTGTGGTGCATACTAAATATTGTAAAAATTTAAAAAATTTTTTTAAGTAGGTGTGAACTGAGTGTGTTCAAAATGAAGTAAGGGCACATAATTTGATCAATTAAAAAAATTACAAGTCCGGGAAATATCCAATTTCAAAGAGATTTCCAGTTGTGACTGCCGCTAGATTCGTTTTCATTGGTGAAGTCATGTGGTTTTTGTGAGTGGTAAGACAAGAATAAATTAGATGAGAACGCTTCTGTATAGATCAACAAATATAATTATCTCTCTCTCTCTCTCTCTCTATATATATATATATATAGGCGCTTATGTAGCCGACGTTGTAATATTAGAGGGAAATAACTTTTTCAAAATCCAAGGGACATAACTACTTTTGACTTAAAAAATCTAATGCATGTACGGATGGACAGACGGGTAAAAAGTAACATTATTATTTTTTGAGGGGGGGGGGATTCTACTATTTTTAGGTAATTACGTGTGCTTTTACAACCTGGAACCACTGGGATTTTTTTTAGAGGGGGAGGTTATACTTTTTTTAGGTTATTAGTAAAAACATAATAAATCGAAAATTTAAACAAGTTAATTAACGAACTAAAAATGAAACAATGTTAGGTGAAACAAACTGGAACAATACAACAATGTTAATTAACCAAATACAAAAATTAAATAAATTGTTAATTATCGAAAAATGAAATTATATCACATATTGCTCCCTGATTGCAAGAATTATACGCGGGAATACTTCTCCCTTTTCTCTTTTCCGCCAAAGAAACTCCATGAGATGAAGATGGAACATCTCAGTTCTGGTCCCCAACATTTTTTGAATGTGTCTTTTGGCATGAGACCAAAAACCTTCATTTAAAAATAAGAAATTTATGTTTTCTTTATTTTAGTTTATAAAAAAATACAGGAATTTCAATGTTAATTATTGCTTAACGTATCTCATTCTGTAATAAAGAAACGTATAGAAATGTCAATGTTACTTAATTTTTAACGTTAATTTAAAACGTATCTTTATCTTAAAAAATTTAAACATACAAATGTCTATGTTAATTATTTTTAAACATTTCTAAAAGAAAAACTATACCTTCTATTGTTTGCATGTGTATGCTGTCATCAGCAGGATTGACGAAATTGGTTTCGTGGATGACTGTGTCATGTTCGTAGATGCCATTTTCATACTTGTCTAACCCTTCGTATGCAGCCCAACCATCAGATATGATTCGAGTTTTTGGTAAAATCCACGATCGAATGATCGGGAACAATGTTTCTCGATCTCTACGTTCTACCGTCGTGACGTTACAGTTATTGCTATGCCTTTCCACTGCCCCGAATACCCAAACACCGTCTCTAAATCGACCTCTGTTGTACTTCCCTTTGAAGAAGTAAGATTCATCAATTTCCTCTACCTTAGCCGAGTTATTCTCATCTAAACCACCAAGCAATAGCGGCTTGTTTATGATATCTTGTTCACACACCTCTCTGATGAACTGCTTCCAATCTACTACAGAGTGTGAAGTAATGCAGACTTCCTTCTCAATTGCCTGCTGTTTCATCTCCATGCTCCAACAAAAAAAAACTATCATTATTATTTGCCGTATATGCAGACGGCTTTTTGCAAAAAAAGACCCTTTCCGCACACTAACCACTGACCGACAGGTACCGGTACGGCATACCCACTGCCATCCGTCTAAGTGTTTACTTCTTTTGGTTAAAATCCTGGGTATTTTGCATGATTCACAAATGCTAGAATTACTTATTAACCCAAGAGAATCTGCGAATTTGACCTCGTCATCTGTTATCTTGGGTAAAATTGAACTAAATGTCCAGCTAAAGTCTTTAATTTCCAGAGGAGTGAAGACATGGTTCACAATATGGTCGGTATTTAACCGGGGACGTCCTAAACTATACATGTTGTTCGCTTTTAAGAAATCGTACTAATGAATAATTATGTAGCGAAAGGGTGAAAATATTAAATTTCAATAGCCAATGGAAAACTTGTATATCTTTTGAAGATCCAATGATGAAGAAGTTGTCTTCCGATTAACCAATGAAAAATGTTTACATACTTAAAAAAAACTTACAATATTTAAAAAAAATTATTTATATCCCCCCCCAAAAAAAATAATGTCGTTAATTAACAAATTTTATTTTATTTCAACGTTATTTTATTTTAACGTTATTTTCACCTAACATTGTTTCATTTTTAGTTCGTTAATTAACTTTTATTTTTCGAGTTATTATGTTTTTACTAATTAAAGGTAAATATACGTTTAAAGATAATCCCTGTGGTTCCAGGTTGTAAAAGCACACGTAATTACCTAAAAAAGTAGAATCCCCCCCCCATCTAAAAAAAATCCCAGTGGTTCCAGGTTGTAAAAAAAGCACACGTAATTACCTAAAAAAGTAGACCCAAACCCCCTAAAAAAATAATAATGTTACTTTTCCAGGTTGTAAAAGCACACGTAATTACCTAAAAAAGTAGAATCCCCCCCCTCTAAAAAAATCCCAGTCGTTCTAGGTTGTAAAAGCACACGTACTTACCTAAAAAGTAGAATCCCCCTCCTCTAAAAATCCCAGTGATTCCAGGTTGTAAAAGCACACGTAATTACCTAAAAAGGTAGAATCCCCCCCCCCTCTAAAAAAAAATCCCAGTGGTTCCAGGTTGTAAAAGCACACGTAATTACCTAAAAAAAAGTAGAATTCCCCCCCCCTCAAAAAATAATAATGTTACTTTTTACCCGTCTGTCCATCCGTACATGCATTAGATTTTTTAAGTCAAAAGTAGTTATGTCCCTTGGATTTTGAAAAAGTTATTTCCCTCTAATATTACAACGTCGGCTACATAAGCGCCTATATATATATATATATATGTAAATATATATATATATGTAATAAATTATTAATATTTATTAATATGTAAGTAATAAATTATTAATAAATTATTAATATTTATTTATAAAATATTATATATATATATATATAACTAAATGTCTGTGTGTATGTGTGTTTGTATGTGCCCTATAGAAAAAAGGTTAGAGAATCTACATAAAATCTAAAAAGAAAAAAATAGAAAAACAAAAAGAAAAGAAAGCAACACATTCATGTCTTTCTTTAGTTGTTGTCACGTTCATTGCACATCTTTCTTCTATTTTTTTCTTGCTAGTGTGTATGTGTGTTTGTGCGTTCCCTATAGAAAAAAGGTTAGAGAATCTACATAAAATCTAAAAATAAAAAAATAGAAAAACAAAAAGAAAAAGTATAAAGGCTGAATCTGTCATGTTCATTGCACATCTTTCTTCTATTTTTTTCCTTGCTAGCGGGGCCATGGGTGTACTAGACAACCGGACATTTTCTATTTCATCTATGCCACTACTGTCGTTACACCATCATTTTTTAAAGGATACTCGTCTTTCTCTATAACCATCCTCCCCCCCCCCCCTCAATGACCGTCGACCCCTAACGTTTGTGTCATGGGTTTACTTCTCCTTCATTTTCATTGGCGATCACCGAGGGTGCGGTGACTGGTTTACAAGTTGTATACAAAAATAAAAGCCATGCAGACTCACATAAAAGTACGGACACAGAGATATACATTGTGTATTTGATTTGTTGCTAATGGGCATATATGTGTGTGTGTGTGTGTGTGTCGTTGGGGCCCCACTACTAGCGTCCACATCTGAGTTAAATTCCAGTCTTTAGAATCTCAGCTTAGACTTAACTGAGATAATTTGCCTGTCGAGACAAGTCATCGTCCATTCGAAGTCATTTACTCGTCAGCTCATCTCATTGTCTGCTCGACTCGATCTGCCTTATCTCCTCGAACAACTCTGACTCACCTCAATCCTACCCCAATCTAATCTCCCAATCTACTTGTCTCCTAAATATATCTACTTTCAACCAGAAATCCTCGATGTCCAGAACTAGCTACATCCACTGTTCTTCTCAGCGCATCTCTATCCAACGACCCAGAAAAACTAACAACCAAACTGTCATGGTGCCATCCAGTCTAGGGAGTTCAATAGATTCGCCGTCTCCTCCATTGTCGTCCACCTATCCTCATCACTTTTCCTTTTGTGAATCATTTCCCAACTCAACATTCTCTGTGGTCTTGGCTGTGTGTGTGTGTGTGTGTTACGATGTGCTTTTTAAAAACGTTACTAAAATGTCTTTAAACTTATTTTTCTTTCTGTTTTCCACTTACATGGTTTTTGCGTATCTTAGTTCTTTTAACGGGTGTGGAATTTTTTTTTATAGGTGTGTGCATGCACATATTTCTTTTATGTGAGTGCGTGTTTAATCATTTAAATTCTTTTTACATGTGCACCATCAAAATCTTTTACGCATATGTGTGTGTGGGCGTGCATTCAACTCTTAAATCTCTCCCTCTCTTTTCAAGCGACAAGCAACAATTGTCTAACTGTCCATTTCAACATTAAAGCGTGAATTTACCTTAGATTCTTTCTGCCATTTTTCCTTCTTCTCTTTTACCGCTGGGTTGACTGCCGTGGTTTGCTTCACCGTTTATTTTTCTGCTTGTTGTTGGTCATGATTGTCTAGCAATTTCTGTTTGGTTATCTGTAATAAACTTTTCTTAACTCAGACAGATAGACAAAGACTTTCGTTTGGAGTTCTTATGGAATTTATTCTGGAGAAATAACTTAAAGCAAGAGAGAGACCAGATTTCTCTTACCTACTGCCCATTTATTGCACTTGCAAAAAGGTTGAATACATAACTTTTCTATCTAGAGGATAAAAGTGTGACTCGACGAACAGACACGTTGGGGGGGCATTTTCGTCTAAGGTAATTTTTAACTGTTTCAAAGTTTTACAGCATAATTATTTCACGTCTGTCTTTATTAAAATCCCATACAGAACTGCTGAAAAGCTTTAGTCTTCTCACAGTCACAGCACGTGACGTCACTCGACATCTCGACTGATCTGCGTTTGTGTCTAACCTTTATTGACCTCATGCCCTGTGTTGAACTTCGGTTCATTTTGTCTGTTTATTATTTTGTGGGAAATGATTCATTTCCAAATGCTTTATGTCAGCATAACCTGCACTAACTCAACCCTTTCAAAATTCATACTAGTTGATTTTACACATCCATAATGTAAAATGTGGGGGGGGGCAGTCCATAGTATGACATTTCTACCACAATGGAAACAAGACTTTCCCTTCTTCCTCCATGCGCCTAACATCAGGTGGAATTTCCATCGACAGAGCTTCTTTGTCAGGGCTTCTTGTCAGTGGAACACATCACTACAGGACTGCTTCCTTGCAAACTACAACATAGTCGTTTTCAAATTTAATGTCAACAAGTACTTGTTGTGAACTGCCCCATAAGTAATCAAATTTCAGTTGACAATTGTTCCATCCTATTAAGCATTTTCCTCGCCTGCTTCTTGGCCTTTATAAACAGTGGCTTAATAGTAAAAATATATATATATATATATATATATATATATATATTCACCCTCGATTAGGGTCTTGGATAGAACGGGCCTAGTATACAAGTTTAAATGTCCATTGGGAGACTGTGTCTCCGACAACCAAGAAAAAAACGTATATATTGGCTCGACTACCACGACTTTGTCCAGGAGGTTGACTATGCATCTATCCGATAATAGTGCCATAGCCAGACACCTCATTAATGAACATTCCTGTCCCCGCTCGCAAATCCGAAAACTTCTCGTAGAAAACACTAAAATCCTAGAACAAAATACTAATATACAAAAACTCCACATACTAGAAGCTTTACACATTAAAACAAAAAACAAAGGCTATTAACAGGATTAATTTTAACACTAGTACTAATATACTTAAATGTTTATAATACTAAATAAATATAGTTTTGTATTTAAATTTTCCCGCTATAAATAACTATAAACCCACTCCAGGTCTTTACCTGATTGATATTATTCCACTGAAGATGGACCCAGATGGGTCAGAAAGTACTCTGGACTTAAAAGAAAATTACGGCAGATTCATCAGCCAATTCTCATCCGAAATTAAGACTTTAATCCGGAAAATTGAAGGGATTAATACAAAAATATTCAGACATGAGTTGTCGGTTATTTTTAATATATACGTGTCTTAGAGAAAAAATGCTGCCTCGATACACACATATATATATATATATATATATATATATATATATATACTAACCATGTCTGTTTAACTTTATTGTTATTTTGCATTATTCTATGATAGGGATGAGTTGAGGAGAAACACCTTTAAAAGTTGTTGTAAGGATATACATCAAGCTCAATGATATTTTATCATTCTTTATCTGAAATGATGAATGACCACTCAGAAAATTTCTTTTACAGTACGCATCCGTGTCTCTTCTTTCTGTGATTATTTAGTTGGGTGTATAAAAAATTGGGAAATTCTTTGGATGTTAACCACTAATTATGTCATCTGTTCTTTCTCTTTCCATTTCTGAAATCCACTTTTATCATCTCATGTCTATAAAATAAGATTGAATATTTCGAATGATAACAATAGTTTGAATCAATGTTAAAATTTAATCTTCAATTCACTTTCATCGAAATTTTATTTCATTAAAATTTTAAATCTAGATAAAAATAAATGCGCACTGACTTGCACCCTATAGTAAAAAAGTAATGTCAGTTTTACTGTAGCTTCTATTATTTTCAAGAAACATAAATATTAAGTAATATGTGTTAATGTATCCCATCCCCTCAAGCAGTCAGCATGTCTGCCTTAAATAGTGTCCACTTCCTGTATAATCATTTATTTGTGTGATGATGTATGGAAGTGAAACCTGACCAGTGAGGGTTGAGGACATGCGTCGCATGGAGAGAAATGATATGAGAATTATATGATGGATGTGTAATGTGAGTCTTAAAGACACATTTAAATCTGATGGACTCGGAGGAAGATTAACTCTGGACAGTATAGGAAGATATGTGCAGAACAGGAGACTTTGATGGTATGCCCACATTGAAAGAATGGATGAGAGTTATTGAGTTAGTTGATGTAGAACGATTGGGGTAGCAGTCAGTTCACAGGAGAAGGCCAAGACAAACATGGGAGGAAGTAATAACGATAGACTTGATAAAAAGAGGGATAATTAAAGATGATGATGTAATCTGATATTAACAATCTCCCTCTTTTACCAATTATGCAGCAGATTTTTTTCTTCAATTTTTACTTTTTTTTATAGGATTTTCATGTTATCATAAGTGAGCACATTGATAGTAGCTCTTGCTAATTGTTTTTTTCCTTTTAGAGATTAACTTTAGGCTTTTATGTTTCAAACACAATCAATATTTAAAGGGAAACTAATACAAACATTTATGATAAGCCCCTTTTAATAACCATAGTTCGTATAATCCACAGCCAATTTTGTAGCTAAATAAAAAAAAACATCATTATTATAATAATTATAGGCGATACCAGTAATATGCAAATACACTACTTATGGATTTACACAAATCTGATTCTTAAATTGTTCTTTCGATAATTATCTTCATATCACATCTGATTCCTCAATTTTAAGTTTTTCTTCAATCTTTACTCGTCTTCAGATACATAAAAAAATTTTAATTGGATCTTCATGTTATCATAAGTGAGCACATTGATAGTAGTTCTTGCTAATTGTTCTTGATGCGAAGGTAAATATGCCGATTGTAACAAACAGAAACGAAGCACACCCTCAGACATTTCTTTTCCATAGGATCTTGCTCTATTATAGTGTCTATCGAACTCATTACAATAGGCTGCAATTGAACGCTCTTTAGGTTTTTTTATAACTTAAAAATTTTTCTAGAGTTTTACACGCTAACCATGGCCATCCCTACTACAGGCCAGGCAATCGTGCAACTGGGGTCTTTTACTGGGGGCCATGTGAATTTTCTTAAATATTCGATATAGAAGTTGCAAACAGAGGTAAAATTCGTCTGTGAGATTAGTTTGATGTTTTTATGTGTTTTACATACCAAATAAGAACCACAATGAGCTAATTGATAAATTTTACAATTGACAAATTCCTATAAATGAAGAGACAGGTAATTTTGAATAAACAAAGGCAAATGCATATTTCAATGAAGAATTTTTATTTCAATGTTGGATTTTTTTTAGAGATTTTGTACTTATGTCAAAAGATCATTACTTGTATATTGTGGTTAAAAAGAAAAAAAGGATCCGCACCAGTTGATGATATAGTTTGCAACTTCTATATCGAATATTTAAGAAAATTCACATGGCCCCCAGTAAAAGACCCCAGTTGCACGATTGCCTGGCCTGTAGTAGGGATGGCCATGACGCTAACCAATGTTAGATTACATCTTACCATAGGTGTATAAGTCCTTTATACACCCGTGTTTTGTTGTGAATCCAGGTTCGAGACAAAACGCACACGGTTGATCCTCTCGTCGTGTCATCGCTGTGAAACTCAGGTTGCTTTTCGGACGTCGATAAAAACCATGTGGACGCCAATATTCAGTTATTTTACAGGATTTATTTAAAACAAAACAGATTAACTTATGCATAATAGGACGAGAAAGAGACTGATAGATTGCTTGTCTCGTACACCTAGAGCTAGATTGTACGCGACTGCCCCTCCTCATCAATGGGAGCTCTCGAGGAATGTCCATGTTTTGCGTCTGTTTGCTTCAGTTATTCAAAGACCGAAGAACTCCCCTGTCCGAAGTCACATGGTTTCATTGACTTCCGCTTTTAGGTCAACTATGAACTTTAAGGTGTCACTCGAACCCTTCCATCCAATCACTCTCTTTGCTATCTAACATTGAGTCCTATCTCTCAGATATAACATATCAAGGACTGAAATTATGTTTTCAACTCCTTTATCAATTATGGAGTCTATTCCAAGCTGTAATACAGCATCCTTACTGAGTGGAAAGGCTATTGTTGGCCCTTATTTGTTTTATTCTAAAATGGTGAAACTCAGTCAGAGTTGCAATCGGTTTTTACACTTGTCATAATTGTCCCCCTTCTTCAATATAGATGGAGACTTGTTGATATTGTTGATAGCGGAGACCATTTTTTATTTTTAGTTAATATAAGTCCAATAAATGAATTTGTTTTACCGCTTGTCAATTTCCAATTTAAAAACCGAAAGCTGCTGCTAAATAGACTTTTTATTTAACCAAACATTTTTTTTTATTTCAAAGAACACGGTGAAAGGATAAACAAGTAAAACTGGCAACTCAGAATCAAATAGCAATTTGTCAGATTCAAGGCTATCGGTGTCTAACTTTGAGAAATAGACTGATGAAATTGTATATATTAGATACATTTTAAGTTCAATAAAATGTCCCGTTGCATCAATTGTAAGCGTTGTTTTTTGTATTTTTAAATACTCTTTTTACAATAGAGTAATTATTAGATACTTGTGGGACTCCTTGGAAATTTCATGGTGATTTCTATATCAATCTTTATAATTTACTGCTAATAATAATATTCCTTTTGAAAAAATATTTGTCAGAAGGAATACTATTAAGAAAAAATTACCATTTCTTCTTCCATAAAAATAATTTTTATTGGCAGTTAAATATTCTTTAAATAAAACGAATGTTTCTTTACTAATTTAAAATTGTAACAATTTAATGCTTTTTCAAACAATAAATATTCTGTTTTCTTACCATAAAAGTAATTGTCAAGTAAATATTCTTCAATAAAACGAATGTCACTTTTTAAAAATGTATTTATTAAAAAAAATTGTAGTTTTAGTCAACCGGACGGCAGTTAGATTGACCCTATCCCATTAACGTAATATTGCATCCCTGTGCTTGTTTTACGAGTACTTCCATGGAATGTGCTCCGAACTTACTACATTTGTACCCCCCCAAACTAAACTAGCAGCAAAATCCCACCCCTTCACTGTAGAGGTCCCAAGATGTCGAATAACTTTATATTCAAATAGCTTCTTTCCTCAGACGATTAACTTTGGAATTCCCTCCCTGCTCTATTTCTCTGACAGTACCCACATGCAGAAATTCAAATGTAATGCGAACAAAAACTTTCTCCACTATAAATCTGAACCCTTATCACAGTAACCCATTACATTTCAGTGGCAATATACCTTGTTTGAGTTGAAATAAAGTTTTTAAAAAAATTAATTTAAAAATGGGTAAAATGAAAACTTTACTTTAGCGACATCAGATTAATCACCCATCACCATCTTTGCTGAATAGAGTATCTAATTTTTTTTAAAATGTGTGTGAAAGGTGATAACGTACGTCCGAACATGAAGTGGCTTAGCATATTATTATTAGATATAAAAGTTTTTTAAAGTATTTCATACCAAAGCGTTAACTTTAGAGTGTTGCGGGGGACCAATGCATGAAGCCCGTCTTAGAACTTCTGAGCGGCACAAAGACGATCGGCAAAGAAGAATGATAAACACAGAAATTTAGTTAAATATAAAAATAGACTTTTTTATTTGATCAGAATGTACAATTATGATAAAATCTTTAATCGCTGGTGTCACAGCATTATTGATGTTGAGTGTCTGGTTGGTTCGTATCTCCACCGACGACGGTTGGGTGTTGCTCTGTGGTTGAAGGACAGCTCGACAGGTTTGGTTGCTTCTCCAACAACGATGACCGGCTACTAGCGTCACACTCAGGTTGAAGATCCTGCACTAAAATCCTTCTTATGGTCTCCCGAGGTATCCCAAGTTCTTGGCTTCGATGTCGTATTGACTTGTGTGGACTGTGAAGAACTGACGCCCTGACTGCATCGATAATGACCGCAGATCGAGAACTTCTTCGCCGGCCAGAATGGGTGGCTCTGTTGCCTTTAGCGTTCAAGTTTAAGACTGTTCCATAAGTCCTGAATTTGTGGACCCACCTGTACATAAGTTTTTTGTCTGGATATTTACGACAACAAAATTTTTTCTTAAAGCGAGTTTGCACAGTCATCATTGATTTAGTCTCGAAGTAAGAGTCTACACAAAATGTTTTTTCTTCAACTGTCCAAGGCATTTTTAAAACTACTCTTCCTTGCAATGATTCTTCTTCATAAACCTGAAATATTAAAGAAATTGCTGAATTAGTAAAGTAAATTTTACCGGCGTTTTAATAGGTGGCAATATTTGGTTCAGGAGCATAAATCAACTGTAAAAACAAAAAACAAATAACTTATACCAAGCACAGTAGAATTTAATTATCTACCGACCTGTATACTTTTATTGGGCTGAAACTGTTTAAAAAAAATTTTTTAAGCTGTTGTGATGACATACAAAAAAAAACAAAAAACAGATCGCCGCCCGTCGCTTAACTGTTGGGTCTCCCCAAATAATTAAGCTGCAAGCGGCCATCTTTTTTTTTCAAGCCCGAAAAAAAAGTAAAAAGAAAAAAATGATTTACCCTGCCACTTACCCTATGTCCGGAGAAGGGGGAGAGGCTTACAACTCGAACTTAAGGTTAGTGCTAGGGTAAGTCATTTTTTTCTCTCTTTTAAGCCATGCCTCCTCCCCCAACACTTAAGCGACAGACAGGCATCTTTTTGCCGTAAAGATCGCTTTGAATGAAAAAAAAAACAAAAAAAAAAAAAAAAAAATTTTTTTTTTTAATTTCAGGACGTTAAAAGTATACAGTTCGGTAGATAATTAAATTCTACAATAAGTTATTTGTTTGTTTTTTGTGATTTCGATTGTTAACTATTCTGCACTTTTACCAGAATTTTTGATATGCGGATTAATAATTTGTATTATTTGGACTAATGTTGTTCTTATCTTTGTTGTTATATTCACAGTGTATTGGCCAATGTAACCATCGATGTTCTTCAGGTGTCGAACTTAAGGAATCTTTATGGCAAACTTGGGGACCTGTACGGAATTTCGAACTGAACCCTTTAATTAACGGGGGGGGGGGGGGGGGTTAGATTGTTCTCATTCTGTCAGTCACGACTAGAAGGTTCCCAAGTTTGAAAGATAAACTTGAAGGTTACATCGACTGAAACATTGTGAACATAACGGTAAAATCTGGTAACGAGTTTCGGCAACAGCTGAAAGGTAGTCACACAAAATTAAACCCGGGTTTCTGAAACGGAAAACATTGTTTTTGTTTTTTTGCAATTATTGTTTACAAAAACAAACTGTTAACATGACTGAAAAATATTTTAAATAACGGTTACATTGAAACCATTAGCTAAAAAAATGGCTGCCAAGTTTTATCGACTAGATATGTCTGATTTCCCAAGCTGTGACAGGGTAAATTAATCCACCGTATTAATTTATTGTCATATTTTTTTTTGTTGTTAGGCCAAAAATAATAGCCCCTGTTATTTTCGCTCGGTAACCAAAACTATTGTAAAAGGAATAACTTTTAAATAAATTTAATTTAAAAAAAAACAACTTTCAGAGAGTTTATATTTTTTGTGTATACGAATAAAAAAAGTTTTTATTTTTTCAGGTTATTTCATTAACTTTATAAATGTACGTCATTATTATGAGGATTAATTTGTTATGTAAAAATGAAAAAATTCAAACATTTCTCAGATATTTGATTTTATTGTTTGTTTGTAAATATATATTAAATGGTAATACGAATATACACCCATAGCATCGGATCCGTTTTACTAGCATCCAGGCAAGATTGAATTATCTTACCTAGACGCTGCTGTTCCGAATTCGTGGCCGTGGACCGCCATCCGTGAACTGTTTCTCTTGTACCAAACTGTTATAAACAACGTTTTAAGTTTAATTTAGACGGTTTCAAACCAATATAAATGATTGCACACTAAAAATAAAATTATTTTTAAAAAAAATCGATTTTTTTTTTAAATCAAATTATTTGATGGTTTTCAGTAATCAAGTAAAAATTCAATTTTTATTTGATATTTAATTTTCATTTAAAAAATTATTCCAATAAATTTTAATGATGGAATAATTAAAATAAAAAAAAATCGATTTTTCTTTTAATTCGAATTATTTGATGGTTTTCAGTAATCAAGTAAAAATTCAATTTTTATTTGATATTTAATTTTCATTCAAAAAATGATTCCAATAAATTTTAATGATGGAATAATTAAAATAAAAAAAAATCGATTTTTCTTTTAATTCGAATTATTTGATGGTTTTCAGTAATCAAGTAAAAATTCAATTTTTATTTGATATTTAATTTTCATTTAAAAAATGATTCCAGCAAATTTTAATAAATTTTAATTGTAAAATTTTACCTGAAAAAAGATTTTATCTAACTTTTTTTTTTTTTTAAATTATGATCGTTTGATGCAGGAGAGGCAGTCTATTGATGGCGGTTTTCTGTTTGTGTAATTTTCAATTTTTGAGAGATAATTGAGACTCCACGTAACCGTCTAATGTCGGACATTTTTTTTTTCATTCTAACTTAACAGAGTTGACACTAGTTTTGTTTTGAACTAAAAAAAAAAAACGCTTTAAAATAAATTAAAACAATAAAAACATTTATTTGTTGTATATTTTTTTTAACCCCTTTTTCTTTTGTTTGCTCTTGTTAAAATGCCTGATAATTCAATATCGACATAAATTTGTAAAAAAAATCACTGATTTATTATTTGTTAATTAATATCTATTTGAAAAAAAAATGAGTAAAATGAAAAAAAAAAACAATTTGTTACTTAGAGTAGACCTGGGTAAAATAGCAACTGTTTAGCATTTTCTTTCTTTGGCATCTGATTATTTTCCCAAAACTGCATGCATGAAGGAAGAACTGCTCAGAGTAGCAAATGGGTTCTCAGCATTCAGTCAAATAAATATAATGCATGGTAATGTTCCCTATAATACCCTAACCCTATAATACCCTAACCCAAGTTTTATGAGGTATTTAACATATCTTTAAAAAAAATTAACCGCGTGAAGTGGGTCATCTATATCTATATAATAAAGTAAAGTTGATTTTTACCCTTTCTCCTCAGACATTATAGGTTTAGAACCAAAAGCTTCATATGTTAATCTGTTCCGCAAGTTACCGAGGCCAAGTCTTCATGCGTTTTTCCAGAAAATATGTGTTCATTTCACTTTCTTTAAAAATTTCTTACATTTTCTCCAGGAAAGCTGTTTCTCTCAACTAAGTCTTCAACAAAGAAGGTTGCGGTCATTTTCACTCTCATACTAATATCTACTCCTATCACCTCCAATAACACCGGCCCCCAATGGTTCATGGCATAATAATGCCAGGAACACTTTAATTTTTCATGCTACTCTTTTTCTGTTACCTACTGTACATTTTCGATCAAAATAATGACTGCTTTCCTCTTTTCTTCCACATTCCAGTTTTATAGAATATAAGAATAGCGGTTTTGTAATTCTAACATACTCACTTCCTTATTAATACTTATACACATTGACTTCTTTCTTTTTACGTTCGTTTTGCTTTTTTAACATCATACAATTGAGAAATTGAGCTAATTCGGATTACTTTTTTTAGAACTCGGATTTTATTCGAGAATAGCAGATTAGGCTTCAGTTTCAATTTCCGAATGATTAGTATCATACGATTTATGTAACAACAAAATAATAACATTACCGGGGTACTCCAGGGATATTTTCTTATAATTAAATTAGGAAAACTTTTTAACATTAAATTTAAAAAAATAAAAATAAAAAAAAAACTTCTTTAACAGATATGTAAAAAAAATTTTTTTTTTAATTTATATTAGGTAAACAACTTTTTCATTGGCTATTGGTAAAAAAAACGGTCTTATTTCTTTATTTAATAGTTTTAAAAAACATGCTTTAGTAAAATAAATAAAAATAAAGCCATGTTGTTTATCATTAAAACTTGCTATAACTGAATCTATTTAATGTTTTGCTTTACGTATAACATGTTTTTTTACGTAAAAATAAGTGATTTGAGAGTAAGGCCAAAACTCATTTCACTCAGAATAATTTATGTGACTGAAATGGGAATTGCCTTAAAAATAGTATGAAAACTAACAAAGTAGATGAACACGTTTTAACGGTTTTGTTTTTTAAGTAAAAATAAGTGATTTGAGAGTAAGGCCAAAACTCATTTTAAAAAATAGTATGAAAACTAACAAAGTAGATGAACACGTTTTAACGGTTTTGTTTTAAACATTTTTTGTGGCAAGTGTTTCAATTTAAAACTTTATTTAGAGTCAGCAAATACTTAGTGGATTCTATTAGTTAAAAACATAATAAATTTCTCAGATTTGCTAAAAAAAAAAAAGAAAGTAACATAAAAAAAATAGCAATACAGATTTTTTAAAGATGAGGATTGATAATTTGTATCATTCGTGTCGGACTACTATTACCATTTTAGTTGCTATATTCACAACATTCATAACCTTTGTAGAAGGTCAGGGGTTACAACGGTCGAAATGTTGTGAATATAAGAACAAAGATGAGAATAGTAGTCCGAATAACCCAAACATACACAAAAGAAACAATCAGTTATGTACGCTTTCAGTATTTTCGTTTCATTGTTAAAGTTTACCAAAAGTTTTGTTTGTTAAGCGTTAATGAACATTCCTTAAAACAGGTTCATAAATTGTAATAAACTTTTTAAACATATAAGGGGGAAGGAATATTACAGACTCGGCAAGTATCGTCTAATAAGTTGCATACGTTTTCAGTGTCTCAAATTCTCTTTTCATTAAATGATTATTTGTTTAGTCAATTGTAGTTATCTCCCTTGCATTTTTATTATTTCTTTTAGTTACAATTACTTTTTTTTTTTTTTTACTGTTATTTATGCTTTTTTAACATTAAAATAAAAAATTAAATCAATATTTTATATTTTCCCCGGGCAACGCCGGGACACAGATCCTGCTAGTTAAGGGTTTAAAATCACCGTAAAGAAGAGCACTAAGAATGTTTCATCAACACACGTATATTAAATGAAGTTATCTAACTCTTGCATACATTTTTTTACAATAAAAGTACTATTCAAGATCAGTATCACTTGGTATACACAGGGTACATATACTCGTTGCAGATGTCAACCAACTCCCTTTCCTCGTGTACTCTCTCCATAGACGACTGCAAATAGTGCAGGCTGTCAGCAATAAACTTCGCTTTGATACTTTGTTTTTTCTCTCCTGAGCTTTCTCTTGTAGTCGCTTGAGTAGAACTGACGTTGTACGTACTTCTGTTTTTGCTTGGAACCGCTTTCTCTGTTTCTTTGTGTTTGCTGATGCAGGATTAGTTTTTTTCTGATTGTAGAGGGACAATTACATCAATGATGACTTTCTGAAGGCATTTTCGGGGTGCTTCTGGACCTTGCTCAGCTCTGGCTTTCGTCAACACCTCAGCAAAAGTTTTATTAGATAATGAAAAAGTAAGATCTTGGCATACACACTTCCTTCTTCATGATCAAAGTGTAGTATCTGTTCCAATGGATACTGCACGCCTGTCCTGTGCAGTTCTAGGAGGTGCACCTTCCCAGGCTTCGCCTCCCCTCTTTGGGGAGGAGTAAGTTTATTGCTTACTGCTTGAGGCGCCCCTACCGGGGAATGCCGACGGGGCTGCCCAGGCAATTTTTAAATGGCCAGAGTGCTCACCTCTCGAGCGCTGGCTTTTAACCCCACTTGCTCGACCCGATCTTGGGTCACATCTTACTTGTGGGAGTAAGATAAAACTGGCCTTGTGCCTAACTCCGCGAGGAGTAAATAAACTTCCTTCTTCATTAGAGAACAGAGCAGAAAGAATGATACAGTTTCAATGGCCATGTCATAAAGACAATGGCCATGTCATAAAGACAATGGCTGATGTAATCCTTAATAGCAGCACCAAGCTCTGGGAGAAACAATCATGTTCACCAAGTAAATTTCTTGTATTCAAAATACCCCACCCCCAAAAAATTTACAAAAGAAAAAAAAAGTCTCTTCATGACATAAGTACTGACATTTTCTTGGATACATTTTCCAAAACAGTACCCCTAACCGTAAACTAAACCCTAAGTATCCAAGAAAGTACACACACCAAATCTAAAAATAATCTTTCTAATTGCTTAAACAGGTATCCACAATTTCAAAATGAACAATGTTTCTAGTGTTAGTTAAAATTTTTATTTCATTAAAGTCATCTGGTCCTAAAAAAAAATAGCACCTTCTATATTTGTATACTTCGGTAACATTCAGAACGTTGTAACTTGATTTGTTGTTCTCTGTCCGTAGTCAGACCTGCTTACGTCACTACTATGTCACGCCTGAAAATCTTTGGATATGTTCTACAAAAACAGGACTGTTATCTTTTATGTCCTCGGTCAGTGAAGGAGAAATCCTTCTAGACTGTGGCAATTTAAATTTTTGTCTCAATCACAAGTGCCTGTTCCTCTAACTCTTGCTCCTATTTACTTGCCTCCCCACGGAGGGAGAGTTAGAGGGCAGTTTAAGTTACCATAATTATTAGTTGTGAATAAAGTAATAGGGGAAGTCAGACATCGTTTTTTTTCTTCAGAAACTAAGATACCAGACCCCTCATTACTTTACTCACAACCAATAATTACGGTAACTTAAAATCCTTATATTTTCTATTAAAATTGGTTTTAAAACAAATATGCCACAAATGAGTGGGTAAACCAAAATAAACTGGGTTAAAGAGAAGATTGTCCATTGAACGCGGCTTCCAGTTATTAATTTGGAAAGCGGAAAACGGTGCTAATCAGAAAACTGTCCCTTATAATTTTTATCCGCTTAGCGTAATTTTTTATTTCACATGCGAATAATCAGTCATGGATAATATTGTGGATGCAGTAATTCTAGCAATAGAGCTTTGCTTTCTTAAAATATTGTTAAGACAGTTCTTGAAACGACTGACAATATGCAGACATTAAAATGGTTTGGTTTGGTTGTTTTATGGCATATCAACCCTTTTCGGGTTATTTAATGCCAAATCCGGTCATTTTGGTAAAAGTTTTTATGTTTCAAGTTTTTTATATCTTCGAATATTTATTCATGGTGTTTTGTTTGGTTGTTTTGTAGAGGAAAAATGTTGTTTTTGTTTTTAGCTTTACAGAGCATGATTGAGTTTTGCAAAGGGAAAAGAAAAAAAACAATAACATCAATGTTTGGTGCATTTTAAGTCAGGAAGCCGGTATCTTCAGACAGCCTGATCTGGTAGCACCTGTAAGACATTAAAATGGTTAGCATGGCATGGGTTAATTGCCAATAAACAAATGTGCCAAAAATGCATACGTGTTAACAGGCATAATGTTCATTGAAGTGACTTTCACTTACTTCCGTAAGTTTTAAAACAATTCGTTTGTATATATTTTTCTAATTAAAATACACAACTTTTTATAAAATTTATTTAAATCCAAAATTTTCATACAAATTATTTAATTTCATTATGAATATATATAAGACTTTTAAATATAAAAACAATTGCTTTTAAACTTAGGGTAACCCAGGGTGAAGTGGGTCACCGCAGTCAAATGGGCCACAAATGATTATTCCTATTTTCACAGACTAGGTTTTTCACAGAGTTTGATGCTTCCATTATGGATTGTCTCAGACATTGTCTTTATGGTATGGCCATTGAAACTGTATGATTCTTTCTGCTTTATACTTTGATGAAGAAGGAAGTGTGAATGCCACGATTTGCACTTTTTCGCTATCAAATAAAACTGCTGATTTCTATTTAAATCACTTAGTCTATGATATTCTTGAAGTGAGAAAACAATATAAGTATAATTGCAACACCTTTTTGAAATTTTTGGGATGGGAATAAAATTTTTGTTAGAATTAAGTGACCGGGGTGAAATGGGCCACCCTTCATATTTACATATTTATCGAATCTAGCAGGAGAGTGGTATACAAAATTCAAAGCTGCATAATGATTCCCATTCCCAACAAAAACTCCGCCAATGCAGTTGTTTTTTTTTTAATTAATATTCCAGGTGTGACTGTCTAAACATTGTATTAATTTTATGTTTGTTTTACATTTGTGACCTTATGATATAAGTCGGTTGATACGTGACATCTGTGCCGAGTATGTGTGCCTTGTGTGTTACCAAATGATACTGATGTTTAACAGGACTTTTATTGTAAAAAAAATGGATGCAAGAGTAAAGTAACTTCATCTAATAGACACGTGTTGATGAAAAAATACTTAATGCTTTTCATTTACAGTGATTTTTTAAATCTTAATATAGATGGCCCTATGCACCCCAGTAATTATTTTTTCAACATACGTAAAGTACCTCATAAAACTTGGTACATTTTAGTACTATAGGGAACATTACCATGCATTATCGTTATTTGACTGAATACTGAGACCCCATTTGCTATCCTGGACACATTTTCACCTTCATGCATAGTTTTGGAGAAGTTATAAGATGTCAAAGAAAGAAAACGCCAAAAAGTGTCCCATTTCAGTGTTCACCCGGTTTACCCTACAGAAAGAGGCGAAAATCGCATTCAATGGACTTGATGCCAGTTAACCAAAATCTGTTCGATTTTCTTATGGGTGCTTATTTATATTGAGATACAAAAAAAAAATAACAGGAAAACTTATGGATATATTTATCAGTGAAAAATATTAGTGTACACCAAAAATTAGGGAAAGTAAGTGAGTAGAATTTTAATAAAAATAAGATTTACTATTCAGAGTCAATGAACTTCGAATGACGAGACCGCGTGGTGTCTTCATATTAGAAGAAGAGAGACAATCTTCTACGACGCGTTGGCTTGACGCAAATGTCGTTCGGAATTCGTGGACTATGAATAGTAGGTGCTGGTGTATTTGATCAGTACCAAATTCCTGCCCTGTAAAACTTTCGCACAGAGAGCGACGCATTTAATAATATGTTATTACACATTTCACAATTGTGTCAAATGAATAAAACTAAATTACGTAAAATTATATTTGTTTAATTGTTCGTTGAAAAAAAGATTTTTTTCAGACAAAGGGACATTTCTTCGGCTTGCACCGTCTAAAATGTGATCATGTGTTTTCCAGGGCAGGAATTTGGTACTGATCAAAAACACCAGCACCAAATTAAATTAATTTTATATTAAAATTCTACTCGATAATTTTCCGTAATTTTTAGTGAACAAACACTAATATTTTTCCCTGATAAGTATATCTATAAATTTTCTTGCTATTTTATTTTGAACTGCCATATTTCACATGTATCTCAATATAAATAAGTGCAGAGACGAAGTTTACCATTCGGTGCCCAAAATGAAAATGCCAGTTTTTAGAGGGACCCTTTTTAGGGTTCCAGTTTAGGGGTAAAATTTTGGAAGAGCCGGTTTTAATTAGTATTTTTGAGGAAAACCGTTTTAGGGTAATATTCAAATGTATGAGAGAGCGAGAGAAATGTTATATGATAAATAAACAAAATAATGAATTCAAAAGTATAAATTCACAAAAGAGATATTTTATATATGTCTAAAATGGAAGTCTACATAGATAGGCAAACAGAATAATTGTTCATATATGGAGAGTCTTTGCAGAACAAGGGGGATTCATTAGTTGAGATATCGAGGAAGCCTGAGTTGATAATTTAAGGGCCGTGCATTATCCACGGGTCTAAAAATCGTAATCAAAAGTTTTTCACTCAATTATATTAATCACATTTCATTGAAAGTTATTAATAAGAGTCAATACTCATTTGTTTTCATTGTAGAAAGTGCAGTGAGAAATGTTAGAAGTATTAAAGTTGTTACGTTATACATTTGTTTACAAACAGCGTAAATCAGCAGATGACATTAAATTAAAAGGGAATCAAGCAGTGTGTGTGTGTGCGTAAGACAGTGAAAGAGTTAATGTATTATGTATGCGTATGCGTTGGTGTCAGTGTGGCTATGTGTGCGTGAGTTTAGAAAAGACATTTTCAGCTTTCCCAACGCCGACAGAGGGGCAAGGGGGTTGGAGAAATGTCGATTTTAGCTCTGTCGTGGATTTGGGCTAAACTTTTTGTTGAAGGAAAAATCTGGTTTTGTATGTAGTCGAGGTGGATTCAAAAGGGCAATTGCGATAAATTCAGAGAAATGTATCTGACTGGCTTAAAATGTTTATATTTGTTTTTATTAATTCAGGCGAGTGCATGCGGCGAGCAATCTGCGCAGAGACGAGTTTAAGCATTTTCATTTTGGGCACCGAAAGGTAAACTTTGTCTCCACATAAGCACCTTCTTATGTGTTTATAATAATAAAAAAATAAATAACATCCAACCTAAAATATAAGAGTTAACAGTATTTGGTATTTCTTCAATTTAGGACCCGAGCTAACTCTGACCCTAACGACGCCAAGTCAATTTTAGCTTGGGTCCTAATCTGGAGAAGCACCCAGTTTTCTGATAAGCCCTGTTTTCCTCTTTTCAAATTCATAACCGGAAGCCGCGTTCAATGGACAATCTTCTCTTTAACCGTCAATTGTTTTTGGCTAATTGGTACAGTTTCGGGAAATACAACCAAAATTTTTTGATTGCATGACGTATGTACAACGAATGTTTATTTACTCCTCGCGGAGTTAGGCACAAGGCCAGTTTTATCTTACTCCCACAAGTAAGATGTGACCCAAGATCGGGTCGAGCAAGTGGGGTTAAAAGCCAGCGCTCGAGAGGTGAGCACTCTAGCCATTTAAAAATTGCCTGGGCAGCCCCGTCGGCATTCCCCGGTAGGGGCGCCTCAGACAGTAAGCAATAAACTTACTCCTCCCCAAAGAAGGGAGGCGAAGCCTGGGAGGGTGGACCTCCTAGAACTGCACAGAACAGGCGTGCAGTATCCATCGGAACAACGAATGCTACGAAAACAAACGGAACTAGACGAAAGTAGGTATGCTGTTCTGAATTTTCCCGCCCATAAAAACTGTTTCTTCTTTTTTTTTTCATGGCAAGTTTAATTAGTTACCATACGACGGTAGCACCTGAAGTTTCTCAGATTGGAAACGTTTGCACCTCATGCGTGTACTATTTTCTTGTTCCTCGTGCTTCAAAAATGAAAACTACATGAGATGTCAAAATCAGTAGAAGGTTGCATTTTGTTCTGCATTTGCAAAGAAAAAGGCAGACGTGAATATGCCTTCTCCCAATTTCAACTTTTACAGAAGAAAAAAGACAATAAGTAAAAAGTTCCTTGTATTTTAAAAAAACAACTCGGACCCTCTTCTCACAAAAAAATCCCTAACCCTAATTCCAGCACTAACTCTAACCCTAAAACTCCCCCTCTCCCAAAAAATTTCCTAACCCTAAAAAAAACAAAAAACAGACACGGTAAAAACAAACTTGTATCAAAAATAATAAAAACTCGGTAAAAATACAATAAAAATGCTCTTTCTTTTTTTATAAGTCGTCTGCTTCAAAAAAAGGTAAGTTAAAAATGTTATTTCATTAAAGTCGTCTGTCTGCTTTGAAAAAAAAAGTGCTCTTTCTTTCATTCTAATTGCGTTAAAAGGTTGTCGTTTCTAGTGTTAGTTAACAATTTGATATCATTGAAGTTGTCTGGTTCTAAAAAAAGACAAGTTTCAGAAGTAATTCTAAACATGGAGAGGAGGGGAACTTTGGAAACATTCGGAACTGCATACCTTCTTTCGTTTAGTTCCGTTTGTTTTCGTAGAATTCGTTTTACATATGTCATGCCTGTAACTTTTTGGTCGTATTTCCTGAAACAGTGACGACTAATTTTCTAACTGTATTTTCATAAAAATATTTTATCTCGCTAATAATAATGTTTACCAAATTAATATATTGGTTCTTTCTCAGATTCAGACCCACGCTAAAAGTGTCGGTACTTTCCGGATGTTTTTAACCTTAAGCAAAAGAAATCGGTGCTTTCACAGATTAGGACCCACACTAACTTTGACCCTGTCCTTAGGGTTAGGGTCAGAGTGGAGGTTAGGGTTAGGGTCAAAGTTAGCATGGGTCCTAATTTGTGAAAGACCAAAAAATCAAAAACATTTTATCAAATTGTATGAAAGAAATATTTATTTATTTAACCAAGAAATAACAGTGATTCAAATAAGAAGTGTTTAAATTAAAAAGTGAATCAAGTGTTTTTTTATTTTTTTGGCAGGGGGGGGGGGGGGTTACTGAAATTTTTTTGGGTTTTTAATCAGGTAAAAATGGCGTCGTTAGGATTTAGGGTTTGTTGTTTTTTACTTATAATTATTGTTTTTATTGATAATTATTACAGCAAGCCCAAAAAATTCAAATTGGACAAGGAAAATTACAGTGAAATGCGAGATTCAATCTCAAATGTTGACTGGGATCAAGAACTAAGTGAAAAAGACATTCACGATGCATGGGATAGATTCAATGACATTCTGAGTGAAGCAATGCAAAAACATACGTTGGACGATCTAGAAGTAAGAAACGCCAGATTTATATGGACAGACCAGCAATGAAGCAAGTCAAAGCGAAACAGGGAGCTTGAAAGAGGTATACAGAGTCTAAGGACTTGCGTGACTATGACCAGTATTGCGAAGTTAGGAACGGCTTAAGGAGTTATACAAGAAATTTGAGGAAGACGTTTCAAGAATCTCTTGCATACGATGTGAAAGTGAACCCTAAAGCATTTTGGAAATACGGTAAATCCAGGACAACTGTGAAGAGTGGAGTCAGTGATCTTAGAGACAATGATGGTGTATTGCATTCAGAAAGTGATGCAAAAGCCGAAATTCTCAACGACTTTTTTTGTAGTGTCTTTACTTGTGAAAATGTTGACAACATACCTGAGCTGGATCATAGATGCGGAAATGTAGAACTGGCAAATATCAGCGTTACAGAGAACGCTATTGAGAAACAGCTGAAGAAAATCAAGATTAACAAATCCTAAGTCGTATCTTTTAATAAAATGTATTTTGCTTTTAAATTAAAAAAGACTTAATTATTTTTAAAAACTGTTTTAATAAGGACTGTTGTAATTTGTTTCGATTTTCAAAGTTCTTGTTTATCATTCTTAAAATTCAAAGTGTATATCTGTTCTATCATCAGTCAGAGCAGATCCTGCTAGACTGGGCAATTTTTATTTTTGTTCCAATCAACAGTTTCCCCACATGAAAAAACGATTTTTCATCGAACTCTACCTTCGTGGTACAACATTTTAATTAAATCTATATTTAAAAATTAAAATAGACTTACTTATTAAAAAAAAAAAAAAAAATGATGTAATAAGCAATGTTTTAATTATTTTATATTTTCAAATTTATTGTTTTTCATTCTTAAATTTTAAAGAGATCCTCCTAGACTAAGGCAATTCAATGTCCTCGCTTTTTCCCCACCTGAAAAACCCACTTTGTGTCTCAGTCTGACCTCGTGGGGAGGCAAGTAAATAGACTTAATTACTTAAAAAAAGGGTGGAATATTTTTTCATTTAAAAAGTTATTCACAGAACTTTCCATGTGGATTTCTTCAGTATATTTTAATCAAATCTATTTTTTTTGCTATTGAAATAGATTTAATTATTAAAAAATAAATCACTGATAATGTTTCATTTTTAAACGTGTTTTTTGTTCGACTAATGTGTCACCATTTACCAAGGCCAAAAGCGACTCCAGTATAAAGATGGGTGGATTCTATTTTTTCCTATTTGATTTTCAATTTTAATTTGGAAATATTCATTCAATATGTGTAATTTCTGATATTCTACAAGATATTTTCTTTTAAGATATTTCAAGAAAAATGGTTGGAAAAAGACGCACAATTTCTAATCGGCAGAAAATTTTCAAGTCCACCTGCCCCATTAAATAAAACGGAACCCCCAATTTTTGAACAATACAGCATTTTTTCCTTATAAATACATGTCCACACTTAACAGATTTTGCTATTTCTACATTAATAGCAAAGGACATAATTGGCATTTGGAAGGCAGTAAACCCTCGTTTACCTCTATTAAGTGAAAGATCTATTGCAAGTAAGGTGAACATCCTATGTTTCTGGAAAGCAAAACAAATAAATAGAAAATCTCTCCCTGCAGCCCAAGAAAAACATTTACAGGAAAAGCTAGACACACTGTTTGACATTGCTTCTTGTACGTGTAAACTGTGGGTGAAATGTTGTCTTTTTGCAGACATTTAAAAAAAAGGGTTAGGGTTAGGGTTTAGTTAGGGTTTACTTAGGGTTAGTGCCATGGGTTTTCTCAAATCTAATGTCAATATAAAAGATATCATAATTGATAAATGTAAAATAGATAGAGCTAAGGCCAGAATGAAAGGAAATGCCTATCGAAGACATGATGAAACAGCGGAAAACCTTGTTTGCATTGAGGTTGATGGAAGAAATGATAAAGACACACATAAAGAGTTTTTGGGGACAAATGGAGAGAAAATATTTAAAAAAGCAAAGGGGCCAGAATGCCACTTGACTTTCACAAAGGAGATGGAACACAAAAGTGAATATTTCACTCATAAGGTTATCCCTAATAATGGTGCAACTGGTGATGTTCTTGCAGAGGAAGTTGCTTGTGTTTTGTAAGAATACAACAGTGTATCTACAATTAAGGCTATTCTGGTAGACAACACCAATACAAATACAGGTTGTGAGGCTGGACTTGTAACACTTCTTGAGAAAAAAATACAGAGAAAATTACACACCATTGGCTGCTCTTTACATCAAAACGAAATTCCATTTAGAGCTCATTTTAGATATATCGATGGAACCACAAGAAGTTCTACAACTTTCACTGGTCCTCTCGGTAAATTATCTGGTAATGACTATAACGATTTACCCCAAGTAGCATTTACACCAGTTGGTTGTCCTCTGGATGTTCGTTTTACTACTGAGAAAATTAGCGAACTAACTTGTGACCAGAGACTTCTATTAGAATATACAATAGGTATTTCTAGAGGAAAAGTTGACCCTAAATTTGCTGCATGGAAAATTGGGCTTATAAATCAGGCAAGATGGTTAACTTTAGCCATCAGACTAATGTGCTTATGGACACGAGGTGCTTATCCACAAGAAATGTCTGGCAAACTTCACAGCCTTATTAGATTCATAATCGAAGTATATGCAGTTAGCTGGTTTGAAATAAAAAGGGATAAGTTTCATAACCAGCAATTGTATATTTTCAATAGGATCAAGAAACAGCCACCTGAAATACAACACATTATAAAATTTACAGCATGATGCTTTTGCTTTACTGCCTGAAAATGTGTTGTATGCGATGGTAAAAATCAAACGAACTGGCAGTGAGGGAAGAAACAATAAAAAAGATTTTGTCCATTAGTAAATATTTCTTCATATAAAATATATGTCGATTTATTGAATCATTTTAAATTTCTATTCGAATTTCATCATAAAAATTTAAGGATTACATTTTTAAGTTAATTCAAAAAATTAACTTTTATATTTTTTCAGGAGTGGGGAGCCAGCCAATAAAAGATTTTTAAAAAATAACACATATCAACTTTAACGGCAATCATTGGTATGAATTGATTAACCTTTCGCAATGTGGAGTTTGCGAACCAGCATTTACAGAATCATTTTCTAAAGATGAACTTTTGGACTCACTCATGAATGGAACAAAGATGAAGTTGCCAGATTTGTCCTCACATTCTCAAAGTATTGAAAGGGCAGGAAAGTTAACAACAGAAGCTTCCCAATCAGTGTATGGGTTTGAAGCAAGACACAAGCATATACTTGCAAAGGTGTTGTGTCATAAAATGAGGCCTTCATTTGCTTCGAAGGGATCATATATAGAGAAATTTAATAGCATATGTTAATTACACACACAATTACTTTTATAATGCATTATTGTACATAATTTACATTTTAAGTCTGACACTTATTAGAAACATTTTTTTTTTTAGTTTTTATTTTCAAATCTCTCCCATGGGTTTTTTGAGAAATGTTAAAATTCAAATTGTTTTCTAAATCAAATGATCCTCTACTTTGAACACAGAAGTATATAATTTTGTTTTTTGTCTCATTTATAACAAAAAGTAATTATCTGTTCTTTGAAAATGTTATCACTGTTCCTACTTAACAAGCCGCGCATGCGTAGTCCCCCTCTGTATGTGGCGAGTGTAAAATGCAATAAATTTGGGAAATTTGGGGCATTTTTGACCCCCTGGGGGCACGAACCAAAATTTTTCTGAGGTCAAGGATGCTCATTTTATATCCACAACAATTGCCTCTACATTTTGGCCAAGTTTCAGAAAAATTGAATGGATGGATCAAACGTTATGGGAGAAAAGGGTCATTGTTTGCCATTTTAGGATGCTTTTGACTCCCTGAGGGCGCGAACCAGATTTTTTCCAAAGTCAGCGATACTTATTTTCTATTAGGAACAATTGCCTCCACATTTTGGCCAAGTTTCAGAGAAATTGAATGGATGGATGAAAAGTTATGGGGCAAAAAATGTCATTTTTTGCCATTTTGGGGCCTTAGGACACACTGTGGGGGCTTACCAGATCTTTTTCAAAAATCGGAGAATGTCACTTTCTAACCTGACCAAAGTTACAACTTCATGCAAAATTTCAGAGAAATTCAATGGATGGTTGTGGAGAAAAATCCGGACGGATGGACATGCCTCAAAACATAGGTTCCCCGATTTTTTAAATATTCAATTTTCAATTCTAGTTACCTTTTATTTGACTTTATTCATTTCATTTTAATGAAACAAAACGACAACCTTTTCTTGTTTAAACATTGAAATTTATAAATTTTCTAACCATTTCATCGGCTAAATGTTTCACAAATGCGGATTGTTCAGTACATTTATGGAGACGATCTTTGATTCCATTTCCTCAAAAAACCGTTCAAGCAAGAGATCTAATCTTTGGTATGAGTATTTGTTCTACCAATACATTTTTGGTATGAGTATTTATTATACCGATACATTTTTGGTATGAGTATTTATTATACCGATACATTTTTGGTATGAGTATTTATTACACCGAAACACAACTTTCCTTACTAAACGCAAGTTGAATTTTTTCAAAAAGTGAAAAATCGACCTACCCTATTGTACAGGCTCTTTTGCAGACATCAAAGAAGGGGTACAGGAAGTGGAAGGAAGTATTTCAACCGGGTACTGTTCAACTATCTGCGACAATATGGAGGCGAAGGGGTGTTTGCGGAATTTTTGCCTCCACATAAATTCGACCAGATAGCTGTCTACCAGATCTCTGCTTGTCCCGTATTCTTTTTTTTTCTGTTTCGCTTCCTTCCACATCCGCTTTACATGGTTCGTCGTAGCTTTTGTTCTTGGATCTACGAAATGTACACTGTGGTTCACAGTCAAATGTACGAACCCTTCTTCTCCTATTTTAGTATATGCTTTCCAGTAGTCAGACACTATTGTGGTCCCTGGCAACACGTAGCTCTTTATAATTGAAAGGAGGGTTTCGGCGCTTCTGTTTTGGACTGTAACAAGGAATCCCTCCTTCTCTGCGGGATCGTATCCGCCAAAGACCCAGAGCGGGTCAAGAAGTTTGCCAATGTTGTTTTTTCGACGATTTAACAGCGATTCATCGATCTCCACCGTATGCCCTGGGCCTCCGATTTTTCGAGGATTCTTTTCAAAATGTTGATGGCACAGACTCCGCAGAACATTCTTCCATTCAGTAATCGTAACCGGTGATCCAATCCCACATTCGTGGCGTACAGTTTTCATGGTTGCTATGTCTTGGGACCACAGATAGATTAGCTTAATTATCTGACCGATGTCCAAACGAGACTGTTCAAAAAACGTACCACTCCTTAGTGATATCCAACATCTGCATTTTGCGTTAATACATCGCCAAGAGTATTTATCGCGGAGTTTGGCTCGTTTTGCGATCTTACATCTATCTCCACATGTTTGGCATTTTTTTTCCTTGGCGATCAGTTTTTCTTCCTGACAAAATTTTATCATTTCTTCAGTAGACGCAATAGCCAGTGAAAGCTCGCGAAGATTCATTGCAATATTTTCGCGTTTCAATGTTTAGATGTCGTCTGCTTATTCGTTTCAATCAGTTAAAATCGTCTGTTCATTTTTTCGCAGTTTCATTGGCTATCCGCTTCGGTACTTTCCGGCGTTTTACGTAAACACTCGGAAAGTATCGACGCCGAGGCACTTTTAGCGTGTGTCCTAATCTAAGGAAGTACCAATATATTTATTAAATAAGCGTTATTTCTTACCTGTGAACGGGTACGTACACAAATTCTTTAATTGGTAAACGTGTCGGTTTGTGTTGCTGTGTGTTTTCCTCTAGTGGCGATCTTTAACTGAATTTTCTGGAGATTTCGATAATTCCGAATTGGACGAGTCTTGGGGAATAAAAAACGAAAATATAAGCGAACTTATATATTTTGATGAACTTACTAGATCGCCATTATTAGGCGGGTGACATAATAATAATCAAGAAGGAGTCTATCTTCGCAGTAATACTGACAAGCTTAATTGTTTAAAGAGTTGTCGATATTTATATATTTAATAGAATCACGGTTCTGTGATCAAAACAAAAATGTAAAAAAACACTAACAAGAGAGGATGAAAACGAACAGCAAGCCATCATCTCACGCCATCTTCGTTTTTTTTTGTTTTTCAACTTTACAAATAATAGCAAACTGATGTGACGCAGTTTTGGCGTAACTACAAAAGTCTCTTGTTAACTTATATGCCTATAAAGCCGGCCATAGATATGACAAAGGTGTGATCGATCTATTTCTAAAGTATTCACAATTACAAATGCTGTTTTTTTCTTCTGTTTTTTTTTTTTTTCAGTCAGATTATAAATGGGTGTAAATAAGCTGGAATAATACTGGGAATATAAGAATGAAAGGAAGTGGCGGTTGCAATCTCTCGAATCTCCAATGCGCATGTGCGGGGAATTTTGCCAAAACGGTGTACGGTCAAATTATTACCTCTCTAATTTTTTTACAAATATCTAAGTGGTCAAAAAATATAAATCCCTCTAGATAGCTTCCAGTATTTTAATTTTTTTTTAAATTTGGTTCGGAATAAAATTCATAAAATAATACATAAAAGCACAACAACCTAAAATTAACACCACCACATATGAAACCAGTGGTAACATTTTAAAATGCTTAACGTAATGCGAGTTTGTTCTGTGATGCCATCCAGCGTTACTGAATTTAAATCGGCAACGACTTTCTGGAACAATGCGAAACACGTTCTATGCACGTTTCTCCGCTGTCTTAAAAAAATATCTTCCTTCTCCAGCTTTTTTGTTCATTTGCTTTTGACACCTATAGATGATTCGACGAAGAATCGAAAACATTTGTGATACCTGTGAAACCTATCGAACATTTATTATTTTTGTTGTTGATTTTAATACAAAAAAGTACATCAGAAAAATCGAAAAAATAAAAATGGTATAATTAAACAGATGAATTCTGTTATTTTTAACAATGTTTGCATAAATGAGAAAATACTGCCTAAATACACACACACAATATATATATATATATATATATATATATATATATATATATATATATATATATATATATATATATATATATATATTATTCGGTACAAAAGTGTGACAACAAAGCTGAAGATAGCCGGGAGGTTAACACCTTCTGAAGTTTATATATATATATATATATATATATATATATATATATATATATATATATATATATATATACAGGGCTTTACACGTTCCACTACTTTTGGAACTGCTCCCGCTCCTGCTCCAACGCCCAAAATTGGAGCTGGCTCCTCTCACGCTCCTCATTTTCAAAAAGGAGCCGCTCCTGCTCCAACTCCTATAAAAAAAGGAGCGGCTCTTTTTCAGCGCTCCATAATGAAAATATACCTTCTTTCTTAAACGTTCTATTCTGCTAATGAGTGGTCGAATGATAGGGGTGGGCGGCAAAGGATCTCGTCAATATGGGTTGCGATGTCACTTTAAGTGTAAGACCGTAAGATAATATTTGACAAAATCTCACTAATATTTTGAGAGTTATAGGTGAACATGTCGGACAAAGTATAGGATTATACGTAAATTTTCGTTTCCTGAGGTATAAAATAGAAATAGAAAAATCCCTGAATATTTTAAAACAATTTTAATTTTCATTACATTGACAACCTATTTTTTCAGGAAAGGAAAATTTGACCCGATATTTTTTCTATTTATTTTGGAAAGGAATTTAGATTTGTTTTAAGTAAATAAGGTTTTACTTTTAAACATTATTAGTGATTATTTTCTTTTTAAAGAAAACATTTCTCTGGGAGAGGAGAGAAAGCCAGGTCAACATTAATCGTTGTGGTGTTGTTTAATATTTGTTTGTTTTCCGAACGTACCTATATTGTATAATGTATATTATTATTTATAACAGAGAAACGTGCAAGTACTTTCAAACAAATCGATTTTTCCATTTTTTTTCAATAGCACAATTTGGGGCGAAAAAAAACCCAATGAAGTTTATTTTTTAAAAATTGAATAAAAAAATATTTTTCATAACTTGGCTAAAAAATATCAATAAATTGTCAATAATCAATTCAGAGATTCATTTAATGTCTTAAAATTTCATACAAAATATCTGGCCTAGACCTTGAAAGTTGAAAAAAAATTGGGTCAAATTTTCCTCTCCCGAAAAACTAACGAGAGCAAGTTTTCCTAGGTCGGGCAAAAACATTTATCAAAATTAAAAATTTGAATAAAAAAGGTGAAAACGTCTATATTTGAAATCTCTAACAAAAACAAACTGTTCACAATTTTAATATTCGATAATAGATATTTTAAGATAAAGAAAAATATCTAATCTACTTTCAGTTCTAAAAAGACAACAAATTAGTCAGAATGTCTAATTATTTGCTTTTTTAAATTAAAAGTTAAGATATTTTCTTTAATTTAATTAAGTTTAAACATCGGTTTAATTGTAGAATAGGGACCGCTGTTTTCATTCGCTCATTTCGCTGATTGTTGGTCTTTATTATATTTTTGGTCCTGAAATAAAATTCTCATTTACTTTTTAAAGTGTTAAGAATCTAACTTTAATTCCAGGTTTTAATGGCTGGCGGCCATGTTGGTTTTATTGTTTTTTTTCCTTAGACTAAAGATATTTTTTCCTTGGACTAAATATATTTTTTCCTTGGACTAAATATATTTTTACTGCTTTAACATTTTATTACTCACAAAAAAAAAAACTTTGAACATTCTATTTATAAAAGCAAGTTGTAACGGAATTTAACGAATTTAAAAGCAAACATGAAATGGTTAAAACATACTAGTCGTGAATTTAAGAATAACAAAATGTCGCCGAAAAGGTAAAATGTGGCATAAAAGTTCAATTTGATATATGCTAAAAAATAAATTAGAATTTTTTGTCAGGACGAAATGTACCATTTCACCCCAAAAATCGATGTTATCGAACATTTGGGTGAATACCGAGCAAAATAGGCGAGAAAATCCAACGGCCCCTATAGTATAATTGAACCTAAAATTCTTTATTTAAAAACACGAATAAAAAGAAAACATGGCTTATTTATTCAATCAGCAATAAACATCCTTGTCATGAATACAAACAAAAGTTCAAATCTATACGAAAATAACTTCAAAGACATCTATAGACTCACTGACGCATTTGAAGACATTTGTTGCCAAATTGTCTCCTGTCTTAAAAAAACTGTCCCATCAAAAATTTAACATGTCGATGTAAAAATGTTCTGTTTTAAAGCATAACTCTCTCGTTCTTTCTCCCTCTCTTCTTCTCCCCTTTCCTCTCCACCCTCTCTCTCTCTCTCTCTCTCTCTCTCTCTCATATACATTTACCAGAGATATAATTTAATAAAAAAAACTCAGAGTATACTCTGAGACTTTCTTTTCTTTTCCGTTTTATTGCTGAATAAAAAAAACTAATGTTTAAACAAAAAAAATCAAATAATTTTGGAGCGAGGAACGATAAAACCATGCTCTTTAGTCCCAAATGAAGTTGTTCCCGCTCCACTACCACTTAATATAAAATAAGCCCTCCACTCCTTCGCTCCTCTTTGGAGGGCTCCGTAAAGCCCTATATATATATATATATATATATATATATATATATATATATATATACATATATATATACATATATATATACATATATATATACATATATATATATATATATATATACATATATATATACATATATATATACATATATATACATATATATACATATACAGGGTGGTGCAAAAGTCGCACATTGGTTTGTTTAGGTGATAGAAACTACAACATTTCAAGTAATTTACTAGGCTTTTCTGATAAATAATACATTTACTTGTAATTTTGTTGCAGTAGTTTTTAAAAATAATATCCTTTAAATGGGCACCATTTTCAGCCTCACAAAGAAGGGCTCTAGTTAGGGCATTTTCTATTACACTCCTTAGAATAACTGGCTCTAGTTCTTGGATTTCATGTCTGATATTGTTTTTAAGCTCTTGAATCGTTGTAGGCTTGTTCACATATACCCTTTCCTTAAGATAACCCCAAAGGGAAAGGTCAGGGGCTGTTAAATCCGGTGAACGTGAAGGCCAGTTAAAATCAGAAAATCTGCTAATTAAGCGCTCGCCAAACAATCCCCTTAAGAGCGCCATACTTTGTCGAGCAGTGTGGGCAGTAGCTCCATCTCGTTGGAACCACATTTGTGGGTTGTCCTGAACAGCTGGCCGTAAAAAATTTTCAATCATTTGTTGATATCGCTGTGCAGTTATCGTCACCGCGACACCTTCTTCGTCTTCAAAGAAATATGGACCGATCACTCTTTCCGAGGTAGCACCACACCATACGGTACATTTTAGTGGATGTAATTCATGCTTATGAACGGTTCTTGGATTTTCAATGGCCCATATTCTGCAGTTTTGCTTATTTACGAACCCGTTCAGATGAAAATGGGCTTCGTCGCTTATTATCAGCTTATGGATGAACTCATTTTGTTCCCTGGCTAATTGCTGAATGTGAACAGCATGAGCTACGCGTGATTGCAAATCTGTGGGTTGTAATGCCTGTACCAATTGAATTTTGTATAGATGCAATTCACGCAAAATTCTTTGAAGTGACCTTCTGGACATCCCAATCTGAGTGGCTCGTCTTCGAGTTAAGGTGTCTGGATTTTCAGCAATGCTATCCTCAATGAGTGCTACATTTTCCGCTGTTCGTACTGAACGTGATCTGCCAGATAGTGGAAGATCACTGACTGAACCCTGCTGTCGAAATCGGGCCACAAGACGATCAATTGTGGTCTGACTGGGAGATTGTCTGACATTATAATGCCGATAATAGGCTCTTTGAGTTAAGGTTATTCAACGATGGTTTCCGAAGTAAAGTTCAATAGTTGTGGTTCGTTGTTCAGTGCTATATTTTTCCATGATAAATTATCAATGTTTATATCTGTAATATTCTGAAAAATAAGGAGAAAATTTGATTAAATGTGAAAGTTGTTACTGATTCAAACTAATGCGTGACTTTTGTGCCACCCTATATATATATATATATATATATATATATATATATATATATATATATATTTGCTAACCTGAGGAAACGTTATGCGTGGACCATCGCACGCGTCATGACAAAAAAACGAACGCCGTACAGTTTGAGATTGCAGTTTGCCCAATAATCCTCATTTTTTTTCATATTTTGACAAAGACCAAAATAGAAACAATTAAAAAAACAACATCGTTTTTAATGCTTCATACACCACCAATCATCTATTAAATCTAGGAGCATATGTGGAATAACAATCAAATTCATACATACATATATATATATATATATAAATATATATATATATATAAGATCTTTTGCAAGATGGTAGGAAAGTAACTTTAGGATACAAAGAGTTATCTTCCTTTAAACGTTATCTTCTCGATGGATTTTGTTATCCATCTAACACCTACCTTTGAGCGTTGTGCTATTGAGGTTTTTGCCGTGTCCTAACCTGCATTGGATTTACACAGTTTGGGATGGGAATTTATCTCCTAGGTAAAATCTTTAGTTTAGCCCTAGGTTTTTCCTTCTGCATGACTGGCGTGCTTTGTAGAGATAACTTAAACATGTTCAACAATATCTCCAGTGGGAAAGTATCATTTTTCGTGTTGCTTTCTGTGAGATATGAGGAGTGTAGAATACTGCACACTGACGCCATAAATAATATCTTTGGTTTGGCACAAGATGTAACTTTGTATCCACTTCTCTTTGCCATTTCAATAGTCTTTTGCTAAGACTTTTTGTCCTGGTTTCAAAGTGCGACTTACTGCATTATGATGGCGGTTGAACTGCTGTTCCATTTCTGTATTTCTCTTGTGAGATGTTTGTGCAGCTGAATGAATGGTATACATTGGTATTCAGACTTTTCGGTTTAATAGAGCTTCAGCTGGTGAACTACCATTAGGGGCATTTAGGTTTGGTGCAGCTTTTTAATTTCTAGGATTTCTGGTGTTATTCTCTCCCCTTTGAATTTGATGAGTGCTCTCTTAAATGTATCCACAAAACGCTCAGCCTGTCCATTAGATTGAGGATGAAATGGTGGCGTGCATATGTGGTTGATGCTATTCTTCTTCAGAAATCTGAAAATTTCACTTAACTGAAAGCAGTGCATTTATCCAAATCGTCTGAAAATTTGTTGCAATTTTAAAAGGGTTTCCTCAGGGGTGATGCAGCTTATTAAAAAAAATTCTGGCATCTACTAGTAGTAAAAAGCATCTTCTATCAATGGGTCCTGTAACGTCAATGTGAAGATGTGACGAGGGAGAATCAGAAATAGACTAAGAAACAAGTTTTAGTTTTCTCAGGGTTTTTGCTGCTAACTGACATTTTGTACAGTTATTTTATTAAAACTGTTTTGCGGCGACGGTAGTCAAATGACATCCCATAGCTGCAATCAGTCCTCCATGCTAGTCCCATGCCATCTGGCCTTGTCATATGCAAGTTGTCATAGGCAATCAAGTTGTTTCGCTGTACGTAGTGGTCCTAGTCCCGCCTACTTGAGGTCAGCATGTAGTGTGCCCAGCAGATTTTTGCAGTGCCGTCCTAGTCGTGGTTGGTAGGCTTGCGAGCCAGTAACGGAAAAGTCTAGTGCCCTCTGTACGGGAATGTCAGGGTCCATTCGTAGGACATGGCCTAACATAGACCATCTTTGTTCAGCGACCTTTGTGGAGAGGGGTTTTTCGTTGCACAGCTCGTATAGTGCCTTGTTGCTGATAAGTTTTTTCGGCCAGCAGTGACCTGTGATGGAACGGAGGTGTCTGCAGTGGCACACATCCAGCTTTGTACAGTTATAACTTAGAAATTGTGTGCCCATGTTTGGCCAGTAGACATAGCTATGTGTTAATGCCTGCCCTCCCGACAATCGTCGACCCCAACACTTGTGTGCGATGGGTTTTTTCTCCTTCACTTCAATTCTCGTTCTTATCATGTCATCTATTTCACTGACGATCACATAAGCACTGGTTTACAAGTACACAAAAAGCACTGGTTAACAAGTACACAAAAAGCACTGGTTAACAAGTACACAAAAAGCACTGGTTAACAAGTACACAAAAAGCACTGGTTTACAAGTACACAAAAAGCACTGGTTTACAAGTACACAAAAAGCACTGGTTTACAAGTACACAAAAAGCACTGGTTAACAAGTACACAAAAAGCACTGGTTTACAAGTACACAAAAAGCACTGGTTTACAAGTACACAAAAAGCCCTGGTTTACAAGTACACAAAAATAAAAGCAAACCCACAAGAAAAAACACAAACTCCAACACATTGTGTATATGTCAGTTGTACTCTGGGTGTGTGTGACACCATCACAGACTGTCGAGGCCCCCATTGTCGTTACTCAAAGTCGGCAGCTCATCTTATCATCTGCTAAAGCTCTGCTCGATCGGATCACCTCCGCTCTCTGCTCAATTCTGACTCCAATCTCCCCGATCTATTTTGGGGGACCTCCGAGCCACAAACTGCCCTGACTGTCATAAACTAAAAAAATTGTTGCAAACTACCTTGACGTCTCAATATATTGACCCTGACCGGAAATCCTAAAGCCGGTCTTTTGTCTTGGTCATTGCCCCTACTTGAACTATACAAATTGACCTGGTGATACCAGATCAGGCTGCCCTGTGGCTCCCTGAGACGAAATTCACCTACATTGACGTTTTTTTTTTTTTTTTTTTTTTTTTTGTTTGTAAAACTTAATTATGTTCTACAAAACCAAAAACAAAAACAACAGCCCCTCTCCCTTTCTCCCTCCCCTTTTTTATTTTTATTTTTCCTACCCTACTCCCGGTCCTGGATATGACCTTAAACTACATCCGATGGTGAGATCCGGCTTACGGACTTTGGGGAATGTGGAGCCTCCTCTTAATTACCATTGCTCCCAGGTCCACCCTGACCCGGAGTGGTAGTACCTGTTAGGGTCCCAACTATGGGTTAAATAGAAACAGATATTAAAAGGGGAAAGAAACAAAAAAGAGAAGAAAA